>CM076579.1:417258505-417911364 GCA_034641835.2 Pinus albicaulis | reverse complement strand
GGACATGGTCATACCTAATTTACTTTGCCAAAGAAGGGAGTTTATACAAATAAACACATATTGGTTTAAGGAATCTCACATGTAGGCACATAAGTCCTTCTCTTCTCTTTTCTTGACAAACAAAATGGTTGGTTTACTTCTTTAGTATGTTTTTTTCTTTTTTTGCAATAAATATAGTCATACGATTTAAGGTTTCTATTTCTTACCTTGAAGGATGGGACTAAGAAGAGAAGGGGATTAAATCAATATTCACTTACGTAAAAAGGATACAAAAAGAGTAAAAAATAATGTAAAAAAAAAGATGGAAAATTTGAAATTGAAAGTTATATTAATATAAAATTAGGGAATATATTGCTCTAAATATATAAATAGCTATGATAAGTTTTATTATCGTCTAGTGAATTTCCTTGAATGTAACTTTTTCAGTGGCTAGGAAAAACCCTATCCATCGACAACCTTTGAAAATTTTTGAAGAACCCTTTTTGGTAGTATATCTTCCTCCCCTTGTGTCAGTTGAAGGACTTGTGTACCGTTCCTAGAGAAGGGATATCATTAGCACTAGATTGTGTTTTTTTCTCATTAGTGGTCTCTTTGGTTATAATCACTTCCTCAAACCTACGTTGAAGGTCCAAAATCACCATGGAGGTTTTTGATAACCACATGGGAAAACCCTATGCTACTATGTTTAGATCATCTGTTGGTGGAAAATGCTTGAAGAAGAGTAAGTTGGTGAAAAGAATTGAAGTCATCCCCGAGTTGGATATGCCTCTAGAGTTGAAAAGGAAAGCCATAATGTTTCACAAGGGAGCTCTTATTGAGAAGTTCACTAGTCTTTTTCGCACCCTCAAGAAGTCCAAATATGGATCTCAAAGCACAAAGCTATTGTCCTATGCCAAATCTTTGGTTATTATTGTGGCCAAGATTATTATTTGTTTTTATTTGACAACAAGGAAGAATAGGATAAAATATTCAAATCAAGTCCCTACTTCATCAATTCCAAGGGATAATTCCTCCCCCACTAGACCTTGGACTTTGATTCATTCGTGGAAATATCAACTATCCTAGTGTGAGTGAGATTGCCACATCTCCCAATCCTTTTATAAGACAAAGGTTCTCTTAAATCCATAGGAAACAATTTGGGTCATTCTATAAATTTGGCTTATCTTAATTGGAATATTTATGATTTGTAAACTTTCATGGATATTCCACTAGACAGTTCGTCACAACAAATCTGATAATAAATTAAAATACCGTATTTTTACTATTAACATTCTAGATCTATAGATTTTATTGTAATTAGTGCATGCATGTGAATGGAAATTATGAAGAAAAGTAGAGAACAAAAAAATAAACTCACACACACATAAGACACAAGATATGCTCTCTGGGAAACTCTTTTGGGAGAAAACCCAACTCGAAGCTGAGGTTGCTTTGCTCTCTTTCTCTGATTGAAAATATGGCTACAAGTACAAAGAACTAATGCTTGTGGCCCGTGGGCTGCTACAGTGCACATATCCTGTCTGTCTTCTCTACCTCATATCTATCATGGCTATCTTTTCTCAGCTATGGAACAAAATGCTCTTGAAATAATGGAATGTGTCTTCCTTCTAGTGGCCCGGTTTTAACATAGCTTGATAGCCTACTAGTGGTTATTTTTGACTATATCGACTCTTAAGTAGAGTTACAAAATAGACTCTTCTAGATTATTTTACATCACAAACACATGGCTAGACCATTTTCCATGAATAATGGGGGTTGACATGGCATCCTCTCGAACTATAGTTGTGAAAACAGGAAGGTCAACTTCTGAGTGGCATAACTTTTGCATACGGACTCCGATTGATGTGATTATTGCACCATTGGGAATATATTTGAGTGTAGAATAGCTTGAAAATGTATGGTGCTAAAGAAACCAAGTTTTACCCCAAAAAAATGATGTTTGATGCCTCAAAACACTCCCAAAATGTTTCAGACCCCATTTCACCAAACTAGGTCCCGCCGATAAAAATGGTCCCGTGAGTTGATTCCTCCATGTTTTCAACTCTAAATGCATCGAGATGGATGAAAAAAAATATAATGATCAAATTCATATCAATTTACTCTTATGCTAGAATTTGGTTAGAAATATATCTAGAAAGGGGTATTATGCCAAAGGCAATCCAATTAAATATGGAGGCTTGGAGCTATGCATAGACCCTTGATGATGAATAAATTATCTTTAGGTGTAACTCATGTCATGATTATGGTCACTTTGCAAAAGTTTGTTAAAAAATCCAGGGAACAAAACATTGTTTGAAGTAGGGCCATGTTTCCTTAAACAAAGAACTTGAATCATATAAATAAGTATCTAGAAGGTATAAGAAGCAATAGCCCAAGAGATATCAATGTGAAAAAAGACCTCCCAACCAACAATGTATTTGGTGTACTTGAGCAAGAAGATGAGGAGAAAGAAATGGTGGAAATAAATAAAATTGATCCACCAAATTAATACGAACCAACTAGAATCGAAGCCCATGAGGACCAACTAGAAGTGGTAGAGGAAATTCCAAAGACTCAGTCACTACCTTCAATAAAAAGCTCATATATTTCAGTGCCAAACAATTTGAAGGCATCTACACTTATGGTTTTGACACCCTCCGTGTTAAAGTTCATTTTATCACATCTAATCAAATGGCCTTGAAATTGGATCAATCGGCATTCATTGACACTTTGCATTCATCCCCTGCAAATACAAGAGCATCCGCTCGCCAAATGTTCCAAGAATTATGGGTTAAACATCTCAAAACCCTGATTTTTGGACCCGTCACACTTAGCCTTCATGAAAACTTCATTGTTGCAAGTTGTACAAAGAGAAACTGCACTGACCAACACATATTGCTTTCACTTCAAGTGTGATGGCCCTTGGAATTCCATAAAAATAAAAAATGATTTCAAATCTTCTCTTTCTAGGAGCTTCCCAAGCTGTTTTAACTATTTACTGTTGGATTCAATCTTGAACTCCTACTCTTGAGGTCCTATCTCTTATCCCTAGAACTTATTCTCGCTCTAATGTGGATTTAAGTCTTAAAATGGTAAATCCCAAACCACCTCTTTTACCCTATAAATTAATTGCCTCCCATGGAGTCTGGGTTGTCTTTTGGAGACTCTTATTTATGCTCTCATGCTGTTGCTTTGTGCCTTATAAGGATCCATTATCCATCCATGCACTTGATTTTTGATTCAAGGCTTGCTTTGTTGATCAAAAATTAAAAAGAAGAAGGTTTCATGAAATTATTTTCAAGCTAGTTTATGTCTTTTAGGCAATGGATTGTGATTGCAAAAGCACACAAAATAAAGTATTTTTTGTATATTTTTAATAGTTAATATGGACAATAAGAAGCATCAAAACACGGAAAATTGATGACGGAGTTCATCCCTCTTGGGCTACACCTTCAGGTCCAAATTCCAATGGTGGAATTTTTTATTATATGCTCAAATAAATCAACATACAAATCTCAATTTGCAAAAATAACACTGCCATTATGTCTAGAATGCCCAAAAACGCCTTCTAGGCTCTTCTTGGGCTAAAAAAGGTTTAAAATTGGGCAAGATAGCCCTCCTTCTTCAAAAATTTTGCAAATAGCTCTACAAATTGTCTCGCTCTGCAAACTTGGCAACAAAGTGACTCTATAGTGTATTGGTTTCACTCTGTTGGTAGCCCAGAGGTCCTAGGTTTGATCCACAATTTTCGGTGGGATTGGTGTTTTGTATAAAGTTTAAAAATATATTTTTGTTAAGGTTGAATCCCTCTTTAACTCTCGCACTGTTGGTCATTTGGAGCCACATATGACTGATGGGTACGGGCCATAGGCCACACACCCTCCCTGGCCCCACTCCTGGTCGCATGGCATACATATGACGTAGGAATTTTTTAGGACGTTCTGGTAGAGCTTGCCAACAAAATTGTTCTCATAGATATAGAGGTCCTTGATGCCCAGCTGGATTACAATATCTTGCTAGGCCAGAGGTACATGTGTGCAATGAATACATTACCGTCTTTAATGTTTCGTATCATGGTATTCCCCCATGATGGGAAAATCGTTACAATAGATCAACACACATACTATGAGAAAACGACATCCACCACCCCTGATGATGTATTACCTTTCATAGGATCCCACAAAGAGGTGATCACTTATTTTACTAAACAAGGACCAGGTATGTTCAAGGAATCATGATGCAGCCATAAGGCTGCAAATAACCACATATGTAGAATTTTAACTATGTATGCCCGTTCCCAGGATTAATACTCGTAACTGAGTATATATTCTGAATTTGACATATTCGGATAGGTTCACATAACTCAAATAACCTTTAAAAACACAGTTTAAACATTAACAAAATTCATTGCGCGGAAGCTCCCCTCAGTCCAACCTAATATCACAAGAAAAGAATCTCAAACTTCTACATGGAATAAACATCGAAACCAGGCTTTGTGGGATCTCAGCCAAAACCCAAAGTATTCTTCGCTACAAGTGCGATTAATTTTTTTACCTTTTGCAATATTACAACCCAAGCAACGTCACATTTCATTGTGCTTAACCCTTTCCTTAACGCTTCATCGCGCATCACAAAACTCCATCGCACTTTTCAGAACTTATCGCAAGTCACAAAACTTAACACTTCGCACTTCGCCCAACTTAACATAACATTTCACAATTACCGAAATGTCTTATCACATGCGATGTGCGATATTTATCGCATCACAACGTAAATGACTTATCATGTGAAGTCTTAACAAGAACTAAAAAAATTGCCGATGTGCGAAATCGCACTGGGTTGCAATTCAATCTCCACCATGGATCTATGTCAAATCTAATGGTTCTGGTATGCCTTTGTTGGTCGGCTTCGCATCGCAATTCAAATAGCTTACCTGCCAAGTCTTAACATGTAACTAAAAGAATTGCCGATTACGATGTCTGCCTAGATCCTATTCTCGACACATGTCTACTTTGCAACTTTCCTAACTTATCTTGCGATGAGATCTCTGCCGTTAATATTTGAAACTGATATTTGTGATTTACTCCTCGCTGTCCATTTCCTTCCTTTGGAAATCTTTCAATGGTTCATTGCCTTAATCTTTTCTCCTGTTTCTTTGACCGCCATCGCTCTGTATCTCTGTTTCCTTCATGTTATCCTTCTTGAGCTTGTTCAATATTTAGTAGCGTTAATCTCTCCTGAGCTTTAACTTATGGTTATTCGTTCAGATCCATAACCATTACACTGTCTTAAGCTGAATACATAACATTATTCTGTATTACTTCTCTGAATCCAAAATTTGGGTTTGTTTCTTTCTCAACCTGCACTCACATCCACTCGCTCTAGACTGGAATCACACATGATTCTACCCAGCCATTAAATCTTATTCACACAGTAAGACTTATTCATTCATTGAGAATTCTTCAGAATTCATACAACAGTGGTTTATTACATAGAAACTAGATTAGCTCGTTACGGATCACTCAGCTCGTAACAAAGACACAATACAATCGCATGAATTCAATTTCTCATTAATAAAACAAATTATACATATACAATAAAACATGTTTACGTCCAATCGTTGGCATGTTTTGCCTTTACATGGCCCTTATCTCGTCTATATAGAACCCTCTATGTTCTCAGCTTCTCCTCTCTACTATATTTTATGCCTAATCTTCTTCGTTTAAATTGGCTTCTACCTCCTTCGAAGCTTACAATGTAATTTATAATGCAATTTAGAGCTTATCCGCCCTCATTCAACCCTAAAAACTTGTAACCACTTCTATTGTAAGGAAATCCTAATTTATGACTTTCTTATATTCTTAGCATAAAAAATAAATATCCTCTCTAATATCCCATTTCTTAAGGGGATTTGTTACACTAACTCAACACTCATTGACACCTAACAACTAAGCATATTCCCTATTAATTCTCACTAAGAAATAAAATACATTTTTACATGAGTTTGACAATGTCTCTTTACAATAGTTCCTCCTTGGACAAATGTCAAGACCCTAAATTCTGATTTCTACTTGGACTTTTGACTTAGAGCAGATGCTCCTGCATCAAATCATCACTCCTTGGCACATCCCTTGGTGACCCACCTTTAGCCGAGGCTGCCCCCGCAGCCCTAGTGTGTATGATGAGTTCATCAAAGACACCTCAGCCTCAGGAACCAGTTCCACACACCCCCAATACGATAGTATTTCCAAAACCTTCCACCCTGCTGCATTATGTGACATACCAGGCCATTTGATTAATCAATACCGAGAATTGAGAAAAATCAGAGATTTTTTTCTCTTATTGGTCCACATTCATCGACCTACCCGTTCAAACCAATCTAGACGTGCACATAATCATTGTCACTTTGTTCCCAAGTTCATCATATGTGGAACTGTTAATACCTCTCGCAATTTCGAGGTACAAGAGTATCCTTGTGTCAAACTGACATCGAGATTACAAATCCTCCTCCCATCATCGATACTAAGATCGAGAGGTGGCCCGCACCCTTAAATGATCCACCTCATGACGCTAACCATCTGTCATCATCATGAAATATGAAAAATGTTGATACACGCATCATTTATTACATTCACAAAGAACCTAGATTATGTGTAGTATACAAATGCAACATTTGTACTGAAAATTTTCATAGTTCAGACAGATGTCCTATGTTGCAAACATTTGGACAAATAACATATGACACCACCCATTTCAGGTAATCCTTGAACACCATCCTCACATAGAGAAAGATGCCTTGACTCCTAGGATGTAAACATTATCTTAGAACCTTCTCCCACTCATCCTCAAGCCACCATCATGGAAATTATGCCACCACCTAGTTCTCATGACACAAAAAACCACATATGATTCATTTCCTCAGCAGCAGGAACCATGATTCGTGATGTCTACTCATCATTTCTTAGCATTGAGACAAATTCATCCATTGCAAAGGTATTACCACCACTGACTGTGCAAACCCATCCAATCTTCACATTGTCAACATCGTCAAGTTCTAAAACAACAAAAAAAAATTGGTTCTCTTGTTTATCAACCAACACCACTAGGTCCCAATCCCATCCTCATGACCTCCCACAACCTATATCACCATTACACAATACTTTTGACTCATATTAATATATTATGGACGACATGACATAAATAGAGTGTCCTTGGGATTCCATGCATCACTTCAATTTCTTTTTATGCGAGAAAGCATTCTCACCTATTGATGCACCAAGCCACACTATCTGCACAATAGAAATAAAGGACTTCCTACCATTATGATAGGTAGATTGGTTAAAAAATGTCATTCCTACACGAGATGAATTCGAGGAAGGGAATATGCCTAATATATCACCTACAGTCTGTTATCAACTAAAATTACCATCCTACCTCCCTAACTAATAACTCTAAGTCTTACAAATGCACTATTTTATGTTTAGATTTAAAATAAGTGTATTATCAAATGTGCATATCTCATGTCAAATAACACGCTTTCTAAAATATTAATGACTCATAGTGGCCCATCGGTCCATAACCTACATAAATTTTAACTGACCTATTTTCCTCGATGAGCGTAAGTCTCTATCACCTTTTCGACGATCAAACCATCTGACGCTTAATTGATGCACTAAAACATTGCATTGCACATAGATATGCATGGGAAATAAAATCTTAGTTCTTCCCTAATGTGTCATGATTATTCATTAAAAACTCATCCAATGGTTGGCACTTTGTATCGGGTCCAAACATGCAAGAATGATTACCCTAACCCGAATTCAAAATTATAATTCCCTATTCTTACCAATCATTTAAAGCTCCTTTACCATACCTTGACGTCCCTTTTATCTATCATTTTCGAGCTAGATGGAAATGTGAAGATAGATGAGTCTATTTTCCTAGCCATTCGGCTAATCACCATGAACCCTAACTAGAAAATAATAAATTACAAAATACCTAGTCAAAGGTATTACAATTGACCTTTCCACTTCTATTTCATTCAGCTCATGTCACCATTGCATGGTCTTATTCCATTTGGTCTTGTTTAATTACCCTACATACTTCTTTTCTACCAAAATCCTCACAACCGTTAAAGATGAAAGTGATTTAGAAAAAGAAGTTTACCAACGGACCGATCTAATTTATCTAGGACACATGCCTAATTCTTACACTTGGTATATATATATATATATATATATATATAGTAGCCTCGGACATGATTTATGAGGAACAAAAAATAATCCTAAGACTTACTAAAGAGGAAAGTATAGGAAGTTATTTCCTCTATCAATATTTCTCTTTAATTCGTTTATATGCTTTCAAAAGAGAACCTTTCAAATTTCCCAAATATATTTTGTTGTTACTTTTTTCTTACAATGTGCTTAGTCAAAAAAACATTGTAAATGATTTGCATTTTTTATCAAAGGAAAAATGAGCACTCTTTAGCTATCCATACTCAATCCCGCCTTTAATCGCTAAAACAAAAATGCTATAGATGCAATGAAAAATTAAATGTTGTCAATTGGTTTAGTGGAGGATGAATTCTTGCACTATGAACCACTAGAAATTATTTTCAGACTGAGAAAAAATGCAAGGTTATCAGCATACACACATGAGAGTAATCCAAAAATAGAAAAGTTGGAAAATACCCTTTCGTCGTCTTGTGGTCACATACAAGTGATTACGCATATACCAACAGGGAATGAAGGAACAAATGACCAAGCTCTGGTGTCAACTCAAATGAAATTTCTTGAAATAGATACTGAACAATCATCGCCAACTGTATTTGTTTGGCGACAAGGAGGAAGTCTGAGGTTTTGAGTCCAAAAGAAGCAATGTGTCCCGTGAAAATAAAAGAAGGCGATGTAGACACTAAAGTGTTTGAATAGTAGGTTGAAAAATTAAATAAAGAAATGCAATGGACAATTGAGGATACTAGGCCTAAGGATTATAGGGCGCAAGCCTTGGATATCAAACACAATTTTGTTGAAGGAAATTCAATGCAAGCATTGGGAAAATAATTAAAGTTGTTGCCACAAGAGGCTTAGTTAGTAAAGGAAACAATGCTTAAGGATATGGCCCCCACATTTGGGCCAAGGTTTATCTATTCTGCTTATTTTTTTATCTGAAATGGGTGGATAACTTGTTATGGTTTGCAAGCACCTCCCACTCAGTTAAACAAATTAAGATCTAGCTTATACTTGACTGTGCGGAATTGAATTCTTGATTCAGGTGTATGTGTTTAAAATTGTTTTACTGCTTTAAGTGTGAGGAATTAAACATTTTTTTTTGTTGATATTAAGCATGTAAAACAACCATAAAGTGCAGAAAATAAGCATCAACACATAACAACAAATTTAATAAAGGAGTTCACCCGAATATCGTGGGTTACATCTCCTTGAGCCTTTGTTAACTGACTTGGCTCTTAGGGATTATGATGGGAATTTTTATTTTACAAGTATCCTACTCAACTCCAATGGTTATTTGAACTGAACCAATGGGTTTATAATACCATCATACCCCTGGAATGGCTGCTATCTATCTCAAAATGGATCTCAGCTCCCTTAGACTTGACCTCTTATGTCGGTGCCCTTAAGCTTCCCTGAGCTTCTCTGTGGAACTAACTCCCTAAGAAATCATTTTTTGTCCCTGAAACCTTTACTAATGTCTCCATCATATATCAAACATCCAAAATAGGCTGATCATTTGCTTCAAATGAGCTCTGGCTTACCAATCTAGGCCTCTAACCCCTGTTGGCCTTGGGCTGCCCGAAACTTCCCTGTGGCTTCTTCGGCTCTAGAAGTCTCCAAATGATTATACAAATCCTTCCATTGGATTTATAATGTCCAAAATAGTCAAAATATACTATTTACTTGTTGAAAAAGGCCTCTGGCTGCTCTGGTTATGCCCCAAACACCTGGTGGCACACTGTGGCTCGGGCTTATTGAAAACTTCTCTGAAGCATATCGGCATTTATAAGTCTTCAAAAGCGTCTGAAAATCCCTCCATTGATTCATAAGGCCAAAAATAGTCATAATAGACTATTGGTTTGTTGATAATGGTTACTGGTTGCTCTGGATAGGCCTCCTTCTCCTTCTGGCCCTTGTTGGCCCTCGTGGCCCTTGGAACTTCTCTGTAGCTTCTCGGCCTTTAGAAGTCCTCTGCTGGCTCTGAAAACCTCACCAATGGCTCCATAATTTTTGAAACATCCAAAATTTACTATTGGTTTCCTGAGTAAGGCCTCTAGCTGCCCTGGCTAGGCCTCATTCTGATGCTGGCCCCTGGTGGCCCTAGTGGACCCTAGAACTTCTCTGAAGAAAATTCATGCTCAGAAGTCCTTTGATGGCTCTTCAACCCTCGCCAATGGCTTTGGAATGTCCAAGAAAGTAAAAATTGACTATTCACACTCTCAGAATGGTCGAATAATTCTCAAGATAGAGCATAATCAATTTTGCCCAGTAACACCTAAAACAACTCCACTAAATTTGGGCCCACTGCAGTTAGACCAACTAAATTTGGCATGAGCGCCAATTTTGGCGCGCCTCCAAGATTCATTGTCGAAAATACAGTTAGCACTTAATTTAATGGTTGGTGGTTGGGCACATGCCTTGAATCCCGCGGTCACGTTGGAGCTTAGCGGAACCATAGGCTTAAACTGTGGTTTGATTGAACCGCACTCTGGTTTAAAAGGCGGGTTAACGAAATTGTCAGATGGATTAACCGTCACATTAAACCATGCCATGTGATAAACCGCAAGCTACTAGCGGAGGCTTAACCTTCGGGTTGTATCGGCGCCTGGTTCCGAGGTTAAGGCCATATGGGGAGGGGCTGGCCCCTCCGCTCCCCCGCTTATGAATTTTTCAAACCTTAAATATAACCCAAGCGCTATAGTAGTTAAGAACTAATCGTAGTGCAGAAAGTTAAGGTGCAGGCCTGGTAGGCGGGAGGTTCCACGGTCGAACTCGGCGAAGTCCCAAAAATTTTGACACGCAGTTCAAGGGCCACGTGGCAGCCTCAGGGTTGGCCATGTGGCGCCTTCCTATTGGTCCACAAATCTGTATGCCTAATAACCATTTGACACTTGTCACCTTGAAATTTGTCTGAAAGGAATATTCCAGGGAATATTTCTAGGAATATTCCCTGGAATTTTTTTTAAAACTTTTTTCAAAAACCCAGTCAACCCTAGTCAAATGTCAAAAATTGCAGTTTACTGGACTTTTCGAATTACAATAACTTCTTCATACGGTGTCGATTTTTCGAACTGTTCATGGTGCCGGAATCAGGTAGAAGAGATCTATCTGGTAGCTTAAGTTTTACACACTTTCGAACATTTTGAAATTTGAGCTATCACTTAGGTCCTTGATCCAAATCTGATCACTCCTCCCCATTAGGAATCTTTTGGACCCCAAAAGACTGATTACCTGTTCAATAGATGAGATTACAACACCCTCACCTTTTAGCATCCTTACACTTTTCCTTGCTTGGCTTAGTGCCTTTGAGCCCCAACTCGAAGGTAGTCAACACTTTCCTTCTTTGATACTCTTGTCCTCCTGTCAAGAACTGTATCTTCCTTGAACTCATTCAGAAATTTCTGGCGAGAAATTTTCAATTGAAGGTAGCTGAACATTGCTTCCTTGATCATCGATCAAATGTAGCTCAAATAAATGTAAGTTTCCAACAGAATACATGCATACATGACTGAAATTTTCATATGTACAAATGAATTTATGTATTACTAAGTTAAGAAGTCAAACCACTTCTTACCAAGCCACTTCCATGACGATTTTTTCTACTGAAAATCTTCTTCTTGTGAAACATCTGTTTTCATATCAATGATGGAATCTTTGGTTCCAGTTTCGCTAGTCTTCTTATCCTCTTGCTTCATATGCTTGGGATGATTGGTTGGATGCAATTTCCAACATTGGGCAATGACATGTCCCTTCTTCTGGCAATGTGTGCAAGTCTTTTGCACCTTTTGAGCAAGTTGCCTTTGCTTCAACTATTTCCTGTATGCCTTCAATATCTTCCAGCATTTTGAAACTTCATGGTTACACAAACCACAATAGGAACATCAACTCTTTCTTCCATTCATGCATGCATATTTGCCATGCTTAACAAAAACATAATCAACTTGACTATGGGAAGAATTATACCTCAAATATTGCTTTGAATGTCCATATTTTTAACCTTCTTAAGGAGATGAACTTGAAGAGGTTCCAACTTTCTTTTGAAGACCAACATCAGTGTTCATGTCTTGATAGCTGTCAAAACTCTCTTGCTCGCCATTAGTTGCATGTCTACAAACATCTTGCTGCAACATAGGCTTCAAACAATGGCACTCAACTTGAAAACAAACTTGGCATGTTTGTGGGTTTGAACTTGCAACAAAATTTCTCCTTGGATTTGTCTCAAATGCCTTCATGGCTTTGGAATTTTCGCCATAAGATTGAACATAGCCTAGACCAAACTTCTTAGGCCTTTCCTCAACAAAAATAGGATCAATCATGCCTTGTGCATGTTTGCCTAAATCCTTGCCTTCATAGCCCATTTTTAACATCAATTTGGACCCTATACCTCTAGTGTGTTTTTCAAATGAACCTACACATCTATCTGAAGAGGAATTTGAAGACAAATTTGAGTGATTTACCTCTGCTTCAAGCATGTGTTTGGTTAAGGCCTCTTAGGCTTGATGGAGCTACATCTCCATCTCATGCATTCTTTGAAGAAGTCCTTCTTTCTCTTGCTTCATAGCAACCAATTGCTCATGAAGTCTAGTGCTTTCTCTTCCATCTTCATACAGAATTTGCACCGTATCCTTTAGGATGTAGAAGTCTCGCTTCATCTCTTAATCGAAGAGTCTTGTAAAGGAGGATTTAGAAACCTCACTTGATGAAGTTGTCATCATTATGTAAATGAACTAAAGAACTTTAACAACAATTCACAAAGCTTTAAAAATAATTGACAAAGATTCTTAGCAATTTGGTTGTAGATTCAAGCTCTTTTCTGCAACTTGTATCTCTTCTTCAAGCAGCCTTTTGCAAATAATCCCTCTTGTGCTTCAAGGGTTTCCTTGAGGTCCTTTGGGTAAGGAGAATGCTTTCAACCTTATCCCTTCTTTTCCTCTTCTGAACTTAGCTAGCAGTAGCTCCCCTTCACCTCTAGCAAACTCAAACTTGTAAGCATCAATCAATTTGCAAACAGTTAAATTCTTTGCACTGTTAAACACCTTTCAAGTCAAATAAGCAACCTAGTGCTCTGTCAAGAAAGAACTTAGTGCTCTGTCAAGCAGGAAACCTAGTGCTCTAATACCACCTGATCTGAAATGGGTGGATAACTTGTTATGCTATGCAAGCACCTCCCACTTAGTTAAACAAATTAATATCTAGCTTATACTTGACTATGCAGAATTGAATTCTTGATTCAGGTGTATGTGTTTAAAATTTTTTTAATGCTTTAAGTGTGAGGAATTAAAAATTTGATGATATTAAGCATGTACAACAACCATAAAGTGCATAAAATAAGCATCAACACATAACAAAAAATTTAGTAAGGGAGTTCAGCCGAATATCGTGGGTTACGTCTCCTTGAGCCTTTGTCAACTGACTTAGCTCTTTGGGATCATGATGGAAAATTTTATTTTACAAGTATCCTACTCAACTCCAATGGTTATCTGAACTAAACCAATTTATAAAACCATCATACCCCTGGAATGGCTGCTATCTCTCTGGAAATGGATCTCGGCTCCCTTAGACTTGACCTCTTTTGTCGGTGCCCTTAAGCTTCCCTGAGTTTCTCTGTGGCACTAACTCCCTAAGAAATCCTTTTCTGTCTCGAACCTTTCCTACTTTCTCCAGCATACATCAAACATCCAAAATAGGCTGATCATTTGCTCCAAATGAGCTCTGGCTTCCCAATCTAGGCCTCCAACCATTGCTGGCCCTGGGCTGCCTGAAACTTACTTGTGGCTTATTCAGCTCTACAAGTCCCCAAATGGTTCTTAAAATCCTTCCATTGGATTCATAATTTCCAAAATAGTCATAATAGACTATTCACTTGCTGAAAAAGGCCTCTGACTACTCTGGTTATGCCCCAAACACCTGGTGGTACCTTGTGGCTCTAGGCTCACTAAAAACTTCTATGAAGCATCTCGGCCTTCAGAAGTCTTCAAAAGCTTCTGAAAAGACCTCCATTGGATTCAGAAGGTCAAAAATATTCAGAACAGACTATTGTTTTGTGAGAATGGTTACTAGTTGCTTTGGATAGGCCTCCTTCTCCTGGTGGCCCCTGGTGGCCCTAGTGGCCCTTTTAACTTATCTGTAGCATCTCGGTCTTCAAAAGTCCTCTGTTGGCTTTGAAAACCTCACCAATGGCTCCACAATGTCTAAAACATCCAAAATTGACTATTGGTTTCCTGAGTAAGGCCTCTAGCTGCCCTGACTAGGCCTCATTCTGCTGTTGGCTCCTAATGGCCCCTAGAACTTCTCTGAAGCAAAATCACATTCAGAAGTCCTCTGATGGCTCTGCGACCCTCACCAATGGCTCTGGAATTTCCAATAAAGTTGAAATTGACTATTCACACTCTCAAAATGGTCGAATAATGCTCAAGATAGAGCATAATCAATTTTGCCCAGTAACACCGAAAACAACTCCACTAAATTTGGCCTGAGCGCCTCCAAGATTCACTGCCGAAAATACCATTAGCACTTAATTTAACGGTTGGTGGTTGGGCACATGCCCCAAATCCCGTAGTCACGTTGGAGGTTAGCGGAACCATAGGCTTGAATTGTGGTTTGATTGAACCAAAATCTGGTTTAAAAGGCGGGTTAAAGAAACTGTCAGATGGATTAACCGCTGCATTAAACCATGCTATGTGATAAATCGTAAGCCGTTGGTGGAGGCTTAACCTTCGGGTTGTATCGGCACTTAGTTCCGGGGTTAAGGCCATATGGGGAGGGGCTGGCCCCTCTGCTCCCTCGCTTATAAATTCTTCAAACCTTAAGTATAACCCAAGCGCTATAGTAATTAAGAACTAATAGTAGAGAGAACAGTTAAGGCGCAGACTTGGTGGGCAGGAGGTTCCATGGTCGAACCCCGCGGAGTCCCAAAAAAATTTATGCAGTTCAAGGTCCACGTGGCAGCCTCAGGGATGGCCACGTGGCGCCTTCCTATTGGTCCACAAATCCGTATGCCCAATAACCATTCGACACTTGTCACCCTGCAATTCGTCCGAAAGGAATAATCCAGGGAATATTTCAAGGAATATTCTAGGAATATTCCCTGAAATATTCCTCTTCTTTTTTAACTTTTTCAAAAACCTAGTCAACCCTAGTCAAATGTCAAAAATTACAGTTTACTAGACTTTTCAAATCGTGATAACTTCTTCATATGGTGTAAGTTTTTCGAACCATTCACGGCGCTAGAATGAGGAAGACGAGATCTATCCGGTCGCTCAGGTTCGATACACTTTTTAATACTTTGAAATTTGAGCTATCACTCAGGTCCTTGATCCAAATTTGATAATTGTGAAACAAATACTTTTAATCTCATGGAAATCTAACCGAAACTAGGTGAGAATCAGTAATTATTAGGTTCTCATACATCCTCTATGGTGATTAACTTGGTAGAGATTTTAGATCTTGATATGATTAATTTGCATAGGAAAGCTAGGGAAATCATCGCCAAACGATTACTTGACTCCACAGATGGAAATAGAAAGATGCAAGTTATGCTAGAAAAAGTGTCGACCAATGGAATATTGCACGAATAGCTCTAAGAAACAAAGATAATCAGATAAAAGAGATCGAAGGCATGGTGATTCATCAAGCTAGCTAGCATAAAGAAATTGGACCTTTTAAAAATTTATTGGAGGAAAACGAGAAGGAGATTAAAAGCTTGCAAAGTATTATGAATATCCCTAACTATGATCCTCATATTTTAATACAAGAATTTGAGAGTAGAGAATAGATTGATAAGTAGCTAAAATAGATGAAAAAATATGTTCAATTCAATCCTCAAGAAGAATTCAAGAGAAAACACAAACAACTGGAAGTTTTCAAAGAAGAATTCCTGCAAAAAATAGAGCAACATTTCAAAACAATAGCAGAATACAAGACTATGGTTTATCAATCCCTTTCCACCCCCCAAGTGTCATAAAATGAAGGCCTGAAGTTATTGTGCATAAAGGTTTCCCAATTAGAACAAGAACTTGAAGAAGTTAGACAAGAAAGGGAATGAGTCAAGAGGAGGGAGGAGACACTGCTGCAACAAAAGAACACCATGATAGAAGACATCCAAAATAAACTCAAGGAGAAATAGGGTGAGGTAAAATCCCTGCAAGAGGTGATTAGGGTGACTACCATAGGAAGACAAGCCCTTATACATGTAAAATAGGAAATTTGTAGGGAAATTAAGTAGAAAATCT
Source organism: Pinus albicaulis (assembly GCA_034641835.2). NCBI lineage: Eukaryota > Viridiplantae > Streptophyta > Pinopsida > Pinales > Pinaceae > Pinus > Pinus albicaulis. Next base: position 417,894,923 of record CM076579.1, on the reverse strand, counting down.
CAAAAGTTAGAGCCTATGTAGAGATCCTTTTTTATTTTCAAAAAGGGATAATGAAGAGCACCAATCTAGAGGGCAAAAGCATAGATTCGACGCTTGAATAAAGATTAAAGGACATCGACCCACTCATTTTATTTAGTAACACTCTAGAAGATGAAAATCTCATTAAAATGAATATACCTAAGGGAAGATTGTGTATTCTCCCTATGTATGGTGAAAGAAAAATGCAGTGCAATGCAAATCATGTGAGAAGAATTTGACAAAGCATCTAAATATATTGAGGATTTTAGGGTCAATTGGAATTATTTAGGCAGATTTGGCATCCCATCGTTCCAGGAAAAGATAAATGGTTGATTTCCAATAAAGAGTTCCATTATAAGTTGAAGGCCATAAAGCAAGACATTTTATATGTATTCATTTGTAGAAGTTTAAATCACACTAAACTCATGAATTATTTCACATCTAGTATTTTCCTTGATGTTCTAGTATCTATTATCGAATTGAGTGACTGAAATATTGAGCATCTAGTTGAAGAATAGTTTCTAGGAGCTTTCTTGCAGGCCTAAGAGAAATCATTTTCTTTACATATTTTCAAACTATTACGTGTTATTTTATCAGTAATGCGTGTGATATTTTCGTGTTTGGGATATAAATGAAACTTAAAATCATTATGCTCTCGTGTTGATATTCATAATTTGATGGCTTTGATATTTATTATGAGTTCATTAGTTATTATGGAACTAACTCAAGAAAGAAATAATAATTGCACATGTTGCATTCTTCTTACATATTATCATTGAGTCAACATTTTGTCTCAAATACTTATATTCTTATTTATGTTCGTGTTCTATGTTTTCCTGACTTTATTTTCTTTTTATTTGTAATGTTTTTTTAGTTTGTCTTTGATGCATGAGTTATATCCCTCATTATCTATTATTGATTAAAATTTCTTCTGTGAAAGAGATATTATTTCTAAAACGTCTCATTTGATCATTACCTGACCCTATTATATTTGCATTTTAAAAATTATATAGTTATAACCAGGGATACCCCCTGTGGTGTACAGGAGGTCACCCTAAGACACCTAGAGCAGGAGGATTTCAGAATCCTTAGTGAATGCATTCTTATACTATTCTAACTAAGGAAAAATTTTGGAACCAACATTCTTTTGGCGCCATTTCCAAGGAATGATTTTTTAAAATTTTATTAATGACTATTCATGATCCTGTACAACTGCACATTATTTTTGGTCTTGCTGATCAATGCAACTGTAACAACCCTAGTGAAAATTCCATGGAATAAAGTTAAAGATAATAACTGTGGTTTATGGGACATTTATTCCAAGTTTAATGTTGGGCAAAACATCCTAGTGGGTGTTCATTTTGGTTATTATGGCTAAAGGAAATCGGCAAAGGCAATGGAAAAGGCTTTGGAAAGGCATGAGGAAGTAATGAGCATTTTATTTATGAAAATAATGGAAAATTGGAGAAAATGGAGGTGAAAGGTCACGGGTTACGTGTGAGGAGAAAAATAAAGGAAATAATGGAAAATAAAGAAAATAGAGGCCTCATTAGTAAAAAGGCTTTTGAGGATCAGTTGGAAATCTTTTGCTAAAATTTTGTCAGTTTAGTTTTGGAGCTCTCTCATTATTCTCTCTCTCTCTCACTCACTCTTGGACACAAAGTTTCTTGGAGCACTTTGGCATTGGAGCAAGAAAGGAAAGAAATCAAGAAGAAGGAGGAAGAAAGAAAGGAGGAGCATGAATCAAGAAACTACAACAAGATTCTTGGCAAGTATTGATTTGCATGTATGATTTCCTTGCTAGATTTGGCATGCATGGTATTGCATGTGGTTATTTTCTGTCCTAGCATGGGTTTTTTCTAGGTATGACAGTGTTTTCATCCTAGCCTTGTCATTTCTGGATATTCATGATGTTGTGGAGTTTTCATGTTTTGGTTTAGCTGGATTTCCAAATTTATTTGAAGTTATGTGAGGTGGATCTCCAAATGACATGATATAGAACCGGTTCATGTGTTGCCTCAGTTTAGGGCCTAGTAATCTGGGTTTGTATTGCAGTAAATCTTAAGAGGTGGTTTTCTTTCCATTCAAACCTAGAAATCTCAGGTTTGGCATATACAATAAATCTCAGAGAGTATGTCATGGTTTAGGGCCTAATGACCCCTGATTCAAAATATGGGTTGCGATAAATCTTGAAAGGCTAGGAGACAAGAAAATTCCTCACAATTTAGGTGGAGATAATCTTGTGATATCCATGCTTGAGTTGGCCTAGTGATCGGGTGTAGAGCATGGTAAAGCCTGATTTATATTTGATGAGGGTGAGGTGGTTTAGCCTCGGGATGCCTTGGTTGGTTCTTTCAGTTTGAGTCCCACATTCATGCTTTGAATATGGCATGGGGGTGATTGGGTGAAGAGATATTTGGCTCAACCAATCTATGGTCGGGTGGAACATGGAAGTCCCATATCCAATTGCCTTTTGAATTCAGTAATGAAGAGCTCATTCCTTGGGTATTTGGTATGCAAATATATTGGTTTCTATGTGGATTCTAATGTTGTTGTATCCATTGTATTTATGTGGTTATTGTGTTAGTTATAAGCATGTATTTGATTAATGATGACATATGGTTCTATCCATGTTTTTACTTGTAAATGAATGCACAATGTATCTATGGTAAAATAGATTGTATTGCAGCTAATGATGTAAGGGAGAAATGATTCTTATCGATTCTCATATAATTATGATACCCCTATGCTTAAATATGTTGTTTACACCCTTAGATTTAATGTTTGTGACATGTTTGACAAAATTTCTGTCATGGATAGGAGCGGTCCATATGAGTTCTCGTTTATGTGATTTCTTTCATATCATTGTCCTATTTTTCTTTATCATCCCTGAAGTTTTCATGAAGTTCTGGGTAGTGACCTGGGCTCTAGGCCTAAAAAGGCGGCTCAAATCCTCGAGCCGTAGGCACATAAATGAGCATTTGGGGCCCTAGATGTTGGCATGCAGTGTTATTCCTACGGCTATAGCCTCCTAGCCCATGGAATGTAGTGTTATTCCTGAAACTATGGCTCAAAGTGGGTCAAAATTTGAGTGTGACCTAGGTTTAAGAGGCCTGAATGGTTGGGTTACCTCCTAGGGATGTTGTGGTTGTTGTACAAGGTCTGTAGGTTGTGTTTTCTGTTGGTTACACTTCCTTAAGGTCACATAGGAGGGTGAATCTCATTATATTAGCCTCTCATCGCATGTTTACCCTGGGGTCAGTTACTTGGGTATATGTGGGAAGGGGGTATTACAGAATGGTATCATAGCATGGTTGCACCTTCCTTGGGTGGTGTTTTGTTTCTGTTCTCTTTGTGTGATATATGATACCACAAAGTGGTATCATAGAATGGTTGCGCTCTCCTTGGGTGGTTTTTATTTTTTGTTCTCTTTGTGTGATACCATAGAGTGGTATCAGAGCATGGTTCAACCATTGGACTGGATGGGAAGTGTGTTGGTCATGCTTTTCTGTTGGTTGCATATGTGTTTCTCATATGTAGGGTGTATATGCTTGTTGCATCCGTGTTGTGTTGGCCATGGCGGTAATGGTGTCACCATGGAAGGGTTTATGGTGTTGTTGTCAACATGTTATCATGAGCGTATGACTGGTTATGTATTGCTCGTGCACGCTTGCTTACATGTTGCTACATATTGTACATGCATTTCTTGTGTATGCTAAGGTTACATATTGTTCATGCTTTGGTGTTATCCATGTATGCTTGCTTATGTGATGTCATATGTTGAACATGTGTTGGTTATTCATAATTAGTTATACATGCCAAGTGGCTGCATATGGTAAAGTTTGCATTGGTTTTATTGACGTTGTTGTGCATAAGTTCACTGTATGCAATTAGGTCATCATGATGATTTGGTATGTTATGATTCTAATGTGTTGGATGAGATAGAGCAGGAGATACAAATCATTAAAGTGATGTTGCAATGATGGAATTTGGGGTAAGAGAAGATCGTCATACAAGTTTGTATGCTTGGCGTGCATGTATGTGATTCATGGTTGTTGTAAGCATTAACGGTTACTTATATGTTTGTCATTCTATCATTGTTATGGTTACATATGTGATAAATGCTAGTTGATCGACGTCATCATATGCATTATGGTTATGAGTATTCCTTTCATTCTATTGATGTTATGGTTACATACATTATAGATGTTAGTTGATTAGTGTGGTTATATGTACATGTGTCAGATAGTCATGAATGATAGAAACCTATGGTGGTATGCATTTCTATTGTTGTTTTATGTTAGATAACTTATATGTTGTTGATGAGAATGTTATGGGTTAACATGTCGTTGTTGTATTTTTGTTAGCTTGATGATTAGGTTACATGTTGTTGATGAGCATAGTATATAACTTGTTGTTGTTACATGCTAGTGACTTGATGGTTAGGGTTATAACATGCATGCATGAGTCGACCTAACTATGATAGTGTGTTGTATTATGTCTATAATTATTGTGCATATGTGATTGTGTGTATGAATGACAATTGTTTATGAATTTAGGGTGTGAACATGTTAGCTATATATTGTTATGGATTTCATGACCTTATTTATTTTGAGTTGAGATGTTGTGAAGCTATATTGTGCTAATCTAGATTGACTGTGTAGACAAGATAACCTCCCTAAGATACATTAAGGTATGAGTTTTCTTATGTCAAGTACTTGGTGCTTGACTGTTTGATTATGTCATCTATTTGGTGTTGAGTGTTTGGTGTCTATTATGTCATCTAGTTGATTTATTTAACATGACATGTTTATATTTTGTTTAAATGTTTGATTAACTACATGATATCAATATATGTGTTTGTAAGATTGCATGAAGGAATGATATTGTTTTAAGATGGTCATGCTAACACATATGTGATGAGATATCCGGTATATACTTGAGTGTAAGTAGGTGATAGTGGTAGCATTATGTATTATGACCGATGAATGTGAGTTGATTATTGATTATGACATGGTTGTCAATCTTGTTAAAAGTTGATTTTGAATTGATAGATATGTTACCTTGATGTTTGGTACATATGGATGACATGTGTGCTCAGTTACAGGTCAATGTGCTTGGCACAACAAGGTAATATAACTGGTATATTATTATATTTATTTATGCGTTGATAGTTATGTGGTTATTACAGTATGGTGCAAGATATTGAATGGCAAGATACTACCATGAAATATTGAAGAAGGCTTGGGTTGATCTTTCCTTTGGAAGCATTTAATGTGTATGTGAAAGTGCTTGAGGATTATTTAAAATTTTCAAGTGATTAAATTAGGTTTTTAAGCCTCTTATGTCAAATTATTAAGCACATAAACATGAATTAAAAGTTTAGTTTTTGCAAGAAACATGAGACAACATCACCATAACAACAAATACAATACAACAAATGATGAAGGAGTTCACCCCTCGTGGGCTACATCTCCGGGTCCATGTTCCAATGGTTGGGCCTCTTTCATTATGCTAAAAAAATGGTGTTTACAACAAGTTATATTTCTCACATGCCTTCAATGATAGCTCCAATGGCTTCAAAACTGTAAAAATACCATGTCTAGCCTCTTTCTTCTCCAAAAAAGGTAGAAACATGCAAAAGGTATCATCTCCCAAAGTTTCTCTACTATTTGTTCTACAAATTCCCCTTTTTTCAACCTTAGGTGACAAATTGTGCCTTTTTTGGCATTGTGGGCGGCATTTTCGCCCGACACTAGCAGGATTCCCATCAGTAAGGAGGAAAATTGTTGCCTCCTTAATGGCATCGGTGACCCCCGTACCCAGCCAAATTTCTACCATGTCGCACATTTACCGCCATTGATATCGCATTTTCCCACCAGTTGCACCTTACATGGGTTTGGGGGAGGTGAATTGTGGTAGGTTGTGGGTTGGGTTAGCAAAACCTTGCCTCTGATAGGTTCTGCTACCCTTATGTGCATTTGGTACTGGTGGTGACATGAAGTGTTGTGGTTGCATGTGAATGGTGCACCAACGGTTAACAACCCCAACTACACAAACTGTGACATCAACCCCTGGCAACCCATCATGTGAACAATGCTCCAAATTGTAACCGTAACACCAACCAACTAGTGGCATCACTATTGGCATATACCCTGACCTTGTCATGTGAATTGGCCTTTGTTTAATCGTCACACTGACCTAGTGGTTAACTCCGCTGATTATATGTTATAACGTTGAACTTTGGGTTGTGTCATATAGTATGGTTCCAATGTGGTTTATGCCATAAAAATCTCCTTTGATTACATACCATGCCAGAATTTGGTTATAAACTTATGTAATGGGTTTGTAATATAAAACATATTCTGGGGTCGGATTTAGCCCCTAACCATGGTCTATGGACCAGGGTCGGGGGTTAACCCATGTCCCAACCACGATGACATTTATGAGAAAATTTAAATAATGGTTAAGACTTATGAGCTTAAGAACCATGAATAGCAGAGATGGTATGAGGATTTATTGGCATAACGAAGGTCACGCGTTCAACTACCCAGGATGTTGTTCAGCCTTACCAAAATTTTGGTGGCCACCAGGAGGCCACGTGGTAGCCTCTAGTTGGCCCACGTGGTGCCTCTTGGTTGGTCCACTTCACACCAACCATAAACTAATCATATTCCTTCATTCTGAAGCCAATAATGAACTAAAAAATGGAAAATAGAGATAGGCCAAAGAGACATAGTCAACATGCACAGTCAGGGTCCAGTCAACAGTACAGACTACTGACTGTGTAGCCCTACACCCAAAAACCAAAAAAAAATTGTTATTTCTAGAAATGAGCAGAACTTGATTACAGGAGCATACGACATTGGTTTTTCACGAAATAAGTTGTGCCAAATTCAAAACGATGAGATCCATGGGGTTGTTTAGGTTCTAAATCATTCTGACAACTTTCAATATTGAGCATAAAATTGATCCACCAGATCATTCCTTCCCAGTGGAAGTTTGTGGACCTTCAAAATCTCTTTATCCATTAAAAAATAGATGAGGGCACAAATCCCTCACCCTTCCAGTCTCTATCCACTGAAAATTGCTTGAATGCGATATTTTGAGCTTTTCATGAAAACTGTTAATTTTCATTGACTTTGGAGACCTCGATTTGCTGTTATAGATACCATCTTGCTACACTTTCCTAGAATATGGAGAAAAAAAAAAAAACAAACACATTCCCTCCTCGGTCGTTAATCAAAGAAAGCTTAAACAAATTCAAATTCTTCTCACCTTGAACATTGTCAACATGACGATGCTTGACATGCCTAGCCTCGCACTTGGCCCAAATCTTGTCCAAATGTGGTCACCATCGCCATGAAACATCCCATTTCAAAGACAACACTTTTTGAAACACACAAGAAGAAATTTTGGACCCAATTCCCTCTTTTTCAAATTTCTTTAGCACTTGCTCTTTGACCTTTGCACTCTCTAGCACTGGAATCTTGTTCACATCACTGTTCAAAAATGATGCTTGTTGTTGCAATTTTACCTCATCTTGTTTACCTCTTTTAGAAGGAAACGTGTTAGAATCCTGAAACATCTTATCACAACTATTAACAACCTCATTGAAATCAGATTTTTTATTTGATGCATTTTCTTGAAAGGCCTCATTCACAACATCTTCATGCTTAAACATTAACAAAGAATAATTTTGACTAGCATTAACAATTCTCTTCATTTGTCCAACATTCATATGAGACAAACTCATATTCTTACTATGCGCTCTAACAATGTGCTCAATCCCATTATTTAACAAGTGATACTTATTCTCATGGTGATGAAAGATTGCTTTCCTATCATAAATATATGGGATTCCCAAAACTTTACCAAAAATATCAAGCATAATTACTTCAAGTTCAACTTCATCAAGAAAGTTTTCAGTGATCACAAATCTAAGGATGCACCTCATCTTCATCATGTCCATCTTTGGAATAATGTTTGCATTTGAGTTTATACTCCAAATTTATGGATGCATTCTTCTTTCCTTTCCCCTTGAACTTACCCTTTAGTTTTTCTCCATACTCAAATCTATTCTCACTTGTCTCATCCGAAACGTGTTTCCCTCTTGCCTTTAGATGTGTGGCCTGTACAAAAACTTCATCTAAACTTGAAGGATTAAACATGAGAATTGTATTTCCTAGGTAACTATGCAAATCTCCAATGTATTTCAACAAAGTTTCTTGAGATGTCAAATCTACACCCAACATTAGTGCTCTTCTCCTAAATTATTGATTATAACTTTGCACACTTTTTCCTTTTCATTTTCTAAAGTTTTTCCAGTCCATTATAGATTTCTGCATGTATGATAATGGATAAAATTTTATTCTCAAGGTAGCAACAAAATCATTCAAAGAGGTTGAGACCTTACCATGTTTCTTCACATCCTCTTCAAATTTGGCTTCCCACCAATAAGTGTTGCACTCTCCAATATTAGTGAAGCAAGCTGAATCTTGGTGTCATCATCCTTGATCCTTTGTATCCTGTAATACACTTCAAGTTGACAAACCAAATTATCTAATATTTCAGCATTTACCTCTCCATAATACATAGGAAAATAAAAATTTATGTCAAGCTTTAGAAATGGAGTTTTAGCATGACCTTTTGGAGAATGTGGAGGTGTTTGTGAAGGGATTGTTTTGGAAGAAGATGATGGTAAATATGGTGGTGAGGATGGACATGAATGGTGGTGTCAAAGGTGGTTTGTCACCTTTCCCTCCATTACCTTTTGAAGTCTTGTCCACATATCCTTCATATCCTTTTGAAGACTTATCCCTCTTTGAAGGATTGGAGCTTTCACCTTACAACCTTGTGTTTCTCTCCTCATAGAGAAATTTCACCATTTGTGTCGTATCAAATAATTCTTTCCTAAAATAGTTTTCAACCTCTAAAATATTGTTAGGCTCTCCTTCATGTGCTATACTTGCTGAAGCTTCATCTGCAATTTGAGTTGAAATTTGTGGTGGAGATTGTTGCAAGCTTACCCTCCTTGTCTTTGACCTAAATTGAGGAGTTGCAACCACAATATTTCCTTCTCCTCTCTTGAGATTCAACCTTGTAAGTATCATAAACACTTGCAAACACTTAAACCCTCACAAAAAAAAATAAAACCTATGCTCTGATACCAAACTGATTTGTATGTGAATGTGTTTGAGGATCACGTAAATTTTGCAAGTGATTAAATTAGGTTTTTAAGCCTCTTAAGTAAATTTCTTAAGCACATAAACATGAATTCAAATTTTAGTTTTTGCAGGAAACATGAGACAACATCACCATAATAGAAAATATAATACAACAAATGATGAGGGAGTTCATTGCTCCTGGGCTACATCTCCTGGTCCAGCTTCCAATGGTTGGGCATGTTTCATTATGCTCAAAAAATGGTGTTTACATAAAGTTATAGTGCTAAAATGGCTTCAATGATAGATCCAATGGCTTCAGAACTATCAAAAACCCCTGTTTAGCCTCTTTCTAATCCCAAAAGGGCCAAAAACTGCAAAAGATATCATCTCCCAAAGTTTATGTGTTGTTCACTCTACAATTTTCCTTTTTTTTTCCCCTTAGGTGACAAATTGTGCCTTTTTCGGCGTCATGGGGTGAAATTTTTGCCCGGTGCAAGCGAGATTCCTGTCGGAAAGGAGGCAAATTGTCTCCTCCTTAATCGCGACAGTGACCCCCGTACTCAGCCAAATTTCCACCACGTTGCACATTAACCTTCATTGATCTCACATTTTCCCACTGGTTGCACTTGATTTGGGTTTGTGGGCAGTGACATGTGGTAGGTTGTGGGTTGGGTTAGCGGAAACCTTCCCTTGAAAATTTCTGCTACTATTTTTTGCGTTCGGCGCCGGCGGTGACATGAAGTGTTATGGTTACATGTGAACGGTGCGCTGATGGTTAGCAACCTCAACTGCACAAACTGTGACATCAACTCCTGGCAACCCACCATGTGAAAAATGCTCCAAACCATAATTGTAATACCAACGAACCGATGGCATCACTGTTGGCATATACCCTGACCTTGACATGTGAATAAGCCTTTTTTTTACTATCACATTGACCTGGTAGCTAACTCCACCGATTATATGTTATAACATTGAACTTTGGGTTGTGTCATATAGTATGGTTGTGATGTGTAATCAAGCCTAAAGTTTATCTAACTTACTATCCATAGAATTGAAAATAATACTCTATATTTTCCCATGCTTTCATTCTAATATATGTTCTTTGGTTTAAATTTATAAATTATTAATAATTAAATATATATTTTAATGTTTTTAAAATTTAAAATTTATTTTTAAAATATTAAATAGTTTTGAATACTAATTATATTCATAATACATTTAATATTATTGTAGTACGATTTTTTTTTTTTTAATAAATCCTTTTTCTAAATTGGAATTTTGATACATGTACGTTGGTAAGGTTAGCATGTCTCATGGTTACAAATAGTGAATGTAATTTTTCTTAATAAATTCTTTTAATGTATTTTAAATAAATATTCAATTTATTAATAAAAAGTTTGTAATTTTTTAAGTTGTTTTTAAAATTATTTATAATCATCATGTTTATTTACATATATGATTGTATATATGATTTTATTAATATTTTATTTTATATTATGGCTCACACATTTATGTTCTTTCTCATTTTTTTTTTATGTTTTTAATAAAATATGTTTTAAATATTATTATTTTATTAATTTTAAAGATTTCATTTGTAGATTGATTATTATTAAATTACTTTTGATTTATGTAAAATTTAATGTTAAATTTTAGAAATAAATAATGTGTTTTTTATTATCATTAAAAAATAATAATTTGTAAATATTTGATTGGATAAAATTTTGATGTTTTGTTGTAAGAACAACACTATATATCTAAGTTTTATTGGAAAATTCTCTGCCATAATTCCGAGAGGTGATACCTTCACATCGTGGAATGAAACTTGCATTACAACATAATGACCAATAGTTCATTTAGCCTAATTTTGTGCAACTGTCACTTTCTACCAAGGTATTGGAGGTCATTAATTTGTTAATGTAATTGTTTTCTACTTCGCATTGCTATAATGTTATTGTACTAAATTCGGTTGTAGACAACATCATAGACTAAAGTGAGAAAACATCAATGGTGCCTATAGAGGAAAAAACAATTACTATTCACACCACAAAGTTCATAGTTAACAGATTTATCTTTTCATGGTGATATTGTTGGTCAATTAATTTGTTCTGAAATTTGAAGTTAGTATTATGTTTTTTTATGCAGAAAGATGATTGATGTTCTAGAAAACCAATTGTTTCAAAGGTATAAGTTTTGGGGTATTTTTAATGAAGAAGATCAATCCAAGAAACACACATGCAAATTTTCTCTGCTTTCTTATGGTCTGTTTTTTGTACTAAATAATATAATTAATGTGTTATGAAATGTGTAAAGTCTGAACTAAAGGAGAAGCTGAAAAGGTTATACAATGTTTGCAATCCTCAAACAATGATGGTCTTTGGCTTTCATGTAAATTTCAGAACTGAAAAATTTCAGGGTTTGTTCTAATCTTTGATAATTCTTAAGCTGCAAAAAAAATTTGAACGAAAATATATGTTTATCAAGGTATGGTTGGTCAGGACAAGTTGTAACTTTGAAAAACAATAATTAAGATAAATGAGGATTTTCAAGAAAAGGGAGATGCACTAAAATATTTTTCCCATTTTGAGATCGATGTAATTGTGGGTGTCAATAATAACAAATTGCAACTCATATCATCCAACTAGGATGCAACGAATAGTTGGATCAACGACAATGTTTATCCATTTTATTCTCCCATAAAATATCAAATATATTTAAGTAGGAAACAAAGTTTGTCTAGGTAGGAAATACATACATATATGTTGCGAGATTTAGTGATCAATTGCTCATTCCACCATTATTAATCTAACTTTGTTTGAGCTTTACTATATCTATGGTTTAATTTTAAAATGAGATATGTTTATTTTTTAACTTGAAAAAAATATATGTTTTTTGAAATGTGATTGGTTCATAAAATGAACTTTTGATTTCTTATTGTAAAATGTAGATTCTACAAAGGTTTTATCGATAATTAATTATAGAATATTATTGAATGCTTTTCGAGATGTTTGGCTAGCCTTAATGTTCTCCAAGTGTGTAAACATTATCTAAAATCACCCACCTTCACCATCATTTCAATTCTATTAACCCCACATACTTTCAAAAATCTATAAAATGTAGATAATAATTTATAAAGAAGAAATTAATTATTTGTAAAACATGTTTCTATTTTTAATAAACCTTTTATTTAAGTAATAAAAGAAATACAAACTCTTTTATCATTTGATGTAACTAAATCAAACTATCATATAATATCATGAAAGTATAGGCAGCATAGTAGCATAGTTGATATTGTAGCTTTTAATTAAAAAACACACACACATATATATTATTTTATTTTATTTTATTTATTTATTTTTATTTTTTATTTTTTAATGAGAATGTAAGAAACAAATATGTAACAACTAAACCTTTAAATGACACAATATAGTAGTTGATATTGTAGTTTTTAATAAAAAAATATAATTTAATTTTTAATTTTTAATTTTTAATTTGTAAGAAATATAAATAAAAAAGTAAGAAACAAATATGCAACAACTAAATCTTTGAATGACACAATATAATAATTATTTTTACATAATACAAGATTACATGCTTTATTAAACTGTTGTAATAATAATTTTATGAGTAGTTCTTACCTCATTCATAATTTAGGATCATTTAATTGTGTTTACGTCAACTAAAAAAATCATTCAAATAAAGTTATAAAAATTCAAAATAAAATCATAAAATTTCAATTCAAATAATATTATACATAAATTAAATTAAATATTTTGTAATTATTTAATTCAAACTAGTAATTAAATATTATCCTTTTACAATTTTTTGTGGCCTGACGCTTAATTTTAATGGAAAAGTCGTGTGCTCCCTCAATGTGGGAAAATCACACATGTTCCCTTAAGTGTTCGTTGCCTTAGCCCTTTTGGTGATAAGTCACATGTTATGTAGACTGCGTGTGGTGAAAAGTCACATGTTGGGTAGACCGCGTTTGGTGCGTCCATATGTACATCTTATTAATTTATTTTCTAAATAATATATATTCGTAGTCGTTTTCACTATAGATGAAATGGTCTTTTCATGCTCCTAAGAGGACATTTTTATGAACCGAAGTTTATTTTGTCAATCGTTATGATTATTTTTTTATTAACTAGTATAAATACCAAATTAAATAACATCATAAACCATCTGGATCAAATAAATTTATAATAAATGATCAATATGTTTGAAAACAATTTGTAATAGATATATTTCCTCTGAATAGATTCATTTTTTTAATTCTTAAAATCAAATGTAAACCAATAAAAAAATACCATAATATTTATTAGTCTCTTTCGCAGGCACGACGAGACTATAGTAATTGAAATGGTAGATTTAGCATTAGTTCGCATTAGTTCTTGCTGCATGTAAACTAAGTTTTAAAGATCTTCAAATGTTATCAGCGAATAGAATTTATGATTCATTTTCAAGAACCAATAGTGTTATTCGTCATCTTATTGGCTTCTTCTCGAGGCAAGAAAGCCAAAAGAATAGATAGTTTGTTATATATATATATATATATATACACACGAGGGTTGCAAACTAATGATAACATTAGTTTCCCTTATTAAATTTTGTGTGTGGTTTATTCAAGAAAATATGCATAGCATATATGATCTCGTAACCCAAACATTGACTTGTAACCCAAAACATTGTCGTATCACCCAAACTTTGTCGTGTCAAGAGTTGTGAGCATGATAACATATGTGTAGGATTTCCACAGTTTCCAATCCCCTATTTATCCCTAATTAAAACTATGTTTATCTTTTTTAAAGCTATGTTTATCCCCTTTTTGAAGCTTTGTTCAAAGAGTGAGGCTACAACTCTCTTTGCCTTTAGCTCTACAAGATATAGATCAGAGTCTGAATCTTGAATCTCGAGACTCTGTAATCTATGGAGAATCTGCAAGCTATAGAGCAGACTTTCAATCCCAAAACTCTACTACTAGAGAAGAAAACTTGTATTAAAATTGAAACCAACACAAATTACCTGCGCGCGCGATGATGGGGTTGCAAAGGCATGGCTTTTCATGTTGGCGGGCCATAGGGTGAGCCGATAGATACAATGGAAAACCCTAGTATATGCTCTCGACAATGTCTTGTTTGCATATCCTGTTCCAGATTCATCAGTTGTGGATTCATAGCGAGTAGATTCACTAGCATGTAAGGCGTATAAGGCAACAGGAGGAAAGTCATAGGCCGTTAGAAGGGGCAACAAACAGGTGCAGGCACTAAAACAGATACTAAAATGGGCTCCTACAATATCCGAACGAGGATAAGGTGAACGATGGCTAGAAGGCAATTAGCTAGTGTCCAGACCTAGGTGGCTTGTCCTTTTGATCCAATGTGGCTGGGGCAAGGTTTCGTGTATGCCAGAGATCAATATGTGGAAAAAAGGGGCGTGAACCATAGCATAGGTAAGGGATTTAGCCTGATTAGTGCGGTTCAGGGTGTATCGAAGTAACCAGGAAAGATAGTTTGAGGCAAGAATAGCTATAAATCCACCCATGCTATACATCAATATATGTCTCTCTAGCTAAATAGTCAGGCGGGATGTAGTACCTAAACCACAAGACCTGCTAACATTGGGTGAGTGACTCCATCTCTCCAAACGCTTCTTGGGGGTGTTTATAGTAGTGAAGGTGTGGCAAGAAACATAAAATTAGAGGCTAAAACCACTTCTTTCTCGATTGGGAAAGCAATTACTAATGGCTGGATGGTCGAAGACATGATATTTCAGGTGGCGAAATAAATATGACTTTAGGAAGGCAACAAGAGGACGCTTGGATTAGGAAATAAATAGGTCGGACACGGACATTGAATCTAAAAAGGATAAGGAGACCTACCTTGAACCAGGAAGAGAATTTATAGACCTTGGAGTGGTCGTACAATGGGAATAAGCTAAGAATTCGTTGTTGTATATCTGAATCTACTTTAGTCCCAATTTATAAAGCTATTTATTCCTCAGTAGAATCAACATCTAAGACCGCAACATACCTTCTAGTTACTGAGCTATTTCCTATTCGAGTTCCATGAATCCCCAAGCTCTAGTGCCCCGTTTTCATTCTCATTAGTATGGTTTCACGCTTGCTTCCTCTCGCTGGCTGGTTGAAAGGATGGTAAAATTCACAAGTTTGGAGCTTTCACGTCATATAAGTGTGCACCTCATCACCCCCACTAAGTTCATATGTCCCTATGGATTGCACCTGATCACCCCCACTAAGTTGATCCGTCCCTATGGATGGCAAGATGGGAGCGGTTTCAATGCCCCTTCGTGTGTTTCCCTTCCTTCTATTTTTTTTTTTATCTGGTAAGACAACCTTGAGCTTCCCTCACCAATACAATGAGTTTCGCCTTAAAACCCTCGATCCCACGATGGTCGGAATTAGGTTATCAAATCGCTCTAAGATTGGGGAATCATAAGTAAGTTGGAGTAGTTTCTAGAGGGTATTAAATAGGTAGTAGTTGTAGGTCTAACTGCAATTCTTCCAACCCCTTAATGATTTCTTACTTTCATATTGGTTTGAATCACCATTGTCATACTTTGACGATTGCTGTGTGAAAATTTTTGAATATCTGAAACATAAAACCTACTGTTAATTTTAAGATTTACTTGTCCTACTTACATTAAGTTATTAATGTGAAATTTTCAGCATTAAAATCGAAGTAAATATATCAACAACCTACATATACATATCTAAATTGAATACATACACAATGACAAAGTGATACACAAGGATTTTCTGGACAATTTTCCTCGAAAATACCCAATGTGGGACAACTGGTCTTCTGGCCGTTGGAGGATTTTTATTATTATGCAAAATCTAAGTATAACATTTATGGGCACCAAACTGGTTAACATGACAAAGAAATAACCACAGCAAGAAATACCTCTATATTCAGAAACAGAAAATATGGCTAATACAACCCTCAGCAGGGAATTATGAATTCGAGCCCTTTTTGGCCCACTGGAAACCCCAGCCCTACTATGAAGCCCTTTGCATCAGCCCCTGTGCTGATCAGGAAGGGCTTGTGTTACCCCAGACTGGGTTATGCTACCCCTATGCTGCCCTGGCTAGCTCTACGTCAGCCCTACGTGGCCCCTGCTGCATCTATGTGGCCTCCGTTGGACTGTGTGGCCCCTACTACCTCTATGTTGCTCTGGTATGCTGCCTCTCTACCTCAGTAGTACTCTTGGAATAGGATCAAACAATCCCTCTCACCAATACTACCCCTCCCTGCAGCTGAAACACTTCAGGAAATTCTTAGCAAACCATGCCCTAGAATTGTAGCTTAGTCTCAGTGATCTACCACAGTGTGTGTTCTCCAACTGACCCCAAGCCTTTCCTTTATATTTTTCTCGTTGGGAAACCAACGGTCATGATCTATACTTGAATCGATGGCTAAGATTAAAATAAAGCTTGATCTGTGTGACTTAAGTCATTTTCATCACATGTTTAATTTTCCTAAGTTAGACTTAAGGTCCTTAATTAAAAAGATTAATTAATTAAATCTCTCTTAAACATGATGGAATTTCTCAAATCCCTTTCTGAATCTTGGAGATCTCATGTAATCTAGTCCCTCCATAAATTTTGGGAGCTAGATCAAACCGATGCTACCCAAACACTCCAAAAATCTCAACACTCCCCCTTAGTGAGGAATGTGCTCAAGCACAACACTTCACCTCGAAGTTTTGCACTTGTATCTGGTGTGGGTCACTGTGCTGATGCTTAGCCTGCTGCCCTTCATCACTGTGTTTTTGATGCTCTCCCGTACTGCTGCCCATGACGCTACCACTTCCATTTCCACATCTGTACTGCAACTCCCTCTCAAAGTGTTGCGTCGTGCTGCCCACTAATGCACTGCAACTAGTTGCTGAGAGAAGCAACTAAAAACACTCCCGCCCAATCGTTAATAGATAAGTCAATTGGGTTGCATCTTCATCACTGAAGCTCCATAGGCTACTGCTCTGTGCTGCCATATGGAGGCTTCTGCACTGCTATATATCTACACTGTGTAAGAAGACCTCCTTTACGTTGCCTTTTCTCTGAAGTCCCTTATGCTGCTTCTGCGCTGCACTGTCCTCCTGAAGCCTCTGCACTGTTGCAGCTCTGCACTGCATAAGCAAGCTTGCTTTGTGCTACTGAAGTCACATCAACCCCTCTGCATTGTTGTTGCTACGCTGTTGTTGCATCTGCACTGCGCTGCTTCCTCTTAGCATCTAGCCCTGCCTCTGATCCATCTGTGATTCTCTGCACCCACTGTTCCACTTGTCCCGCTACCTTCTTAAGGCTCCCATAATGCGTATGTGATCCAAGAGTTGGGCTACTTAAGGATCCTGCCTCCACTCTATAGCTTCTCTACAGATAAATATCACCCCACTTCTGTGGTTCATGAGTGCTTATGGCTACATCATCTTCAGAGCCATCATCCACCACAAAAGCCTTGGAACTAGAATCTTCCTTGTGCTTCTTCTAAGGACAATTGCTGGCGAAATGTCTTAGTTCGCTATACTGGAAACACTTGATCTTTGACAGATCATGCTTCTTTCTCCCTTGCTGCCTCTTTGATTCTAAAGCTGCATCTTCCTCTTCTTCCTTCTTTACTTTACTTGACTCGGTGTTGTATGTCTCTTGGTGATCTGACAGATTTCTTCTTGTCGGAGGATTTTCCCACATATTGTCCCAATGGGGAAGGTCTGCTCTGCCTAGGAGACTTTAGAAAAAAGTTTCCCAGTCCTCTGTGACTGCATTGAGAGCAGTCCTTACCATGACATCATCCTCCGCCTTTACCCCCATGCCAGTTAGTTGATCCCTGATCGATTTTAGTCTGGAATGGAAAGGGTCGATCTCTTATCCCTTGGCCATCATGAACAACCTCAACTGGTTCTCCAGAAGCATCTTCCTCTAGACAAATCTTCCTTAATACAGTGTGGTTAGAGCCACCCACATCTCATGAGCCATTTCCTTCTCGGCTATGTGTGGGACCACATGATCTTTGACACTGTCCATAATGAAATGCTTGGCATGTACCGTGGCTTCTTCATGATCTTTAGGAGAAGAGCATCGGTCAGCGTGGCCAAGACTTTCTTTGCATTCTCCCTCAAGCCGTATTTCTCAATGACTACCAGGATCCCGACCTTCCAAAATGCAAAGTTGGACAAGCCATCTAACCTATCCTGATCACATAGTCCATGGGGTACCATCTACTCAGAAAATGTGCTAGAACGACTCATCCTCTCTATGATAGAGACTTGGATCTAGGGTCCTGGGCAAGAAAGGCACCCTCTGCTCCCTCTGACAATTGACTCCCTCTCTTGGAATTCTACCAAATAAAAAATTAATTATCTCTCTTTGATTCTCTGATTGATCTTCAGACTTCTTTGGATGGAAATATTCTGAGATGTTGTTCTCCTCCTGCTCTTAGTCAACTTATGTTAGGCTAAATTATGCACCGGCATAATTTTAACCCCAACAACAACTACTGAAGCTCTACAGCTCGGCTTCCGACACTCTGAATCATCAATCAACTTCTGGACTACGTCACCTCGGATGGCCTTTGCGTGAGCATATAGTCTCAGCACAGCTTCTGCGCTGCCTCTGCACAGTAAGTGTGTGGCCCTACGTGGATATGCATAGAGACTACGCCACTCTTGCCTTTGCTTGGCTCTACTTCCTTCTACTGTTGCGCTGCCTTCTCTGGTCCAATTTTCTGCGGTTGCTACTGCTTTCTCTTCTGCTTTCTACCACAAAGATTCTTCAGTCTTCTTGCTGGAGATCCGGGCTAGATCTGCAATTGCTCAGATACCATGTGAAAATTTATAAATATCTCAAGCAGAAACCCTACTTTTAATTTTCATATTTTCTTCTCCTACTTACATTAAGTTATTAATGTGAAATATTCAGCATTAACATCAAAATGAATGCATCAATATCCTACACATACAAATATAAATTGAATACATGGACAATGGAAAAGTGACACACAAGGATTTTCTAGACAAATGTCACCAGAAAGACCCAATGCAGGAAAACCAGTCTTCTGGCTACTAAAGTGTTTTTATTATTATGCGAATCTAATTACAACATTTTTGGGCACCAAACTAGTTAACTCGATAGCTAAATAACCATGACAAGAAATACCTCTATCTTCGGAGACAAAAAATATGGTTGATTCAACCCTCAGTGGGGAATTATGAATTCGAGCCCTTTCTTTCCCACCACAAACCCCAACGCCACTCTGAAGCCCTTTGTGTCAGCCTGGCTAGCCTACGTCAGCCCTTGCATAGATTAGGAAGGGCCTACGTCACCCTAGACTAGGTTACACTGCCCTTGTGCTGCCCTGGCTGGATCTATGTCATCCCTGTGTGGCCATTGCTTCCTCTGCACTTCCTCTACATCGCTTTTGCTGGACTATGTGACCCCTGTTGCCTCTATACTGCTCTGGTATGCTGCCTCTCTACCTTGGTTGTACTCTTGGCCTGGGATCAAACCATCCCTCTCACCAATACTGCCCCTTGCTGCAGCTGAAACACTTTTGGAAATTCTTAGCAAACCACGCCCTAGAATTCCAACTTAGTCTCAGTTCTCTGCCACTATGTGTAATCTCCAACTAACCCCAATCCTTTCCTTTATAATTTTCTTATTGGGAAACCAACGGCCGTGATCTATTCTTGAATCAATGACTACGATTAAAAGAAATCTTGATTCGTGTGACTTAAGTCATTTTCGTCACATGTTTAATTTAATTAAATTTAATCTTTTAATTTTCCTAAGTTAGCCTTGAGATCCTTAATTAAAAATATTAATTAGTTAAATATCTCTTAAACATGATGGAATTTCTCAAATCCCTTTCTTGGTCTTGGAGATCTCATGTACTATAGTCCCTCCACAAATTTTAGGAGCTAGAGCACATCCGATGCTACCCCAACACTCCAAAAATGTCAACATGCTACTTGTGTCCAAATTGGGATTCACTGTTATTGGTCTCACCTTGTTGCTAGTTATCGATCCTTCCTCAATTTACTCCAGTGCCTTATCTCCCTTTTGCCTTTCGGTAGGTTGATAAGCTGTATGTGTTTTGAGTGGTATCCCTTTTCGGGTTTTGATGCGCTTGCTTGAAGAATAAAGGGAGAGAGAAACCCGATGAAGCCGAAGCTAGAGAAGCAACCATTTTAAGAATAGATAGCTCTTTAAACCTCATAATGGTTGCAGTTTCAAATTTGGTAGGTTATTAGACACATTAGCATGATACAATGTTAGGTGGCATGGTTTAGTGCCTTGCATGCATGATATGTTATGGAGATGGAGGTGAGGCACGTTGCCATCATGGGAGGGCCCACATGGGCATCCAATTTTTATTTTTATTTTTTTAAATCACTTTAATGACTTTCAGCTAGTTCTTACATCTGCTTGTGCAGAGTGCTGTCATGGCTAACTGAAGTGTAGCTATGATGGGCCATGGTGTTGCCTGTTGTTGCAGGTTATGGGATCAAAAAACTTGAAATGGTTTCATCTTCATTCTCATTCTAACTTGGGTAATTAAAAATGCTAAAATATATTTTCCTCATAAAACATGAGTAAATGAGATTTTTTTTTAGCTTCCAAAGAGAAAGGTACATGGACAACCATCTGATCTCCATCAAAGTCTACAAACATAGGGGCTTACAAAGGATTAGGAGACTGCTAAACAGGGCACGAACTACCATGGGATCATAAGGCTCTACAACTGGAGCATATCTAATCAAAGTGTTGTCTGAGGCTTACTTAGGGTATAAATTAACACTTTCCTCTCCACAATTGCTACGTACCCAATACCTTCATTACATAACATCTGGACTGCATATTTTGTGTCCTGACAGTTGCCAAGAAGGAAAACATTGCAAAGGAAATAATCACACAATGAAAACTATATTGAAGAGGTTATGGATTGCACTATGAGGCAATTCATGCAGTATATTAAAGAGAGATATAGACCCGAAGGACATGGTTAGGTCTATAACCATTTCAACATATTTTCCATCCACAACAGCATTGAATGCATACATGACATTTAACACTGGGAATATTTGATCTGTCAAAAGTGCATAAAATGCGGTTATAATCACTTTGTTCCCACCGGGTGTACCTATTGGCTAAAACTTTCTCTAGATCTTGCAACAGGGTAACCGATTCTGCTCAGCTATTTCTGTTAAACATGTCATTGCTCTATTTTTCTTTCTTGTTATGTTAAAATATTATAGATATTATTCCTCTTTATTTCATTTCATATTATATTCAAGGTGAGACTCAATTAATATTTAGTTTTTTGAAAAAAATAATTATTATGGGTAAATGATGTTTTCCCTGATGTTGATTAGGTAAATACTTGGTTTCTCTCGTGTTATCAAGTAAATATTGGATTCTTGGAAATTCTACCTTAGTAGGGAGGGACTGTGTAAAAGAGGAACATAATTGGTTTTAAATACACATGCATCTTAAACAATCATTACTGAAACAAACATTCATCCTTGGTGTTAGCACTAAAAATGTTAATGGTGTAATCACCATTGTATTATTTTTTTCAAATTTTTATTGTGTCCTAGTCCGTTTCCAAAGTTTATGTGATTTCCAACAAAAGTTAAAAAGTCCCAACATCAAGGTGAATTTAAGTGAATAGGAGTCATAGTGTTTTAGAGTCCCAAAATAAGTTAAAATCTTTGTTTTGGCTTATGTTAGTGTTGAAGGTCAGTTGATGTTTGGGTGATAAAATTGCAGTCATTTAGTCTGGAATAATAGCTACCTTTGTTGCAAATTCATTGTCAAAAAAATAATACAGTAAAAGGCAACTATTTCTCAGAAATGGAAGTCATATATTCCACACAGTGAAAAGCGCAACTATTTGACTGAGATTTTGGCTATCTCAGAAAATAGGCTACGGGTAAATAGGTAATCAATTTTCAAAGCAGGAAAATTAAGGCTTCGTGGCAACCAGATTTCTTTAGAATCAAATCACAACTGGAAGAAAACAGCTAAACCAACAAAGTGGGAGATCCGGAGAAGAGTACCATATAATATTTAAAGGAAGTTGGCCAGGAAATAGACTAAGAAATGAATCAACAAGGAAAAAATGCATGAAAAAAGAATAAATGACCATGATCTAGTCGTAGATCCAAAGAGGAGCAGACCGATGGCTAAGATTAAAGCGTAGATGGGGCAACTTCACAATGACCAGTTTTTAAGTTTTATCATTAAGTCAAATCGGATGGTATGTTAAGTGATTTGCGATGCAATAAGGCTAAGGGATAAACAAGGAAGACCGTCAGATCTGGGCGCATATCAATAGTGGAGATTAAAGCGCACATGGGGCAACTTTGCAAATAACAGTTTTAAACTTTATCGTTAACGCTTTGTATGGTATGCTAAGCAATTTGCGATGCGATGAGGCGAGGGACATGTGTCGGCATAGCGCACTAGCACAATTTCGCAAATCACAAAGTTTATGGTTTATCTGTTATCAGTGTAAAGTTAAAATTTCAGGCGGCCGATTTGTGATTGCTGCCTATTGGTCAACTGGTTGTGGAGCCCAAGAACCACAATTCCGCGTGAATGCATATTGTTGGGAGAAATTACAGTTTTGTTTAAAGTTCCGATAAACATTGTTGGTTACACACATATGTATGTTTATAAAATTTCTGATGCAGGATCTACGATCCGTCCCATTTCTCTGCCACGTCACCTCCACCCTCATCACACATCGCACTTTGCCATTTTCAACATTTAACTTCCTGCATTTCACAATAAAACTTCCGATGTGTGATCTGTGATCCATCCCACTTCTTCGCCATGTCACCACCCCTCGTCACTTATCATTTATTCCACTCCATGTCTCCTCTATCAACTAAACCTGTTTCAAAGGATTTTATTTGTAATTTCTCATAAAAAGAACCTCTCTCATTCTATCGAAAAGTTTAAGGTTTTCCACCATTACAAAGGGTCTTCAACCAAAAAAGGGAAACGATAGTGAAACAACGACAAAAATTTTCTCAAACAGTTTTCTACCACTACTCTCAGTACCGTCACGTTTTTGCCAGGCACCGAGAAGCATTCAAGGAATATCTACACACCATTTTACTAATGTTTTCACTTATTATGGAGTTGGTTGTACCAGAACAGAAGAGGAGTCTTCCCATAAAACTTCCACATCATAAAAAACACTTCAAATTGTCATCCTTAATGTTGTTATTGTTTTTAATGTAACACTTTGTAATTAAGATTAAGGGATAAGCCTCACCTCTTGCACAAGATTGTAATGACTTTTGAAACAGATTTTCCTTTTCTGTGGAATATGACAGTATCATATTTTGTATATATATGCCAAACTGATATGAAGTCGGTGTTGGTTGGTGGTTATTGAATTTTGACTTATATGAACTATAATTTTTTTTGTGAATGAAATGGAATAATACTAATGACTTATTACCAATTTGTTGTGTGTACTGTATACTTTATTTGTGTTTCCATATCTCCTTTCTTCTAGTTCTAGTTTGCAAATCATCATACTATTATGTGTTTTTAGTAGTCTCTTAAGCATGTTATGTGTTTTGTTAGTTTTTGTTAGTCTCACACAGTGAGCATTCCTGATAAAATATATGTTATAACAGTGGAAGAGCATCACTCATGATAGTTATTCTTCATGATATTTAACTGAGAATATTATCAGACTAGAAATAACTTTCTCTTAATGGAATATTGTCAAACTGCTACCTTTTTCAATTTCTACTAAATCAGTAGATTTCTGTTTTACAGACCTATTGATTCTCCTCTCATCTTTCAATTTCCTCTCATCATAGACTACAAACTTGCACCTTGCTACCACATCAAGTTACAATACCCTCATTACTAGAACTGTGGATTTGACTGAAATCTCTTTTTAGTGAATCAAAGTTTGTACCACCTACCAATCTCACAAAAAAAATCATTAAATTTCTTTATAGTTTAATATGTGTATGGTTAGGCACTTGCTATAGTCCAAGTGTTGATTCCAACGCCAACATATTTTGGTGCATCTACCAGGAGATGAAGGCCTTGTAACAAAGTATTCTCCTGAGTCTATTATTATGAATTTTTTATTTAAATCAGTTCTTGATGGTGAACAAGAATTGGTGACCTAAATAAGACTGCAAATTTGTTCACCTGGTAACTCCACAAAGAGGAAAAGGGGTTTCAAGACCTCCTTCTACAAGAGGAATCAGAGATTTCCAACTATGACCCCAGTTGCCGACCTAGAGAAAATCATCAAAATATGCTAAAGGAAAACAAAAATAAGTTGAAGCCACATCTCAGTCAATGAAGAAGTTACACAAAAAGTATGTTCCAAAGAAAAAGGTACCTCTAACTACTTTAGAATCTAAGGGGTTTTAGTTTCAAAAAAATTTGCTAAAAAATCTCAATTTGAAGCTACTCCTCTAGAAAATAAAGTGGATGTTGTTAACCTAGGCTCAGTTGAAGGTTTTTCTTACTCATCACCTATTAAATCTGAAATAAGTATTGTTCTAGTTAAAGAAGGAGAAACTGAATTTCTAAGTGTTGAAAAGAAGTCAGAAGAGTTTTTGCTGACTAAAGTTGAATTAGAACAAGTATTGGCTATTGCACCCTTTCTTGATAGGGATATTTTGACTGAAGAAGACTTCAAGACTATTTTAAATTTCCTTCAGACTCATCCTGAATACCAGTCCCTTGTCACCCCTCGGTAAGAATATTTTCCTTTCTCTCCAAATCTAGCTATTGGGGCATCTTCTTCTCATCCACTTGAAAAAAATGTACTCGAAGGTCTTACCTTTAAATTATCTAATTTCCTTGATCAGAAAAATAAAGCTGAATTAAATCCATCCCCTCATGACACAACTTTAGATTCTGATTCTTCTACTGAAGGAGAATTCAAGACATCCTCTGTTCATCTTTTTGAAAACCCACTCTTCTCAGTTCCAAAGCTTGAAAAATCATCTCAAGACCCCCAATTTTCTACTATCCTAAATCAGAATCAAAATTCACCAATTTTAATTCCTATTTCTCAAACTGCTACATCAACTATACATTAGAAAAATATGGCTCAACCTGCCCTTACAAGGATGCAACAGATAGTGGCTGCAAGATATGTACCACTTGTTATCCCTCAACACATGCATGCACTTCCCCAAGGAGATTACTTGAAATATCTTCCAAAATACACCGGGGAGGGAGAAGGAGTTTCTGTCGAGGAACATTTAGTGGCTTTCTATATTTATGCTGACAATCAACATATTGAACGTGCAGATGTCTGGTCAAGACAGTTTGTTTAGAGTTTGGATGGTGAAGCTCAAAAATGGTTTAGAATTTTGGCTTCAAATTCAATTAAAAGAATTGATGAATTAGAAGAGATATTTGTGAAGCATTGGGGCAATAGGAAAGACTATGTATATTATCTTACAAAATTTGGAACTCTGAAGAAAAAGGTAGATGAGTCTTTAGCTGATTTTACTAAGAGGTTTAATAAGATTTATCAGAAAATTCCTGAAGAGATTAAACCCATTGAAACCACAACTATGATAAATTTTGCAAATGCTTTAGATTCCGAATTTTCCTTATGGTTGAGGGCTGAAAGAGCACAAAAATTGACAGCTATGCAAGAGGCTGAAATTGGAGTACAGTCTAATCTCATGGCTTCTAATAAATTAAAAATGGAGGAAGAAAAGGCGGAAAAAGACAAAACAAAGATGAAAGAATAAAATCCTTCTTCCAAATCTCTTTCAGAAGAATAAAAGATAGATCAAATGTCCAATTTGATCAAGGAACTTGCCTCTAAGATGTCAAAATTAGAGGTAGAAAATAAACCAGCTGCTAGAGCCAATAAAAACGAAGCTAATAGAAATCAACAAATCCTATAGTGCCCAAGGAGGAATGCTGATGATCAAAATGTTCAACCTCCTTTGCATAATTTTGCTGAAGAACAACAACAAGGAAATGAGGAAGAAAATGAAGAAATAAACCATTTGGGAGAAACTTCATAGTCAACATGTTTGAAATTGCAGGAATATGAAGATAGATCAAGAATTTGTTTGTTTTCTGACGATATGAATTCTCAAATTTATGCACAGAATGATAAAAAACAACAAGAAGTTCAAAACATAAATTACCCTTTGAGGTCAAAAGGTCCTGTTTAGTAGCCTCAACAAAAATCAGATTCAGATAAACAAGCTACTAAACAGAAGGCCAAGGTAAATGAGGTTCCTCCACCTCAAAATTTTGCCCCAATTGTTAAAATTACTGCAAAGAATAAATAATTAGTTCCAATTTATTTCAGTTTCAAATTTGATTTGAATAAAATCAAAATTCCAGTTCCACTCCTGGAATTATTGAAAAATCCAGCATATAAAGAGTCGTTTAAGAGTCTGTTGTAGCCTCCTCTCGCCCATGATTCAATCAACCTTGAGGATGAGCATCCCACCATTTAGCAAGGCTTTCATGTCCAAGACCAAAATGATGATAAATCTCCTCCTTTCTACCTATCACTCAATATACATGACATATTGCCGCATAATTGTCTATTAGATTCTAGAGCTTCCCACAATATCATGCCAAAGAAAGTAATGGATGAATTGGGGTTAGAGATCACCAAGAAATATCATGACCTTTACACCTTTGAATCCAAAAAATTCAAGTGTCTAGGAGTGATTAAGGATTTGGTTGTTTCCCTTACCTAGATACCTATGAAGAGCTTAGTGATGGACATTGTGGTTGCTGACATTCCTTCTAGATTTGGGACGTTAAATTCCAGATCTTGGTCTAAGAAATTGGGAGGTACCCTTTAGATGGACATGTCATATGCTACTATCCCAATATTTGGAGGGGAATTCAGAAGGATGTATAGGGAAACTCAAATGTCCTACATCATTAGTGATCAAGACAATCGATCAAACCATCCCATATATGGTGAAGAAAAGGAATTGGGGTCATCAATTCTGCACCTTGTTGCCGATGATAATGATTACCAACCTGAAATAAGTGAAAAACAACACTATCAAGGTACAAATGAGTAGCATTCAGAAGGAGGACAGATCTGGAAATTGTACTTTGACGGAGCTTCTTCAAGAGAAGGATCGGGATCTGGTGTAATCCTCATTTATCCTACTCAGCAGGAGGTAACCATATCATACAAACTGCAATTTTCTACCACTAACAACAATACTAAGTATGAAGCACTTTTGCTGGGTATGAAGGGAGCGAAATATTTGGGAGCAGAACAACTAATTGTCTTTGGTGATTCAGAGTTGGTGATTAAGCAAGTGGGAAATAGTTACCAAGTGAAAATTTTCAAATTGAAGAATTATAGAAATGAAGTATGGGATTTGATTGAACATTACTTTTCAACATTTCATATACATTTTGTCACTCAAGAATAAAATCAAATCGTTGATTCAATAGCTATTGCTGCTAGTAATTTCAAAGATCCTCTAGATGTCAAGGAAGTTTATGATGTTCAAATAAAAAATAGACCTTAAATTCCTGATAACATCAAGCACTGACAAGTATTTGAATATGACAGGGAGATTCTGATATTTTTGGAGTTTGTACAAGAGTTGGTAGACACACAAATTGATGATGAGCAGGAAATTGTTGAAAACCAAAATAACAGCCCTTTTAAGAAAACTATGGCTGGCAAAAACATTATAGATCTGAAAATTAACTTTATTCCTAAGGGTTTGGTTCCTTTAGAAAGAATGTTTGATAATAATGATGTTTTTCTCAAGCCTAAAAGCAAGAATGATGGAGAGAGTACAATAGAGTGTAACATTGGTACAAAAGATCAGCCAAGATTAGTCAAAGTGTCCAAATTCCTTCCTCTAGAAACCAGAACAAAATATATCAAACTGCTGAAGGAATTTGCTGATATATATGTATGGTCTTATAGTGAGTTGAAAACTTATTATAAGAGTATAATGGAGCACAAGATACATTTGAAAACATATGCAAATCCCGTAGCACAAAAAATTATACACATCAATCCCATGCTGCTTCCAATCATTGAGAAATAAATCAAAAAATTATGGGAAGAAAATATTATTCTGCCTTTGAGATTTTTTAACTGGGTAGCTAATATAGTCCCAGTCCGGAAAAAGAATGGAGAAATAAGGATTTTTGTTTATTTTCATAACTTGAACCAGTGCTCCTTGAAAGATAACTATCCACTGCCCAAGATGGATTATATCTTGCAGAAGGTTGTAGGATCCAAAAGACTGTCAATGATTGATGGCTTTTCAGGCTATAATCAGATTTCAGTTGACAGGCAAGATAGAAAAAAGACAACATTACCACACCCTGGGGCACATTCATGTACAACAAATTCCATTTGGTTTGATGAACGCAGGTGCAACCTTTCAAAGGGCAATGAATATTGTCTTTGCGAGAGAAAATGATATATTTGTGGTCATCTATTTGGATGACATCACAATATATTCAAAATCTGATGAATACCACTTGAAACATCTGAAGCAAGTTTTTGACAAATGCATAAAGTTTGGTTTGTCCTTAAACCTAAAAAAGTGGTCTTTTGCTATCCAAGAAGGTAAGTTATTGGGAC
The DNA here is from genome assembly GCA_034641835.2 of Pinus albicaulis. NCBI lineage: Eukaryota > Viridiplantae > Streptophyta > Pinopsida > Pinales > Pinaceae > Pinus > Pinus albicaulis. Next base: position 417,866,107 of record CM076579.1, on the reverse strand, counting down.
ATATTGTAACAGAAAGTGGCATTTGTATTGATCCAGGAAGAGTAGAAGCTTTTCAAAAGATTGGTTTTCCCAGAAATAAGAAGGAATTGCAGTCATTTTTAGGGAAAATCAATTTTCTGAGGCGTTTTGTTCCTAACTTTGCAGAGCTGATGAAACATATAAATGTTTTGCTGAAAAAAGATGTAGAATTTAAGTGGCGAGATGAAGAAAATAATTATTTTTTCAACAATTAAATCCACTTTGACTTAAGCACTAGTTTTTATTAGTCCTGATTTTGAAAAGGAGTTTATGATTTTTCATATGCTTGAGAAGAAATAATTGCAAATGTCTTACTACATAAGAATAAGGAGGGTTGGAGTAGCCAATTTCATTTTTCAGTCGTGATTTAAGGGATGTTGAATTAAAGTATAGCTTGACTGAAAAATAAGCATGTGCACTAGTTAAGGCTTTGAAGTCTTTTCGAGTTGATGTGCTGCATTCAAAAATATTTTCTTTGTGCTTGATATCACGCTTAAAGATGTGTTGTTGTAGCTAGATACAGATGGAAGGAGAGGATGATGGCTGACCAAGATTTTGGAATTTGATGTTGAAATCAAACCAACTGAATTGATGAAGGGTCAGGGCTTCGATCAATTGATGGCTAAATCTAACTGCAAAGCTTTAAATATGAATGTAGAGGTAGTTGAAGGAGAAGATGGAGAAGGTATTGCTAATTATCCTAAAATATTTAATTCAGATTGGTACACGGATATAGTTTACTTCTTATTAAATTTCAACTATCCACCTGAAATGGAGAAATCTAAAAGAAGAGCTTTTAAACTGAGAGTTGTGAAGTATTGCATTTTGGAAGACCATATTTACTGGAAATATCATGTTGGAGTCTTTTTAAGATGTGTAGATGAAGTAGAATCCCAGGAGATTGTGACAGAGATATATGCGAGAGTGTGTGGAGGGCATTTATATTGGAGAGCTACTACAAAAAAAATCTTAAGAGTTGGCTATTATTAGCCAACTCTTTTCTCTGATGTCTTTGCCAAAGTTAGGAGCAGTGTCGAATGTCAGAAATTTGCTGCTAAACAGAAATTGCTACCATTAGCTCTTATTCCTATTTCAGCAGATGTTCTTTTCCAGCAGTGGGGGATAGACTTCATCTGTGAAATTCATCCACCTTCATTAGGAGAACATAGAAGGATTCTTACAGCTACCGACTATTTCAGTAAATGGATTAAAGTTGTACCCACCAGAAATGTTACTAATATGGTAATTATTAAATTTCTGTTGGAAAATATTATTTCAAGAGTTGGTTGTCCACATAAATTAGTAAATGAAAATGCAATGGCCTTTAAGTCTGCTAAGATGTACAACTTTTGTCAGCAATATGGGATTGAATTGACTCATTCCATGCCTTATTACCCTCAAGGTAATGGATTGGTTGAGTCATCCAATAAAATTTTGGTAAGGATTACTAAGAAAAATAGGAATTGGTACACTCAGTTGATACATGCTTTGTGGACAGATAGAGTAAGTGGTAAAAAATAAATGGGAGTGTCTCCATTTTAGCTTGTATATGGTACATATGTTTTAATGCCTTTGCAATTAGCTCTTCCTATGATAAATTTCCTACAAGATGAAGTTGATCATGAAAACCCAGTCCAAAGAAGAATGCTATAGTTGACAGAGGCACACCAAATCAGAGAATAAATGTTGGAAAAAGTTCAAAAGTATCAAGCTAAAGTAAATCAGTAGTTGTTTCAGGAGAATTATTTGGTGCTGCGTTGGGATGCTAGAAGAGAAGACCATGGAAAGCATGGTAAGTTTGACAATATGTGGTTTTGGCCATTTAGAATTGCCGAAGTTTTGGAGAATAATACTTTTTTTCTCAAACATTTGGATGATGATCAACTGACTAGAGGCCTAGTCAATGGTCATTTTCTTAAAAGGTTCTTTATTTAGTAAGTCAGTTGAGTCACTCCATTGTAAATATCCGGTGTGATGTGTCAATAAAATCCATTCCCAATGGTACTTGTGTCTATATATATGTTCAGTCCTGAGTCCAGTATGTCAATGGTCAATCCTATTCTCTATTTTTAAGAAGTCTTATAAGCTTCAAAAGTTTTTGAGGAACTGAGTCTACATTCCTTGAAACCTCACAGGGAGGACTTAATCCCCAATAGGAGCCACTATTAGCACTGAAAATGTTAATGGTTTAATTGCCATTGTACTACTGTTTTCAAATTTTTATAGAGTCCTAGTCCATGTCCAAAGTTTCAATCATTTCCAATAAAAGTTAAAAAGTACCAACATCAAGGTGGTTTTAAGTGAATAGGTGTCATAGTGTTTTAGAGTCCTAAAATAAGTTAAACCTCTGTTTTGGTTTATGTTAATGTTGAAGGTTAGTTGATGTTTAGGAAATAAAATTGCAATCATCTAGTCTGGAATAATAGCTACCTTTGTTGCAAATTCATTGTCAAAACAATAATAAAGTAAAAGACAACTATTTCTCAGAAATGGAAGTCATATATTCCACACAGTGAAAAGCACAGCTATTTCACTAAGATTTTGGTTATCTCATAAAAGAGGCTATGGGTAAACAAGTAATCAATTTTCAAAGCAGGAAAATTAAGGCTTCATGGCAACCAGAGTTCCTTAAAATCAAAGCGCAGCCAGAAGAAAACAACTAAACCAACAAAGTGGGAGATTGGAGAAGAGCAGCAGATAATATTTAAAGGAAGTTGGCTGGGAAATAGACTAAGGAATGAAGCAACAGGGAAGAACCGCATGCAAAAGGAACAAATGACCATGATCTAATTGCGGATGCAAAGGGGAGCAGACCGACGACTGAGATTAAAGCGCACATGGGGCAACTTCGCAAAGTGAAATTTTTAAGTTTCATCATTAAGTCAAATCGCATGGTATGTGAAGTGATTTGCGATGCGATAAGGCTAAGGGGAAAGCAAGGGAGACCATTATATCTGGGCGCAGATGAACGATGGAGATTAAAGCACACATGGGGCAACTTTGCAAATCGCAGTTTTTAAAGTTTATCGTTAAGGCTTCACATGGTATGTTAAGAGATTTGCGATGTGATGAGGCGAGGGACATGTGTCAGCGTAGTGCATCAGCGTGATTTCAAAAATCACAGAGTTCATGGTTTAGCCATTATTAGTGTAAAGTTAAATTTTCGGGAAACCGATTTGCAATTGCTTCCTATTGGTCAACTGATTATGGGGCCCAAGAACCACAATTCCACGTGAACGCATATTGTTTGGGAGAAATTTCGGTTTTGTTTAAAGTTCTGATAAACGATATTGATTGCATGCATATGTATGTTTATAAAACTTCTGATGTAGGATCTGCGATCAGTCCCATTCCTATGCCACATCACCTCCACCCTCATCGCACATCGGACTTTTCCGTTTTCAACATTTAACTTCCTGCATTTCACAATAAAAATTCCGATGCGTGATCTGCGATCGGTCCCACTTCTTTGCTAGGTCACCACCCCCCCTCGCTTGTCATTTATTTCACTCCATGTCTCCTCTATCACTTAAACCCGTTTCAAATGATTTTCTTTGTAATTTCTCATAAAATGAACCTCCATCATTCTATCCAAAAGTTTCGGGTTTTTGCACCATTACAAAGGATCTTCAACCAAAAAAGGGAAAGGAACAATAGAACAACAACATAATTTCTCTCAAACAGTTTTCTACCACTACTCTCAGTACCAGCACGTTTTTACCAGGGACTGGGCAACATTCAAGGAAAAACCACACACCATTTTACTGTTGTTTGCACTTTTTATGGAGTTGGTTGTACCAGAATGGAAGAGGAGTCTTCCCATAAAACTGCCACATCATACAAACCACTTCAAATTGTCAGCCTTAATGTTGTTATTGTTTTTAATGTAGCACTTTGTAATTAAGATTAAGGGATAAGCCTCACCTCTTGCATGAGGTTGTAATGAATTTTGAAACAGATTTACCTTTTTATGTGGAATATGACAGTATCATATTTTGTATATATATGCCAAACTGATATGAAGTTAGTGTTGGTTGGTGGTTATTAAATTTTGACTTATACGAACTGTAATTTTTTGTGTAATGAAATGGAATAATACTACTAAGGACTTATTACCAATTTGCTATGTGTATTGTCTACTTTATTTGTGTTTCCATATTTCATTTCTTCTAGTTCTAGTTTGTAAATCATTATACTGTTATGTGTTTTTATTAGTCTCTTAAGCATGTTATGTGTTTCATCAAGTTTTTTTAGTCTCACACAGTGAGAATTCCTGATAAAATATATGTTATAACAGTGGAAGAGCATCACTCATGATAGTTATTCTTCATGATATTTAAGTGAGAATATTTTTAGACTAGAAATAGCTTTCTCTCAATGGAATATTGTGAAACTTCTACTTTTGTCAATTTCTACTAAATCAGTAGATTTCAGTTTTACAGACCTATTGATTCTCCTCTCATCTTTCAATTTCCTCTCATCATAGACTACAAACTTGCACCTTGCTATCACATCAAGTTACAATACCCTCATTAGTAGAACTGTGGATTTGACTAAAATCTCTTTTCAATGAATCAAAGTTTGTACCACCTACCAATATAACAAAAAAAAATCATTAAATTGCTTTATAGTTTAAGATGTGTCTGGTCAAGCACTTGCTGCAGTGCAAGTGCTAATTCTAGCGCCAACACTTAGCATATATACACACATTGTTCAACAAGGGGTCGAGCCTATATGGCCTTGGTTGTAGGCTAAAATTGGGGATTCCAGTTATGTGAAAAATATGAGTTGTAGCATTAAGATAAGAGTTTATGGAATTAAATGGAAGTGAGAACTAAATTGTAATTGAAATGATGTTGTTGAGTTGTGTTTGTACTGAATCAGGTCTTATTAAAGGTGTGTACAGAGTGAACAATGAATGGCATGGACCTCTAGTCCTATTAAATTTAGTCAATATTTGATAAAGCTATACACTGTTAGAACTTTTTGATCATCGGGCTAACAACCCTTCACATTAGATAAAAATGTTCAGGTAGACTAGAATGGACTGTAGTTACAAATTCAAAGGGTAGGATATGTGACAAAATATTTTAATTGTTGTTTCTTACGATACCAAAAGATCTTGAATATTTTAAGCACTCATATCAACATACCTGTGTTCACACTTTATCTGATTAAGTTGTAGCATCGAGACTTTATCTGATTGAGTTATCACATCGAGACAACTTGGGTTACTTTCATTTATTTTTCAAATGATCCTCCATGTAAAACTACCTTGAGAAGAATCATGATTCATTTTGTACACACTGGTAAGAAGGAATAATACCATTTGAACAAGAGATGAACATGAGAAAAAACAAATCCTTGCTAGATCGTATAGTCTAGGACTTACGTTACTCTCTGAAAAAATTCTTCCATGGCAGCAGTGCTGAGATAAGGCGTCATTGAAAGAGCCACATGATAAAAAATCAGACTACTAAAGCTCTCTAGCTGAGAGAGTTTACTTGCTCTTTAAAATTCTCAGAAATGATCTTCAGACACAACTGTTATCTTGCTTTACTTAGTCATCATGTAATGGTGGTAGAACGAGTTTAGGAATCCCAGTTAACTTTGTAGCAACAACATCAATAGTAGGTTCTATGGCAATTAATTTCAACAAGAGGGTTTGTAGCATATGAGTGAAAATGAAATCAATATCATATTATATGAGTGAAAATGAAATGAATATCATAATATATAGCTAAGGATCGTTCCACTATATCCAAATATTCGCAATTGTATTCATTTTGGGCAATACCTAGTCTGGCTGTTAAATCGGGTAAAATATCTATCTACAAAGATGGTAGAATTTCTTGAAGTTTGAGTTATTATTGTGGACTCCAACAGACACTAGATAGATATTTCTCTTGATGGAAGGTCGAGCTAGCAATCACGATTATAACTCTGTGGAGATTGATCTGCAGACCTGTACATACCCATCTTTGTAAAATCGAGAAAAAAATTTCCTTCTTTTTGGGGCTAAAATCATAGGATGGTTTTATACCTGGATTGAAAACTGAGAATACCCATCAAAATATTTCTCTGTTGTCTAATGGATTTCTATTCAGTGATATTACCCACAGTCACATGTTGTTATTCGGATTCACGTGACTCAAGCAGATCAACATGTCCTATGAGGTGAATATACCCTATATAAATTGTTTTTATTGTTGGAATTAATGGATACTTTTATATGAATGGTATGAGTAAAATTGTCTTGGGCTGAAGTATGAGTAATTGAACCATAAACATTGTTGTCTTTGCATTCTTGAAGTTCGGTAAATCTGAATCCTTGATGAAGGGTGTTAAGATTATTTTGATCTGGTTCTCAAGAATAAATGAAATATTCTTTCTGTACATATTGCCCATGACCTTGGTCTTGTTCATGATTAAGGCACAAAAATGGATGTGGATAAACTACATTTTTCTTTTCTTTTGTTTCTTTATATTGATTTCAAATGATTAAATTAATATGGGACAAAACCATGGAAAATTGTAGTCTTTAATATCCAACATTTTTTTTTTTTTTGGGGGGGGATGTTAAAAAATTTTGAACATGTTGGAGGTAGAAATCCACACATTAGACGAATTTTTAAGGGTTCCCTATGCATCTCAACAACAGAGCATCTCAGATACCATGGATAAGTCCTAGATTTCATGGCTTGTTTAATTTTTTAACATGCTATCAGTAAATGGTATCGATCCACACATTAGATGAACTACTAAGGGTGCCCTATGCATCTCAACATCAAAGCATCTTAGAGGCCAGGGATAAGTCCTGGATTTCGTAGCTAGTCTAATTTTTTAACACGCTATCAGAAAATGGTATCGATCCACAACTTTTCATCTGATACCATAATGGTGTCAGAGCCTTACAGCTTGGAAAAATTTCCCAACTAATAAATGAGACTCTCGTGGAGCCTTACAACTTGGAAAAGTGTCCCAACTAATCAAGGAAGCTCTGATGGAGCCAATGTGTATAATTTAAATGCTTAGAGAAAGATCAATATTCTTCTTTCTTTTGGCCTTCTCCAATTTGGAAGCATTGCATTTCAATGTTACAATGAAATGTAGCCAGTTTGCAAGACTCTCAATGAATTCCATCATAAATACTTTCATAGAAATAAGTTGGCAATATTTGTGCAATGTTTATTGATTCTCATATTGCTGCTTGCTTTCAGAGAGAATTGTGTATTCTTTAAAATTCCAAGGAGTTACATTTCTAGGGTTGTGAAATTTGTAACTTTACTCTTTTTTTTAGCTTGCTGGGGTTTTAATGAATTCTCTAATGTGTTCTTATGCTGCAATTTTGCAAAATATTGTTAATTGGCTCATTCTTGGGAAACTTGTTGGATCTTGACCTTGCGTCTATTATGTGTTTTGCAGATCTGAATATGAGTTGGCAAACATCTTCAGGTTTCACGTTTTGAGCATTGGAGTAGCGGTGTTCTGGGAGCTTCAAAGTCTAGAAGATCCCAGGTGACTTCGGGGAAAAGGGAAAAAAATTCTACCATCTATTCCCATTTAAAAGCCTTTTTAGTCCCTACATGTAAGGCCTTGGATTTCACCGGCATGACCTTCAAACATTTTATTTGGTGTTATTTCTCATGGGACAAGATTTAATTATTGAATATAAATTTATATTAAATGCCACGCTACATGCCCATAAATTCAATCCTCCTTCTTTTGACAAAATTTCACTAGAAAACCAAATACTAATTACCCAACCCACTACCCATATTATAGATACCCCCTTTTCATAAAATTATTCCCCAGATCCCCATGTCCTTTTGACGTTAGTTCTCTAGTAGAATGAAAGTCTGACTCTTTACGGTCTACGACATCTTCTTAACCAGTATCTGATTTGCCACATCCACCTTTGATTACGTTCGATACTTTTCCATACAAGATAAAAAACCTGTTCTATAAATGGATGTGCATGGGATTTGTTTTTTTTCACTGTAGCGAATAAATTACCACAAGGTTTATTTTGGAGAAACCTAAAGTGGGGAAAATTCTATAGCATTAAAATGCACTTTCTTATTACCACCGAGATTACGATCCTTTGAAATATACTCTTCACATAGAGATTATTGTCTGCCCTAAATGAGAAAAACAAATAGCATGAATTCTTTTGAACCTTAGTTCTTTTGCTAGATTGTAGAGCAGCATAGTGATGGATCCCTTTTGTCTTGCATCTCCACTCCCTTAACGAGCTGTTAAGATAATTGATCAACTACGACGAGAGGAATCAATTTTGATTAAATCAACCCATGAAGCACCTTTTTTAATAAGGCTATTAAAAAAAATCACTAAGAAACTATTAATCACAAGAAAACTTCTTGGATCAATGAAATTAATCCTTTTCTGGATCATCCTCTTACTTAAACCTTTCCACCAAGTATCCTGGATTCTCTTTTTTAAGTTAGCCGAACTTCAAAGCAGCACATCAATTAGATTGAATGCTAGGTGAGAATCTCTGCAACTACAAATTTAACTACAAGAGAACCCAATGGCTTTGCCTCTCTCAAGGGTCTGTTTTGTATGTTTGAGGCACAATTCTTGTTGATTGACTTGGCTTCATTTTTAGTGTACAATTCCAAGGGATTATTTTTTGCTACTTTCTCTTGCAACATTTAATGTTCCTTAACATTTTTTTTGTAGAAATTCTTTTCTTTTCATGTCTATTTTTCATTCTTAATTTCTAGCCCTAGCTCAAATGGCATGAAGTTATATTTGTTTCTATAATGGAGAAATATTGACTAATCACATATTTTTGAGTAAATATTTGTTGCTTCGAATGGTCAGTATGCAGATGCCCCATGAAATTTTTGATTTTTAGGTTAGTCGTGATGCAGATTTATGTATGTGTTTAATACTTGATTAGTCCAGTTTCATGCCAATTATGTTGTCAAATTTCACTCTCAAAGAAATATAGGTTTTTCCAGTTTACTTAACCTTTCTCCTTGGGAGGGCCTCTTGTTTTGATATCTTTACATGGTTTTGTTTTTGTAAAGTAATTTTACCTAAGTCCATAGTTTTACCAAAAAATAAACCTGTTCCAAATCATAAGAGCATGTAAATGTGTCGTTAAAATGTGTAGCATTATAAAGTTGATAGGTATCCATATTTTTTTTAGTGTAAAGATACAAAGAATCTAGTGCTTTAAATTGTGCAGAAAAATATGGAGAAAATTTATGGTTGAAATTTTGTTAACAACTCAAAATATATTATATTCATATCCAAATTTTCTGCTGCATAACTAACTTTTTCCGTGTGGTCTCGCCAGTGTTTTTCTTGTCTACTTACAAGTGTAGATTCCAAAAATTCATTGCACCATTCCTTATTTTATTATTGCTTTTATTTTTTTACATCATCTCATCACTTTTTTTTAATGTGTAACATGTTGGATTAGGATTTTGCTTCTCAGAGGAGCAACTCAGAAGCCTGGATGAATAAATGAATAGTCCCTACAAATTTTGAGCTGTTTTAAATGAAAAGATTAGATGTTTGAAGATGTCTACTATTTTATGAAGCTGTACTACTTTACATGTTGCATGTAGGCCACCAATGACAATTGTAACTTCAATTGCACTTTGCCATATTTTTTTCCTAAGACGATCACATGCTGCAAATGAAAGATTTATAAATTTCACTTTCTTCTTCTCTTTAGCAAGGAAAAAATATTTTCTACTTAAAAAAGTTGATCTTATTTAGGAACCTAGGACTATAGCTTTAGTCCACAATTTGGTAGAAATTGACAGCAAAACTGGACATACATGGTTTAAACACCTATTTTTTGACATTTCCAATGTTTACATATTGTTCTCCTCATGATGCACATTAAAATATCAACCACCACTTGGATAATTGGCCAACTTAATTGAATTCCTCAGGGCCTATGCTTCACTACCCCCTCCATTCTTGGCCAGGAACATTGGGGATTTTTCTCATGGATGGAAGCCCTCTCTATCATCTGGACAAAATCCTACTCATAGCCCTCTCTATCACCATGGGTTTCAGTTCAGACTTTGGCGGATCAGCTCCTCCTTTTAGGGATTCGACCCCTGAGGTTGGGAGAGATTGTTTGAGGCCTATATATTGTACTTTTTGACTCATTTTCAGAGGTGGGAATTGTTGGAATCAATTTCATTTTGCTTCCTTGATCAAGGGAAATTGTACTCAGATTTTTTTACCAAGCTAATAGAGAGGAGTTGCAGCTACATTTATGGGATACCTGTGGTAATGAATGTATTTCATTGTTTCTTCTTCAGTCAAATATGTTTGAATTTATTGTTCATCTTCATTCATGTCTATGTTATGATATTATATAAGTTATAAATTCCAAATACATGCATAATACATGCTTTCACATGTTCTATTTTGGGTAATTGATCATAAATTGTTTCATTATCTTCTATCTGAGAGAAATACATCTCTTATGCTTCTCTCAACCTTCTTACATTTTCTTAACCATTCCACAATCATTTCCTTCAAGTGATTGACATTATACCTACCTTGCCCCATTTATCCCTACAACCCTAACTCATTTTCCCTGACCTGCCTTTCCTTGACCTAATTTCATTATCTACTGATGTATGCAACCAAATCAATTCAAAAAACCCCCTACATTCTATATCTAGTCTAAAACCCTAATTTCTCCAGCCCTCCTGGCTGTGACCCTTTTGGAGAGAGGCCTCTCCAACTTGATAGAGCTAGCTATCAAGTCAAAAACTTGGTTTGAGGTTACCACTGTTGGGATTCCTTTCTCAACTTTGAGAATCTGGTGGAGTGATAACCGGTTATATTTAATTTTTAAAAATAATATTTAAGTTAATAATACAAAATTAATTTTCTTTTTACTTTAATGGATTATTATTATTATTTATTTAAAAAGTATTTTTTTTCTAATTATTTAAATTATTATTATTATTATTAAATATATAAAATAAATATATATTATTTTTATAATAATATAATAAATTTATTGTTATATATATAAATAACTAGCATATTTATATAAATTAAATAGTTAGTAAATCTGATATGCATCAATTCATAATAAAACATCATACGTTTCACATTATTAGAATTTTAAAAATCATAAAATTAACTAAATTATAATTTTGTTTTAAATAATTATTATTTATAAAAAGAATTAATATATAAGTTAAACATGTGTATATATATATATATATAACAAAATGAAATAATATTCTTGATTATGAATTTGTCAAACTTTATCGTGGAGATTCTTAATTTGTAAATATGCTTTGTTACAAATCATAAAAACTCACTATATTATAAAATTGTAAGTTAATTTTGATATCATTGAATAATACAAATAATTAATATACAATTTAAACATATATACATTTAAGAAAACATGAAACAAGATCCTTAACCATGAAGATTTACTCTCACTTTACCATGAAAATTCTTAATCTATAAAAGCCTTGTTACAATATCATGACTTATCAATACCACATGCCCAAAAAACCATAACTCACTTCATATGACAAATTTCCTAATTAATCAATTTAATTAAAAATACAAAAAGGGAATAACTACTTTCAAGATAAATTTGAAGCTTTGATATGTGCATACCATTATGAATATTCTAGAATATTCCATGGAAGTTAAATCCCTACTGTCATTGATGTTTATTTTGGAATATACTTCCATAATTTTAATTTAATTACGCCGTAAGGCGTCTTATTTGAAAACAAATTTCCAAATTTTTACTGTGTCAATTCGTGGACCATCCGTTGGATGATTATAACTAACTAATGGATCTTAAAAGCGTTCATATGTAACTGCTTCATTTGACATGGCATCGTCTTCTTTAACGCATTTTCCTCTTCGCCCAAGCGCACCTAGATCTGTCTTGTCAGACAAAAAAGATCAAGCTCACACCCAACGTCCTCCGTTTAGGACTCTATTAGGTCTTTGCTAATTGTGGCCACTGCTCTTTTTCTAAAGGACAGCAGATCGGGTTCCCACATACCGGGACAACGTGTAACCGCGTAAATGAAATCATTCATGATTGCTTCAGATTGGGGTTCTTGACTTGCTCAGATGCCATATTGGGGTTTTTGACTTGCTCAGATGCATGAAGGAGAACAATCGGAAAACAAGCAAAGAGAGTGACATTACAGCTGAAGAATGCCCAAAACTGCAGACTAAAATTTGAGCCAGAGAGTAGGCACAACCATTTATCCCCCACGATACCTCCACCCGCCATTAACGTTCCCATGACCAACACTGCAAACCAATTCCATATGCATTTTCTTGCCACCTAAGATGTTTGCCTCACGACGGCCTCCGTATTAACCCTCCATAGAAACCAAGCTCCCGCTATAGCTCCCAAAACCATAGGCCCTGTGTAGAGCACTTCCAGCACAACCTGCGAACTGGTTACGGCTGAGAAGACGACACCGCCATAGATAATCCAGAAGAAGGATCCATGTGGCGTTGGATGTGTCATTCACGGGATTCGAACCGAGGATGATTGAGAGTGAGAAGCACGCCATCCCGATGATATCCGTTTTATAAAAGAAGGGCGAGGGGGCTATGCAGTGGTGGAATAGGCTGCCAAGGCACATGATGTTGTACCAAAGAAACATGAAACCCCAAGGAAAAAAGCCTTTTTCTCGCCAACTCCTAGTCATGGTACGGCGCAGCATGTGACTGTCGCTTAACAAGCCTAGTACGCACACACAGAGACAAGACACTGCTACTTTCGTCCATCTCAACTGTCTGCCACCCTACAAATAGATGGATTAAGAGTGCCAATAAATGAAGAGAATAAATATAACAGAATTAAGGGATAGAATTCCTGTAGGTGGATGACCGGCAGGCGACATATTTCTTGGATATAATTGGGGGAAAATGTAGTCAGTACATTGATGAGAAAGGGTTGGCGCTGGGCCCCAGAGATGAACAGCTGAAGGAAACTCTAAGCAAATTGGGCCGACATGGATTGGCGTTAATTGACGAGGAATGGGGTAGCAGCCCGGTTACCTGCAGATTAAAGGCCTCTTTTCTTTTATCAGACTGGCATTCGGATTCCTTTTTTGTGGGAAAAATATGTACCATGGGCCACCAATTATTCGTAGAGATCAGTGAAAGATGCTGTAGTTATTCCCAAACACCATCAGGAAGGGAGTAGTCGGAAATAAAAGGATTTTCATTTTCGGCACAAAACTAAATTTCTCTATGTAATTTTGGATTTATGTTTAAAACTCAGTGGAATTAGGTTAATTATCATATGTCGACCTATTCAACAATGCTTTAGCAATGCTTGAAAGCCCACCAATATGACCATATCTGAGACTAGCAGAAGCTTTGTTTATCTTTAAGCACATTGAATCATCTCCTCACTAAATCTTTTCCTTAACATGATGAGCCTATTATTCTATATTCAACGATTCTGCACAAGAAATGTTATCGATATTTCGTCATGTAACATTGTATTGATCATGTAGGTTCACTCTGTTTGAGAGCATATTTTATTTTGTTATCAGCACTGGCTCAAATTTTGTTATGTTAAATGGCTTGCAATGATAATAAAATGTATAGTCCTTTGAATTGTGAAAGTGTAAGAAGTAGCCAACCATAAATATGGTTGGATACTCACTCAAAGGACTATTGGATGTTGATCATTTTAGGTCCAGCTGGGAAAACAGTAGAGACAGATGTAGTGGGCCATATACAAGACTATGGAATCCGAGATTACCCATTTACAAAAGATCGACTGGTTGAGATTGAAGCTGAAGACAATGCCAAACGAGAAGCACAAACCCTAGAGTCACTCTTGGTTTTTGATGAGCTCAACTTTGTGATGAAGCATGGAGGTGACTAGGTGAGTTACTGTGATCTTCTTAATACCATCCATTTTCTTATGGAATTATTCATCGATCACACCATAGATATAATTTCTTTTCCTTAGATACAAATGAGGCTAATATTTAATTTATAGATGGCCAGGAAGATTGCTTACCGTGATGATTACTCATTTTCAAATCGATTTGAACTCCCCATATTAGTTTTTGTTAGGTCCCTACATTACTAGTATAGTCCCTTATTGTTATTAGTGTAACCCCCTTATTGTTATTATTCTACCCTTGTAACCCCCATTTTGTTATTATTGTGCCCTTAAATTATTATTGTTAGGTCGGCTAGGATTACATTGTGGCCCACTAGGATTACATTATGGCCCCATGGACTCCTATATATAGAAAGGAGGTTTTGTAAATTTTATCATCCAAGAATTGTTCATTTATCTAATGTATTGGAGGTTTCCCCCTCGAAGTGGCTTATTTCTAATGCATTTATATATCTTTTGGAGCTGGTTACACAACATTTGGTATCGGAGCTTTGGATTCTAGTGTTTCGCTGCTCCAAACAGGTCATCGTGGAATTTTCTCTATAACTTTCTTTATACGAAGTTTCAAAAGCTAAAAAATTTAGGGTACGAAGCTGAAATCCTGAGGAATATCTTCTAAAAATTTCAAAGCTTGTTTCGCAATATTTTTGGAGATATGATCTGTGGAAGTTAGGTCTTTTTTTAGGCTCCTTAACAGGTCATCGTGGAATTTGCGCTATAAATATTTTTCTACGAAGGTTCAGAATCTGAAATTCTTAGGGTGTGAAGCCAAGATCTTGATGAAACTCGTCAAAAAATTTCAGACCTTGGTTAGCAATATTTTCGGAGTTATGATCTGTGGCAGGCAGCGCTTTTTCAGGCTCCCGAATTTCATCTCAAAGAGGTGATCGTGGGAAAATATCCATAACTCTCTCTCTGAGCATCAGATTGGAGTGCCGTAAAAATTGGTCACAAGTACACAGACTTTAGTTTATTTTCTATCAATTTCAGAGCCAAAGGACGAAACAGTGACACGAGGCAAGTCGTACAAGTTTTCTCTACTGAACCAGTCCATAATTAGGTCATTGTGGGAGATTGGACACAACTTTGTCTTGGAGAATCCAAATCAGGTCAGACCTGTGGCATTCAAAAGATAACTAAAAGGGCTACGTCAGTACCAAATTCAAATATTGAAGTGCTACAATAACATAGATAATCCAATTTCAATATCGACCTCCTCAAAATCAAGAAAAACGTGTGTATATTTTTTTCCCGAATTGCATAAGTCTTGTATGAAGAATCAATTTGAATTGATTCCAAGGGCATATTGTAGAATAGATATTAGTATTGGATTCTAAAAGATGCCCCATAAAAATAATTCAACACCCATTAAGCTTTCAGAAGGCTCAACTATGACTCATGAAGATGAAGAATTGCAACATGATCTATCAAAATTACAAGAGCAAATGCACCAAATTTCTCTCTTGCAAAGAGCAACAAAAAATGAAATGGAAGTTTTTAAGAAAGGTTTGGAGAATAAATGAAGATCAAATGCTAATTTTCTGAGGAAAAGTGTATGTGCCTAATCGCATGGCTCTGAAAGAGCTGATAATGGATGAGTACCATCGCAACAATTATGCAGGTCATCCAAGATACCAGAAAATGTTGACTCTAATAAGAAATGTATACTTTTGGCATGGTATGTGTAAAAACATTGATGAGTATTTAAGTAAATGTTTAGAATGTCAACAGGTGAAGGTGGAGCATCAACATCTCACAGGATTTTTGCAACCTATACCACTACCCGAATGGAAGTGGGAGGTCATATCCCTAGACTTCATTATCGGCTTACCGTGAACAAAAAGGAAAAATGATTCCATCATGGTGGTGGTGGACAGATTGAGTAAATCTGAACATTTTATACCAGTGCAAGCCACTTACAAGACGGTACAGATAGCCGACATATTTATGAAGGAGATTTTCAGGTTGCACGGAATTCCGAAAACCATCATTTCAGACCGGGATGTTAAGTTTACTTCTGCATTTTGGAAGACCTTGTTTACAGGACTCGGGACTCAGATAAACTTTAGCACAGCTTATCATCCCCACACTGACAGTCAAACAGAGCGAGTAAACAAGGTACTGGAAGATATGTTGCGCATGTATGTAATGCAGTAGCCAACTAAATGGGAATATTATTTGCACCTTGTTGAATTTTCTTACAATAACAGTTATCAGGAGTCCTTGAAGATGAGCCCCTTCGAGGCCTTGTATGGGAGGCAGTGTCGCACACCCATAAATTGGAGCAACCCTGAGACAAAATTAAGTTGGGACCCAAGATGCTTGTTGAAATGGAAATAGAGGTAAAGAAAATAAGACAAAATCTGAAGGCTGCACAGGATCGACAAAAGATCTACGAGATAAAAAGAGGTCTTATCAAGCATTCGAAGTGGGAGATCATGTATATGTTAGAATTAAACCCAAGTGGAGTACATTACGGTGGACCTCTTGTGCCAAATTGGCTCCCAGGTTCTGTGGACCCTTCCAAAATTTGGAAAGGGTAGGACCTTTAGCTTATCGGCTAGCTTTACCTAGCCACATTCTAGTACACATTGTGTTTCATGTGTCCTTGTTGAAGAGTTATGTGCATGATGAAAAACACGTAATACATTGGAAAAATATGCAGGTAGGATAGAAATAATAATCCTAACTTGATACATATATATATATATATATATATAGAGAGAGAGAGAGAGAGACAGAGACAGAGACAGAGATTATGAGAAATTGACATGGAACCTTGCTGTTTATAGGTAGAATTGGACGGCGAGTTCCTACTTGAGCCACAACACATACTTGACTGAAGGGAAATCGTACTCCGCAAGCGAGTTGTCATCTAGGTTAAAGTGCAATGGAAGCACTTTGGGTCGGATGAGGCTACTTGGGAGGATGAGAAATTTGTACGAGAAGTTTACCCGGAGCTCTTTGCAAAGTTAGAGTAAAAAAAACACTGAGGACGGTGTTACTTCGAGGGGGGAAGTTGTGACAACCTCATTAAATATAACTAGTGCTAACTAGTTAAAAGACAATTCTTTTTTATTGTGTCAATAAAAGACTTAAACTATTATTATTTGTTTGGAAGTATTTTTACTAGTAATTAGTTATGAATAATAAATTAGTGGAGAGAATTTATTAAGGAAAGTAAAAAGTTGATGATAAAATGTTTTCCAAGAACTAGTAAGTGGTTTGGGACAGTTGGAAACAGTTACTTGCTCCTCCGAGGATGAAATATTGATCTCGGTGAGGAGTAGGGGTTCTGTTCTAGTTGGGAAAAAGGTTGAGGAAATTCCAGAGCTGGTATAGACCAGTGGAAAGTTCGCTCAGAGAACCTGGAACTAGTTTTTTGGAATTGATTGGACTGGTTGTCCTAAGGTCAAAGCAAAAAGTGAATCCACTGTTAACCCGTACCATCCAGATTTGGAGCTCGGGGGTAAGAAGAGGACGTAATCACCTCTCTTGACGGTTGGGAGGACCACAGCTTAAAAAAAAAAAACAGAGTGATACAGATAAGTACAAATGTTTATTTTGTATTCTGTATATAAGCAAGTAATGTTTGATTACACATTTATTTTGTATTCTATATATAAGCAAGTAATGTTTGATTACACATTTATTTTGTATTCTATATATAAGAAAGCAATGTTTGATTACATAGTTATTTTGTATTCTGTTTATAGTAAAGTATTGTTTTATTATACAATTTTATTATCTTCCTTTGAAAATAGAAAAGAAATAGTTGTTGACTGAGACAATTTCTTGCTTACAAAATTCTGCCACAATATAGACTAGATTCTATGGAGAATAACAGGAAATTATGAGGTATCAGTAGTTTAGCTATAAGTTTTGGTTCTGTTATTTACTACCAAGAAAATGTATGTAATTAATACAAGGAAACATATAAATGCAGAAAATAGAATTGTTGGTCTTAGGTTCTGGACAATGCCCTACCAAGACACATCGTTCTTTACAGTGATTCTATGTTATACGTGAACTTTAGTAACTCGTGTTTCGAACATCCTTTTTATTAAAAATGTTAAACAAAATCTTAAAACAAAATATCTGAACCATCCTGTGAAACTAGAATCGAGAAGGGAATCGAGTGTTACACAATAGACGACGTGTTTTCCATTTCTAGAACTTTTCTAAATTGGATACAGGTATTAAGGAATTATGAAAAATTCTTGGTATAAGATATTAAATAAAGGATAGATAAAATGCATATTCAGCCAGAGAATATGGTAGACTAAATACTCCATAGTTCCTAATAAATATCCATTCCGAAATATCTTAAAATACTTAAAATCACACTAGTGTTTTTGAACGTTTATTGTCCTACAGAGTAAGTATAATCTACAATTGTACTGTAATATGCTTGAATGACAAAGATAGAAGAGTCATTGAATATGTATATACCAAGGATCATTCGTTAAAAATAAAAATAAAAGAGTATATATATTACAGCTTTAAAAACCCTAGAGGGTTCTATAAAATTCGACGGGCAGAGAGCATGAAACAAGAAACCCTTAAAACAAAACCCAAATTTGTTCTTATAACTTGACTTGAAAAGTCCATGTACCATCTCTACAAAATTCGATCTTAAGACTTCACTCAGGAGGTATTCAACCTCCAAAAATAACTTATCGATTTAACCATAGAAATTCTGTTTGGAGCTAGGATCTAGGAGGAGTAACATCGATTGTTAAGATACCTAGAGAAAGAGAGACAATGTATTAGTCGGAGGCCCACAGAGTCATGGCAGGAAATGTCAAGTATAAGCTCAGTGCCAAAGATGACGGGGTTGGTGATACTGACCTGTCGAAAAATCAAGAGATGATTAGTAGAGATGATGTATTTTATTAATTCTGTCTATATTAAAATATGAGAAAGTAAGAAAATAATAAGTGCAGGAAGATTTTCTTACATGTAGGAGGAAGAATAACTTGCGGTCCAGCCTACAGCGAAATACAAAGAAAGAAACAAAGTAAAATTATTAAACCTGTACGAGATTTTCTCACATCAAGAACAATATTACATAAACCTTGACTAAAGTGCAAAGACTCCTCTTACCTGTCTGCGTCTGTCTGGTGCAAGGCAACCACGCTGTAAAGATGCCATGGCAGACAATGAAGAGTTTGGTTCTTCTTCTCGGCTTTGTTTGAAGGTGACTATGAACTGAAGGTTGAAATTGCCGTCAAGGATCCAGACCCAAAACTTAAAGAAGCCTGAGGAATCGATGAACCTGAAAGCCGAAGGTCAGCCTCAATCGAGAGCTTAAACCCCGGAGGCACCGAGAGCATCAAAGGAGCAGAGAAGAAAAGCAGTAATGAGTTGTAGACGGAACTTTGAAGTATGTATTAGGGTGGGAAAAGTTATTTCAGGCATTCCCGCCGAAATTATTAATTGTTGATCAAGGAAATGATTGACGGTGAAGAACAATAGAGTACCATGGAGAACCGTGAGACAAATCTGTAGGAAATCCCGACAGTTGTCACTTGTAGTAAATGCCAGTACTGGAGTATTAAATGGCTCTACCATTCCAGCTAATCTGTTGTTGAGAAAATCAAAGTGGGATTCATATAACGCAATTAATGAATCAACATTATGGTAGACCACTTTGCAACGAAGTTGAAATCTTCCCAAACCTTAACCAACTTTTCCTTCACAGACTATACATATATTAAAATAATAGTTCCAAGGTTGGAACTTAGTCGGTGGAAAAGTTAACAACTAAAAGTTAGATGAGATGTTGGGGCTCGATGTATAAATGAAGTAATATGGTAATCTATCTCTTTGCACATTATGACTATTTGAGTGTAAAAAAAAAAAACAAATTAATTTTATTTTTTTTTACTAAATAGATTTAAAGATTTCCCTATTACAAGATATTTATTAATAAATATTTATACATATATGACTTTTATTTTATTTGGATTTTTTCTTTTTAATTTATTATAAATATATATATTTATTTAATTTATAATATTTATTCATAAATGTTTATACATATATGACTTTAATTTCTATATCTTATACGACTTTAATTTCTCTTTCAAGTTATTATTTATTATAAGGGTTATTTTTTTTAATTTTTTATTTTTAAAAAAATTAAACCGAAACAAAAAGACACAAACAAACAAAAACAAAAAAAACAAAAACACTATCCTAAAAGTCTTCAAAAAAATCGCACTATAGACTATTCGCTATGGTAATAGACAGAACATTAAAAAAAACAATTAATGTGTCTGACTCCAGCGTAAAGTTAGCATTGCGAAGCCTGCCAAAAATTAATTATGACGTATGTAATGGTTCCCATTAATTATGATTTCAGAGTCCGTCCCGACGAAACACTGACCGTTGGGTCGCATACGACCGCGGATTAGCTTTGCTGCGTAGGCCTTTTATTATTTGTCTAGGAAAGAATTTGCTTTCACACCTTTTATCTGCGGATTCCGAATTTTTTTCTTGTTTATTTGTGCTAACAGCTGGTTTGAAATTATAAATGATACTTTTAGAATCTGTGTATAAAATTGTAAAAAAAAATAAAAAAAAATTTGGTAATAATCATATGTAATTGAATATTGTCAATGCCTTTTAAATTAACTAGTGTGATTCAGGACTAGGTGAGAGATCAAATCAAGTTATTAGATTTAAATAAATGTAAAGATGGCTAAACTAGTAATTAAGAAAATGGCTAGTTTAACTTTCTAAAATTTATTTATCAATTTTTAATTATATATTATGTTTTTTAATTAATTAATAACAACTAGTTGCATTCTATTATTAAAATATTTAATTTATTTATTCAATTAATTAATAAATTAATAAACTTATTAATTAAATATTGAATTAATTTATATATAATTTTTCCTTATTTAGTTGATTAAATTATTTAATTATCAATTTTATTTATTTATTAAAGCGCAAAATCCAAATAAAAAATAACCAATAACCAAAATAAATAAATAAAAATTAAAATAAATAAATAAAATGATGGGTTGCTCACACTTATCATCATTTAAGTGTTAAATAATTCAGATAATGAAAGACAATCTTTACTATTAAATAATTTAGATAATAAATTAAGATAAAATTATAAACTCTTCTAACTTAATAAAAACGATAAAATAACAAATTAGAAATTTTAATAATCTATAATTTGACACATCGTGCCAAAGTTACCAGAAATTAGGTTATTTGAAAATTATATGTAAAACTCTTTTTGATAAACCTAATGCTTAGTTCTAAAAAACAATAATGTAACCATCTTAGCTGGTGACAAATGGTTAGACTTTTGTTAATTATGGATTAATTATGACTGATGTTTTATTTTAATTAGAATGTTGAACAAAATTAATTTTTGATATTAAATAAAAGATTCTTGTGAAATTAGTTTCATGAGTAAAAAAAAAAAATTTGATGGTAAAAGTAAAATCAAGATCTCGAGTTAGTTGAACAGAAAAACAGTTCCACAATTACCCAAGGAAAAAAAACTCTGGAATAAATAAGAATTCCAAAGAGAGTTTTGGGGTTCTCTGTGTGAAGGAAAAAGGAACTCTGTCATTCTAGAAAAGGAAATTTGTTTCAGAACAGACTGCCCTCTGGAGTTGGAGAATTGGACCGGACTGTCCCGAGTTCTCCTCCAGAATTACTGTTCCACTGAAGTCGAAGAATTGGACCGGATTGTCTCGAGTTTCTCCTCCAGAATTCAGTGTTCAACAAAGGCCCAGTCTTGGAGCACGGGGGAGAGTTGCAGGACGTAATTGCCCCAACTCGAGGAAGGGAGGCACTGAATACCATCAGTCGGATTTAAAATACATATGAGTAAGATGCAGTTAGTTATTTGTCTTCTGCAAAGTAGAGGAAGAAGTTGATTTTAAATTGTTTCTTTTCCCTGTTTTATTAAGGTTGTCTCTAAATTGTTTATTTTCCAAGTTTTATTAAGGTTGTCTCTAAATTGTTTCTTTTCCCTGTTTTATTAAGGTTGCCTAGAAAAGTAGATATGTACTGTGATAAATTGTATTGTGTCTTGTGGTCTTACTACAAAAGCTAGGAAAGAAACCCTGAATCTGTGCTAATAATTCCAATGTCTTGAATATAGAAAAACAGTATAATGAAATACTGACTAAATAAAGGAATAACAGAGTCGTTTAATCTTTTTGAGTTATTTCCTGTGAAGTTGAAAACATTAAAAAGAAAGCACTGGATTGTAACTTTCGGAAGGACCGTTAACCCATAAAGCCTGTGAACCAGAGCTTCTGGGTTCGTCGCCCTTTTTCTATGATAATACACGGACGGATAGGCGGTCTGGTCACTGTATAGCATTGAAATCAATAATAAACAGAAATCCAAGAAGTTCTGAGGAGAAAATTTACAGATAAACCTTAGTGGCGAACAAGTGAATTATCAGCCTTTTCATACGAACGAAAAGGCCTCATAGGAACAGAATACAATAACTGTGTAATGCAGAAGAAAACAAACACTAAAGCGAAAACCTCGAAGGGATCATAGAGATCTTAGCTATTATAAGAAACTGTGAGGTATATCGATAACAGTCTCATTGCACACCATAATTGCATAGAACCCACTATTTGCAATGGAAGGACTACACATTACATTCAACATGTATATTCTTGAGTACAGGAGTTAGAAAAAAGGAAAATAGAATAAACAGTAGGGAATTCAACTATAATATACACCTCGCAAACATCCAGATAAATACGTTGTAAATATTAAACAGAGGAACCAGCTGGAAACCCCGAACCGTCCAGGGGGGTACTTCAACACAATTAAAGAGCACGGGTGAGTATAAACCTCGGCCATTCGGCAACTGTAAAGATTATACACATTAATTTTCTGAAAATGGAACCCTTAAATGAAATCCACTTGAGAGTATTGAGTATGATATAAACTGCCAGCACAAGGCCGTAAACCGTGGCTAACCATTCCTATACCCTGAACATTAAATAGCAGCTGGGCTACAGGTTTTAAACCCTGAGCCACTCCAACAACAACTTTATCTAACAGGATATTCCAGTCGAGGTAAGTCTAAGGGTTCAAAACCCGTCATCAATAGGTACCTGTAAATACGCGCAAGGATTAGACTTTCTCACAGACGAAACCATGGGATAGCCAAGAAACCTAAGCAGGTAGAAGGAGCAACGGACAGTACCTGTCAACAGAGCGGAAGTTCTTTAGCAAAAAGAAAGAAAAAACGCAGAACAGCTGGGTTAAACCCATCCCATAGTTGTAAATAGAACCACAGAGAAAATGACGGCACCCGGAGGAAGTGTTACCTGTAGTTCTTTTCGAGAAATAGTGGAATTCGAGAGCACCGAAACATTCTACCAGCAAACCCCAACAGAATTTGCAACGAGAAGTAAGAATAGAGAAAAAAAGATGCAGTCCATAGAGAAGGCCACGGCGGCTAAACAAGAAGACAACTAAAAACAAATAACACGGTTTTCCCATTTCACTAATTACAGAAGAACTAAATTCCTGCGTAGGAAATCTGCAAGGGAGAGAAACTGGACAAAACCCAGTACCTGTCGCTGAAGGGAAACCTCGCCGGAGGCCACAAATGCATCGACCACCATCAGAGAACTGTCGAAGCCTATTGCAACCCTGAGGCTAGCGGCACCGTCTCCGGAACCCTCGACCAGGCACAACAATGAACTGTGAAATCAGTTAGGAACTCGAGGTCATAGCTAACCCTAGGGCATAATCACTGTGGGATTAATTTCCAATCAACGGCGGATAGGATGCCAAGTGTGGGGCGGCAA
The DNA here is from genome assembly GCA_034641835.2 of Pinus albicaulis. Classification (NCBI taxonomy): domain Eukaryota; kingdom Viridiplantae; phylum Streptophyta; class Pinopsida; order Pinales; family Pinaceae; genus Pinus; species Pinus albicaulis. The sequence goes on along the minus strand of CM076579.1, from coordinate 417,842,344 downwards.
GATTGAGTCAAATAGCCAGAGAATTATACCACCCAAAATAATTGCGCAATAAAAACCTTATAGAACCGAGATGACATTTATGCAAATTACATAAGTTTTCAATTAAGGTCTATGCTGTGGATGGTACCAAGAAAACACCGGGTACATAGTATTAAAGGTGATGTAAATGATGTATATAATCATAAGGCCAGAAACGTAGAACTGATTAAAAACTAAACCAAGCATTATCACTGCAGTACATTAAAGTAACAAAGCACAGTACCGAAATCCAAGAATCAAATGTATTAATTCCAGCAATAGTAATTAGTATATCCATTAATATATGATGATATCATTCGTAGTTCAAAGCTTGGAGTTAACTATGGTAAGATTTTTTTTTATTTGCGGTAAGTATAGCTTGATGACTATTACAAGTGGTATCAGAGCGGTGTTACAACGCTGGGACCCTAATGGGTCAGCTGACGTTAAAATTGTATGTTGTTCATGCACATTCGGATAGTTAGATGGAAATACAAACGAGACGAACACCTTCACAACAGCCACCGCAAAATGTCGGAGAGATTCAACCTTCACCAGAGGGAAACCCCGAAATGTGGGTTCAGTTGGGGATAGAACAGCATCAACAGTCTAACAGGTTGATTGAACAACAACAACATCAGACTCGCATTTTATTAACCACAGTGCAACAGATGCAGGAAGAAATGGAGAGATTACGAAGGGAAAATGCAAGAATGATGCAAGAGCAGGAGAGGATTTTAAAAAGCCTCTTAGATAAACAAAATCAAAGGATTGAAAAGCCCAGTGCTGACAGAGAGTTCCAGGAAGGGAACGAACAACAAACAGATGAACAAGATGCAGGCCGAAAAGAAATAAGTGCGTCACAGCGAAGTAATCCAAATAGAAATTTTAATGAGGCCGAATCTGAAAATGAGACCGAACATAAGGCAAACAAAAAGTAGAAGGTGGAATTGCACGGAGAATTCAGAAAGATAAAGCCACCTACGTTCGATGGAGAAAAGGAGGAAGTGGCAGAGGCATGGTTGATTAATATGAACAAGTACTTTTAGGTGTATGACTATGACAGTGGTCTTAAGGCACGACTAGCCATCTACCAGTTAAAGGATAAAGCCACCTTATGGTGGGAAGAAGTGAAGAACGTGCGGGGAATAGAGGATCAGGATGTGAAATGGGGTAAGTTTCAACAGTACTTCAAAGACAAGTACTTGATTGAGCATTTTTATGATGAAAAGGCTCGAGAATTCCATGATTTGAAACTAGGACAATTGACTATGGACGAGTTTATCACTAAGTTTACATCGTTACTGCGCTATGTACCGTACTTAAGAGATGAGAAAGCCAAATTCCAAAGATTTCTGAGCAGCTTACCCACCCATATGAAGGAGCGTATCGAGTTTGTAAATCCTAAAACAATGGATGAGGCCATTAGAAAGGTGAGGTTATGTTATCAACAAGCGAAAACCAAAGTAGACCAAGGAAAAGGGTGGCAATCAAGGAAAGAAAACAAAAGCAGTGCTCGTTTCAAAAGAGGCAAAACCAGTAATTTCAGAAGCACAGCCAGGAACTTAGTTAATAGGCAGTTCGGTAGGAACCATCAGAGGATAAGATGGCCTGGGGAAGACAAAACTGTTGAGGCTTCTAGTAAACCTGAGCAACCTCAAAATCAAAGGCCACCTCTGTAGTGTTGGGGTTGTGGAGCAGCACACTACTACCGAGATTTCCCACAACGGGGTAAAACCGAAGCAGTAACCAATTTACAGGAGGCCTCTATTGTGGGAGATGTTGCTCGAAGCATGCCCAGAATCAATGCAGCATTGGAAGACCGGCAAGTTTATTTCCAACCTACCATGATAGAGCTAGAAGGTAAGTTGCTATCTCAAACTGTTTCCATTTTGGTAGATCCGAGAGCAAGTTTAAGTTATATAAGTCCTAAATTATTAGAGAGTTGTAAATTGCAAAGCCAAAAATTTAAAAAGACATGGTTAGTTCAATTAGCTACCGGAGCCAAAAGAAAAGTTAGTGCCAAAATACCAGATTGTGCACTACAAATCAATGGACAACCAATAATGGTAGACTTGAACATTTTACCCCTGGGATCTTATGATGTGTTGCTGGGTATGGATTGGTTGGAAAAGAATTGGACTCTCATAGATTTCAAGGAAAAGATTATCTACTACAAATATCAGAAGGGTAATCGCCAAGAGATTCAAGGCATAAAGAAGCCTGTACAGCTGCGCCCAATTACAAATTCTCAAATGGGAAAATGCATAAGAAAGGGATGTCAACTGTACACAATACAAGTTTGACTGACTGAGTCTAAGGACAAGGTTTCCATGCTGGAAAACATACCTGTAGTACAGGAATTCAAGGATATATTTCTAGAGGAGATACCAGGATTACCGCCTAGAAGAGATATTGATTTTACAATAGAATTGCTGCCAGGAGCATCACCAATTTCACGAACCCCCTATCGTATGAGCGTGCCAGAATTGACTGAGTTGAAAATGCAACTTCAGGAATTATTATATAAAGGGTATATACGACCCAGTGTGTCACCCTAGGGAGCACTTGTACTGTTTGTTAAAAAAGAAGGATGGAACCATGCGCATGTGCATGGATTACCGATAGTTAAATTAGCTGACTGTTAAGAACCGGTATCCCTTACCCCGTATTGATGACCTGTTTGACCAGGTAAGGGGAGCTACTGTATTCTCAAAGATTGATTTGCGGTCCGGTTATCACCAGATCAGAATTAAAGATGAATATATACACAAAACTGCTTTTCGCACAAGGTATGGCCACTATGAATTCATGATATTACCTTTTGGGCTAACTAATGCACCAGCCACTTTCATGAGACTAATGCATAGTATCTTCCACCCTTATTTGGATAACTTTGTATTAATATTCATTGATGACATACTGGTATACTATAAGAGTGTGGAAGAACACAAGGAACATCTACGAATGGTACTAGAGATGCTAAGGAAGCACCAGCTATATGCGAAATTCAGTAAATGCAATTTCTTCAAGGAAGAAATATAGTATCTTGGACATGTGATATCAAAAAAAGGTATAGCAGCAGACCTGGAGAAAATCAAAACTATTATGGAATGGAAAGTGCCACAAAATGTGGCCGACATACGATCCTTTATGGGCCTCGCTGGCTATTATCGGCGATTCATAAAAGGATTCTCAAAGATAGCTTTACCTATTACCTCTTTGCAAAGGAAAGGAAAAATTTTTAAATGGTCAAAAGAATGTCAGGATAGCTTTGAAAGATTGAAACAGTTGTTGACATCAGCACCCATGTTAAGTGTGGCAGATCTGAATAAGGAATTCGAGGTTTGTACAGATGCATGCAAGGAGGGTGTTGGGACAGTTTTATCACAAGAAGGAAGGGTAATCGCATATGAATCTCGTAAGCTAAAAGATCATGAGCTACGATATTTAGCTTATGATTTAGAGCTGACTGCAGTTGTGCACGCCCTCCGAGTATGGAGACATTATTTACTCAGGAAGAGATTTGTATTGAACACTGATCATAGTAGTCTAACTAGCTACTTTAAACAAGCTGACTTAAACTCCCGACAAGCAAGGTGGAATGATTTCTTAAGCGAATTTGACATTGATCTACAGCACGTAAAATGAAAAGAGAACAAGGTTGCAGATGCATTGAGCAGAAAACTGCATAACATTTATGAGTTATATGTTAACAAAGTTCAACCTAGATTTCTAGAACAAATCAGAAAAGAAGTAGACAAAGATCCTGAATATAGATTTTTGTGGCAACAAACCCAAGAATCTGAAGAGCAGGGTAGGCAAGGGGATTATGAGATTAACCAGGATGGGTTGCTGATTTTTAAGAAGAGGATAGACATTCCAAATAGTGTGGAATTAAGGACTATGGTACTATATGAGTATCATAGAAGCAATTATGCTGGACACCCAGGGTATCAAAAGATGCTGACAGCCATAAGAAAAGACTATTTATGGCCAGGCATGAGGAAGGATATAGAAAAATATCTAAACAAGTGTTTAGAGTGCCAGTAGGTAAAAGTAGAACATCAGCATCCGGCTGGATTAATGTAGCCTATACCCATTCCAGAATGGAAATGGGAGGTGATCTCATTAGATTTTATCACTGGATTACCAAAATCAAAACGAGGCAATGATTCTATAATGGTAATTGTGGATCGATTAAGTACGTCTGCACATTTCATACTGTCCAATCCACCTATAAGACAGTGCAGATAACAGATTTATTTATGCGTGAGATCTTCAGACTGCATGGCATTCCTAAGACCGTTATCTCGGACAGAGATGTAAAATTCACATCCGCTTTTTGGAAGACATTTCTTACAGGATTAGGAAGTCAAGTACATTTTAGTACTGCGTATCACCCGCAAACAGATGGACAAACTAATCGAGTAAATCAAATACTGGAAGACATGCTGAGAATGTATGTCATGCAGCAACCAGTTAAATGGGAGGAATATCTACACTTGATAGAGTTTGCCTATAACAATGGTTACCAAGAATCGTTAAAAATGAGCCCATTTGAAGCGCTATATGGGCGGAAATGCAAAACTCCCATTAATTGGAGCAGTCCCGAGACTAAACTCATGTTAGGACCAGACATGCTAGCAGAAATTGAAGCAGAAGTGAAGAAAATTCGACAGAATTTGAAGGCAGCACAGGACAGGTAGAAAGTGTATGCAGATAAAAAAAGGTCATATCGTGAATATGAAGTTGGAGATCACGTGTATGTAAGAATTAAACCAAAGAAGAGCACATTAAGATGGGCATCTTGTGCAAAGTTAGCACCCCGGTTTTGTGGTCCTTTCCAGATATTGGAAAGGGGAGGACCGGTAGCGTATCGTTTAGCTCTTCCTAGCCATATCCGAGTGCATAATGTCTTTCATGTATCGTTATTAAAACGATATATTCATGATCCAAGACACATAATCCACTGGCAGAACATACAGGTAGTGGGTGAACATAATGGTTAAAATAATAATACGATGTTAAAGACCTATATAATTAACATAAGTCTATTGTGTGTAGGTAGAACCAGACGGAGAATTTCTGGTCGAGCCTCACAGTATAATCGACCGGAGGGAAATCATGCTCCGGAAACAAGCCATCGCCCAGGTTAAAGTGCAATGGAAGCACTTTGGACCGGAGGAGGCCACTTGGGAAGACGAGAGTTTTATCCGTGAAGCTTATCCTGAGATTTTTGCTGAATTAGAATAAGAACACTAGGGATGGTGTTCTCTTCCAAAGGGGGAAAACTGTAACCACTGTCTTAGCTGCTGACAAATGGTTAGACTTTTGTTAATTATGGATTAATTATGACTGATGTTTTGTTTTAATTAGAATGTTGAACAAAATTAATTTTTGATATTAAATAAAATATTCTTGTGAAATTAGTTTCATGAGTAAAAAAAAAAAATTGATGGTAAAAGTAAAATCAAGATCTGGAATTAGTTGAATAGAAAAACAGTTCCACAGTTACCCAAGGAAAAAAACTCTCGAATAAATAAGAATTCCAAAGAGAGTTTTGGGGTTCTCTGTGTGAAGGAAAAAGTAACTCTGTCATTCTGGAAAAGGAAATTTGTTTCAGAACAGACTGTCCTCTGGAGTTGGAGAATTGGACCGGACTGTCCCGAGTTCTCCTCCAGAATTACTGTTCCACTGGAGTCGGAGAATTGGACCAGATTGTCCCGAGTTTCTCCTCCAAAATTCAGTGTTCAACAAAGGCCCAATCTTGGAGCACGGGGGAGAGTTGCGGGAAGTAATTGCCCCAACTCGAGGAAGGGAGGCACTGAATACCATCAGTCGAATTTAAAATACAGATGAATAAGATGTAGTTAGTTCTTTGTCTTCTTCAAAGTAGAGGAAGAAGTTGATTTTAAATTGTTTCTTTTCCCTGTTTTATTAAGGTTGTCTCTAAATTGTTTCTTTTCCCTCTTTTATTAAGGTTTCCTGGAAAAGTAGATATGTACTGTGAGAAATTGTATTGTGTCATGTGGCCTTACTACAGAAGCTAGGAAAGAAACCCTGAATCTGTGCTAATAATTCCAATGTCTCGAATATAGAAAAATAGTATAATGAAATACTGACTAAACAAAGGAATAACAGAGTCATTTAATCTTTCTGAGTTATTTCCTGTGAAGTTGAAAACATTAAAAAGAAAGCACTGGATTGTAACTTTCGGAAGGACCGTTAACCCATAAAGCCTGTGAACCAGAGCTTCTGGGTTGGTTGCCCTTTTTCTATGATAATACACGGACGGATAGGCGGTCCGGTCACCGTATAGCATTGAAATCAATAATAAACAGAAATCCAAGAAGTTCTAAGGAGAAAATTTACAGATAAACCCTAGTGGCGAACAAGTGAATTATCAGCCTTTTCATACGAATGAACAAGCCTCATAGGAACAAAATACGATAACTGTGTAATGCAGAAGAAAACAAACACTGAAGCGAAAACCCCGAAGGGATCATAAAGATCTTAGTTATTATAAGAAACTGTGAGATATATCGATAACAGTCTCATTGCACACCATAATTACATAGAACCCACTATTTGCAATGGAAGGACTACACATTACGTTCAACAGGTATATTCTTGAGTACAGGAATTAGAAAAAAAGAAAATAGAATAAACAGTAGGGAATTCACACTATAATATACACCTCGCAAACATCCAGATAAATACGTTGTAAATATTAAACAAAGGAACCAGTTGGAAACCTCAAACCGTCCAGGGGGTACTTCAACACAATTAAAGAGCACGGGTGAGTATAAACCCCGGCCATTCGGCAACTGTAAAAATTATACACATTAATTTTCTGAAAATGGAACCCTTAAATGAAATCCACTTGAGAGTATTGAGTATGATTTAAACTACCGGCACAAGGCCATAAACCCTGGCTAACCATTCTTATACCTTGAACATTAAATAGCAGTTGGGCTACAGGTTTTAAACCCTGAGCCACTCCAACAACAACTTTATCTAACAGGATATTCCAGTCGAGGTAAGTCTAAGGGTTCAAAACCCGTCAGCAATAGGTACCTGTAAATACGCGCAAGGATTAGACTTTCTCACAGACGAAACCATGGGATAGCCAAGAAACCTAAGCAGGTAGAAGGAGCAACGGACAGTACCTGTCAACAGAGCGGAAGTTCTTTAGCAAAAAGAAAGAAAAAACGCAGAACAGCTGGGTTAAACCCATCCCATAGTTGTAAATAGAACCACAGAGCAAATGACGGCACCCGGAGGAAGTGTTACCTGTAGTTCTTTTCGAGAAATAGTGGAATTCGAGAGCACCGAAACATTCTACCAGCAAACCCCAACAGAATTTGCAACGAGAAGTAAGAATAGAGAAAAAAAGATGCAGTCCATAGAGAAGGCCACAGTGGCTAAACAAGAAGACAACTAAAAACAAATAACACGGTTTTCCCATTTCACTAATTACAGAAGAACTAAATTCCTGCGTAGGAAATCTGCAAGGGAGAGAAACTGGACAAAACCCAGTACCTGTCGCTGAAGGGAAACCTCGCCGGAGGCCACAAATGCATCGACCACCATCAGAGAACTGTCGAAGCCTGTTGCAACCCTGAGGCTAGCAGCACCGTCTCCAGAACCCTCAACCAGGCGCAATAATGAACTGTGAAATCAGTTAGGAACCCAAGTTCGTAGCTAACCCTAGGGCATAATCACCGTGGGATTAATTTCCAATCAACGGCGGATAGGATGCCAAGTGTGGGGCGGCAGGATCGAGTCAAATAGCCAGAGAATTATACCACCCAAAATAATTGCGCAATAAAAACCTTATAGAACCGAAATGACATGTATGCAAATTACATAAGTTTTCAATTAAGGTCTATGCTGTGGATGGTACCAATAAAACACCGGGTACATAGTATTAAAGGTGATGTAAATGATGTATATAATCATAAGGCCAGAAACGTAGAACTGATATAAAAACTAAACCAAGCATTATCAATGCAGTACATTGAAGTAACAAAGCACAGTACCGAAATCCAAGAATCAAATGTATTAATTCCAGCAGTAGTAATTAGTATATCCATTAATATATGATGATATCATTCGTAGTTCAAAGCTTGGAGTTAACTATGGTAAGATTTTTTTTTATTTGTGGTAAGTATAGCTTGATGACTGTTACAAATAAACACTTTCGTCTTAGTGGACAAGGTTGGCCATAGTGATGATGCTCCCAGGGTAAAATTGCAGTACCATACAATCAGTCAAAATTTCAATACTTTTGCATAATAATTACAAGGAAACCATACAATCAGTCTTAATTTCAATATTTTTGCATCAAAAAAGTTTTTGTAATTTTTTTAAGGAAATTTTGATAAAAAGTTTTTGTAATTTTTTTAAGGAAATTTTGATAAGATTTTAATAAAATTTGATAGTAATTTTTGTAAATTTATTAAATTTCAAATTTTTAAATAACTAAAAATTTTAATAACGCGAAATCTATTTCTACCATAAACAAAAATATGATTCTAATGTAAAATAAACATATTCAAACATAATGTAAAATAAACATATTCAAATATTATTCAAACATAATGGAAAATAAACATATTTAAACATTATGTCAATTTTTCATGGAATTGACTGAAACGTGTAAAATAAACATATTCAAACATTATGTCAAGTTTTCATGAAATTGACTGAAACGTCTGTGTCCTGGTTAGCTAGTGGATCGATGTGACTTGACGATAGTGATTTTTCTTTGGATGGCCAATGGTCAAGTTCCTTTAGGTTGCTTCCTCCACCAACCAGAAGTCATTCCCTTCAAAGTGACCGGTGTCCTTTCACCTTTGTCAACTTCCTTGCAAAAGAATTAATTTTGTAGAGGTGCAAACTATGAGAAAGATTTGAATGGTATGATTCCATTCTCGTTACCTTCCATTATCTATAGGTTTATCAAATGATAAAGAAATAAAATTAATGTTATAATATACTTTATTTAATTATATTTTATATTTTTAAAATATAATATTTATTTTATTAATTTTTATGGATTATTATTTATCTATTGACTATTGGTATTTTTTATTTCTTATATTTATGAGGTTTTTATCATGTAGTTTATTTCAAATTTATTATATTTATGTGGTTTTTTTCAATTCAAGTTTCTGGCATATTCTAACATTTTGATTTTTTTTTGGAGAGGACTATTACTAAAATAAATGTGAATGGTGTGTTTTCAATTATAATTTCATTTAAATCAATTTGTAATTGTAAATGGTTTGATTTAATTTGTTAATTATATTAAAGGATTTTAGGATGGAGATTTTCCACAATTAAGTATATATTGGTTATGAAGGTTTTGGATTATTGTGTAAAATTGTTTAGTTGACATTTGATGTAAACATAGTTGTAATGAATAATTGAAGAGTGTTGGACTAGGTATATATGGAGAATAAAATCAAATCATAGTGAGCTTCCTAGCCTTTAAGATGTCAAAATTATAGTGAGCTCGGGAGGCTTCTCTCCAAGCTTTTTGAGCATAGGAATAAAATCTTAAATCAAACTAAATAACTCTTTTCTTTAGGTCCGATAGACCAAAGATTGGTCTGAGTGGACGTTAACCATCATCATCAAATAAATGTAATTGTTGATAAAAATCAATTTATAAACAATTAATAATAATGAACTAAAAAAATAAGAATTAAGAAATAAATAGAATAAGTCAAATTAGACTTAGTCAAATTGATGGATGCAATCACGAATTCATCAAATTGAATTAAATTATTACCATACATTATTAAATAATTTTATTGATGAATAAAATTAAAGATTAAAAAATTAAGTATAATTAAAGAGTTAATGTATTAGATAATTAAATTGTTAAATTTAAAGGAATCTAAGTATTAATAATAGAAAAACATGGAAAATTTTAAGGGTTAATATTGGTAGGTGGGATAATTTTCCATGATTTTTCTAGGAAAAAGATTCGCCAATTTCAATTTTTTTATAAAAATGATTTGCCCAAATTTTACAATATAAATTATTTTATCTTAAAAATCAGCAACATTATATAAACACTATATATAAAATCATTATAAATTTGAATAATTATATATATATACAATAAACATTTTATAGTTTTCATATTAGGGACCAATGAGATTCACCATTGTTTTTGAACTTCAAGATAATTTTCCATCCTTAAAATTTTCCCTAGAGAAAAGGGGGAATTTAGGAAATAATTAGAAAGTATCACTAAAAATGGAAGATGTGTTCACCATAAAAGTAGTACATTTCAAAATTTTCACATAGGGCCGCTGAGAGGCTTTGTCATCAATAAATTAATGTATTTAAGTTACATTTAAAAATAAAAATATACAACTTGCATTAACAAAATAAAATATAGTTATAACTTTAAAAAAAAAACAATGGAAGTTATAATAAAATATTTGAACTTTCCTGGACCTTTCAGACCTTGGACGTGTGTGGCCGATCTGGGGGAAGTGCCATTGGCTTTAATAACCAGACCATACAAGTTCACAATGTGTGGGGATTGGATGGGATACTTGGGGCAGACATCACTCACATCACCGCCTCTCATCTTGGTACCCCCTTCAGAATTCTAAATATCTATGGACCTTGCCATAACAAACCAGCTTTCTGGGACAAGCTGTTTCACTCCACAATCATGCAAGAGGATAATATTATAGTGGGAAGCGACCTAAAATTCTCTTTGGGTCATATTGAATCTTCGGATCCCTAAGCATCCCCTGATCCCATGTCCTATTACTTCAAGAAATTTCTTGACATAGCCAATTTGATTGACTTAGAGATGGAAAAAAACTGTCCACTTGGCGAAATAGAAGGACTGGGGAAGCTGCTCTAGCTCGAAGGTTGGATCATTTTTTGATTTCAATAAAGTTTGATGTCTGGATGGATAGGGCTAGGCAATGGGTGGGCTCAAGTGGTTTTTCGGATCACTCTCCCATATATCTTGAGACACATGGTGAGAACAAAAAACCCCATTCCCGTTTCAAGTTCAACTCCCCTTGGCTTGAAGAACCTGAATTTTTACATATAGTCAGGGAGAAGTGGAATCACTGTCAACTGATGCATAATATGCCGCCTGCAAAAGTCATTACTAATAACATGTCCAGCATAAAGGAGAAGACTATCAAGTAGACAAAGGTGAAAAGGATCAGAGATGAGGGAGAGTTAGGGAGGATTGAAAGGGAGATTGCCCATATGCTTGATGATGATGGCATGGGTAATACCTCCTTGGAGAATAAATAAAAACTCACCCTCTTGGAAACAAAAAGAATCAAGCTCTTAAGACTTAAGGAGGAAGCATGGACAATCAAGAGTAGGGCTATCTAGCTTTAAGCGAGGGATAATAATACCAAATTATTTTAGCAATGTTCCAAAGGTAGAAAGAGCGTTAATACCATCTGGGAATTGAATAATCATCATGGAAGGGTGGCTAAAACTCATCAAAAACTTTCAGATATGGGAATCAGACACTTCTCCCACATTTACAAATATCCAAGGGTGGCCAACATTGGATAAGTGCTCAGCATTGCAAGGTAGATGCCCATGTATGTGGAAGAATATGACTCAGATTCCCTCAATGCCCCTATCACTATAGGTGAGATAAAATTTGTCCTTAAATGATTCAAAAATTACAAGAGTCCTAGACTGGATGGTTGGCCTATTGAATTCTATCTATCCTTATTTGATCTTATTAGTAAGGATCTTCTTTTGGTGATCGAGGATCACAAAGTATCTTGAAGAATGTATGAAAGCTTCAACACCACCTTCATAGCCCTCATTCCAAAGGTGGACAAGCCCCTATCTTTGAGTGACTATCGGCCTATCTCCTTGTGTAATTGTCTCTTCAAAATCATTGCTAAAATCATTTCTAATCACATTAAGCCTATCTTATCCTGGAACATATCTAACGAAAATTTTTCCTTCCTTCACAATCGACAAATCCATGAGGCCATTGGCATTACACAAGAAGCCCTTCACTCTATGAAGCTCAATAGCCTTAAATTCACCATACTCAAGATTGATCTAGACAAAGCTTTTGATTGCTCCTGTTGGACCTACCTCCATCTGATCCTTACCCATATCAACCTCCCCAATCCTTTCATTCAATGGATTATGTGATGTATTACTAATGCTTCATTTACTATCGTCATCAATGGGACAACTACTTCTTTTTTCCATGTAGGTCATGGTCTCCGCCAAGGATGCCCCTTATCCCCTCTACCATTCCTCCTGATTATGTAGGGTCTCACTAAGCTCATTGCCTCTTCTAGGAATGAAGGGAAACTCCCGGGAGTCAAAATCACTAATACTATTCATATGACTCACTTTATTTTCGTTGATGATGTACACATATTTCTAGATGGATCCTTGTGAGACTCCATTTGTTTAAAAGGATATTCTCTACCTTCTACACTGCTACTGGAATGCAACCCAATCTAAGAAAATCCACCATTATGATAACAAGATGCTCCTTCCAAGAGGGTAGATATGCCCTTCATCTATTTTAATTTGATCACAGGAATATTGAAGAGGGCTTAAAATATTTGGGATTCAGACTCAAGCCCAACGATTATAGAATCACGGATTGGAATTGGCTCATAGAAAAAATTGAGTGAAGAATCAACATATGGCAACAAAAACAAATCTCTAGATCCAGGAGACTTGTTCTGATGAAGTCTATTTTGGAGGCGAACCTAGCGTATTGGATGGCTCTAGCTTGGTTTCCCAAAGGTGTTACTAACAGACTACAACAAATATGTCAACTCTTCCTCTCGCATGGTAACAAGGATGGACACACCTTTGCTTAGGTAAGTTGGGAGAAGATAGCCAAGCCCAAACATTGGGTGGTTGGGGACTCAAGGATCTAAATCTCTTTGCCACTACACTAGCTGCCAAAATGGGACGGTATCTCCTGACCTCCAATAGCGTCTGGTAGGAAGTTACATATTCCAAATACATCGCTCCTGTATCTACACTTGATTGGATAAGAAGCCCCAATAGGCTAAGAACCATCCCATCCATTGTTTGGCACACTATATTGAAATCCATGGCACTCATCAAACAAGGTCTAGCTTGGCGCATCAGATCAAGCACACAGGTTCGAATAGGTTTGGATGCTTGGCCTGGCTGTGGGAGGGAACATCTTCTCTCGTTGGACCTGAGACAATTCCTTAAAGAGAATGGGATCGGTCCGCTTAGTCAGGTGGCGGATGGGGAGAAATCTGATTGGATTAATCAAGCATGGAAATCACCACAAGATCTGAACATCCCAGCGCACAGATGGAGGGCTTGGTAGAGATATATCAGGGCCCTCAAGACCTCTCATATTAAAGTCTCGGAAGCAGAGGATTAATTTATCTGGGCTATATCCTCAAAAGGTATTTATTCACAAAAACATGGTTATTTTTCTCTCACAACAACTCTATAGCCCCCTGAATAGATTTGGTGGTGGAAACCTCTATGGATGTTAAAGGCTCCCCCAAAATCCTGGCTATTCATGTGGTGCTTCCTTACAAATCCTGTGCCTACGAAGGACAATCTGGAAAAGAGATCCATTCATGGTCCCTCTAGGTGTGGTCTGTGCAAAGAACAAGTTGAAGACATCAACCATCTCTTTCTCAATTACTCTATGACTTGTAATACCTGGCAGATGGTTACTAAGGAACTTGGCATCAATAAAATTTTGCATGGGGAGACTATCTCCATGGCTTGGCACAACTGGTGGCACTCTAGTACCTCAACAAAGGCTTGTAACCTGCCTCTCTTGATCTCGTGGGGCATTTGGCTATCTCGAAACCAAATCATTTTCCAAAGTACCCCTATCTCTTGGACTACCATTTCTAATTCCAATTATGCCCTCTATCATTCCATACCTGAAGAGGCGAGCTAAAATATTGATAGAATTATTGTGCCTGAAACGATTGACAAAGATATCCATTGGGCATACTTTGATGTTGCTACTGGTATTGATGGATGCAGTGGATGCTTAGGCTCGGGAACCAACAACTATTCGAAGCTCAACAGTCTGAGACCGCTCCTCAATTTTACCTAAGAAAAAAGATGCAAAAGGATACATATCTTTGGGGATTCTAAGATTATTATTAACTGGTTCAATAATAATGCAAGATGTCATGTACATAGACTTAGGAGTTTTCTGGATGAATTTTTGGCTCTTAAAAATCTTTTTTACATTATTAATGTCACTCACATTTACAGACAAAGGCAAACTCCTAAAAGCCTATCCAAAGAAGTTACTCATCTAACTTGGGGGAAATGGCACATCACTGAGCATAAGGGACCAGAGATATATTAGCACTACCATAGGCCTTTCATTGAGGATTTTGGGCTCATGGAACCTGCTGATTGAAACTACTGATCAAAGGCATTTTTCCTTTTACAATTTTTTCATACATGTTCTCTATATATTTTGATGATATTATGTCCATCTAGACTCGCACAGTAAATTGTAAATATTCTTTACAGTGCAACGTGTAATTTTCTTAAAAAAATATTATAACTTTCACTTTAATTTTAAGTTATATATATATATATATATTGCATGATAGAGTATATCTATATATATATATATATATATATAATTTTTTTGCATGAAAGAGTTAAAATATGAAATGTAAAAATAATATTATTAATATAATTGATGTGTAATTTATACTATGTCCAGTTGACATGTAATAGTTAAAATAGAAAGTCATTAATAACAAAAAGAATTAGTAACATTTATAAATAAAATAATGTCTATATTAAATAACATAATTTTATATCAATTTTATAGGAAAAAAAAATCTCACATATTTTCATTTTGTATTGTGAGAAAGATGTGTAATTTATTCCATACTTAATATATATTGGATATAAAATATTTAAAATTTATTGATAACAAAAATAACTAATGTGCATCATAAATGGAATATTTCAATACGCATTTTGACTAAAATATTTTCACATCAAATATACATATGTGGAGAAAGAATGACTTCTTATTCTACTAATATATTCTTTGAATTCAAGGTATAAGAAAGATTTGTAATTCCTTAAATGTTGGAAAATCACATTTTAAAAAATATTAATAAGGAAATAATTGGGCCTATATAGATAAACCACTAACATTTTAAAAAATATTCATAAAAGAGAGAGAGAACAATTTATTAGTGCTTTTTTCAAAGGTGCATCCATATCTAACAAGAGCTGAAAGGAATGAAATCATTTCTCAAGTTTTGGATGCAAAAAATGGTTTGCATCTTGAGAGATTAAAAATGTTTTACATCTTGAGAGATTTTATCCCTCTCAGTGCTTGGTAGATTTGGAGTTAAGAAAGATCCATGCTAGTGACTATTAACTAAATTTTTTTGACTTGGTAACTAAAAATAAAAATAAATAATAAATAACAAATAATAATTAGAAATGTAAATAGATCTCTCTATATACCAAGGGTGAAGAGCTGTCAAATCTATTGAGCTCTAAACCTTTCTTTTAGAGTGAAAACATATTTGATCCCTCCTTCCTCTTGGTAGAATTGAAGTGAAATAAATCTTGTTTTGTAATATTATCTTTATTAAATTAATGCACTTTATTATTAATTATATTATATGGTTGAATTTTATTTATCATAATTAAATATAGTAAATTAATGGTAAAGAAGGGTCGATTATGTTTTTCAATTATTTGACGATGGTTGTTGAAGTAAACTAAAGTTGTCTATGACAGATTACCATTAACTACAATTGACCATGGTTCGCCATCCTGAGTATGGTTGAAAATGGTGGCACATGATTGACTATATTTGGCCATGGTTGATCATAGTTTATTGTGCTTGGCAATGTTGAACATGGTTTGTTAGAATTAATGGAGAAAGCTAGACTTAGATGTTTGTTGTGATGAGGATAGGATTGAAACTCTAAGATTAGATCTCAAATCCTACTATCTAGGGAGTGGTTTAAACCACCCTCTTTGTGTGCAAGTCTATATGTACGAGGTTCTTCTGTATGAAGAGATAGTGCTTTGTGTGGAGTGCTTGGGCGTTCTCCAAGAATCTCACCTAGAAAACCCATTTAGTTAATAGAATTCAATTTTTAACATGGTATCAGAGCTTCAAGTGGAAGCTGAGTGGACCTGTGCTATGTAGCGATATGAGGACGTGAGGATCCTCCACGGATAGTTGCGGTTGCATGTTGTGAAGCGATCTGCATGAAGTTTTCATTGGTAAAGTCCAGAGTTTGGAGCTGCGTAAGTTTGGAGTGGTCTGTTCATGGTGGTGCCCAACAACGTGTCTCTGCAAATTAACAACGTGCCTTTGTGAGTGTTGGAGAAGATGCTTCGATCAGGAGGTTGGAAGGTAGCGCGAGTTAGGGAGAGCAGCGTGAATTAGCGTTTCTCCGTGCAACGTTTCTGGAGCGTGGTATGTGGATCAACGTTTGAATATGAGAGAGATTTCTTGCTACCAAAGTGACGTAGGATCCCTGTGCAATAGCTTGAAGACCCACTAGTACAAAAAAAAAAGCATAACTGGAAGGCTCTATGCATTGAGTCCGACCCTTCCATTGATGAACCGGAGGAGCAGTGACCATTGTCGTTTGGTTGTCCTGGAATAATACGCATGGGTGTCCATGTGCAAGAACACGTTGACGTCCAAATACAGCCCTCCGCTGCTGCATTTGTCAACTATTCTCATAGATGTTTGTGCTCTTGTCGCCCGGTGGATCACGCGCAAGAATTTTCATCTTCTCGTTTTTTTCATGAAATCACCTTTCTAATTAATACTTTTTCTCCCCAGATGTAATTTTATGAAATATCGGTTGAAACTCTTAAAAATTTCTTGTTGCATTTAAAATTAATATATTTTATCTCCAAAGGTTGAACCTTTTTTTCAAAAAAAAAAAAAAAAAAAAAGTTGAGGAAAATATATAATTTTTTAAACACCCAAACACTTTTTTGTTAGGATTACAAAACACCAAGAAAAGTAGGGGTGTTTAAAGACACCGTTGTTAGCATCCCACTAGAAACAAGGTCAAATTAACATGGATTCTTTCCACTTTTAAATAGGATACATAAACCATGGGTTCTCATAATCTTGAAGTTAAAAAATTATTAGTAACTTGATCGAGTCATGTTTACCCTCAACCAATTTAATAATCCCCCCTTAAAATTGGCCCATGGAGATTAAACTGGTCCCAATAATTCATGAACCATCTCACCTATGATCTCACATTCCCCCCCTCAAGCTAGAATACAAATACACCTAACACCGCGGTACGTATCCAAGAGGTCAATTCTGCAACTTGATGGCTTCATCTGCGATTGCACTACATGTATGATTCATCAAAGCCTTAAGGTATTACAAACATCACACACTCCTACACAACATGTATGTGTGAACAACATGTCATACAAATTCCTAGGGAAATACACTTACCTATGGTAGCATTTCAGAACATGGACCAAAAAACCTTGTTTTCACCCACCACTAACATGATCACACACCCCACTGTGGATCTTATTAGACACTAGCTCCTTAACTATCATTAGACACCATTGAATCTGTCTCCATTTTCTCGTCCAGATGATGACTCTCTCTACATATATAGCTTTGTTGATCCATCTCTTGACCTATCCTTTCTCACTACTTTATCTCTCTCTCCTTATATCTTTGATCCATGTTATTCATCTGCATCCTCATTATCATTGTGCATCCTCTTCCTGTTGTTGCCATAATGCATTGATTTCCTCCTTTTGTTTCTACTAGACCTACCACCAGTAATGTCCTTTCTTGAGTCGCCATCATCATACAACACAAAATAATCACTTCCAATATTATTAGGAGAATATTTCTTACCAATTTCATCCTAGGGTGAACTAGAACTGATTCGCCATATTCCATTCTTCAATTTTTTTCTAAAACTTCGTTGTTTCAACATTCTATATTCCACGAAATCCTTTACCTTCAAATTTTAATCCTTTTCATCTCTTTGGATAGTTGTTAGGATCAAAAAACATTGAGACAAGTAGTGTTGTCTAAAGACACCATTGTTGGGATCCCGAGGACAAACTAACATGGAAAATTTTTGTCTTCAAATAGACTACATTATAGATGAATATTATGGGAAAAACTACAAGTTCTCATAATCTTGGAGCTCCAAAACTATCAGTAACTTGATGTAGTCAAATTTATCCAAACCACCTTATCTTTTTTATCCATAATTTCGATAAATATAATAAATACTCAATAAATTTTGACATTATCTATAACCACAAATATAATGCATACTCTATAAAATTTAGTTTGACCTTAATTATAACCATAAAGATGATGCATGATCTATAAGTTTTTGCCTCAAGTATAACACTTTAGAGCTCGATCATGAATATAAATTTAATTAAAATTGATTTATAACAAAATTCTATATCATAATCAGAATGAAAAAATTTAAAAAGATATCGATTTGTAAAAATTAAATTAAATTAATTATAATTTTATAACCATTTTAATAAAAAACTTTAAACTACTCATCAAAGATATCATATTTTTCAAAATAATTTGTTTATAAATAAATTACTAATATATTTTAAATTTTCATTTAATATATATTTTATTGATTTTAATTTATAATGTATTTAGTAATTTCACAAAATAAAATATATATATATATATATATATATATATATATATATATATATATATATATATATATATATATATATATTAATTTTATTTAAAGTCTCTTATAAAGTTTGAATGATTTAATAGGTAAGAATATGGGTTGCTTTTAAAGATTATTGACGGAAATTTAAATGGGTAATAACGAAATTAGATCATTATTATTTTATAAGATTATTTATTAATTTAATAAGTCAATGACATAATTTTAATTAAAATGAGTAAAGTATATATATTTTTGTAAGTTTTATTACTCAAGTGAGGTCTTAAATATCTCTTTTCATTGTTAATATTAAAAAATAATCAAAATTAACTAAATTATAACTTTATTTTATATTATTTTTAGTACTATGATTAGTTATAAAAAATAATAAATGAGTTAAACACATACATTTGAAAAAATATGTAACAACTTTTACCATGAAGATTCATCCTCACTTTACTATAGTTATTCTTAACATATAATTAAGTTTTGTTATAACACCATGGCTTACTAATACCACGTACCCAAAAAACATCACTCATATTCATATGATATTTTTTCATTAATCAATTTAATTAAAATTGTAGAAAAGGCATAACTACTTTTAAGACACTACCAATAATATTCTAAAATATTCTCTGAAGATTAAATCCCTACCATTTATCTAAAAATTATTAATAATTAAATTAAAATTATGGAATACCTATTCCAAAATATATATTTATATCCACATAATTATAATAAAGTAGTGCTTAATATCATTGATTTTATTCATATAATTTATCATTTTTATTTTCGTTATTATTACACTTGTGTGTCTATTTTGGAATAAAGCTTTCGTAATTTTATTTTGATTAGTGCAACCATAGAGATTAAATGACAAGTAAATTCGTATGGACATCAATCCATAATAAACATTAAAATACTTACTAACACTTAGTACATAATACATATCAAGGTGTTTAAAATAATAATAATAATTTATTAACCATGGATATTTACTCTCACTTTCCCATAAAAATTCCTATTCATAAGCTATGTTACAATACCATGGCTTTTCAATACCACATGCTCTAAAAACCATAACTCCCTTTATATGGCACTTGTATATATGAAATTTTAATTAATTAATTAATTTAATTAAAATGGGAAAAAGCATAGCTATTTTGGAGATAAATTTCAACTTTTGATTTGTGTATATTAATATGAATATTCTACAATATTCCATGGAGGTTAAATCTCTACGATCCACTTAATACATATTGATAATTAAATTAAAATTATGGAAGTCTATTCCAAAATAAATATCAATAACAATAATGATTTAACTTCCATGTAATATTATAGAATATTCATATTTGTATGCACATATCAAAGTTTCAGATTTATCTTGAAAGTAGTTATTCCATTTTTGTATTTTTAGTTAAATTGATTAATTACAAAATTTGACATATAAAGTGAGTTATGGTTTTTTGTGCAACATGGCTTTTACAAATTAGGAATTTTCATGGTGAAGTGAGAGTAAATCTCCCTAGTTAAAGATTTTTTTCCATGCTTTCTTAAATGTATATATGTTTAAACTGTATATTAATTATTTGTATTATTTAATAATAACGATAATAACTTAAAATAAATTTATAATATAGTGCGTTTTATGATTTGTAACAAAGCCTATTTGCAAATTAAAAATATCCATGATAAAGTGAAACAAATTCATAATTAAGAATATTATTTTAATTGTATATATATGTTTATATTATATATTAATTCTTTTTATAATTACTATGTTGTTTCATTCATAGGTTTAGTTGTTGCATATTTGTTTCTTACATTTCCACTTTTATATATATATATATATATATATATATATATATATATATATATATATATATCTTACATTTCCATATATATATATATATATATATATATATATATATATATATATATATATATATATATATATATATATATATGATGATGATGGTTAACATCCACTGAGACCAATCTTTGGTATATCAGACCTAAAGAAAAGAGTTATTTAATTTGATTTAAGATTTTATTCCTATGCTCAAAAATCTTGGAGATAAGCCTCCCCAGCTCACTATAATTTTGACATCTTAAAAGGCTAGAAAGGTCAGTATTGCAACAAAGATTATGAAATTGAGCTCTAATGTGGTTGTACGCGGGGCACTCTAAGAGGAAGTGATTTTCATCCTTGATGTTCGTATTCTCACAGAGATGGCAAATCCTTTTCATCCATGGTGTTTTAGGAACTGTCCAACGACCTCTTTCATTATGGAGCTCATGAGTGTTCGTTCTAATCTTAGCTATATTAATTTTCTTCTTTGAGCTAGTTAAAAAAGAGAGATACTTTTGATCTTCTAGGGTGGGGTTGATGACCTCCTTATAATATCTTAATTTTCTTTTAGCTACTAGATCTTTCTCACACCACATTTTTTCTTTGAACTTAGAAGTAACAATTTTTTTAATGTTATTAATGTTTTGCAATGCAACATTCTCATTGATCTCCCAATGGTTTAACTAGGCCCTGGTGTCTTTATACCAACCTCATTTAAGCCTTATGTGGTTTTGGCTGGAATTTGAAACTAGCTTAGGAAGTCTATGGTCTCCTATGCTATTGAGCTTGTGCTTGTACAACAGAAGCCTAGTCATAGCTAGGCTCTCGATAGGGGAAAGACCCACTTCTATAACGAGAATAGGATAAAGTGTATTGCTTTTAATTTTAAGGTTATACGTTATAAAACGCTTATGGATTTGTTCAATATTTCTCCAGGATTCTCTAAAGATGCTGCAACCCCAAACCTCACATCCCTATAAGATAATAGGAGTGACTAAAGTTTCAAAGAGGAACTTCTTTCCATCCCACATTACGAGGTTTTCCATTTTACAATTATTTTCAAGACCAAAATAAGCTTTCCACCCCCCACTAATCCTTTTCTGAATGCTATAGTTCAAGTAGAGCTTGTGATGAATATCAATTCTTAGGTACTTGTAAGATATGAATATCAACTATGCTACTATGTTCCCTATACTTGCATGATATGACAGTTTGACTTAGTTCCATAAAATGGTAAAAGAGTTTTTATTTTTATTTATTAATTAAACAAAAGATTTGTTAAAAATAGAAACATGTTTTAGAAATAATTATTTTCCTTCTTTATAAACTATTATCTACATTTTATAGATTTTTGAAAGTATATGAGATTAATGAAATGAAGATGTTGGTGAAGGTGGGTGATTTTAGATAATGATTACACACTTTGGAGACCATTAATCCTAGCCAAACATCTAAAAAACCATTAAAAAATAATCTATAATTAATTGTCGATAAAACCTTTGTAGAATCTATATGTTGCAATGAGAAATCAAAAAATCATTTTACTAAGCAATCATATTTCAAAAGAAAAACGAATTAAAAAATAAACCATAGATATAGGCCAAAGTTAAATTAATAGTGATGGACAGAGTAATTAATCACTAAATTTCACAACACATATGTATGTATTACCTGCCTAGAAAAACCAAGTTTCCTACTGCAATATATTTTCTATTTATGGCGGGATAAAAGGGATGAATGTTGTCATTGATCCAGCCATTTGTTGAAGTTTTTTATTATTGACTCGCACAATTACATCAATTTCAAAATTGGAAAAATATTTTGTTGCTTCTCCCTTTGGTTGGAAAATCCCCATTTAGCTTATATTATTGTTTGTCAAAGTTATAAACTGGCTTGCCCATCCATACCTTGATAAACATATATTTTCATTCATTTTGTTTTTCAGCTTCTGAATTATCATATATTGGAACAAACCATGAAGATTTTTGGCCTCTAAAATTTACATGAAAGCCAAATACCACCATTTTTTTTAGGATTGTGAACATTGTATAACTTTTCCAGCTTTTTCTTCAGTTCAGACTTCACACATTTTTGTAACAAATTAATTATATTATTCTGTACAAAAAACAGACTAGAAGAGAGTAGAGAAAATTTGCATGTGTTTCATGGATTAATATTCTTCATTCAAAATACCCCAAAACTTATACCTTTGAAACAATTGATTGTCTAGAACATCAATCATATTTGTGCATAAAAAAACATAGGATTAACTTCAAATTTCAATAAAAAATAATTGACCAACAATATCACCATGAAAAGATAAATCTGTTAACTATGAGCCTGACAAATTTATTTCTACTCAAAAGCCTGCTTTTCATGAACTTTGTGGTGTGAATATTAATCAATTTTTCCTCTGTAGGCACCATTGATGTTTTCTCAATTTAGTTTATGGTGTTTTCTACAATCAAATCTATTACCATAACATTATAGCAATGTGAACTGAAAAACAGTAACATTAACAAAGTAATGACCTCCAATACCCTGGTGGAAAGTGACAATTGCACAAAATTAGGCTAAATGAACTATGGTTCATTATGTTCTAATGCAAGTTTCATTCCATTGTTTGAAGGTCTTATTTCTCAGAGTTATGACAGAGAATTTTCTGGTAAGACTCGACATTAGGCATTGTTCCTACAATAAAACATCAAAATTTTGTCCATTCAAGTGTTTACAATTTTTTATTTTTTAACTATAATAAAAAGAACATTATTTATTTCTAAATTTTAACTTTTTTTTTGTAATATGGGAAGGGTTACATCTTCATCAGTTCCAATATATTACCCTCATTGGTGCGGGGACTTGAACTAGTGACTTCACATAAAATAGTGTCTTAAAACATCACCCAATCACCATCTATCACCATCTATCCAAAATCCTGTAGACTTCTAAAACCTCACATTAAATTTTACATAAATCAATGTTAAATTAATAATAATCAAACTACAAATCCATTACTAAAGTCTTTAAATAAAAATTAATAAAAAAATAATATTTAAAATATAAAATATCTTATTAGAACATAAAAAAATTATATATATATAATCCTTTTATTAATAAATTGAATATTTAACTAAAATACTTTTTAAAAAAATATTGAGAAAAACTTCCATTCACTATGTGTAACCATGAGACATGCTAACAAAGTACATGTAACAAAATTCCAATTTAGAAAAGGGATTTATTTCAAACACTAATTATAATAATTAAAATTTAAAAAAAAATCATCGGAAAAAGAGTTTTATAATAATAATAAATTTATTATAAAATTTTATAAATTCTAAAATAACCACCTAATAAAATACAAAAAATTCATGAAATTTTCATAACATTTATAAATGCATATAATTTTTTTATAATAAATATATATATAGCGAACAACTAATAATAAAATAATACTATTTTTTATAAATAAAACATTTATAAAATATCATTCAAAATTATTTACATTTTTAAAAAATAAATTTTAAAATTCGAAAACATTAAAAAAGAAAGTTTAATTATTGATAATTTATATATTTAAAAGAAGGAATATATATAGAGAGTGAATGAAAGCACGAGAAATTTCAAAGTATTTTACCAAATTCTTGATTCGAATTTATGCATGAACGCAACAAAATACAGATATAACCACAAATCGAGATGAAGCAGAAATAATGCTTCATTTTATTAAAATCAAATGACTGAAATAAACTAGCTAGGGCGCTTGTAGTGTATCTGTGAGAAGGGATGTGGCGGCTACAAGCCTCTGAACTGTGTTACGGAACTGAAATTTTTTTACATACAGAATGTAAATAAAGAGCTACGACGCTGGTAGGCTTAACTATGAGAAGAGATGTGGTGGCTACAAGTCTCTAAACTGTGTTACAAAAAAAATGACTGAAATATGCTTATAGAAATAATGGAAATAAATGAGCTAGGGCACTGGTAGCGTATCTCTAAGAAGATATGTCTCAGCTACCAGCCCCTAAACTATGTTACAATGAGACATAATGGAAATGAGCGGGCGAGGGCACTGGTAGCGTATCTCTGAGAAGAGATGTGATGACTACAAGCCCCTCCATTGTGTTACAATGTAAACAATAATGAAAATAAATGAGCTAGGGCACTGGTAGCGTATCCCTGACAAGAGATGTGTCAGCTACCAGGCCCTAAACTTTGTTACAAAACAAATGACTGAAACATGCTTACAGGAGTAATAGAAATGAGCAAGCGAGGGCACTGATAGTGTATCCCTGAGAAGAGATGTGACGACTCTAGGCCTATCCACTATGTTACAATGAGGCTCAAAAGCCTATTTATTATTGAGAAATAATGTAAAACCTGAAACGTCCAAAAACCTAACCCTAGGAGATGAAGCGCCAAAATTGTGGGTCTCGTTTGGGTAAATTGGTGTTTCAACTTCCCGACGATGTAGCTTTGGCATACGATCTTTGTTTGACGCGCTCAATAGTTTGTTATAAATATCTATCCGAGGAGTAAAACTTTTGGTGTGAGAAACATCCATCCATGGACCTATGTTGCTCCTAGTGTTTCCAAAAAACATCGTTTAGGGCCTCAAAACGGCTTTGGAAGTTCAGGACCCGAAAAATTACTAAAAATAGTAAGCTATGCTGCAACCTAAAAATTGAAATAATTGATGTTGCGGGTCCAAAAGGAATAGGTGGGTGGCCACCGATATCCACCTGGATCATTAGTGCCCCAAAACGGCTCCTGGAGTGCAAGACCCAAAATCCTGCTAAAAATAGTAAGCTGTGCTGAAAGTGAAAGATGCAAGAATTGATGGTGTGGGTCCAAATGGAATAGGTGGGTGGCCACCGATATCCACCTGGATCAATTCCATAGATGGTAACTTAGGTAAATTATAGGTCTTAATTATGGGGCTTCACTCTAAGGGAATAGAAGAGACTCCAATCCTGTATCAGCAACAACTAACAACAATATCAAAGAAATTCAATTCTAGATATTGACAACTTGAGCTAGCCCTTGGTATGGAAAGAAAATTAATATGGTTTATAGGACCTTAAGAAGGTAAGAAATGCTTGAAAAAATTTTAAAAATTATTTAAATATTGAGAGAATTGTTCCAATATGGTCATAGTTTTTCTCATTCAAAAGCTTAAGAAGATGGGTTATTTGGAAATTATTTTAAAATTTAGATCTAATATGAGTATGCATTCGAAAATTTAGAAGAAGTTACTAGTCATTTTCAACCCTCTTCATGTGGTAAAGGTGATAGATTCTTTCAACCCATGCTGTTTAGTAAACTGAGGAATGTTGAATTTCATTATGGAGCTCATGAGAATTTATTCTTATGTTATCAATGATTATTTTCTTCTTTATACTAGTTATGACAAAGATATACCTTTGATTTTCAAGATTTGGGTTTATCATAAAATATGATAGGTTGCCCATGATTGATTAACATTTAACATGGTTAACTGTCATTAACCATGTTAGCCTCTAGTTTAGTAGATTGATTAAGGTAGACAATAATTGGCTATGGTTGACCTTCGTTGAACATGGTTTAGCCATGTTGAAAATGGTATACCATGGTTGATCACAATGTAGTGACTATAGCTAACCAAATATGATAATGGTTTACCATGTATGCCATGGTAGATCATGGTTATCTAAGGTTAACCATCATTGATTATGGTTAATCATGGTTGATATAATTGAAAATGTTAAACCTTGTTGACCATGATTACCATGTTTACCATGTTGATCATGTTAATCATGTTTAACATGGTTTAACCTCGATGACTATGATTTTAGACCATGATGACTAATTAAAAATGTTATCTATGGCTAATTATGGGTGACCATGGTTGACCATGATGGAAAATTGACCATGTCATCTAGGGTGAACTATGGGTGACCGTGAATGTACTTTTTTACAATGTTGTCCTTGGTTGACCACAATTGTCTATGCTCGACCAATTAAATACGGTTGATTATAGTTGATCATGTTTTACCATACTTTATTTTGTAGGCGATGATTGAACATCATTAACTATAAATGCCTATGGCTAGTGATGGAAGGCTATAGTCTCCTATGATTAGCCATATTTGAAGATGTTTCACCATAGTTGATAATTTTTTCCATAACTAACTATAATCAATTATAGTTAAATATGACTTCACAACATTAATTATAATTTATTATGATTCAAAAATTTTCCATTTCACTCTAATTTCTTCTTTCAAATATTCCAAACCATTATAATTTCCCCACTGAAGCTTTCGAAAATCAATTATGTTCCACATATTTTAATGCACGAACATACATGATAAGTGGAACCCTCCAATATCTAATGTGTAATGTATTAAATTTATTTGGAGTGGAATATGGAAAAATTTGTGATATCGATTACATAATGAATTAACAATTCAAATGAAATTAAATGCCATCTTCTCGTTTTTTCATAAAAAAATATCTTTATTTTAATCATTTTTCTCTCCCCAATTAAATTCCATCTGCTCGCTTTTTTCATGAATTTTTCTCTCCCTAATCAGATTCCAACTGTTCATGTTCTTTTCATGAAAAACCTTTCTAATTAATAAATTTTCACTCCCCAAATGTAATTTTATGAGATATCGATTGATCTACATTGTAGGCATCATTCTTTTGTTAATTTTGTTAATGAGTATAAATGTCGATCTCATGAACATACTTAATCCTATGGATCAAGAAACTCTCGATAATTTATTGTTTCATTTAAAATTACTTTAAAATTAATATATTTTATATTTAGAGGTTGAATTTTTTTCCATTGGAATCAAAGAAAAGTGGAGGAAAATATATAATTTCTTAAACACATAATCATTTTTTTTGTGAGGATTGCGAAACACCATAAGAAGTAGTTGTGTCTAAAGACATCGTTGTTATCATCTCACTAGAAATGAGGTCAAATTTATATGGATTCTTTCCACTTTTTCATAGGCTACATAAACCATGGGTTCTCATAGTCCTCAACTTCGAAAATTCTTGGTAACTTGACCGAGTCATGTTTACCCTAACCAACCTAATAACCCCCCCTTTAAATTGACTCAGGAAGATTAATCTGGTCCCAATCATTCATCAACCATCTCACCTAAGATCTCACATTCCTCCTCCCCCCCCCCGCCCCCCCTCAAGCTAGAATACAAATACACCTAGCACCTTCATACGTATCCAAGCAGCTCATTCCACAACTTGACGAATTCATCTGTCATTGCATTACATGTATTCTTCATTAAATTCTTAAGGTATTACATCAATCACGTGATCATGTGCAACATGTATGCATGAAAAATAGGTCTTACAAAGTCAAAGGGAAATAAACTTTCATATGGCAGGATTTCAGAACTTGGACCAAAAAACCTTAGGGTCTTCACCCACCAGTGGCATGATCACACACTCCATTGTGGCTCTTATTAGACACTAGCTCTTTCTCTATAATTAAACACCAATGACTCCATCTCAATTTTCTTGTCCATAGGATGACTCTCTCTAAATATATATCTTTTTTTATCCATATCTTGACCTATCCTTTCTCACTATTATACCTCTCTCTCCTTATATCTCTAACCCATGTTATTCATCTGCATCCTCATTATCATTTTGGGTCATCTTCCTGTTGTTGCCATAATTATTTGAATTCCTCTTTTTGTTTCTACTAGACCTACAACCAATAATGTCCTTTCTTGAGTAACCATCATCATATGACACAAAATAATCACTTACGATATTAAAAGGAGAATATTTCCTACCAATTTCATGTTAGGGTGAAGTAGAAGTGATTCACGATATGAAATTCTTCAATTTATTTCTAAACCTTTGTTGTTTCAACCTTCGATATTCCACAAAATCCTTTACCTTCAAATCTATATCCTTGTCATCACTTTGGGCAGTTGTTAGGATCACAAAACATTGAGACAAGTAGTGGTGTCTAAAGACACCATTGTTGGTATCTCACTGGTCATGAGGACAAACTAACATGGAGAATTTTTGTCTGTCAAAAGGTTACATTTGAGATGAATACTATGGGAAAAACCATAAGTTATCATAATCTTGGAGCTTAAAAACTATGAGTAACTTGATCGAGTTAAATTTACCTAAATCACCTTAACTTTTTAATCCATAATTTCCAT
This sequence comes from Pinus albicaulis, assembly GCA_034641835.2. NCBI lineage: Eukaryota > Viridiplantae > Streptophyta > Pinopsida > Pinales > Pinaceae > Pinus > Pinus albicaulis. Next base: position 417,813,557 of record CM076579.1, on the reverse strand, counting down.
AAATATGATAAATGCTCTGTATATTTTGACCTCGTCTATGACCAAAAATATAATGCATGCTCTATAGGATTTACTTTGACCTTAATTATAACCATAAATATGATCCATGATCTATAAGGTTTAGTCTCAACTATAACACTTTAGTGTTGAGTGATGTATATAAATTTAATTAAAAATTATTTATAACAATTTTTTTTATCATAATCATAACGAATAAATTTAAAAAATTATCGATTTTTTAAATTTAAATTTAATGAATAATCAATTCATAATCGTTTTAATAATTTTTTTTAAACTATTCATAAAATATATCATATTTTTCAAAATAAAAATAAAAATAAATTATTAATATGTACTTGATTTATTTAGTAATTTCACAATTAAATATACAATATTAAATGTTATGTATCTAATTTTTTATGATAACTATATTTTTACTTAAAAAAATTTTATAAAGGTTGAATGATTTAATAGTTAAGAATATGTGTTATTTTTTAAAATATTATTCATGGAAATTTAAATGGGAAATCTTAATTTTCATAATTTGAATTTAATTAGTGCGACTATAGAGATTAAATGATTGGTAAATGTTTATAAGAATCAATCCATAATAAACATCAAAATACTTACTAACACTTTGTACATAATACATATCAAGATGTTTAAGATAATAATAATAATAATTTATTTTAATTTATTAACCATAGAGATTTAGTCTCACTTTACCATGAAAATTCCTAATCTATAGATAAGTTGTGTTACAATACTATGCCTGAAAAACCATAACTCCCTTTATATGACATTTTAATTAATTAATTAATTTAATTAAAAGGTGAAACCGAGCATAAATATTTTGGAAATAAATTTCAACTTTTGATTTGTGTATATTAATATGAATATTCTACAATATTTTGTGGAGGTTAAATCTCTACCATCCACTTAATAAATATTGATAATTAAATTAAAATTATAGAAACCTATTCCAAAATAAACATCAATGACAATTTAAGTTCCATGAAATATTCTAGAATATTCATAGTGGTATGCACATATCAAAGCTTCAAATTTAACTTGAAAGTCGTTATTCTCTTTCTGTATTTTTAGTTAAATTGATTAATTAGGAAATTTGTCATATGAAGTGACTTATGGTTTTTTGGGCATGTGGTATTGATAAGTCATGGTATTGTAACAAGGATTTTATAGATTAAGGATTTTCATGGTAAAGTGAGAGTAATCTCCATGGTTAAAGATCTTGTTCCATGTTTTCTTAAATGTATATATGTTTAAATTGTATATTAATTCTTTTCATTATTCAATAATAGCAAAAATAACTTAAAATAAATTTATAATATAGTGAGTTTTTATGATTTGTAACAAAACCTATTTGCAAATTAATAATCTCCCCAGTGAAGTTTAACAAATCCATAATTAAGAATGTCATTTCATTTTGTTTTGAATGTATATGTAGGTTTGCCTTATATATTAATTTTTTTAATAATAATAATATTTTAAAATAGAATTATAATTTAGTTAATTTTATGATTTTTAAAATTTTAATAATTTAAGATGTATTATGTTTTATTATGAACTGATGCATATCAAATTTACTAACTATTTAATTTATATAAATGTGCTAGTTATTTATATATAGAATAATACATTCATTGTCTTTTTTTTTTTCTGAATAAGACTGATTCTATTAAAAAGCATATAGTACAGAGTGGTGTTACAAGAAAGAGAGACAGAGAAGCAGGGAACCGAAAATGATCAGTTATCAACCTCGTTCCCAAAACATAGCTATGAGAGAACAAAGAGTGTTAAGAAGTGATACAAGGGGATCAAACGAGACAGTCACTAGAAGCTACCCAGAAAGGGTAGTTTCCTCCATACAGCATTTATTTCCCTTTTATTCTAACTTTGAACCAAACATTATTGGGAAAGTGAGTAAGAGCCAGCTGGAGATCGTCATTAGCCACTGGAGGAGTCTCCTTATCCAAGTCGGAGGTGGCAGACTCATGAGCTTGTTTCTGGGGATTCGAGATAGCATTGGCCCTTCAGGGTCTACCGAGGCCATCTCATTTTATGTTATTGGTGCCTCTTCCTCCGCTTCAGGATCCTCCTCATCCAAGTTGGTGGTCTCCGTGTCATCCATGGGAGGTGGATCACAGGGCTTCCAGCTTTTAGATTTCAGTTTGCGATTGCCTTTTTTCTATTGGGCATGGAATATAGTGCATGAATTCTGGAGGTTCCCTGTTTGGTGGCAGTGATGACATCGAAACACAATGTTCTCGTAATCTAGAGTCCATGGCCAAAGGAAGTCACCCACTTTCAAATTTATTTGATCCGACAAACCTTTATTGAGATCTATTTCCGCACAAATTCTGTCGAATGTGTATATGCCTTTCTCTCCCCTAGAGGGATCCATTTCCAAATAGCGACCCAAAGAGTTACCAATTGCTTGGAAGACAAAGGAGTGCCCTAGATGAGAAGGAATGAGCAGAGGACAGTTGTCCAGTTGCACCTCCTCACAGACAGAGAGTTAAAACCACCAAGGCATCCTTTTCAATATCGTAGAATGAAAGCAAGAGAGATTCATTTAGTTGTTTACCTCCATAGAGAATTCGTTGAGAGGCGGAGGGTATCCTCAGCTTAAGTTCAAGGGCCAGTGAGAGGGATCTCACCAGATCCGTGGAGTAGACCCAGAGTAGCAGATTTTTACTTAATAAAAGAGCGATTTGTATCTGGAGAGAGGGGGGGAGGGGAGATATAGAGAACCTAGGATGCCAGATCTCATCCGAGAGGCCAGAGAATCGAAATTTGAGGGATTATTGCATATCATAGCCGCTGCAGAGTGAATAGTCTTCCCGTCGAGCAGCGCGCTGCAGTCCACCAGCGTTGCATGATGGCTTGGAGTTGTGCAGACCTATTGAACCTAGTCGCAACCATCCATAATGTCATGGATATTCTCGACCCTGGAAGCCAGAACGGGCACAGAGCTATCCGTGGTCTGAGCAGCTTCATTCTGCAGCGGAACCCTAGAACTGAGCCAGACCCTAGAGCTATTGCTGTCAAGGTGTGGCCCAAGGGGTAACGGTGGTTCATGGCCATCAAGAAATTCAAAAACGAGGGATTCGCCAGTTTTCAGAGTGTGGAGGGTCTCATCTAGATCTATGTTCAAGAGTGAGGGGGTTCTAGAAGGCTAGACTCCATAGCTCGAGAGATGGAGCAACTGCGACGTGAGGGAACTCAAGTTGCCATGGCCTTTGGTGTCGAGTTGCGGCTTGGAAACAATAGAGCGAGGGAGAGTAGTAACCCTTGTCATCTTTTTGATTTCAATACATTCATTATATTATTATAAAAATGATACATATTTATTTTACATATTTAATAATAATTTAATTTATTAGAAAAATATATATATTGTTTTAAATAAATAATAATAATAATCCATTAAAGTTAAAATAAAATTAATTTTATATTGCTAACCTAAATGTTGTTTTTAAAAATTAAATGTACCATTTTATTTTGTATAATATATATTATTGGAATCTTTTGATTTAAATGACAATAATAACAAGTTTTATGTCTCATAGGTTATTAACTACTTGTAGGCACTACTTGCTGGGAACAAAGTTTGTATTAAAAACAGATCATAGCAGCTTGAATAGTTACTTCAAGCAAGCATATTTAAACTCAAGATAGGCAAGATGGAATGCCTTCCTAAGTGAGTTTGATATGGACATTCAGCACCTAAAGGGAAAATAAAACTAGGTAGCTGATGCCTTAAGCAGAAAACTACCTGATATATATGAGCTATATTATAATCAACTATAAAATAAATTTCTGGAACAAGTGAGGGAAGAGGCACAAAAAGATCCAGAATACCAATTTTTATGGCAACAGATGGAAGAAATAAGAAAGCAATTAAGTACATCCGAATACGGAATAAATGAAGATCAGATGCTAACTTTCCGAGGAAAAGTGTATGTGCCTAATCGCATGGCTCTGAAAGAGCTGATAATGGATGAGTACCATCGCAGCAATTATGTAGGTCATCCAAGATACCAGAAAATGTTGAATGCAATAAGAAAGGTATAATTTTGGCCTGGTATGCATAAAAACATTTCTGATTATTTAAGTAAATGTTTAGAATGTCAACGGGGAATGTGGAGCATCAACATCCCACAGGATTGTTGCAGCCCACGCCAATACCCGAATGGAAGTGGGAGGTAATATACCTAGACTTCATTACCGACTTACTGTGAACAAAAAGGAAAAATGATTCCATCATGGTGGTGGTCGACAAATTGAGTAAATCTGCACATTTTATACCAGTGCAGTCCACTTACAAGACGATACAGATCGCTGACATATTTATGAAGGAGATTTTCAGGTTGCACGTAATTCCGAAAATTGTTATTTCAGACTGGGATGTTAAGTTTACTTCTACATTTTGGAAGACCCTTTTTACAGGACTGGGGACTCAGATAAAATTTAACACAACTTATCATCCCCAGACCGACGGTCAAACGGAGCGAGTAAACCAGGTGTTGGAAGATATGCTACGCATGTATGTAATGCAACAGCCAACTAAATGGGAAGATTATCTGCACCTTTTTGAATTTTCTTACAACAATAGTTATCAGGAGTCCCTGAAGATGAGTCCTTTCGAGGCCTTTTATGGGAGGCAGTGTCACACGCCCATAAAATGGAGCAGCCCTAAGACAAAATTAATGTTGGGACGCAAGATGCTTGCTGAAATTAAAATAGAGGTAAAGAAAATAAGAGAAAATCTGAAGGCTGCACAAGATCGGCAAAATATATATACAGATAAAAAGAGGTCTTATCGAGCATTCGAAGTGGGAGGTCATGTATATGTTAGAATTAAACCCAAGAGGAGTACATTATGGTGGACCTCCTGTGCCAAATTGGCTCCCAAGTTCTGTGGACCCTTCCAAATTTTGGAAAGGGTAGGACCTGTAGCTTATCGGCTAGCATTACCTAGCCACATTCAAGTACACAATGTGTTTCATGTGTCCTTGTTGAAGCGTTATGTGCATGATTCAAAGCACGTAAAACATTGGAAAAATATACAGGTAGGATAGAAATAATAATCCTAACTTGAGAGAGAGAGAGAGAGAGAGAGAGAGAGAGAGAGAGAGAGAGAGATATATATATAGTGAGAAATTGACATGGAACCTTGTTGTTTACAGCTAGAACCGGATGGCAAGTTTCTGGTAGAGCCGCAACACATACTTGACCAAAGGGAAATCGTACTCCGCAGGCGAGTTGTCATCCACGTTAAAGTGAAATGGAAGCACTTTGGGCCGGATGAGGCTACTTGGGAGGCCAAAGGTCTTTGCAGAGTTACAGGAAAAAAAACACTGAGGATGATGTTACTTCCAAGGGGGGAAGTTGTGACAGCCTCATTAAAGATAACTAGTGTTAACTAGTTAAAATACAATTCTTTTTTATTGTGTCGGGAAAAGACTTAAATTATTATTATTTGTCTGGAAGTATTTTTACTAGTAATTAGTTATGAATAATAAATTAGTGGAGAGAATTTATTAAGGAAAGTAAAAAGCTGGTGGTAAAATGTTTTCCAAGAACTAGTAAGTGGTTGGGGATAGCTGGAAATAGTTACCTGCTCCTCTGAGGATAAAATATTGATCCCAGTGAGGAGTAGGGGTTCTGTTCTAGTTGGGAAAAAGGTTGAGGAATTTCCAGAGATAGTAGAGACCAGTGGAAAGTTTGCTCAGAGAACCTGTAACTAGTTTTCTGGAATTGACTAGACTAGTTGTCCTGAGGTCATAGCAGAAAGTGAATCCACTGTTAACCCGTACCATCTAGATCTAGAGCTCGAGGGCAAGAAGAGGACGTAATCGCCTCTCTTGATGGTTGGGAGGACCACAACTTAAAAAAAAAAACAAAGTGATACAGATAAGTAAAAATGGTTATTTTGTATTATGTATATAAGCAAGTAATGTTTGATTACACATTTATTTTGTATTCTGTATATAAGAAAGTAATTTTTTATTACACAGTTATTTTGTATTATGTTTATAAGCAAGTATTGTTTTATTATACATTTTTATTATCTTCCTCTAAAAATAGAAAAGGAATAGATGTTGACTGAGACAATTTCTTTCTTACAAAATTCTGCCACAGTATAGACTAGATTCTATGGAGAATAATAGGAAATTATGAGGTATCAGTAGTTTAGCTGTAAGTTTTGGTTCTGTTATTTACTACAAAGAAAATGTATGTAATTAATACAAGGAAACATATAAATTCTGAAAATAGAACTGTTGGTCTTAGGTTCTAGGCAATGCCCTACCCAAGACACATCGTTCTTTACAGTTATTCTGTGCTATACACAGACTCTAGTAACTCGTGGTCTGGACACCCTTTTTATTAAAAATGTTAAACAGAATCTTAAAACAAAATATCTGAACCATCCTATGGAACTAGAATCGAGAAGGGAATTGAGTGTTACACAATAGATGACATGTTTTCCATTTCTATAACTTTTCTAAACTGGATAAAGGTATTAAGGAATTATGACAAATGCTCAGTATAAGATATTAAATAAAGGATATATAAAATGGATATTCAGCCAGAGAATATGGTAGACTAAATACTCCATAATTCTAAATAAATATCCATTCCGAAATATCTTATAATACTTAAATTCACACTGGTGTTTTTAAACATTTATTCTCCTACAGAGTAAGTATAATCTATGATTGTACTATAATATTCTTGAATGACAAAGATAAAAGAGTCATTGAATATGTTTATACCAGGGATCATTCGTTAAAAAAATAAATAAAAGAGTATATTTATTACAGATTTAAAAACCCCCAGAGGGTTCTATAAAATTCGATGGGAAGAGAGCATGAAACAAGAAACCCTTAAAAAAAAACCCAGATTTGTTCTTATAACTTGAATTTAAGATTCCATGTACAATCTCTACATAATTCGATCTTAAGACCTAACTCAAGAGGTATTCAACCTCCAAAAATAACTTATCGATTTAACCATAGAAATTCTGTTCGGAGCCAGGATCTAGGAGAAGTAACATTGATTGTCAAGATACCTTGAGAAAGAGAGACAGTGTATTAGTCGGAGGCCGACGGAGTCACCGCAGGAAATGTCAAGTATAAGCTTAGTGCTAAAGAAAACGGGGTTGGTGATACTGACCTGTTGAAAAATCAAGAGATGATTAGTAGAGATGATGTATTTTATTAATTCTGGCCATATTAAAATATGAGAAAGTAAGAAAATGATAAGAGCAAGAAGATTTTCTTACTTGTGGGAGGAAAACTAACTTGCAGTCCAGCCTGTAGTGAAATACAAAGAAAGAAACAAAGTAAAATGATTAAAACATTATGAGATTTTCTCACATCAAGAACAATATACATAAACCTTGAATAAAGTGCAAAGACTCCTCTTACCTGTCTGTGTCTGTCTGGTGCAAGGCAACCACGCTCTAAGACGCCATGGCAGACAATGAAGAGTTTGGTTCTTCTTCTCGGCTTTGTTTGAAGGTGACTGTGAACTGAAGGTTGAAATTTCCGTCAAGGATCCAAATCCAAAACTTAAATAAGCCTGAGGAATCGATCAACCTAAAAGCCAAAGGCTGGCCTCAATCGAGAGCTTAAACCTAAGAGGCACCGAGAGTATTAAAGGAGCAAAGAAGAAAAGCAGTAATGAGCTGTAGATGGAACTTTGAAGTATGTGTTAGGGTTGGAAAAGTTATGTCAGGCATTCCCACTGAAATTATTAACCGTTGATCAGGGAAATGGTCGACGGTGAAGATCAGTAGAGTACCATGGAGAACCGTAAGACAAATCTACAGGAAATCCTGGCAGTTTTCAATTGTAGTAAATGTCATTACTGCAGTATTAAATGGCTCCATTATATCTAATCCACCATTGAGAAAATCAAGGTGGGATTCGTATAACACAGTTAATGAATCAACGTTATGGTGGACCACTTTGCAACGAAGTTAAAATCTTCCCAAACCTTAACCAAATTTTCCTTCGCAGACTGTACATATATTAAAATAATAGTTCCAAGGTCTTAGTGTTTGTTATGTAAACAATGTTGGAACTTAGTCGGTGGAAAATTTAACAACTAAAGGTTACATCAGATGTTGGGGCTCGATGTATGAATGAAGTATTTCCTTTTTACTTAATGATTAGGATTAAAGCTTGAAAAAGAATATGGTTATCTATCTCTTTGCACATTATAAATATTTGGGCGTAAAAAAAAAAAAAAAAAATTAAATTAATTTTTTTTTTTTTTTTACTAAGTAGATTTAAAGGTTTCTCTGTTACAAGTGGTATCAGAGTATTGCTCATAAGCTGGGACCCTAAGGGTCGACTAATGATAACGTTGTGTGTGTTACTGATGCACAGAGAGAGAGATAATGAGAAGGGGATCAGCGTCACAACCACCCCAAGATACTGGGGAACCCCAAGCACAACTGTTGATGAACCCAGAAATGTGGGTTCAGTTAAGTGTCGAGCAGCACCAAGAAACTAGTCGTCTATTGGAAGAACAGCAGCACCAAACCAGTTTCCTGTTGAGTACGGTACAGAAACTACAGGAGGAAATGGTGCGTGTTTGAAAAGATTTTGAATGATTACTGCAAGACCAGGAGAAGATATAAAAGAGTCTGTCAGATAAACAAAATCAGGAGGTGGAACATCCAAGTACTGACAAAGGCATGCAAGCAGAAGATGATCAGCAAATGAGAAACAACACCATTGACAGAGTGGAAAGAAGCCCATCTCAGCGAAGTAATAATAAAAATTACAATGAGGCATAATCTGGCAATTTTTTAGATAAGAAATAGGTTAAGAAGCAGAAAGTAGAGCTTCAGGGGGGATTTCGAAAGATTAAACCACCAACATTTGATGGTGAGGCTGAGGAGGTGGCAGAAGCATGGTTAATTAACATGAAAAAGTATTTTCAGGTGTATGAATATAACAACAACCTGAAGGCCAGATTAGCACTATATCAGTTAAGAGAAAAAGCCACTCTGTGGTGGGAAGAAGTGAAGAATGTACGTAGCATTGAGGAACAAGATGTTACCTGGGAATCGTTCCAGCAATACTTTAACGGCACGTATTTGACAGAATGATTCTATGAAGAAAAATCTAAAGAATTTCATGACTTAAGGCTGGGACAGATGACCATGGATGAATATATCACCAAGTTCACCTCCCTGTTACAATATGTTCCATATCTTCGAGAAGAAAAGGCTAAGGTGCAGAGATTTTTGAGCAGTATACCAACACACATGAAGGAGCGAATAGAATTCGTAAACCCCCGAACCATGGATGAAGCCATTCGTAAAGCATGAATGTGCTATCAGCAGTCCAAGGCAAAAGGGGAGGTTGGAAAAAATTGGCAGCCAAGAAAGGACAGAAAAGTAACTCAAATTTCAAAGGCGCCAAAAGCAATAACTTTAAGAATTCTGCATGAAATCCTGTTAGCAAACAATTTGGCAAAAATCACCAGAGAACCAGATGGTCAGCAGAAGAAAAGCCTACGGAAGCATCTAGTAAGCCTGAGCAAGGACAGATGACTAAGCCACCTCTACAGTGTTAGGGGTGTTGTGAGGCACACTATTACAAAAATTGTCCACAGCGAACCAGAAATGATACAGTGGCAAACTTGCAAGAAGCTTCTACAGTAGGTGATGTGGCGCGAAACATACCTCACATCAATCTGGCTTTAGAATACCGACAGGCAGATTATCAGCCAACAATGATTGAACTCAAAGCTAAATTACAAACTCAATCTGTTTCTATTTTGGTAGACTCGGGAGCAAGTCTGAGCTATGTTAGTCCCAAAATAGTGGAAATGTGTAAACTGAAAGAACAGAAATTTAAAGTTTCATGGCTGGTACAGCTAGCTACCGAAGCAAAACGAAAAGTAACTACCAAAATTCCAAATTGTATTCTGGAAATTTCAGAACAACAGTTACAAGTAGATCTGAGCATTCCTCCATTAGGATCCTATGATGTTTTGCTAGGCATGGACTAGCTAAAAAAGCATTGGACCTTAGTAGAATATAAGGAAAAGGTTATCTACTATAGAATGCACGATGGAACATGTAAAGAGATTCAAGGAATAAAAAATCCATTGTAGATATGCCTAATTAAAGCATCCCAAATGAATAAGTGCATAAGGATGGGATTCCAATTATACACTATTCAAGTAGGGTATGCAGATTCTAAGGAAAAATCGCCTATGATGAAAAATATACTTGTGGTACAGGAATTTTTGGATGTCTTTCAAGAAAACATTCCTAGTTTACCACCAAGGAGAGACATTGACTTCACCATAGAGTTATAGTCAGGAGCTTCTCCTGTGTCAAGGGCTCCTTACAGAATGACTGTGCCGGAACTAACTGAGCTGGAAATGAAGTTACAAGAACTATTAGATAAGGGCTACATTCGTCCAAGTTTGTCCCCTTGGGCAGCACTAGTAATGTTCATGAAAAATAAGGATGGCACCATGTGAATGTGCATGGAATACAGGAAACTCAACAAGTTAACAGTCAAGAACAAGTACCCTCTACCAAGGATTGAGGATTTGTTTGATTAGGTAAAAGGGGCCACAGTTTTTTCCAAGATAGATTTAAGATCTGGATATCACCATAGTCGAATCAAGGATGAAGGCATTTACAAGACAACATTCCGTACCAGGTATGGACACTATGAATTTGTGGTGTTACCCTTTGGATTAACGAATGCACCAGCAACCTTTATGAGGTTAATGCATGAAATCTTTCACCCTTTCTTGGATAATTTCATACTTATATTTATAGATGATATTCTGATCTATTCTAAAAATCAGGAAGAGTATAAGGAACATTTGAGGATTTTTCTAGAAATGTTAAGAAAACACCAGCTATACGTTAAGTTCAACAAATGTGATTTCTTTAAAACAGAAATCCAGTATCTAGGCCATGTTATTTCAGCAGAAGGAATTGTTTTTGATCCAGAGAAGATCAAAACAATTATGGAATGGCGAGTGCCCCAGAACGTGGTAGACATTAGATCCTTTATGGCATTAGCTAGGTACTACTGAAGATTTATTGAAGGATTTTCCAGAATTGCTTTTCCTATTACTTCTTTGCAAAGGAAAGGAAATTTTTTTAAATGGACAGTCGAATGTCAGGACAAATTTGAAATGATGAAATAGCGTTTGACCACTGCACCTGTGCTAAGGGTAGCTGATCCTAAAAAAGAATTTGAGGTATGTACCGACGCAAGTAAAGAAGGTGTTGGGGCAATTCTATCTCGGGAAGGCAAAGTGGTGGCATATGAATCAAGGAAGCTAAAAGACCATGAAAAAAGATATTCAGCGTATTATCTGGAACTAACAGCAGTGGTACATGTGCTCCGAGTGTGGAGGCACTACTTACTGGGCAAAAATTTTGTACTAAAAACATATCATAGTAGCTTGACTACTTACTTCAAGCAAGCATATTTAAACTACATGATATATATGAGTTGACATATTATAATCAGCTAGAAAATAATTTTTTGGAACAAGTGAGAGAAGAGGCACAAAAAGATCCAGAATACCAATTTTTATGGCAACAAATGGAAGAAATCAGAAAGAAAGGAATTACATCCAAATACAGAATAAATTAAGATCAAATGCTAATTTTCTAAGGAAAAGTGTATGTGCCTAATCGCATGGCTCTGAAAGAGTTGATAATGGATGAGTACCATCGTAGCAATTATGCAGGTCATCCAAGATACCAGAAAATGTTGACTGCAATAAGAAATGTATACTTTTGGCCTAATATGCGTAAAAACATTGCTAAGTATTTAAGTAAATGTTTAGAATGTCAACAGGTGAAGGTGGAGCATCAACATCTCACAGGATTGTTGCAACCCATACCACTACCCGAATGGAAGTGGGAGGTCATATCCCTAGACTTCATTATCGGCTTACCGTGAACAAAAAGGAAAAATGATTCCATCATGGTGGTGGTGGACAGATTGAGTAAATCTGAACATTTTATACCAGTGCAGTCCACTTACAAGACGGTACAGATAGCCGACATATTTATGAAGGATATTTTCAGGTTGCACGGAATTCCGAAAACCATCATTTCATACTGGGATGTTAAGTTTACTTCTGCATTTTGGAAGACCTTGTTTATAGGACTCGAGACTTAAATAAACTTCAGCACAGCTTATCATCCCCAGACTGACAGTTAAACAAAGCGAGTAAACAAGATGCTGGAAGATATGTTGTGCATGTATGTAATGCAACAACCAACTAAATGGGAATATTATTTGCACCTTGTTGAATTTTCTCACAATAACAGGTATCAGGAGTCCTTGAAGATGAGCCCTTTCGAGGCCTTGTATGGGAGGCAGTGTCGCACACCCATAAATTTTTTCAACCCTGAGACAAAATTAATGTTGGGACCCGAGATGCTTGCTGAAATGGAAATAGAGGTAAAGAAAATAAGACAAAATCTAAAGGTTGCGCAGGATCGGAAAAAGATCTATGCAGATAAAAAGAGGTGTTATCAAGCATTCGAAGTGGGAGATCATGTATATGTTAGAATTAAACCCAAGTGGAGTACATTACGGTGGACCTCCTGTGCCAAATTGGCTCCCAGGTTCTGTGGACCCTTCCAAATTTTGGAAAGGGTAGGACCTTTAGCTTATCGGCTAGCTTTACCCAGCCACATTATAGTACACAATGTGTTTCATGTGTCCTTGTTGAAGCGTTACGTGCATGATGCAAAACACGTAATACATTGGAAGAATATACAGGTAGGATAGAAATAATAATCCTAACTTGATATATATATATATATATATTATGAAAAATTGGCATGGAACCTTGTCGTTTACAGGTAGAACCGGACGGCGAGTTCCTAGTCAAGCCACAACACATACTTGACCGAAGGGAAATCGTACTCCGCAAGCGGGTTGTCGTCTAGGTTAAAGTGCAATGGAAGCACTTATGGTCAGATGAGGCTACTTGGGAGGATGAGAAATTTGTATGAGAATTTTACCCAGAGCTCTTTTCAAAATTAGAGTAAAAAAAACACCGAGGACGGTGTTACTTCGAGGGGGGAAGTTATGACAACCTCATTAAATATAACTAGTGCTAACTAGTTAAAAGACAATTTTTTTTTATTGTGTCAGTAAAAGATATAAACTATTATTATTTGCCTGGAAGTATTTTTACTAGTAATTAGTTATGAATAATAAATTAGTGGAGAGAATTTATTAAGGAAAGTAAAAAGCTGATGATAAAATGTTTTCCAAGAACTAGTAAGTGGTTGGAGACAGTTGGAAACAGTTACCTACTCCTACGAGGATGAAATATTGATCCCGGTGAGGAGTAGGGGTTCTGTTCTAGTTGGGAAAAAGGTTGAGGAATTTCCAGAGCTAGTAGAGACCACTAGAAAGTTCGCTCAGAGAACCTGGAACTAGTTTTCTGGAATTGACTGGACTGGTTGTCCTAAGGTCAAAGCAGAAAGTGAATCCACTGTTAACCCGTACCATCTAGATCTGGAGCTCGGGGGCAAGAAGAGGATGTAATCACCTCTCTTAATGGTTGGGAGGACCACAGCTTCAAAAAAAAAAACAGAGTGATACAGATAAGTACAAATGGTTATTTTGTATTATGTATATAAGCAAGTAATGTTTGATTACACATTTATTTTGTATTCTGTATATAAGCAAGTAATGATTGATTACACATTTATTTTGTATTCTATATATAAGAAAGTAATGTTTGATTACATAGTTATTTTGTATTCTATTTATAATAAAGTATTGTTTTATTATACAATTTAAATTAATTTGTAATTGTAAATGGTTTGATTTAATTTGTTAATTATATTAAAGGATTTTGGCATGGAGATTTTCCACAATTAAGTACATATTGGTTATGAAGGTTTTGGATTATTGTGTAAAATTGTTTAGTTGACATTTGATGTAAACATAGTTGTGCTGGACTAGGTATATATGGAGAATAAAATCAAATCATAGTGAGCTTCCTAGCCTTTAAGATGTCAAAATTATAGTGAGCTCGAGAGGCTTCTCTCCAAGATTTTTGAGCATAGGAATAAAATCTTAAATCAAACTAAATAACTCTTTTCTTTAGGTCCGATAGACCAAAGATTGGTCTAAGTGGACGTTAACCATCATCATCAAATAAATGTAATTGTTGATAAAAATCAATTTATAAACAATTAATATAATGAACTAAAAAAATAAGAATTAAGAAATAAATAGAATAAATCAAATTAGACTTAGTCAAATTGATGGATGCAATCACGAATTCATCAAATTGAATTAAATTATTACCATACATTATTAAATAATTTTATTGATGAATAAAATTAAAGATTAAAAAATTAAGTATAATTAAACAGTTAATGTATTAGATAATTAAATTGTTAAATTTAAGGGAATCTAAGTATTAATAATAGAAAATTAAGAAAAAAGGGGGAATTTAAGAAATAATTAGAAAGTATCACTAAATATGGGAGATGTGTTCACCATAAAAGTAGTACATTTCAAAAATTTCACATAGGGCCGCTCGAGAGGCTTTGTGATCAATATATTCATGTATTTAAGTTACATTTAAAAATAAAAATATACAACTTACATTAACAAAATAAAATATAGTTATAACTTTAAAAAAAACAATGGAAGTTATAACAAAATATTTGAACTTTCTTGGACCTTTCAGACCTTGGACGTGCATGGACGATATGGGGGAAGTGTCATTGACTTTAATAACCAGACCATACAAGTTCACAATCTGTGGGGATTGGATGGGATACTTGGGGCAGACATCACCGACATCACCACCTCCAATCTTGGTACCCCCTTCAGAATTCTAAATATCTATGGACCTTGCCATAACAGACCAGCTTTCTGGGACAAGCTGTTTCACTCCTCAATCATGCAGGAGGATCATATTATAGTGGGAGGCGACCTAAAATTCTCTTTGGGTGATGCTGAATCTTAGGGTCCCTAAGCATCGCCTGATCCCATGTCCTATTACTTTAAGAAATTTCTTGACATAGCCAATTTGATTGACTTAGAGATGGAAAAAAAATTGTCCACTTGGCGAAATAGAAGGACTTGGGAAGCTGCTCTAGCTCTAAGGTTGGATCATTTTTTGATTTCAATAAAGTTTGATGTCTGGATGGATAGGGCTAGGCAATGGGTGGGCTCAACTGGTTTTTCATATCACTCTCCCATCTATCTTGAGATACATGGTGAGAACAAAAAACCCCATTCCCCTTTCAAGTTCAACTCCCCTTGGCTTGAAGTACTTGAATTCTGACATATAGTCAGGGAGAAGTGGAATCACTGTCAACTGATGCATAATACCCCGCCTGCAAAATTCATTACCAATAACATGTCCAGCATAAAGGAGAAGACTATCAAGTAGGCAAAGGTGAAAAGGATCAGAGATGAGGGAGAGGTAGGGAGGATTGAAAGGGAGATTGCCCATATGCTTGATGATGATGGCATGGGTAATACCTCCTTGGAGAATAAAGAAAAACTCACCCTCCTGGAAACAAAAAGAATCAAGCTCTTAAGACTTAAGGAGGAAGCGTGGAGAATCAAGAGTAGGGCTATCTGGCTTTAAGCGGGGGATAATAATACCAAATTATTTTAGCAATGTTCCAAAGGTAGAAAGAGCATTAATACCATCTGGGAATTGAATAATCATCATGGAAGGGTGGCTAAAACTCATCAAAAACTTTCAGATATGGGAATCAAGCACTTCTCCCACATTTACAAATATCCAAGGGTGGCCAACATTGGATAAGTGCTCAGCATTGCAAGGTAGATGCCCATGTATGTGGAAGATGATGACTCAGATTCCCTCAATGCCCCTATCACTATAGGTGAGATAGAAGTTGTCCTTCAATGATTCAAAAATTACAAGAGTCCTGGACTGGATGGTTGGCCTATTGAATTCTATCTACCCTTATTTGATCTTATTAGTAAGGATCTTCTTTTGGTGATCAAGGATTGCAAAGTATCTGGAAGAATGTATGACAGCTTCAACACCACCTTCATAGCCCTCATTCCAAAGGTGGAAAAGCCCCTATCTTTGAGTGACCATCGGCCTATCTCCTTGTGTAACTGTCTCTTCAAAATCATTGCTAAAATCATTTCTAATCACATTAAGCCTATCTTATCCCGGAACATATCTAACGAAAGTTTTTCCTTCCTTCACAATAGACAAATCCATGAGGCCATTGGCTTTGCACAAGAATCCCTTCACTCTATGAAGCTCAATAGCCTTAAATTCACCATACTCAAGATTGATCTAGACAAAGCTTTTGATTTCTCTTGTTGGACCTACCTCCATCTGATCCTTACCCATATCGACCTCCCCAATCCTTTCATTTAAAGGATTATGTGATGTATTACTAATGCTTCATTTACTATCGTCATCAATGGGACAACTACTTCTTTTTTCCATGTAGGTCATGGTCTCCACTGACGATGCCCCTTATCCCCTCTACCATTCCTCCTGATTATGTAGGGTCTCACTAAGCTCATTGCCTCTTCTAGGAATGAAGGGAAACTCTCGGGAGTCAAAATCACTGATACTATTCATATGACTCACTTTCTTTTCGTTGATGATGTACACATATTTCTAGATGGCTCCTTGTGAGACTCCATTTGTTTAAAAGGATATTCCCTACCTTCTACACTGCTACTGGAATGCAACCCAATCTAAGAAAATACACCATTATTATAACAAGATGCTCCTTCCAAGAGGGTATATATGCCCTTCATCTATTTCAATTTGATCACAGGAATATTGAAGAGGGCTTAAAATATTTGGAATTCAAACTCAAGCCCAACGATTATAGAATCACGGATTGGAATTGGCTCATAGAAAAAATTGAGTGAAGAATCAACATATGGCAAAAAAAACAGATCTCTAGAGCCAGAAGACTTGTTCTGATCAAGTCTATTTTGGAGGCAAACCTAGTGCATTGGATGGCTCTAGCTTGGATTCCCAAAGGTGTTACTAACAAAATACAACAAATATGTCAACTCTTCCTCTCGCATGGTAACGAGGATGGACACACCTTTGCTTAGGTAAGTTGGGACAAGATATCCAAGCCCAAACATTGGGTGGTTGGGGACTCAAGGATCTAAATCTCTTTGCCACTACACTAGCTGCCAAAATGGGATAGTATCTCCTGACCTCCAATAGCATCTGGTAGGAAGTTACATATTCCAAATACATCGCTCCTGTATCTACACTTGATTGGATAAGAAGCCCCAACAGACTAGGGACCATCTCATCCATTGTTTGGCACACTATCTTGAAATCCATGGCACTCATCAAACAAGGTCTAGCTTGGCGCATCGGATCGAGCACACAGGTTCAGATAGGTTTGGATGCTTGGTCTGGCTATGGGAGGCAACATCTTCTCTCTTTGGACCTGAGACAATTCCTTAAAGAGAATGGGATCGGTCCACTTAGTCAGGTGGCGGATGGGGACAAATTTGATTGGATTAATTAAGCTTGGAAATCAACACAAGATATGAACATCCCAGCGCACAGATGGAGGGCTTGGTAGAGATATATCAGGGCCCTCAAGACCTCTCATATTAAAGTCTCGGAAGCAAAGGATGAATTTATCTAGGCTATATCCTCAAAAGGTATTTATTCACAAAAACATGGTTATTTTTCTCTCACAGTGGCTCTATAGCCCCCTAAACAGATTTGGTGGTGGAAACCTCTATGGCTGTTAAAGGCTCCCCCAAAATCTCGGCTATTCATGTGGTGCTTCCTTACAAATCGTGTGCCTACGAAG
The DNA here is from genome assembly GCA_034641835.2 of Pinus albicaulis. Classification (NCBI taxonomy): domain Eukaryota; kingdom Viridiplantae; phylum Streptophyta; class Pinopsida; order Pinales; family Pinaceae; genus Pinus; species Pinus albicaulis. The sequence continues at coordinate 417,795,688 of CM076579.1, read as the reverse complement.
GAAAATCTGGAAAAGAGATCCATTCATGGTCCCTCTAGGTGTGGTCTGTGCAAAGAACAGGTTGAAGACATCAACCATCTCTTTCTCAATTACTCTATGACTTGTAATACCTGGCAGATGGCTACTAAGGAACTTGGCATCAATAAAATTTTGCATGGGGAGACTATCTCCATGGCTTGGCACAACTGGTGGCACTCTAGTACCTCAACAAAGGCTCGTAACCTGCCTCTCTTGATCTCGTGGGGCAATTGGCTATCTCGAAACCACATCATTTTCCAAAGTACCCCTATCTCTTGGACTACCATTTCCAATTCCATTTATGCCCTCTATCATTCCATACTTGAAGAGGCCAGCTGAAATATTGATAGAATTATTGTGCCTGAAATGATTGACAAAGATATCCATTGGGCATACTTTGATGTTGCTACTGGTATTGATGGATGCAGTGGAGGAGCTATTTTGTACCTATTGGACTCACATTTCTTTCAGATCAAGATGGGCTTAGGCCCGGGAACCGAGAATTATTCGAAGCTCAACAGTCTGAGACTGGTCCTCATTTTTACCTAAGAAAAAAGATGCAAAAGGATACATATCTTTGGGGATTCTGAGATTATTATTAACTAGTTCAATAATAATGCAAGATGTCATGTAAATAGACTTAGGAGTTTTCTAGATGAAGTGTTGGCTCTTAAAAATCTTTTTTACATTATTAATGTCACTCACATTTACAGACAAAGGCAAACTCCTAACAGCCTATCCAAAGAATTTACACACCTAACTTGGGGGAAATGGCACATCATTGAGCATAAGTGACCAGAGATATATTAGCACTACCATAGGCCTTTCATTGAGGATTTTGGGCTCATGGAACCTGCTGATTGACATTACTGATCAAAGGCATTTTTTCTTTTACAATTTTTTCATACATGTTCTCTATATATTTTGATGATATTATGTCCATCTAGACTCGCACAGTAAATTGTAAATATTCTTTACAATGCAACGTGTAATTTTCTTAAAAAAATTATTAGAACTTTCACTTTAATTTTAAGTTATATATATATATTGCATGATAAAGTTAAAATATGACATGTAAAAATAATATTATTAATATAATTGATGTGTAATTTATACTATGTCCAGTTGACATGTAATAGTTAAAATAGAAGGTCATTAATAACAAAAAGAATTAGTAACATTTATAAATAAAATAATGTCTATGTTAAATAACATAATTTTATAGGAAAAAAAAATCTCACATATTTTCATTTTATATTGTGAGAGAGATGTGTAATTTATTCCATGCTTAACATATAGTGGATATATAATATTTAAAATTTATTGATAACAAAAATAACTAATGTGCATCATAAATGGAATATTTCAATATGCATTTTGACTAAAATATTTTCACATCAAATATACATATGTGGAGAAAGAATGACTTCTTATTCTACTAAGATATTCTTTGAATTCAAGGTATAAGAAAGATTTGTAATTCCTTAAATGTTGGAAAATCACATTTTAAAAAATATTAGTAAGGAAATAATTGGGCCTATATAGATAAACCACTAACATTTTAAAAAATATTCATAAAAGAGAGAGAGAGAGAGAGAGAGAGAATGATTTATTAGTGCTTTTTTCAAAGGTGCATCCAAGTCTAACAAGAGCTGAAAGGAATGAAATCTTTTCTCAAGTTTTGGATGAAAAAAATGGTTTGCATCTTGAGAGATTAAAAATGTTTTACATCTTGACAGATTTTATCCCTCTCAGTGCTTGGTAGATTTGGAGTTAAGAAAGATCTATGCTAGTGACTATTAACTAAATTTTTTTGACTTGGTAACTAAAAATAAAAATTAATAATAAATAATTAGAAATGTAAATAGATCTCTATATATATATCAAGTGTGAAGAGCCGTCAAATCCATTGAGTTCTAAACCTTTTCTTTAGAGTGAAAACAGATTTGATCCGTCCTTTCTCTTGGTAGAATTGAAGTGAAATAAATCTTGTTTTGTAATATTATCTTTATTAAATTAATGTACTTTATTATTAATTATATTATATGGTTGAATTTTATTTATCATAATTAAATATAGTAAATTAATGGTAAAGAAGGGTCGATTATGTTTTTCTATTATTTGATGATGGTTGTTGAAGTAAATTAAAGTTGTCTATGACATATTACTATTAACTACAATTGACCATGGTTCGCCATCTTGAGCATGGTTGAAAATGGTGGCATATGATTGACTATATTTGGCCATGGTTGACCATAGTTTGTTGTGCTTGGCAATGTTGAACATGGTTTGTTAGAATTAATGGAGAAAGCTAGACTTAGATGTTTGTTGTGATGAGGATAGGATTGAGACTCTAAGATTAGATCTCAAATCCTACTATCTAGGGAGTGGTTCAAACCACCCTCTTTTGTGTGCAAGTCTATATGTACGAGGTTCTTCTGTACGAAGAGATAGTGCTTTGTGTGGAGTGCTTGAGCGTTCTCCAAGAATCTCACCTAGAGAACCCATTTAGTTAATAGAATTCAATTTTTAACATGGTATCATAGCTTCAAGTCGAAACTGAGTGGACCTATGCTATGTAGCAATATGAGGACGTGAAGATCCTCCACGGATAATTGCGGTTGCATGTTGTGAAGCGATCTGCGTGAAGTTTTCATTGGTAAAGTCCAGAGTTTGGAGCTGCGTAAGTTTGGAGTGGTCTGTTCATGGTGGTGCCCAAAAAGGTGTCTCTGCAAATTAACAACGTGCCTTTGTGAGTGTTGGAGAAGATGCTTCGATCAGGAGTTGGAAGGTAGCGCGAGTTAGGGAGAGCAGCGTGAATTAGCGTTTCTCCATGCAACGTTTCTGGAGCGTGGTATGTGGATCAACGTTTGAATATGAGAGAGATTTCTTGCTACCCAAGTGACGTAGGATCCCTGTGCAATAGCTTGAAGGCTCTATGCATTGAGTCCGACCCTTCCATTGATGAAGCGGAGGAGTAGTGGCCATTGTCGTTTGGTTGTCCTGGAATAATACGCATTGGTGTCCATGTGCATGAACACGTTGACGTCCAAATACAGCCCTCCGCTGCTGCATTTGTCAACTACTCTCATAGATGTTTGTGCTCTTGACCGCCGGTTGATCACGCGCAAGAATTTTCATCTTCTCGCTTTTTTCATGAAATCACCTTTCTAATTAATATTTTTTCTCCCCAGATGTAATTTTATGAAATATCGGTTGATATACATAGTAGCCATCATTGTTTTTTTAATTTTCCTAATGAGTATAAATGTCAAACTCATGGATCAAGAAACTCTTAAAAATTTCTTGTTGCATTTAAAATTAATATATTTTAAAATTAATATATTTTATCTCCAAAGATTGAACTTTTTTTCCAAAAAAAGGTTGAGGAAAATATATAATTTTTTAACCACCCAAACACTTTTTTGTTAGGATTACGAAACACCAAGAAAAGTAGGGGTGTTTAAAGACACCGTTGTTAGCATCCTACTAGAAACAAGGTCAAATTAACATGGATTTTTTTCACTTTTAAATAGGATACATAAACCATGGGTTCTCATAATTTTGAAGTTAAAAAATTATTAGTAACTTGACCAAGTCATGTTTACCCTCAACCAATTTAATAATCCCCCCTTAAAATTGGCCCATGGACATTAAACTGGTCTCAATAATTCATGAACCATCTCACCTATGATCTCACATTCTCCCCCTCAAGCTAGAATACAAATACACCTACCACCGCGGTACGTATCCAAGAGGTCAATTCCGCAACTTGATGGCTTCATCTGCGATTGCACTACATGTATGATTCATCAAAGCCTTAAGGTATTACAAACATCACGCACTCCTACACAACATGTATGTGTGAACAACATGTCATACAAATTCCTAGGGAAATACACTTACCTATGGTAGCATTTCATAATTTGGACCAAAAAACCTTGTTTTCACCCACCACTAACATGATCACACACCCTACCGTGGATCTTATTAGACACTAGCTCCTTAACTATCATTAGACACCATTGAATCTGTCTCCATTTTCTCGTCCATACGATGACTCTCTCTACATAAATAGCTTTGTTGATCCATCTCTTGACCTATGCTTTCTCACTACTTTATCTCTCTCTCCTTATATCTTTGATCCATGTTATTCATCTGCATCCTCATTATCATTGTGCATCCTCTTCCTGTTGTTGCCATAATGCATTGATTTCCTCTTTTTGTTTCTACTAGACCTACCACCAGTAATGTCCTTTCTTGAGTCGCCATCATCATACAACACGAAATAATCACTTCCAATATTATTAGGAGAATATTTCTTACCATTTTCATCCTAGGGTGAACTAGAAATGATTCGCCATATTCCATTCTTCAATTTTTTTCTAAACCTTTGTTGTTTCAACATTCTATATTCCACGAAATCCTTTACCTTCAAATTTTAATCCTTTTCATCTCTTTGGGTAGTTGTTAGGATCAAAAAACATCGAGACAAGTAGTGTTGTCGAAAGACACCATTGTTGGGACCCCACTGGACACGAGGACAAACTAACATGGAAAATTTTTGTCTTTCAATAGGCTACATTATAGATGAATATTATGGAAAAAACTATAAGTTCTCATACTCTTGGAGCTCCAAAACTATTAGTAACTTGATCTAGTCAAATTTATCCAAACCACCTTATCCTTTTTATTCATAATTTCGATAAATATAATAAATACTCAATATATTTTGACATTATCTATAACCACAAATATAATGCATACTCTATAAGATTTAGTTTGGCCTTAATTATAACCATAAAAAGGATGCATGATCTATAAGTTTTTGCCTCAAGTATAACACTTTAGAGCTCGATCATGAATATAAATTTAATTAAAATTAATTTATAACAAAATTCTATATCATAATCAGCATGAAAATTTTTTAAAAGATATCGATTTGTAAAAATTAAATTAAATTAATAATAGTTTTATAACCATTTTAATAAAAAACTTTAAACTACTCATCAAAGATATCATATTTTTCAAAATAATTTGTTTATAAATAAATTATTAATATATTTTAAATTTTCATTTAATATATATTTTATTGATTTTAATTTATAATGTATTTAGTAATTTCATATATATATATATATATATATTTTGAATGATTTAATAGGTAAGAATATGGGTTGCTTTTAAAGATTATTTACGGAAATTTAAATAGGTAATAGCGAAATTAGATTATTATTATTTTATAAGATTATTTATTAATTTAATAAGTCAATGACATAATTTGAATTAAAATGAGTAAAGTATATATATTTGTGTAAGTTTTATTATTCAAATGAGGTCTTAAATATCTCTTTTCATTGTTCATATTAAAAAAATCATAAAAATTAACTAAATTATAACTTTATTTTATATTATTTTTAGTACTATGATTAGTTATAAAATATAATAAATAAGTTAAACGTATACATTTTAAAAAATATGTAACAACTTTCACCATGGAGATTCATCCTCACTTTACTATAGTTATTATTAATATATAATTAAGTTTTATTACAACACCATGGCTTACTAATACCACGTACCCAAAAATCATCACTCATATTCATATGATATTTTTTCATTAATCAATTTAATTAAAATTGTAGAAAAAGCATAACTACTTTTAAAACACTACCAAGAATATTCTAAAATACTCTCTGAAGATTAAATCCCTACCATTTATTTAAATTATTAATAATTAAATTAAAATTATGGAATACCTATTCCAAAATATATATTTATATCCACATAATTATAATAAAGTAGTGCTTAATATCATTGATTTTATTCATATAATTTATCATTTTTATTTTTGTTATTATTACACTTGTGTGTCTATTTTGGAATAAAGCTTTCGTAATTTTAATTTTATTAGTGCAACCATAGAGATTAAATAACAAGTAAATTCGTATGGACATCAATCCATAATAAACATTAAAATACTTACTAACACTTAGTACATAATACATATCAAGGTGTTTAAAATAATAATTATAATTTATTAACCATGGATATTTACTCTCACTTTCCCATAAAAATTCCTATTCATAAGCTATGTTACAATACCATGGCTTGTCAATACCACATGCTCAAAAAACCATAACTCTCTTTATATGGCACTTGTATATATGACATTTTAATTAATTAATTAATTTAATTAAAATGGGAAAAAGCATAATTATTTTGGAGATAAATTTCAACTTTTGATTTGTGTATATTAATATGAATATTCTACAATATTCCATGGAGGTTAAATCTCTACTATCCACTTAATACATATTGATAATTAAATTAAAATTATGGAAGTCTGTTCCAAAACAAATATCAATAACAATAATGATTTAACTTCCATGTAATATTATAGAATATTCATACTTGTATGCACATATCAAAGTTTCAGATTTACCTTGAAAGTAGTTATTCCATTTTTGTATTTTTAGTTAAATTGATTAATTAGAAAATTTGACATATAAAGTGAGTTATGGTTTTTTGTGCAACAAGGCTTTTACAAATTAGGAATTTTCATGGTGAAGTGAGAGTAAATCTCCCTAGTTAAAGATTTTGTTCCATGCTTTCTTAAATGTATATATGTTTAAATTGTATATTAATTATTTGTATTATTTAATAATAACGATAATAACTTAAAATAAATTTATAATATAGTGCGTTTTATGATTTGTAACAAAGCCTATTTGCAAATTAAAAATATCCATGATAAAGTGAAACAAATTCATAATTAATAATATTGTTTTAATTGTATATATATGTTTAACTTATATATTAATTCTTTTTTTAATTACTATGTTGTTTCATTCATAGCTTTAGTTGTTGCATATTTGTTTCTTACATTCCCCCCCCCCCACACACACACACATATATATATATGATGATGATGATGATGATGATGGTTAACGTCCATAGAGACCAATATTTGGTATATCGGACCTAAAGAAAAGAGTTATTTAATTTGATTTAAGATTTTATTCCTATGCTCAAAAATCTTGGAGATAAGCCTCCCCAGCTCACTATAATTTTGACATTTTAAAAGGCTAGGAAGGTCAGTATTGCAACAAAGATTATGAAATTGAGCTCTAATGTGGTTGTACACGGGGTACTCTAAGAGGAAGTGATTTTCATCCTCGATGTTCATATTCTCACAGAGATGGCAGATCATTTCCATCCATGGTGTTTTAGGAACTGTCCAATGACCTGTTTCACTATGGAGCTCATGAGAGTTCGTTCTAATCTTAGCTATATTAATTTTATTCTTTGTTCTAGTTAAAATAGAGAGATACTTTTTATCTTCTAAGGTGGGGCTGATGACCTCCTTATAGTACCTTTATTTTCTTTAACTGCTAGATCTTTCTCACACCACATTTTTTCTTTGAACTTAGAAGTAACAATTTTTTTAATGTTATTAATGTTTTGCAATGCAACATTCTCATTGATCTCCCAATGGTTTAACTAGGCCCTGGTGTCTTTATACCAACCTCTTTTAAGCCTTATGTGTTTTTGGCTGGAATTTGAAACTAGCTTAGGAATTCTATGGTCTCCTATGCTATTGAGCTTGTGCTTGTACAACAGAAGCCTAGTCATATCTAGGCTCTCGATAGGGGAAAGACCCACTTCTATGATGAGAATAGGATATGGTGTATTGCTTTTAATTTTAAGGTTATACGTTATAAAACGCTTCTGTATTTGCTCAATATTTCTCCAGGATTCTCTAGAGATGCTGCAACCCCAAACCTCACATCCCTATAAGATAATAGGAGTGACTAAAGTTTCAAATAGGAACTTCTTTCTATCCCACATTATGAGGTTTGCCATTTTACAATTATTTTCAAGACCAAAATAAGCTTTCCACCCCCCACTAATCCTTTTCTGAATGCTATAGTTCAAGTTGAGCTTGTGATGAATATCAATTCTTAGGTACTTGTAAGATTATAGCTGAAACTTTTCCATAACATTATAGCAATGTGAACTGAAAAACAGTAACATTAACAAAGTAATGACCTCCAATACCCTAGTGGAAAGTGACAATTGCACAAAATTAGGCTAAATGAACTATGGTTCATTATGTTCTAATGTAAGTTTCATTCCATGGTTTGAAGCTCTTATTTCTCAGAGTTACCATTGGTGCGGGGACTTGAACTAGTGACTTCACATAAAATAGTGTCTTAAAACATCACCCAATCTACCATCTATCACCATCTATCCAAAACCCTGTAGACTTCTAAAACCTCACATTAAATTTTACATAAATCAATGTTAAATTAATAATAATCAAACTACAAATCCATTACTAAAGTCTTTAAATAAAAATTAATAAAAAATTAATATTTAAAATATAAAATAACTTATTAAAACATATATATATATATATATATATATATATATATATATATATATATATATTTCACAAAGAAAAAGTTCGTAACTTTTCAATTTATGATCAACTACATGTTACATAAAACTGTAGTATATACTACTGTTCTGTCCAATAACTATTACAAACAGCCAGACTATCAAAAACTATAGGCAATCACAGTCCCAAAACATGACATATACAGTACTGACACAAGTGTCCACATAGTAAGTTCGGTGCATAACTTACTAACTCCTATAATCCTTTTATTAATAAATTGAATATTTAACTAAAATACTTAAAAAAATATTGAGAAAAACTTCCATTCACTATGTGTAACCATGAGACATGCTAACAAAGTACATGTAACCAAATTCCAATTTAGAAATGGGATCTATTTCAAACAGTAATTATAATAATTAAAATAAAATAAAAAAATCATCGGAAAAAGAGTTTTATAATAATAATAAATTTATTATAAAATTTTATAAATTCTAAAATAACCACCTAATAAAATACAAAAAATTCATGAAATTTTCATAACATTTATAAATGCATATAATTTTTTTATAATAAATATATATATAGCGAACAACTAATAATAAAATAATACAATTTTTTATAAATAAAACATTTATAAAATATCATTCAAAATTATTTACATTTTTAAAAAATAAATTTTAAAATTCGAAAACATTAAAAAAGAAAGTTTGATTATTGATAATTTATAAATTTAAAAGAAGGAATATATATAGAGAGTGAATGAAAACACGAGAAATTTCAAAGTATTTTACCAAATTCTTGATTCGAATTTATGCAGGAACGCAACAAAATACAGATATAACCACAAATCGAGATGAAGCAGAAATAATGCTTCATTTTATTAAAATCAAATGACTAAAATAAACTAGCTAGGGCACTAGTAGTGTATCTCTGAGAAGGGATGTGGTGGCTACAAGCCTCTGAACTATGTTACAGAACTGAAAGTTGTTTACATATAGAATGTAAATAACCAGCTATGACGCTGGTAGGCTTATCTATGAGAAGAGATGTGGTGACTGCAAGTCTCTGAACTGTGTTACAAAAAAAATGACTGAAACATGCTAATAGAAATAATGGAAATAAATGAGCTAGGGCATTGGTAGCATATCTCTGAGAAGAGACGTCTCAGCTACCAGCCCCTAAACTATGTTACAATGAGACATAATGGAAATGAGTGGGCGAGGGCACTGGTAGCGTATCTCTGAGAAGAGATGTGATGACTACAGGCCCCTCCATTGTGTTACAATGTAAACAATAATGAAAATAAATGAGCTAGGGCATTGGTAGCGTATCCCTAACAAGAGATGTGTCAGCTACCAGGCCCTGAACTTTGTTACAAAACAAATGACTGAAACATGCTTACAGGAGTAATAGAAATGAGCAGGCGAGGGCACTGGTAGTGTATCCCTGAGAAGAGATGTGACGGCTCCAGGCCTATCCACTGTGTTACAATGAGGCTCGAAGGCCTGTTTATTATTGAGAAATAATGTAAAACCTGAAACATCCAAAAATCTAACCCTAGGAGATGAAGCACCAAAATTGTGGGTCCCATTTGGGTAAATTGATGTTTCAACTTCCCGAGGATGTAGCTTTGGCATACGATCTTTGTTTAACGCGCTCAATAGTTCGTTAGAAAGATCTATCCGAGGAGTACAACTTTTGGTGTGAGAAACCTCCATCCATGGACCTATGTTGCTCCTGGTGTTTCCAAAAAACGTCGTTTAGGGCCTCAAAACGGCTTTGGAAGTTTAGGACCTGAAAAATTACTAAAAATAGTAAGCTATGCTGCAACCTAAAAATTGAAAGAATTGATGTTGCGGGTCCAAATGGAATAGGTGGGTGGCCACCAATATCCACCTGGATCATTAGTGCCCCAAAACGGCTCCAGGAGTGCAAGACCCGAAATCCTACTAAAAATAGTAAGTTGTGCTGAAAGTGAAAAGATGCAAGAATTGATGGTGTGGGTCCAAATGGAACAGGCGGGTGGCCACCGATATCCACCTGGATCAATTTCATAGATGATAACTTAGGTAAATTATAGGTCTTATGTCACGTCTCCCAAACCCAAAAAAAAAAATTTCATAGGATTATGTTATTATTTAAGAACATCCGTTATATCTCATCCTCATGTATACTCCTCCTAAATTCCTTAACTCCTCCTCTACAATTATTTCATTTTACTCCTAATGAGATTCAACAGGTCTCTCTTAAGGTCTATATTCCTAATAGATCTATATTCATCACCCCTATGGTGAGTGCTACCCATATAACATACCTTAATATTCTCCGCTTTATGCGTCAATAACGATTATAGTTTTTATACTGCATCACCTACAATGCAGACTGTTGTCTGGGGTTTAGATTCTTTCTTTCAGTACTTGCAGACAGCCCTGGAATACAAGAATTTCCATGAGGATTTCTGGCTTAACCTCCCCTCTTCTCAGTTCATATAGTGGACTTATCTATCTACATAATTTACCTTGTATTTCTCAGGTTTTCTGTGCAGGATGATCACTAGGCCCTTCATCAAACTTCCTAGTTTGTCGGCCAGCCTCGAAGTATAGATATATGCCTCCTCACATACATCTATCTCTACGCAATTCACCACTCGTGCTCCACTACTTTCCCAGTGGTTCTATGGATGTTAACCAGATGCTCTGCTCATGGTATTTTACACCTGCTTACAATCTTACTTAACCCCACTGTTATCACCCACTCGATTGTTCAATAGGATTTCCCACTTATTTTACTGTTATAACCATGCAACATGTGTGACATTCTGGCACAGATCCAGCTGTTCCATGTGAAACTAGGAAACAGATCCTCGAATTTAAAGCAATTGGTATTAGAGAATACTGCACTGGATAGTGTAGAATTTCAGGTGTTAGATCTTCGTCCTTAATTAGGGTTCAACTTATACTTTCAGATGATTACACTTACATTTAATAGAATAATTTAAATCCTAACTGTTACCATTCTCTCCATTAGTACATACATACTAAAGCCTATACGACTATCACAGGGTTATTATTTCTTACTTTCTGTTAGTGGTTACAGGGGGTTCTGTGCCATCCGTATTATATGATAGGTTTTAGTTGTTTGGAACTTTACTGTTCCGGGTTACTGGTCTGTTACCATTTTCTGCTTCTTCACACAGAACTTAAATACTCCTTTCAAAGATATCAAGCTATACCTTCACATAGTTATTAGATTGGTTGTTTTACCTAATCCATCATCTCAATATTATTAATTCCAGGTTCTCATACCCACCCCCAACCATTTGTCTCTACTGTCAACAGTGATATTTTCAATTACATAATTTACTGAACCATTTATCCATCTAACAGTGGCATACTGCAACTTAACATAATAATTCATTCATGGCATAATGGACTATAACATCACAACTTCATAAATTTCATAAACGCCTATAACATCACAATTTCATAAATTGCATAAAGGAATATCATATCACAATTTCCTAAAACAGGAATACATTTAACACAAACTTACAGATATCTCCAAATGTATGCATGCACACCATGACCAGTCCTCCCAACCATAGAATCCTCTTTATCTCCCAGGATTCACCCCCGAGCAGAGATCCTCCAAGAACAGACTAACCTCAATCTGTTCTGGAGCAGCTTATTTAAGCTGTGCTTTCCCCAAGCCTGTTTCCAATTCTGCGTCCAGAATTTCAGGATGCTTTATTCCTGTTTAGCCTAGGCTTCCCATTCTGAGACTCTTTAAAGCTGCTTTAAGCTTTTCCTCAGCTTTTCCATCTTTTTCTCACCTCTTCCCAACTACTCCTCTTCATTGGGGGAAATTTAGATTTTTCCTCAAAAATCTAAATTAGAAATAATTTCTTTCAAGGATTTTTGAAAGATTTGGGGAAAGTCTTTTTCCTTTTCCATTACCTCATGGATTAGGCATGTGATCTCACTTTCTCATCTGGTCATAGTGCATACATAATATTTTATTTATTTTTCATAATTACAAACTTAACCACATCCACACAATAAGCATCCACTGGGGTCCACTCCCCTTTGGATTTATGTTCAAATGTCTCATTTGAAAAGCATAGAACTTGGGGGTGTTACATATTCCCCCTCTGAAAATAAAAACCGTCCTCGGTGTTGACAACTATCAACTTAGTTCATTTTGAACTAAATTATGAATGTTTTTCCATCATCTTAGCTTCTTTGTTCTAGGTAGCTTTTCAGCAGTAAAGTGCTCCACTGCACCTTTACTCTAGCTACTGGTCATTTTTGCAATTCAATTCCTTCTCGCTTTCATCTTTGAGGCGACTCTGGAAGGAATTTCCTCTTCTGGGTCCACCTGGACCACAATTCAAATCAATCATGTGAGAAGCACCATATACAAAAATTATAACGTTTCCTTTCCAACAAGGAGACATGAAATATATCAGGAAATTTAATAAGCAGGGCCAGGGCTAATGTATAAGCCATTAGTTTTCAGCAGAGTATTCTCCTGCTTCCATTCTATTTACTGATGCCTTATGCAGGTTGGTTTTCTTCCTACTTCTTTGCAAGAAGTCTGTATGGGAGATCTTTTATCCTGGTTGCTCTGTCCACAATTCATACCAATGTAAGTAAGATCAGGTACATATAATTGATAATTCACAACAGCATCCTGCATTTCAATAACTTAAGACATTCAGTTATTAATCAAACCGTTTAAATTCATAATTTTTTAGTGTACTTTTAGTACACTACTGATCCTTCCTTGTTTTGCAGTGCGATTCTTTCCTCGTACCACTTGGTTCAGTTCAGTTTTTTTCTGGATTTTCTAGGTGATTTATCTTCACCTTTTTCCTCTTTGTTTCCAGAGTGCCCAATTTCCTGTTACACACTTGGCTAAACAATTTCTCAAATTTTTCATTAGTACACATAAATGAGAGAAAACAATTGGATCACTTGCATGGTTATGCTTACCCTTGCTCATTTATAGTTGTACTTCTAGTATCTTTTCATTGTTTCTTTTGTTAGTTACTTAATTTAATTAGTAACAACTAGTTTCATTATTAATCTCTACAATTCCCTGCTTACCTCTCACATGAAATTGTATCCACTAGTTCAACACTTAAGTGAAACAATTTTGGAGCTGATGGGTTTCCCCCACACCCAAGTCCAAATATAACTCATCATCTTTTCTTTCGGTTTGTAGCTGGATGATTATATATCATTTCTCTGTCTTTGAATTTAAGACCCAAGAAAATTACTTTAATAAAATTTATCCCACAAAATTTTATAGTGTGAATACATGTTTCCTTTTCAGGTGATAATTGGAATTGCTATAATTCATCACATTCACAATTATTAATATGTGAATTTGACACAGTTTCCTCTTTTTCCAAAGACTTACCGGAATTTACGCATTCCCTCTTTTTTTTTTTGTATGTTCATGCTTTGCTAGTTCTCCTCTTCTATTTTTCTCATAGGTTTATATAAAATGGAAATAAATCCTAAAAGTATTCCAACTTTTTCCTGAATTATAAAAGGATTTCTCCTTTCCTAATGCATAAAAGCATTCTATTTTATTTTTATTTTTTTTTTATTTTCTAATAAAAGCAACCAATAAATCTCTCATGCTTTTATCTTTAATCTGTATGGTTTTTTTTTTTTTTTTTTTTTTTTTTTTTTTCCTATGAGGGAAATATCACTTCTCACTCATTATCTCTAGACTTATAAAATATACCAACTGAAAGAATATAAACAATTAATTAAGAATCATTCCTCCACTGTCACAAGAATATTCTTCCTTAAATAATTCATCAGGAAAATTGTAATTTATCCCTTCATACATTCCTGCCCAACTCTAGGTAATGGTTCCACAGTAGGAAAATTGTAATTAAAACTTGTACTTAAATCTTCTTTTCTTTTATAGCAGCATACATACCTTATTTATAGGATACCTCTCCCACTTACTCATACCCTACTTACATCTCAAGCCTTGGGCGATATACATCTCATGAGCAGGTATATATATCCACTAGGTTTGTATATATCCTATATATTTCCAAACCTTATTGTGTACGTAACCATGGTATCTATATATATATATATATATATATATAGCCTTAGCAATATTATTTTGATGAACATATGAATATATATATGTATCCCTATATTATATATATTCTTATATAAGTTCAAAGGCTTTTTGAAATGCTATCATATATATATTTTAAAATAATCCCTTTTATAAAATTTAATATTTTTCCATGTATATAGTTCCCCTATATACATAAGATAACATGTTTCCCTTGGGGCCCCTATGTATAACCATTTTCAATCACTCACATATCTATACCATCTACATGTCCCCATACAATATCTATATACAAATATAAAACTTACATGTATATATATATAAAGGTGCATCCTTCGTATAGTATCACTTACCAAAAGTAATTAAATGAGCATAACTCTAAGTGTTACGTGCACATCAATATAGGAATGAACATCTATTCCGAATGCATGGTTTGATGTCACTTATATACTTATATACATACACTTGGATAACTTACTTCTTTACTCATGTATAGTTATATACCATGTATTTTTATCATTGGTGAAATACGTTGGTTAAAGTAAGTGTCCTTATCTAATCGGCATTCATAGAAATTGCCATACGCGACATTCATCAACATTGCTATACCATATAATTATGTAACACGATGATATGCACTATACCCCCTAGGCAATCATTTACTAACGTGAAAGCGTTCACGTGAAGGGACGAGGCTTAGTTTTATAAAAAAAATTAAGTATCCTTTTTTTTTATTTTATACCTTACCACGCGCATAGTATAATTATCATACTGCTCAAAAATTATCGCAGCGTGTATTATTGAAATTTTAATTCATATAGTTTTGGAATTGCCTATGCAAAACCCATATACACGTAGACATTATCATTCATCTTAATTCTCATTTTATTGAACCAAAATTTTCTACACATACATATATACTCTTCTGAGAGTTATTTGTTTATAGCTGATAACCCTCCTTACATATTATCTAATAATCTTTCCCATTAAACATATATCAAGATTCTCTTACATGATACATATGTTAAAGTTATACATTTATGGTTTACAACCATCCTTATCTATACTCTAATTTTCTTCCCTTAACATATACCAAGAATCTCTTACATTATACCTATGCCAAATATACACATTTTTAGTTTATAACTATACGCCCCTCTATTCGAATGCTCTTCTATATCATAAAAGCAATACATATACTTATACCACAATGCTCATCCACCTTATAAAATCAATACGTATAATCATACCCTAATGTTCCTCCACATTATCCAATCAACATATATAATTATCGATTTCCCAACAGGACTCGACTAGGGCACTACGGCTGTGTACATATATATATTTACCGCGAGTCTTATGGGACATTATATTTCAATTATATGCATTTTACGCGTTTTTCATGTAATCATTATATGGAGTCGGTATACATATATTCGACTATTATATATATGACACATATAGATATATATAATGCTTATATATATATACTACCATTTTGTTTTATGCCGAATACATCGAACTGGCACCATATCGTCGACGACCTATTCCTTTGACCTTATCGTTAAACCGGTACACGTGGCGCCATCTTATTCAGCGTTTTTCTCTGACTGATTTCGTGCCATCTAGCTCAGATCATATATTCATCCTTGAAAATTTCTTTCCTATTATTCAGTCGTAACCCTACGTGGATATCTTCATCGTTCATTTTATGACAGGGATTGGTTTATTGCGCAATCGATTTCTGGTTCCCCGAGATGCGACGGCAAGTTTCATGGCAGACATTGGCCGTGGACGTTTCCCGCATTTGTTGGTGAACTTCGGAGTTCCACGCCGGTGCTATTTCTGACCACGCGGCATTTCACAACCCTAACCCTATCGTTCAATAAGTTAAACTTTATTTTATTATTATTATTTTTTTTTCCAGTCTCTTCGCAGTCGTATCGCAGATTCCTAAATTATTTCTTTTGTATTACTCACGCTACCGTCTGGCGTGCTCTTTGATCGAAATGCAGGTGAAATCAAATTTTGGGAATCGCAATTGGGGTTTACGTATACAAGTTCCCTTGGTTCTGTTGAATTTCTGGTGCAGCGACGGCGCCCCCCGTAGCAGAGGAGGTACACAAGGCCGAAATTGCAGGTTTCTGTTCCTGCACGGCAATACGTGTAGGATTGTGTTCTTACTTGACTCAGTACCGAGCGCATGTCCTGCGTATTCCTGCACTTGATCGAGGCGCTCTTCCCCCTCAGGGTCCAGGCCATCATCAAACCGGATTAATTTCCAGCTCACCGCTTGGAAATTTCCGCCAGTGGTTGCCACGGGGATTAGGGTTTATCCCATTGTACGTTTTCCCGGAGACCTCTATTGATTTCCTTTAAGCCGCCTCTTCCTATAAAACCGACCTGGTCCGGGTTCTTGTTGAATATTACTCGGGCCTGTGAGGAAAGTTTTATCTTCCTCGTATATTCTGAGGGAGTAGAACTACCATACTCCTATGGCGCTGGGTAAGCTTCTACGTATTATTCCCTTTCTTCTTCATCCTGCAAGTTATTTAATGGGAATAGACACTCCGGAGTTTAATGTGGTTGTGGACTCGTTGATGCAGATCGCAGTATGCTCGCAGTTGCACGGGTCACTCCATGGGACGGCTTCCTCCAGGATGCGGTGCTATCCGGCTGCTTTGCATCTCATGTGTGTATTTATTGCGACCGGCCTAAACCCCGGTGTTTTATTTTAATGGTGTTTTTTTTTCTTTTTTTTCTCTACAGAGATGACAACATTCTTACCAGAACAAATAATTTCTTCCAGGCATTTAATCGCCATAGGGCGTTTTAAGTTCTTTCACTCTGTTATTGATTTAAATTTAAATTTATTGTGGTCTAACAGACATGCAGGATACCTGGAAGTTTTCCCTCTTCGGTATTATTTACTACGTTCGTTTGGTTTGACGTGTCTGCAACTAAACTTTGTTTATTACCCTCCTGCTTTACAGATCTCTCATACGCTGTCTTTTTTTTATTCATTAAATGAATCATATGTAACGTATACAGTTTATAATTTCGTTGGACCGTTCATTTGTTTTATTGCTGCAGGCGTACCAGGTTTCCATATGCCAAACTCGTTTTTCAAAACGAGACGGCTCGGCATTTAATTGTAGATGTATATTCTCTTTTTTTTTTCGTTCTTTGGATTCTCTGCGTTCAATATATCTATATAACCGAGGTTTTTGTTACTCCCCTTTTTATGTTAGGGTTTAGGGTTGCACAGCCAACGTATTTAGACTCTCGTTAGCTTCTCATCTGGATGAAAAGATTTTTCCCTGCTATAGCCGAATCGATGGGATTTGTGGCGCTATAGATTCTTTACTTCCTGCACGGAGTTAGGTTAAATACAAAACCATATCATAGTATATTTATTTCAATGTGATACGAGTAATTTAACTGTGAAGTACGCGGTCAAAGAAATCCGAAGTATTATTTTCGTACCCTATTTTTTTCTTTATGCACACCCTATAAAATTTCGGTCCGATGTCCATTGTTTAATAGCACCTACGAGAGAACCCTAGATCCCATACGTAGGTGAAATTATGCATATACACAAAAAAAATTAACCATTCGGTCATATAACAATTCTTCAATTTAATTTTGATCTATTATATGTTATATTAGGGTTATAAAAAGATTTCAACCCTAATAATTTCTATATATATGCTTTCGATATAGGATCCATTTCCTATATAAGTTGTAATGGTTTCTTTTGTCATATAATTTTCCGATATTCATATCATTATTATTACCCATTCAAATATAATGGTAATAATTTTCCGATATGATATGATAACAATTAGAGCATATAATTGTAATTATTACCATTATATGATATCACATATTTGAATAATGATGCCGAGACTTATAGTTATAGAGTGCACTTTATAATTTTCTTTAACATTTGTTATATGGTTATAACCCTCATCGCATGCAAGATCAATTGATGTTTTAATAAGAGTTTAGAATATATGCTCTAAAGTTTTCTTTCCTCTTAATTTTAAATCGAATTTCAATGTACACCTATATGTACACAATAATATTTCACTCAAGAAATGTAATTATCAATGAAATTCTTTTGCTCTGATACTTGTATTCAAAATTTTAGAAAAATTTTCTGAATACAATATAACCAAGTATAGCTTGCTAGATCATGTAAATAGAGTAGAAGTAAGGTCTTTTTATATCCTTGGGAATTTTAGTCATTTATAACTTGTAGTATCAAGCACATAGAGTAGAAGTATAATGTTTTTATATCCTATTCCATTTCTTAACGTATTCCAATATCTTGTTTTCAGTTGGAAGTAGTTATATCATGTAACTGTAGCCATAATGGTTCTCCAATCTACTCATAGTAGATAATATCACATTAGTATCTAAGAGAAACAAGACGATAATTATTCGTCTGTGGAGACTAAAAACTTCAGATCTAAACCACCCTTGGGTTAGAAATTCTGGGGTTTCTACTCTAGGGTTTTTTTTTTTTTTCTGGACTACAACTACACAAAATCTGGAAGGTGAGTACTTCAGTCTAGATTCTGTTTCCTTGTGTCCACCTAAATAAGAGAATCTTTCACTTTCCATAGAGACTAAGTAACGTCAACATTGATCTTTTCTACTGTATTAAGATAGTTTCAGTATCTTAATGTTATGCACACTGCCATTGCTTTTACATAAAGATGATAGTAGGGCAATAGCTAAATATGTCATTTACTATTTTTTCTGAGATATCTTGGTTTCATGTTTTAAACTTATTCTAAGTTTAACCATTTCTTTGTGAGCACATGTCTTGCCCAATTTTTGAACTTTAAGCTCCGATACCATTTGTCACGTCTCCCAAACCCAAAAAAAAAAAATTCATAGGATTATGTTATTATTTAAGAACATCCGTTATATCTCATCCTCATGTATACTCCTCCTAAATTCCTTAACTCCTCCTCTACAATTATTTCATTTTACTCCTAATGAGATTCAACAGGTCTCTCTTAAGGTCTATATTCCTAATAGATCTATATTCATCACCCCTATGGTGAGTGCTACCCATATAACATACCTTAATATTCTCCGCTTTATGCGTCAATAACGATTATAGTTTTTATACTGCATCACCTACAATGCAGACTGTTGTCTGGGGTTTAGATTCTTTCTTTCAGTACTTACAGACAGCCCTGGAATACAAGAATTTCCATGAGGATTTCTGGCTTAACCTCCCCTCTTCTCAGTTCATATAGTGGACTTATCTATCTACATAATTTACCTTGTATTTCTCAGGTTTTCTGTGCAGGATGATCACTAGGCCCTTCATCAAACTTCCTAGTTTGCCGGCCAGCCTCGAAGTATAGATATATGCCTCCTCACATACATCTATCTCTACGCAATTCACCACTCGTGCTCCACTACTTTCCCAGTGGTTCTATGGATGTTAACCAGATGCTCTGCTCATGGTATTTTACACCTGCTTACAATCTTACTTAACTTATCACCCACTCGATTGTTCAATAGGATTTCCCACTTATTTCTTTGTTATAACCATGCAACATGTGTGACATTCTGCACGGATCCGGCTGTTCCATGTGAAACTAGGAAACGGATCCTCTTGAAAGCAATTGGTATTAGAGAATCTTTTGCTTTGGATAGTGTAGAATTTCGGAGTGTTAGATCTTCGTCCTTAATTAGGGTTCAACTTATACTTTAGGATGATTACACTTGTTTTAATAGAATAATTTAAATTCTAGCTGTTACCATTCTCTCCATTAGTACATACATACTAAAGCCTATCGATTATCACAGGGTTATTGTTTCTTACTTTCTGTTAGTGGTTACAGGGGGTTCTGTGCCATCCGTACTGTATGATAGGTTTAGTTGTTTGGAACTTACTGTTCATGGTTACTGGTTTGTTACCATTTTCTATTTCTACACACAGAACTTAAATACTCCTTTCAAAGATATCAAGCTATACATATACATATTTATTAGATTGGCTGTTTAACAAACCTATCATCTCAAATCTCATTATTTCCAGGTACTCATACCTACACCCAACCATTTGTCTCTACTGTAAATAGTTGTATTTGCAATTTCATAATGTACTGAACCATTAATCCATATAACAGTGGCATACTGCAACTTATCATACAATTCATACATTCCCTAATGCACTATAACATTGAAATTTCATAAATTTCCTAAAGGATTATAACATCACAACTTCATAAATTTCATAAAGGAATATCATATCACAATTTCATAAAACGAGAATACATTTAACACAAACTTACGGATATCTCCAAATGTATGCATGCACACCATGACAGTCCTCCCAACCATAGAATCCTCTTTATCTCCCGGGATTCACCCCGTGGACTCCAAGAACGGACTAACCTCAATCGTGCAGACGTATTGCGTGTGTGCTTTCCCCAAGCACATCGGAGTCCAAGTCCTCCCGGAGATTTCGGGATGCAGATGCTTTATTTTTGTTTAGCCTAGGCTTCCATGTTTATATGGATCCTTTTAAAAATTTGCTTTAAGCTTTTCCTACGCTTTTCGACTTTCTCTCTTCCCAACTACTCCTCTTCATTGGGGAAATTTAGATTTTTCCTCAAAAATCTAAATTAGAAATAATTTCTTTCAAGGATTTTTGAAAGATTTGGGGAAAGTCTTTTTTCCTTTTCCATCACCTCATGGATTAGGGATAGGATCTCATGTTCTCATCTGGTCATAGTGCATACATAATATTTTATTTATTTTTCATAATTACAAACTTAACCACATCCACACAATAAGCATCCACTGGGGTCCACTCCCCTTTGGATTTATGTTCAAATGTCTCATTTGAAAAGCATAGAACTTGGGGGTGTTACATCTTAATTATGGGGCCTCACTCTGAGGGAATAGAAGAGACTCCAATCCTGTATCAGCAACAACTAACAACAATATCAAAGAAATTCAATTCTAGATATTGACAACTTGAGCTAGCCCTTGGTAAGGAAAGAAACTTAATATCGTTTATAGGACCTTAAGAAGGTAAGAAATGCTTGAAATTTTTTTAAAAATTCTTTAAATATTGAGAGAATTGTTCCAATATGGTCATAGTTTTTCTCATTCAAAAGCTTAAGAAGATGGGTAATTTGGAAATTATTTTAAAATTTAGATCTAATATGAGTATTCATTCAAAAATTTAGAAGAAGTTACTAGTCATTTTCAACCCTCTTCATGTGGTAAAGGTGATAGATTCTTTCATCCCATGGTGTTTAGTAAACTGAGGAATGTTGAATTTCATTATGGAGCTCATGAGAATTTATTCTTATGTTATCAATGATTATTTTCTTCTTTAAACTAGTTATGACAAAGATATACCTTTGATTTTCAAGATTTGGGTTTATCATAAAATATGATAGGTTGCCCATGGTTGATTAACATTTAACATGGTTAACTGTCATTAACCATGTCAGCCTCTAGTTTAGTAGATTGATTAAGGTAGACAATAATTGGGTATGGTTGACCTTCGTTGAACATGGTTTAGCCATGTTGAACATGGTATACCATGGTTGATCACAATGTATACGAGTGACTATATTTAACCAAATATGATAATGGTTTACCATGTATACCATGGTAGATCATGGTTATCTAAGGTTAACCATCGTTGATTATGGTTAATCATGGTTGATATAATTGAAAATGTTAAACCTTGTTGACCATGATTACCATGTTTACCATGTTGATCATGTTAATCATGTTTAACATGGTTTAACCTCGATGACTATGATTTTAGACCATGATGACTAATTAAAATTGTTATCTATGGCTAACTATGGGTGACCATGGTTGACCATGATGGAAAATTGACCATGTCATCTATGGTGAACTATGGGTGACCGTGAATGTGCTTTTTTACAATGTTGTCCTTGGTTGATCACAATTGTCCATGCTTGACCAATTAAATATGGTTGATTATAGTTGACCATGTTTTACCATATTTTATTTTGTAGGCGATGATTGAACATCATTAACTATAAATGCCTATGGCTAGTGATGGAAAGCTATAGTCTCCTATGATTATCCATATTTGAAGATGTTTCACTATAGTTGATAATGTTTTCCATAACTAACTATAACCAATTATAGTTAAATATGGCTTCACAACATTAATTATAATTTATTATGATTCAAAAATTTTCCATTTCACTCTAATTTCTTCTTTCAAAGATTCCAAACAATTATAATTTCCCCACTTCAGCTTTTGAAAATCAATTATGTTCCACATATTTTAATGCACGAACATACATGACAAGTGGAACCCTCCAATATATAATGTGTAATGTATTAAATTTATTTGGAGTGGAATATGGAAAAATTTGTGATATCGATTACATAACGGATTAACAATTCAAATGAAATTAAATGCCATCTTCTCGTTTTTTTCATAAAAAAAAATCTTTATTTTAATCATTTTTCTCTCCCCAATTAAATTCCATCTGCTCGCTTTTTTCATGAATTTTTCTCTCCCTGATCAGATTCCAACTGTTCATGGCTTTTTCATGAAAATCCTTTCTAATTAATAAATTTTTACTCCCCAAATGTAATTTTATGAAATATCGATTGATCTACATTGTAGGCATCATTATTTTGTTAATTTTGTTAATGAGTATAAATGTCGATCTCATGAACATACTTAATCCTATGGATCAAGAAACTCTCGATAATTTATTGTTGCATTTAAAATTCATTAAAATTAAAATATTTTATCTTCAGAGGTTGAATTTTTTTACATTGGAATCAAAGAAAAGTGGAGGAAAATATATAATTTCTTAAACACATAATCATTTTTTTTGTGAGGATTGCGAAACACCAAAAGAAGTAGTTGTGTCTAAAGACATCGTTGTTATCATCTCACTAGAAATGAGGTCAAATTTATATGGAGTCTTTCAATTTTTTCATAGGCTACATAAACCATGGGTTCTCATAGTCCTCAACTTCGAAAATTGTTGGTAACTTGACCGAGTCATGTTTACCCTAACAAACCCAATAACCCCCCTTTAAATTGACTCGGGAAGATTAATCTGGTCCCAATCATTCATCAACCATCTCACCTAAGATCTCACATTCCTCCCCCCCCCCCCCCCCCCCTTCAAGCTAGAATACAAATACACCTAGCACCTTGATACGTATCCAAGCAGCTCATTCCACAACTTGATGAATTCATCTGTCATTGCATTACATGTATTCTTCATCAAAGTCTTAAGGTCTTACATCAATCACGTGATCATGTGCAACATGTATGCATGTAAAATAGGTCTTACAACTTCCAAGGGAAATACACTTTCATATGGCAGGATTTCAGAACTTGGACCAAAAAACCTTAGGGTCTTCACCCACCAGTGGCATGATCACACACTCCATTGTGGCTCTTATTAGACACTAGCTCTTTCACTATAATTAAACACCAATGACTCCATCTCCATTTTCTCGTCCATAGGATGACTCTCTCTAAATATATATCTTTTTTTATCCATATCTTGACCTATCCTTTCTCACTATTATACCTCTCTCTCCTTATATCTCTAAGCCATGTTATTCATCTGCATCCTCATTATCATTGTGTGTCATCTTCCTGTTGTTGCCATAATTCTTTGAATTCCTCTTTTTGTTTCTACTAGACCTACAACCAATAATGTCCTTTCTTGAGTAACCATCATCATATGACACAAAATAATCACTTACAATATTAAAAGGACAATATTTCCTATCAATTTCATCTTAGGGTGAAGTAGAAGTGATTCACGATATGAAATTCTTCAATTTATTTCTAAACCTTTGTTGTTTCAACCTTCGATATTCCACAAAATCCTTTACCTTCAAATCTATATCCTTGTCATCACTTTGGGAAGTTGTTAGGATCACAAAACATTGAGACAATTAGTGGTGCCTAAAGACACCATTGTTGGTATCTCACTGGTCACGGACAAACTAACATGGAGAATTTTTGTCTTTCAATATGTTACATTAGAGATGAATACTATGGGGAAAACCATAAGTTATCATAATCTTGGAGCTTCAAAACTATGAGTAACTTGATCGAGTTAAATTTACCTAAATCACCTTAACATTTTAATCCATAATTTCCATAAATATGGTAAATGCTCTATATATTTTGACCTCATCTATGACCAAAAATATAATGCATGCTCTATAGGATTTACTTTGACCTTAATTATAACAATAAATATGATCCATGATCTATAAGGTTTAGTCTCAAGTATAACACTTTAGTGCTCAGTGATGTATATAAATTTAATTAAAATTTATTTATAACAAAAAAATTTATCATAATCATAACGAATAAATTTAAAAAATTATCGATTTTTTATAATTAAATTTAATGAATAATCAATTCATAATCGTTTTAATAAATTTTTTTAAACTATTCATAAAATATATCATATTTTTCAAAATAAAAATAAAAATAAATTATTAATATGTACTTGATTTATTTAGTAATTTCACAATTAAATATACAATATTAAATGTTATGTATCTATTTTTTTATGATAACTATATTTTTACTTAATTTTTTTTTATAAAGTTTGAATGATTTAATAGTTAAGAATATGTGTTATTTTTTAAAATATTATTCATGGAAATTTAAATGGGTAATCTTAATTTTCATAATTTGAATTTAATTAGTGCAACGATAGAGATTAAATGACTAGTAAATGTTTATAAGAATCAATCCATAATAAACATCAAAATACTTACTAACACTTTGTACATAATACATATCAAGATGTTTAAAATAATAATAATAATAATTTATTTTAATTTATTAACCATGGAGATTTAGTCTCACTTTACCATGAAAATTCCTAATCTATAAATAAGTTGTGTTACAATACTATGCCTGAAAAACCATAACTCCCTTTATATGACATTTTAATTAATTAATTAATTTAATTAAAAGGTGAAACCGAGCATAAATATTTTGGAAATAAATTTCAACTTTTGATTTGTGTATATTAATATGAATATTCTACAATATTTTGTGGAGGTTAAATCTCTACCATCCACTTAATAAATATATATAATTACATTAAAATTATAGAAATCTATTCCAAAATAAACATCAATGACAATAGACTTTTAACTTCCATGAAATATTCTAGAATATTCATAGTGGTATGCACATATCAAAGCTTCAAATTTAACTTGAAAGTAGTTATTCTCTTTCTGTATTTTTAGTTAAATTGATTAATTAGGAAATTTGTCATATGAAGTGACTTATGGTTTTTTGGGCATGTGGTATTGATAAGTCATGGTATTGTAACAAGGCTTTTATAGATTAAGGATTTTCATGGTAAAGTGAGAGTAAATATCCATGGTTAAAGATCTTGTTCCATGTTTTCTTAAATGTATATATGTTTAAATTGTATATTAATTCTTTTCATTATTCAATAATAGCAAAAATAACTTAAAATAAATTTATAATATAGTGAGTTTTTATGATTTGTAACAAAACTTATTTGCAAATTAATAATATCCACAGTAAAGTTTAACAAATCCATAATTAAGAATATCGTTTCATTTTGTTTTAAATGTATATGTAGGTTTACCTTATATATTAATTTTTTTAATAATAATAATATTTTAAAATAGAATTATAATTTAGTTAATTTTATGATTTTTAAAATTTGAATAATTTAAGATGTATTATGTTTTATTATGAATTGATGTATATCAAATTTACTAACTATTTAATTTATATAAATGTGCTAGTTATTTATATATAGAATAATACATTCATTATATATTTTTTTTTCTGAATAAGACTGATTCTATTAAAAAGCATATAGTACAGAGTGGTGTTACAAGAAAGAGAGACAGAAAAGCAGGGAACCGAAAATGATCAGTTATCAACCTCGGTCCCAAAACATAGCTAAGAGAGAACAAAGAGTGTTAAGAAGTGATACAAGGGGATCAAATGAGACAGTCACTAGAAGCTACCCAGAAAGGGTAGTTTCCTCCATACAACATTTCTTTCCCTTTTATTCTAACTTTGAACCAAACATTATTGGGAAAGTGAGTAAGATCCAGCTGGAGATCGTCATTAGCCACTGGAGGAGTCTCCTTATCCGAGTCGGAGGTGGCAGACTCGTGAGATTGTTTCTGGGGATTCAAGATAGCATTGGCCCTTCAAGGTCTACCGAGGCCATCTCATTTTATGTTATTGGTGCCTCTTCCTCCACTTCAGGATCCTCCTCATCCCAGTTGGGGGTCTCCGTGTCATCCATGGGAGGTGGATCACAGGGCTTCCAGCTTTTAGATTTCAGTTTGCGATTGCCTTTTTTCTGTTGGGCGTGGAATATAGTGCATGAATTCTGGAGGTTCCCTGTTTGGTGGTAGTGATGACATCGAAACACAGTGTTCTTGTAATCTAGAGTCTGTGGCCAAAGGAATTCACCCACTTTAAAATTTATTTGATCTGACAAACCTTTACTTAGATCTATTTCCGCACAAATTCTGTCGAATGTGTATATGCCTTTCTCTCCCCTAGAGGGATCCATTTCCAAATAGCGACCCAGAGAGTTTCCAATTGCTTGGAAGACAAAGGAGTGCCCTAGATGAGAAGGAATGAGCAGAGGACAATTGTCCAGTTGCACCTCCTCATAGACAGAGAGTTAAAACCACCAAGGCATCCTTTTCAATATCGTAGAATGAAAGCAAGAGAGAGTCATTCATTTGTTTACCTCCATAGAGAAGTCGTTGAGAGGCGGAGGGTATCCTCAGCTTAAGTTCAAGGGCCAGTGAGAGGGATCTCATGAGATCCGTGGAATAGACCCAGAGTAGCAGATTTTTACTTAATAAAAGAGCGATTTGTATCTGGAGAGAGGGGGGGGAAGGGAGATCTAGAGAACCTAGGATGCTAGATCTCATCCGAGAGGCCATAGAATCGAAAGTTGAGGGATTATTGCATATCATAGCCGCTGCAGAGTGAATAGTCTTCTCGTCGAGCAGCGTGCTACAGTCCACCAGCGTTGCATGATGGCTTGGAGTTGTGCAGACTTGTCGAACCTAAGCGCAACCATCCATAATGTCATGGATATTCTCGGCCCCGGAAGCCAGCAGGGGCATAGAGTTGTCCGTGGTCTAAGCAGCTTCATTCTGCAGCGGAACCCTAGAACTAAGCCAGACCCCAGAGCTATTGCTGTCAAGGTGTGGCCCAAGGGGTAACGGTGGCTCATGGCCATCAAGAAATTCAAAAACGGGGGATTCGCCAGTTTTCAGAGTGCAGAGGGTCTCATCTAGATCTACGTTTAAGAGTGAGGGAGCTCTAGAGGGCCAGACTCCATAGCTCAAGAGATGGAGCAACTGCGACATGAGGGAACTCAAGCTACCATGGCCTTTGGTGTCAAGTTGCGGCTTGGAAACAACAGAGCGAGGGAGAGAAGTAACCCTTGCCATCTTTTTCATTTCAATACATTCATTATATTATTATAAAAATGATACATATTTATTTTACATATTTAATAATAATTTAATTTATTAGAAAAATATATATATTGTTTTAAATAAATAATAATAATAATCCATTAAAGTAAAATTAAAATTAATTTTATATTGCTAACCTAAATATTGTTTTTAAAAATTAAATGTACCATTTTATTTTGTATAATATATATTATTGGAATCTTTTGATTTAAATGACAATAATAACAAGTTTTATGTCTCATAGGTTATTAACTACTTGTAGGTACTAATTGCTGGGAAAAAATTTTGTGTTAAAAACATATCATAGCAGCTTGACTAGTTACTTCAAGCAAGCATATTTAAACTCAAGACAAGCAAGATGGAATGCCTTCCTAAGTGAGTTTGATATGGACATTCAGCACGTAAAGGGAAAATAAAACTAGGTAGCTGATGCCTTAAGCAGAAAACTACATGATATATATGAGCTATATTATAATCAGCTAGAAAATAAATTTTTGGAACAAGTGAGGGAAGAGGCACAAAAAGATCCAGAATACTAATTTTTATGGCAACATATGGAAGAAATTAGAAAGCAAGGAAGTACATTCGAATACGGAATAAATGAAGATCAAATGCTAACTTTCCGAGGAAAAGTGTATGTGCCTAATCGCATGGCTCTGAAAGAGCTGATAATGGATGAGTACCATCGCAACAATTATGCAGGTCATCCAAGATAGCAGAAAATGTTGAATGCAATAAGAAAGGTATACTTTTGGCCTGGTATGCATAATAACATTGCTGAGTATTTAAGTAAATGTTTAGAATGTCAACGGGGAATGTGGAGCATCAACATCCCGTAGGATTGTTGCAGCCCACACCAATACCCGAATGTAAGTGGGAGGTCATATCCCTAGACTTCATTACCAACTTACCATGAACAAAAAGGAAAAATGATTCCATCATGGTGGTGGTGGACAGATTGAGTAAACCTGCACATTTTATACGAGTGCAGTCCACTTACAAGACGGTACAGATCGCTGACATATTTATGAAGGAGATTTTCAGGTTGCACGGAATTCCGAAAATTTTTATTTCAAACCGGGATGTTAAGTTTACTTCTGCATTTTGGAAGACCCTTTTTACAGGACTGGCGACTTAGATAAAATTTAACACAACTTATCATCCCCAGACAGACGGTCAAACAGAGCGAGTAAACCAGGTGCTGGAAGATATGTTGCGCATGTATGTAATGTAGCAGCCAACTAAATGGGAATATTACCTGCACCTTGTTGAATTTTCTTACAACAACAGTTATCAAGAGTCCCTGAAGATGAGTCCTTTCGAGGCCTTTTATGGGAGGCAGTGTCACATGCCCATAAATTGGAGTAGCCCTAAGACAAAATTAATGTTGGGACGCAAGATGCTTGTTGAAATTAAAATAGAGGTAAAGAAAATAAGAGAAAATCTGAAGGATGCACAAGATCGGCAAAATATCTATGCAGATAAAAAGAGGTCTTATCGAGCATTCGAAGTGGGAGATCATGTATATGTGAGAATTAAACCCAAGAGGAGTACATTATGGTGGACCTCATGTGCCAAATTGGCTCCCAAGTTTTGTGGACCCTTCCAAATTTTGGAAAGAGTAGGACCTGTAGCTTATCAGCTAGCTTTACCCAGTCACATTCAAGTACACAATGTGTTTCATGTGTCCTTGTTGAAGCGTTATGTGTATGATGCAAAGCACGTAATACATTGGAAAAATATACAGGTAGGATAGAAATAATAATCCTAACTTCAGATATATATATATATATAGTGAGAAATTGACATGGAACCTTGTTGTTTACAGGTAGAACTGGATGGCGAGTTTTTGGTCGAGCCGCAACACATACTTGACCAAAGGGAAATTGTACTCCACAGGCAAGTTGTCTTCCAAGTTAAAGTGAAATGGAAGCACTTTGGGCTGGATGAGGCTACTTGGGAGGCCATAGGTCTTTGCAGAGTTAAAGGAAAAAAAACATTGAGGATGGTGTTACTTCCAAGGGGGGAAGTTGTGACAGCCTCATTAAAGATAACTAGTGTTAACTAGTTAAAGACAATTCTTTTTTATTGTGTCGGGAAAAGACTTAAATTATTATTATTTTTCTGGAAGTATTTTTACTAGTAATTAGTTATGAATAATAATTTAGTGGAGAGAATTTATTAAGGAAAGTAAAAAGCTGATGGTAAAATGTTTTCCAAGAACTAGTAAGTGGTTGGGGACAGTTGGAAATAGTTACCTGCTCCTCTGAGGATAAAATATTGATCCAAGTGAGGAGTAGGGGTTCTGTTATAGTTGGGAAAAAGGTTGAGGAATTTCCAGAGCTAGTAGAGACCAGTGGAAAGTTTTCTTAGAGAACCTATAACTAGTTTTCTGGAATTGACTGGACAATTTGTCCTGAGGTCATAGCAGAAAGTGAATCCACTGTTAACCCGTACCATCTAGATCTAGAGCTCGGGGGCAAGAAGAGGACGTAATCGCCTCTCTTGATGGTTGGGAGGACCACAACTTAAAAAAAAAACAGAGTGATACAGATAAGTAAAAATGGTTATTTTGTATTATGTATATAAGCAAGTAATGTTTGATTACACATTTATTTTGTATTGTGTATATAAGCAAGTAATTTTTTATTACACAGTTATTTTGTATTATGTTTATAAGCAAGTATTGTTTTATTATACAGTTTTATTATCTTCCTCTGAAAATAGAAAAGGAATAGATGTTGACTGAGACAATTTCTTTCTTACAAAATTCCGCCACAGTATAGACTAGATTCTATGGAGAATAATAGGAAATTATGAGGTATCAGTAGTTTAGCTGTAAGTTTTGGTTCTGTTATTTACTACAAAGAAAATGTATGTAATTAATACAAGGAAACATATAAATGCTGAAAATAGAACTGTTGGTCTTAGGTTCTAGGCAATTCCCTATCCAAGACAGATCATTCTTTACAGTTATTATGTGCTATACACGGACTCTAGTAACTCGTGGTCTGGACACCCTTTTTATTAAAAATGTTAAATAGAATCTTAAAACAAAATATCTAAACCATCCTATGGAACTAGAATCGAGAAGGGAATTGAGTGTTACACAATAGATGACATGTTTTCCATTTCTAGAACTTTTCGAAACTGGATACAGGTATTAAGGAATTATGACAAATGCTCAGTATAAGATATTAAATAAAGGATAGATAAAATGGATATTCGGCCAGAGAATATGGTAGACTAAATACTCCATAATTCTAAATAAATATCCATTCCGAAATATCTTAAAATAATTAAATTCACACTGGTGTTTTTAAACATTTATTCTCCTACAAAGTAAGTATAATCTACGATTGTACTATAATATGTTTGAATGACAAAGATAAAAGAGTCATTGAATATGTTTATACCAGGGATCATTCGTTAAAAAAATAAATAAAAGAGTATATTTATTACAAATTTTAAAACCCCCAGATGGTTCTATAAAATTCGATGGGTAGAGAGCATGAAACAAGAAACCCTTAAAACAAAACCCAGATTTGTTCTTATAGCTTGAATTAAAGATTCCATGTACAATCTCTACATAATTCGATCTTAAGACTTGACTCAAGAGGTATTCAACCTCCAAAAATAACTTATCGATTTAACCATAGAAATTATGTTCAGAGCCAGGATCTAGGAGGAGTAACATTGATTGAAAAGATACCTAGAGAAAGAGAGACAGTGTATTAGTTGAAGGCCGACGGAGTCACCGTAGGAAATGTCAAGTATAAGCTTAGTGCCAAAGACGACGGGGTTGGTGATACTGACCTATTGAAAAATCAAGAGATGATTAGTAGAGATGATGTATTTTATTAATTCTGGCCATATTAAAATATGAGAAAGTAAGAAAATGATAAGAGCAAGAAGATTTTCTTACTTGTAGGAGGAAAACTAACTTGCAGTCCAGCCTGCAGCGAAATACAAAGAAAGAAACAAAGTAAAATGATTAAACCCTTATGAGATTTTCTCACATCAAGAAAAATATTACATAAACCTTGACTAAAGTGCAAAGACTCCTCTTACCTGTCTGCGTCAATCTGGTGCAAGGAAACCACGCTCTAAGACGCCATGGCAAACAATGAAGAGTTTGGTTCTTCTTCTCGGCCTTGTTTGAAGGTGACTGTGAACTGAAGGTTGAAATTGCCGTCAAGGATCCAAATCCAAAACTTAAAGAAGCCGGAGGAATCGATCAACCTAAAAGCCGAAGGTCGGCCTCAATCGAGAGCTTAAACTTGGGAGGCACCAAGAGTATCAAAGGAGCAGAGAAGAAAAGCAGTAATGAGTTGTAGACGGAACTTCGAAGTATGTGTTAGGGTTGGCAAAGTTATGTCAGGCATTCCCGCTGAAATTATTAACCGTTGATCAAGGAAATGATCGACGGTGAAGATTAGTAGAGTACCATGGAGAACCGTAAGACAAATCTGCAGGAAATCCCGGCAGTTGTCAATTGTAGTAAATGTCATTACTTGTTAGGAATTTACCGCAGCAGTAAAACAATTTACGAAGAACATAAATAATTTACTGAGAGAAGTAAATAAACATAACCATGAAAGAACCCAGCAACAAATCACATAAACATAAACACAATGTTTATCCGGGAAAACCCCAAATCCGGGGAAAAACCCAACCAATGAAATTTTATTAACCATTGGCCAAAACCCTGGCCAATCCGGCCAAGTGAGCCTTCACCGCTCACCTCCAGGCCTACGTTACAATGAAGTCTTTGCAGCCCTTTTATAGGCCCCATCACATGCAATACCATGGGTCAAAACCATGGGTGCACAAAACCATGTGCCCCAAAAACCACCACTGTTTACCCTAGTCCACATTGACTCTACCCCGAGTCATGTTTACCTAACAATACTGCAGCATTAAATGGCTCCATTCTAGATAATCCACCATTGAGAAAATCAAGGTGTGATTCGTATAACGCAATTAATGAATCAACGTTATGGTGGACCACTTTGCAACAAAGTTAAAATCTTCCCAAACCTTAACCAAATTTTCCTTTGCAGACTATACATATATTAAAATAATAGTTCCAAGGTCTTAGTGTTTTTTATGTAAACAAGGTTGGAACTTAGTCGGTGGAAAATTTAACAACTAAAGGTTACATCAGATATTGGGGCTCGATGTATGAATGAAGTATTTCCTTTTTACTTAATGATTAGGATTAAAGCTCGAAAAAGAATATGGTAATCTATCTCTTTGCACATTATAACTATTTCGGTGTAAAAAAAAAATTTAATTAAATTAATTTTTTTTTTTTTACTAAGTATATTTAAAGGTTTATCTGTTACAAGTGGTATCATAGCAACGCTCGTAAGCTGGGACCCTAAGGGTCGACTAACGATAACGTTATGTGTGCTATTGATGCACAGAGAGAGAGAGATAATGAGAAGGGGATCATCATCACAACCACCCCAAGATACTGGGGAACCCTAAGCACAACCGCTGATGAACCCAGAAATGTGGGTTTAGTTAAGTGTCGAACATCACCAAGAAACTAGTCGTCTACTGGAAGAACAGTAGCACCAAACCAGTTTCCTGTTGAGTACGGTACAGAAAGTATAGGATGAAATGGTGCGTGTTCGAAAATATTTTTAATGATTACTACAAGACCAGGAGAAGATATTAAAGAGCCTGTCAGATAAACAAAATCAGGAGGTGGAACATCCAAGTACTGACAGAGGCATGCAAGCAGAAGATGAGCAGCAAATGAGAAACAACACCATTGACAGAGTGGAAAGAAGCCCATCTCAGCGAAGAAATAATAAAAATTACAATGAGGCAGAATCTGGCAATTTGTTAGATAATAAATAGGTTAAGAAGTAGAAAGTATAGCTTCAGGGGGGATTTCGAAAGATTAAACCACCAACATTTGATAGTGAGGCTGAGGAGGTGGCAGAAGAATGGTTAATTAACATGAACAAGTATTTTCAGGTGTATGAATATAACAACAACCTGAAGGCCAGATTAGCACTATATCAGCTAAGAGAAAAAGCCACTCTATGGTGGGAAGAAGTGAAGAATGTATGTAGCATTGAGGAACAAGATGTCACCTGGGAATCGTTCCAGCAATACTTTAAAGACAAGTATTTGACAGAACGATTCTATGAAGGAAAAGCTAAAGAATTTCATGACTTAAGGCTGGGACAGATGACCATGGATGAATATATCACCAAGTTCACCTCCCTGTTACGATTTGTTCCATATCGTAGAGAAGAAAAGGCTAAGGTGTAGAGATTTTTGAGCAGTCTACCAACACACATGAAGGAGCGAATAGAATTCGTAAACCCCCGAACCATGGATGAAGCCATTTATAAAGCACGAATGTGCTATCAGCAGTCCAAGGCAAAAGGGGAGGTTAGCAAAAATTGGCAGCCAAAGAAAAGATAGAAAAGTAACTCAAATATCAAAGGCACCAAAAGCAGTAACTTTAAGAATTCTGCATGAAATCCTGTTAGCAAATAATTTGGCAAAAATCACCAGAGAACCAGATGGCCAGCAGAAGAAAATCCTACGGAAGCATCCAGTAAGCCTGAGCAAGGACAGATGACTAAGACACCTCTACAGTGTTAGGGGTGTTGTGAGGCACACTATTACAAAAACTGTCCACAGCGAACCAGAAATGATACAGTGGCAAACTTGCAAGAAGATTCTACAGTAGGTGATGTGGCGTGAAACATACCTCGCATCAATCTGGCTTTGGAATACCGACAGGAAGATTATCAGCCAACAATGATTGAACTCAAAGCTAAATTACAAACTCAAGCTGTTTCTATTTTGGTAGACCCAGGAGCAAGTCTGAGCTATGTTAGTCCCAAAATAGTGGAAATGTGTAAACTGAAAGAACAGAAATTTAAAAGTTCATGGCTGGTACAGCTAGCTGCCAGAGCAAAACGAAAAGTAACTGCCAAAATTCCAAATTGTATTCTGGAAATTTCAGAACAACAGTTACAAGTAGATATGAGCATTCTTCCATTAGGATCCTATGATGTTTTGCTAGGCATGGACTAGCTAGAAAAGCTTTGGACCTTAGTAGACTATAAGGAAAAGGTTATCTACTACAGAATGCACGATGGAACACGTAAAGAGATTCAAGGAATAAAAAATCCATTGCAGATATGCCTAATTAAAGCATCCCAAATGAATAAGTGTATAAGGATGGGATGCCAGTTATACACTATTTAAGTAGGGTATGCAGATTCCAAGGAAAAATCGCCTATGATGGAAAATATACGTGTGGTACAGGAATTTTTGGATGTCTTTCCAGAAAACATTCCTAGTTTACCACCAAGGAGAGACATAGACTTCACCATAGAGTTACAGCCAGGAGCTTCTCCTGTGTCAAGGGTGCCTTACAGAATGACTGTGCCGGAACTAACTGAGCTGGAAATGAAGTTACAAGAACTGTTAGATAAGGGCTACATTCATCCAAGTTTTTCCCCTTGGGGAGCACCATTACTGTTCATGAAAAAGAAGGATGGCACAATGCGAATGTGCATGGACTACAGGCAACTCAACAAGTTAACAGTCAAGAACAAGTACCCTCTACCAAGGACTGAGGATTTATTTGATCAGGTAAAAGGGGCCACAATGTTTTCCAAGATAGATTTAAGATCTAGATATCACCATATTCAAATCAAGGATGAAGGCATTTACAAGACAGCATTCCGTACCAGGTATGGACACTATGAATTTGTGGTGTTACTCTTTGGATTAACGAATGCACCAACAACCTTTATGAGGATAATGCATGGAATATTTCACCCTTTCTTGGATAATTTCATACTTATATTTATAGATGATATTCTGATCTATTCTAAAAATCAGGAAGAGTATAAGGAACATTTGAGGATTTTTCTGGAAATGTTAAGAAAACACCAGCTATACGTTAAGTTCAGCAAATGTGATTTCTTTAAAACAGAAATCCAATATCTAGGCCATGTTATTTCAGCAGAAGGAATTGTTTTTGATCCAAAGAAGATCAAAACAATTATGGAATGGTGAGTGCCCCAGAACGTGGTAGACATTAGATCCTTTATGGCATTAGGTGGGTACTACTGAAGATTTATTGAAGGATTTTCCAGAATTTCTTTTCCTATTACCTCTTTGCAGAGGAAAGGAAAAGTTTTTAAATGGACAGTTGAATGTCAGGACAGCTTTAAAAAGCTGAAACAGCTTTTGACCATTGCACCTGTGCTAAGGGTAGCTAATCCTAACAAAGAATCTGAGGTATGTACCGACGCAAGTAAAGAAGGTGTTGGGGCAGTTCTATCTCAGGAAGGCAAAGTGGTGGCATATGAATCAAGGAAGCTAAAAGACCATGAACAAAGATATTCAGCGTATTATATGGAACTAACAGCAGTGGTACATGTGCTCCGAGTGTGGAGGCACTACTTGCTGGGCAAAAATTTTGTACTAAAAACATATCATAGTAGCTTGGCTACTTACTTCAAGCAAGCATATTTAAACTACATGATATATATGAGTTGACATATTATAATCAGTTAGAAAATAAATTTGTGGAACAAGTGAGGGAAGAGGCACAAAAAAATCCAGAATACCAATTTTTATGGCAACCAATGGAAGAAATCAGAAAGAAAGGAAGTACATCCAAATACAGAATAAATGAAGATCAAATGCTAATTTTCTGAGGAAAAGTGTATGTGCCTAATTGCATGGCTCTGAAAGAGCTAATAATGGATGAGTACCATCGCAGCAATTATGCAAGTCATCCAAGATACCAGAAAATGTTGACTGCAATAAGAAATGTATATTTTTGGCCTGGTATGCGTAAAAACATTGCTGAGTATTTAAGTAAATGTTTAGAATGTCAACAGGTGAAGGTGGAGCATCAACATCTCACAGGATTGTTGGAACCCATACCACTACCCGAATGGAAGTGGGAGGTCATATCCCTAGACTTCATTATTGGCTTACCGTGAACAAAAAGGCAAAATGATTCCATCATGATGGTGGTGGACAGATTGAGTAAATATGAACATTTTATACCAGTGCAGTCCACTTACAAGACGGTACAGATAGCTGACATATTTATGAAGGATATTTTCAGGTTGCACGGAATTCTAAAAACCATCATTTCAGACCGGGATGTTAAGTTTACTTCTGCATTTTGGAAGACCTTGTTTATAGGACTCGAGACTCAGATAAACTTTAGCACAGCTTATCATCCCCAGACTGACAGTCAAACAGAGCGAGTAAACAAGGTGCTGGAGGATATGTTGCGCATGTATGTAATGCAGCAACCACCGAAATGGGAATATTATCTGCACCTTGTTGAATTTTATTACAATAACATTTATCAGGAGTCCTTGAAGATGAGCCCTTTCGAGGCCTTGTATGGGAGGCAGTGTCGCACACCCATAAATTGGAGCAACCCTGAGACAAAATTAATGTTGGGACCCGAGATGTTTGTTGAAATGGAAATAGAGGTAAAG
This sequence comes from Pinus albicaulis, assembly GCA_034641835.2. Lineage (NCBI taxonomy): Eukaryota > Viridiplantae > Streptophyta > Pinopsida > Pinales > Pinaceae > Pinus > Pinus albicaulis. Next base: position 417,758,110 of record CM076579.1, on the reverse strand, counting down.
AAAATAAGACAAAATCTGAAGGCTGCACAGGATCGACAAAAGATCTATGCAGATAAAAAGAGGTCTTATCAAGCATTCGAAGTGGGAGATCATGTATATGTTAGAATTAAACCCAAGTGGAGTACATTACGGTGGACCTCCTGTGCCAAATTGGCTCCCAGGTTCTGTGGACCCTTCCAAATTTTGGAAAGGGTAGGACCTTTAGCTTATCGGCTAGCTTTACCCAGCCACATTCTAGTACACAATGTGTTTCATGTGTCCTTGTTGAAGCGTTATGTGCATGATGAAAAAATGTACAGGTAAAAGAGAAATAATATTCCTAACTCGATACACACACACACACACATATATATATTATGAGAAATTGACATGGAACCTTACTGTTTACAGGTAGAACCAGACGGCGAGTTCCTAGTCTAGCCACAACACATACTTGACCGAAGGGAAATCGTACTCCACAAGCGAGTTGTCGTCCAAGTTAAATTGCAATGGAAGCACTTTGGGTCGGATCAGGCTACTTGGGAGGATGAAATATTTGTACAAGAAGTTTACCCAGAGCTCTTTGCAAAGTTAGAGTAAAAAAAACACCAAGGACGGTGTTACTTCAAGGGGGGCAGTTGTGACAGCCTCATTAAATATAGCTAGTGCTAACTAGTTAAAAGACAATTCTTTTTTATTGTGTCAGTAAAAGACTTAAACTATTATTATTTGTCTGGAAGTATTTTTACTAGTAATTAGTTATGATTAATAAATTAGTGGAGAGAATTTATTAAGGAAAGTAAAAAGCTGATGATAAAATGTTTTCCAAGAACTAGTAAGTGGTTGGGGACAGTTGGAAACAGTTACCTGCTCCTCCGAGGATGAAATATTAATCCCGGTGAGGAGTAGGGGTTCTGTTCTAGTTTGGAAAAAGGTTGAGGAATTTCCAGAGCTGGTAGAGACTAGTGGAAAGTTCACTCAGAGAACCTAGAACTAGTTTTCTGGAATTGACTGGATTGGTTGTCCTGAGGTCAAAGCAGAAAGTGAATCCACTATTAACCCGTACTATCCAGATCTGGAGCTCGGGGGCAAGAAGAGGACATAATCACCTCTCTTGATGGTTGGGAGGAACACAGCTTTAAAAAAAAAAAAAAACAGAGTGATACAGATAAGTACAAATGGTTATTTTGTATTATGTATATAAGCAAGTAATGTTTGATTACACATTTATTTTGTATTATGTATATAGGCAAGTAATGTTTGTTACACATTTATTTTGTATTCTATATATAAGAAAGTGATGTTTGATTACACAGTTATTTTGTATTCTGTTTATAATAAAGTATTGTTTTATTATACAGTTTTAATATCTTCCTTTGAAAATAGAAAAGAAATAGCTGTTGACTGAGACAATTTCTTGCTTACAAAATTCTGCCACAATATAGACTAGATTCTATGGAGAATAACAGGAAATTATGAGGTATCAGTAGTTTAGCTGTAAGTTTTGGTTCTGTTATTTACTACCAAGAAAATGTATGTAATTAATACAAGGAAACATATAAATGCAAAAAATAGAATTGTTGGTCTTAGGTTCTAGACAATGCCCTACCCAAGACACATAGTTCTTTACAGTTATTCTATGTTATACACGGACTTTAGTAACTCGTGTTTCAGACACCCTTTTTATTAAAAATGTTAAATAGAATCTTAAAACAAAATGTATGAACGATCCTGTGAAACTAGAATCGAGAAGGGAATCGAGTGTTACACAATAGACGGCATGTTTTCCATTTCTAGAACTTTTCTAAATTGGATTCAGGTATTAAGGAATTATGACAAATTCTCAGTATAAGATATTAAATAAAGGATAGATAAAATGCATATTCAGCTAGAGAATATGGTAGACTAAATACTCCATAATTCTTAATAAATATCCATTCCGAAATATCTTAAAATACTTAAATTCACACTAGTGTTTTTGAATGTTTATTCTCCTACGGAGTAAGTATAATTTACAATTGTACTATAATATGCTTGAATGACAAAGATAAAAGAGTCATTGAATATGTATATACCAAGGATCATTCGTTAAAAATAAAAATAAAAGAGTATATATATTACAGATTTAAAAACCCCCAGAGGATTCTATAAAATTCGACGGGCAGAGAGCATGAAACAACAAACCCTTAAAACAAAACCCAGATTTGTTCTTATAACTTGACTTGAAGAGTCCATGTACAATCTCTACAGAATTCGATCTTAAGACTTGACTCAGGAGGTATTCAACCTCCAAAAATAACTTATCGATTTAACCATAGAAATTCTGTTCGGAGCTAGGATCTAGGAGGAGTAACATCGATTGTTAAGATACCTAGAGAAAGAGAGACAATGTATTAGTCAAAGTCCGATGGAGTCATGGCAGGAAATGTCAAGTATAAGCTCAGTGCCAAAGACGACAGGGTTGGTGATATTGACCTGTCGAAAAATCAAGAGATGATTAGTAGAGATGATGTACTTTATTAATCCTGTCTATATTAAAATATGAGAAAGTAAGAAAATAATAAGTGCAGGAAGATTTTCTTACCTGTAGGAGGAAGAATAACTTGCGGTCCAGCCTACAGCGAAATACAAAGAAAGAAACAAAGTAAAATTATTAAACCCGTACGAGATTTTCTGACATCAAGAACAATATTACATAAACCTTGACTAAAGTGCAAAGACTCCTCTTACCTGTCTGTATCTTTCTGGTGCAAGGCAACCACGCTGTAAAGATGCCATGGCAGACAATGAAGAGTTTGGTTCTTCTTCTCGGCTTTGTTTGAAGGTGACTATGAACTGAAGGTTGAAATTGCCGTCAAGGATCCAGACCCAAAACTTAAAGAAGCCTGAGGAATCGATGAACCTGAAAGCCGAAGGTCGGCCTCAATCGAGAGCTTAAAACCCGGAGGCACCGAGAGTATTAAAGGAGCAGAGAAGAAACACAGTAATGAGTTGTAGACAGAACTTCGAAGTATGTATTAGAGTGGGAAAAGTTATTTCAGGCATTCCCGCCGAAATTATTAACTATTGACCAGCGAAATGATCGACGGTGAAGAACAGTAGAGTACCATGGAGAACCGTGAGACAAATCTGTAGGAAATCCCGGCAGTTGTCAATTGTAGTAAATGCCAGTACTAGAGTATTAAATGGCTCTACCATTCCAACTAATCCACTGTTGAGAAAATCAAGATGGGATTCATATAACGCAATTAATGAATCAACATTATGGTAGACCACTTTGTAACGAAGTTGAAATCTTCTCAAACCTTAACCAACTTTTCCTTCGCAGACTATACATATATTAAAATAATAGTTCCAAGGTTGGAACTTAGTCAGTGGAAAAGTTAACAACTAAAAGTTAGATGAGATGTTGGGGCTCAATGTATAAATGAAGTAATATGGTAATATATCTCTTTGCACATTATGACTATTTGAGTGTAAAAAAAAAATCAAATTAACACTTTCGTCTTAGTGGACAAGGTTGGCCATAGTGACGACCTCCCAGGGTAAAATTGCAGTACCATACAATCAGTCACAATTTCAATATTTTTGCATAATAATTACAAGGAAACCATACAATCAATCTTAATTTCAATATTTTTGCATGATAAGAGGTTTTTGTAATTTTTTTTATGGAGATTTTGGTAAAATTTTAATAAAATTTGATAGTGATTTTTGTAAATTTATTAAATTTCAAATTTTTAAATAACTAAAAATTTTAATAACACGGAATCTATTTCTACCATAGACAAAAATATGATTCTAATGTAAAATAAACATATTCAAACATTATGTCAAGTTTTTATGGAATTGACTGAAACGTGTACAATAAACATATTCAAACATTATGTCAAGTTTTCATGAAATTGACTGAAACGTCTGTGTCCTAGTGGATCGATGTGACTTGACGATAGTGATTTTTCTTTGGATGGCCAATGGTCAAGTTCCTTTAGGTTGCTTCCTCCACCAACCAGAAGTCATTCCCTTTGGGTGAGATTTTAATAAAATTTGGTAGTAATTTTTGTAAATTTATTAAATTTCAAATTTTTAAATATTTAAAAATTTTGATAGGGCTGAATCTATTTCTACCATAAATTCAAACATAATGTAAAATAAACATATTCAAACATTATGTCAAGTTTTCATGAAATTGACTGAAACGTATAAAATAAACCTATTCAAACATTATGTCAAGTTTTCATGAAATTGACTGAAACGTCTGTGTCCTGGTTAGCTAGTGGATCGATGTGACTTGACGATAGTGATTTTTCTTTGGATGGCCAATGGTCAAGTTCCTTTAGGTTGCTTCCTCCACCAACCAAGCCCGTGCGAAGTCATTCCATTCAAAGGGACCGGTGTCAACTTCCTTAAAATGAGGATTACATTATGATCTGCAAAACGTTATACAATCCATGTTCGAGTGAAAGGCCATGGAAGAACATATACTATTAACATTCTACATGACCTCTTTCAAAATATTTCCATACTTTGAACAAATTTCAGCGTTGAACAGGATTGCATGTAACTTAACCTCAGTACAAATATATTTGGGAGGCCAGACCGAAAAAGTTATTTTAATCCCTTTTGAACATTCTTTTACTTCTCCACAGTTCTGAGTAATGTTTTCTATGCGTTATAATATCGAAAACCTAGTTTTGAAGGTTAAGGATTACAATATGAAGAAATTGTAAATATTTATTTGTTAGGATAGTTTTCAATTCAAGCGATTTTAAGTTTTTCCAAATTTATCTTATTTTTGAATTTTTGGTATTTTATACCATTCTGAAAAGAATTAATTTTGTAGAGGTGCAAACCATGAGAAAGATTTGAATGGTATGATTCCATCCTCGTTACCTTCCATTATCTATAGGTTTATCAAATGATAAAGAAATAATTTTAATGTTATAGTATACTTTATTTAATTATCTTTAATTATATTTTATATTTTTAAAATATAATATTTATTTTATTAATTTTTATGGATTATTATTTATCTATTGACTATTGGTATTTATTTTTTATTTCTTATATTTATGAGGCTTTTATCATGTAGTTTATTTCAAATTTATTATATTTATGTGGTTTTTTTCGAATTCAAGTTTCTGGCATATTCTAACATTTTGATTTTTTTTGGAGAGGACTATTACTAAAATAAATGTGAATGGTGTGTTTTCAATTATAATCTCATTTAAATCAATTTGTAATTGTAAATGGTTTGATTTAATTTGTTAATTATATTAAAGGATTTTAGCATGGAGATTTTCCACAATTAAGTACATATTGGTTATGAAGGTTTTGGATTACTGTATAAAATTGTTTAGTTGACATTTGATGTAAACATAGTTGTAATGAATAATTGAAGAGTGTTGGACTAGGTATATATGGAGAATAAAATCAAATCAGAGTGAGCTTCCTAGCCTTTAAGATGTCAAAATTATAGTGAGCTCGGGAGGCTTCTCTCCAAGCTTTTTGAGCATAGGAATAAAATCTTAAATCAAACTAAATAACTCTTTTCTTTAGGTCCGATAGACCAAAGATTGGTCTGAGTGGGTTAACCATCATCATCAAATAAATGTAATTGTTGATAAAAATCAATTTATAAACAATTAATAATAATGAACTAAAAAAATAAGAATTAAGAAATAAATAGAATAATTCAAATTAGACTTAGTCAAATTTATGGATGCAATCACGAATTCATCAAATTGAATTAAATTATTACCATACATTATTAAATAATTTTATTGATGAATAAAATTAAAGATTAAAAAATTAAGTATAATTAAACAGTTAATGTATTAGATAATTAAATTGTTAAATTTAAGGGAATCTAAGTATTAATAATAGAAAATTACATGGAAAATTTTATGGGTTAATATTCGTAGGTGCGCTAATTTTCCATGATTTTTCGAGGAAAAAGATTCGTCAATTTCAATTTTTTTATAAAAATGATTCGCCCAAATTTTACAATATAAATTATTTTATCTTAAAAATCGGAACATTATATAAACACTATATATAAAATCATTATAAATTTGAATAATTTTATATATATACAATAAACATTTTATTGTTTTCATATTAGCGATCAATGAGATTAGCCAATGTTTTTAAACTTCAAGATAATTTTCCATCCTTCAAATTTTCCCTATAGAAAAAGGGGGAATTTAAGAAATAATTAGAAAGTATCACTAAAAATGGGAGATGTGTTCACCATAAAAGTAGTACATTTCAAAAATTTCACATAGGGCCACTCGAGAGGCTTTGTGATCAATATATTAATGTATTTAAGTTACATTTAAAAATAAAAATATACAACTTACATTAACAAAATAAAATATAGTTATAACTTTAAAAAAAACAATGGAAGTTATAACAAAATATTTGAACTTTCCTGGACCTTTCAGACCTTGGACGTGCGTGGACGATATGGGGGAAGTGTCATTGGCTTTAATAAACAGACCATACAAGTTCACAATCTGTGGGGATTGGATGGGATACTTGGGGCAGACATCACCGACATCACCGCCTCTAATCTTGGTACCCCCTTCAGAATTCTAAATATCTATGGAACTTGTCGTAACAGACTAGCTTTCTGGGACAAGTTGTTTCACTCCTCAATCATGCAAGAGGATCATATTATAGTTGGAGGCGACCTAAAATTCTCTTTGGGTGATGTTGAATCTTAGGGTCCCTAAGCATCGCCTGATCCAGTGTCCTATTACTTTAAGAAATTTCTTGACATAGCCAATTTGATTGACTTAGAGATGGAAAAAAAACTATCCACTTGGCGAAATAGAATGACTGGGGAAGCTTCTCTAACTCGAAGGTTGGATCATTTTTTGATTTCAATAAATTTTTATGTCTGGATGGACAGGGCTAGGCAATGGGTGGTCTCAAGTGGTTTTTCGGATCACTCTCCCATCTATCTTGAGATACATGGTGAGAACAAAAAACCCCATTCCCCTTTCAATTTCAACTCCCCTTGGCTTGAAGAACCTAAATTCTGACATATAGTCAGGGAGAAGTGGAATCACTGTCAACTGATGCATAATACGCCGCCTACAAAAGTCATTACCAATAACATGTCTAGCATAAAGGAGAAGACTATCAAGTAGGCAAAGGTGAAAAGGATCAGAGATGAGGGAGAGTTAGGGAGGATTGAAAGGGAGATTTCCCATATGCTTGATGATGATGGCATGGGTAATACCTCCTTGGAGAATAAAGAAAAACTCACCCTCCTGGAAACAAAAAGAATCAAGCTCTTAAGACTTAAGGAGGAAGCATGGAGAATCAAGAGTAGGGCTATCTGGCTTTAAGCGGGGGATAATAATACCAAATTATTTTAGCAATGTTCCAAAGGTAGAAAGAGCATTAATACCATTTGGGAATTGAATAATCATCATGGAAGGGTGGCTAAAACTCATCAAAAACTTTCAAATATGGGAATCAGGCACTTCTCCCACATTTACAAATATCCAAGGGTGGCCAACATTGGATAAGTGCTCAGCATTGCAAGGTAGATGCCCATGTATGTGGAAGATGATGATTCGGATTCCCTCAATGCCCCTATCACTATAGGTGAGATAGAAGTTGTCCTTAAATTATTCAAAAATTACAAGAGCCCTGGACTGGATGGTTGGCCTATTGAATTCTATCTATCCTTATTTTATCTTATTGGTAAGGATCTTCTTTTGGTGATCGAGGACTGTAGAGTATCTGGAAGAATGTATGACAGCTTCAACACCACCTTCATAGCCCTCATTCCCAAGGTGGACAAGCCCCTATCTTTGAGTGACTATCAGCCTATCTCCTTGTGTAAATGTCTCTTCAAAATCATTGCTAAAATCATTTCTAATCACATTAAGCCTATCTTATCCCGGAACATATCTAAGGAAAAACTTTCCTTCCTTCACAATAGACAAATCCATGAGGCCATTGGCATTGCACAAGAATCCCTTCACTCTATGAAGCTCAATAGCCTTAAATCTACCATACTCAATATTGATCTGGTGAAAGCTTTTCATTGCTCCTGTTGAACCTACCTCCATCTGATTCTTACCCATATCGACCTCCCCATTCCTTTCATTCAATGGATTATGTGATGTATTACCAATGCTATAGCTACTTCTTTTTTCCATGTAGGTCATGGTCTCCGCCAAGGATTCCCCTTATCCCCTCTACCATTCCTCCCAATTATGTAGGGTCTCACTAAGCTCATTGCCTCTTCTAGGAATGAAGGGAAGCTCCCGGGAGTCAAAATCACTAATACTATTTATATGACTCACTTTCTTTTTGTTGATGATGCACTCATATTTCTAGATGGCTCCTTGTGGGACTCCATTTTTTTCAAAAGGATATTCTATACCTTCTACACTGCTACTGGAATGCAACCCAATCTAAGAAAATACACCATTATGATAACAAGATGCTCCTTCCAAGAGGGTATATATGCCCTTCAACTATTTCAATTTGATCACAGGAATATTGAAGAGGGCTTAAAATATTTGGGATTCAGACTCAAGCCCAACAATTATAGAATCACGGATTGGAATTGGCTCATAGCAAAAATTGAGCGAAGAATCAACATATGGCAACAAAAACAGATCTTTAGAGCCAGAAAAATTGTTCTGATAAAGTCTATTTTGGAGGCAAACCCAGTGTATTGGATGGCTCTAGCTTGGATTCCAAAAGGTGTTACTAACATAATACAAAAAATATGTAAATTCTTCCTCTCACACAATAACGAGGATGGACACACCTTTGCTTGGGTAAGTTGGGACAAGATAGCCAAGCCCAAACATTGGGGCGGTTAGGGACTCGAGGATCTAAATCTCTTTGCCACTACACTAGCTGCCAAAATGGGATGGTATCTCCTGACCTCCAATAGTGTCTAGTAGGAAGTTACATATTCAAAATACATCGCTCCTGTATCTACACTTGATAGGATAAGAAGCCCCAACAAATTTAGGACCATCTCATCCTTTGTTTGGCACACTATCTTGAAATCCATAGAACTCATCAAACAAGGTCTAGCTTGGTGCATCGGATCGAGCACACAGGTTCAGATAGGTTTGGATGCTTGGCCTGGTTGTGGGAGGGAACATTTTCTCTCGTTGGACCTGAGACAATTCCTTAAAGAGAATGGGATCAGTCAGCTTAGTCAGGTGGCGGATGGGGACAAATCTGATTGGATTAATCAAGCTTGGAAATCACCACAAGATCTAAACATCCTAGCACACAGATGGAGGGCTTGGTAGAGATATATCAGGGCCCTCAAGACCTCTCATATTAGAGTCTCAGAAGTAGAGGATGAATTTATCTGGGCTATATCCTCAAAAGGTATTTATTCACAAAAACATGGTTATTTTTCTCTTACAGCAGCTCTATAGCCTCCTGAACAGATCTGGTGGTGGAAACCTCTATGGATGTTAAAGGCTCCCCCAAAATCCTGACTATTCATGTGGTGCTTGCTTACAAATCGTGTGCCTACGAAGGACAATATAGAAAACAGATCCATTCATGGTCCCTATAGGTGTGGTCTGTGCAAAGAAGAGGCCGAAGAAATCAACCATCTCTTTCTCAATTACTCTATGACTTGTAATACCTGGAAAAAGGTTACTAAGGAGCTTGGCATCAATAAAATTTTGCATGGGGAGACTATCTCCATGGCTTGGCACAACTGGTGGCACTCTAGTACCTCAACAAAGGCTCGTAACCTGACTATCCTAATCTCGTGGGGCATTTGGCTGTCTCAAAACCACATCATTTTCCAAAGTACCCCTATCTCTTGGACTACCATTTCCAATTCCATTTATGCCCTCTATCATTCCATACCTGAAGAGGCCAACTAAAATATTGATAGAATTACTGTGCCTCAAATGATTGACAAAGATATCTATTGGGCATACTTTGATGTTGCTACTAGTATTGATGGATGTGGTGGAGGGGCTATTTTGTACCTATTGGACTCACATTTCTTTCAGATCAAGATGGGCTTAGGCCCGAGAACCAACAATTATTCGAAGCTCAACAGTCCCACACTGCTCCTCATTTTTGCCTAAGAAAAAAGATGCAAAAGGATACATATCTTTGGGGATTCTAATATTATTATTAACTGGTTCAATAATAATGCAAGATGTCATGTACATAGACTTAGGAGTTTTCTGGATGAATTGTTGGCTCTTAAAAATCTTTTTTACATTATTAATGTCACTCACATTTTCAGACAAAGGCAGACTCTGACAGCCTATCTAAAGAAGTCACGCACCTAACTTGTGGGCAATGGCACATCACTGAGCATAAGGGACCAGAGATATATTAGCACTACCATAGGCCTTTCATTGAGGATTTTGGGCTCATGGAACCTACTGATCAACACTAATGATCAAAGGCATTTTTTCTTTTAAAATTTTTTCATACAGGCTCTCTATATATTTTGATGATATTATGTCCATCTAGACTCGCACAGTAAATTGTAAATATTGTTTACAATGCAACGTGTAATTTTCTTTACAATTAATAAAAATTACGAATTTTTCCTTGGAAAGAAAAAAAATTATTTGTACTTTCACTTTAATTTTAAGCTACATATATATATATATATATATATATATATATATATATATATATTTTGCATGATAGAGTTAAAAGATGACATGTAAAAATAATATTATTAATATAATTGATGTGTAATTTATACTATGTCCAGTTGACACGTAATAATTAAAATAGAAATTTATTAATAACAAAAAGAATTAGTAACATTTATAAATAAAATAATGTCTATATTAAATAACATAATTTTATATCAATTTTATAGGAAGAAAAAAAAATCTCACATATTTTCATTTTATATTGTGAGAGAGATGTGTAATTTATTCCATGCTTAATATATAGTGGATATATAATATTTAAAATTTATTGATAACAAAAATAACTAATGTGCATCATAAATGGAATATTTCAATATGCATTTTGACTAAAATATTTTCACATCAAATATACATATGTGGAGAAAGAACAACTTCTTATTCTACTAATATATTCTTTGAATTCAAGGTATCATAAAGATTTGTAATTCCTTAAATGTTGGAAAATCACATTTTAAAAAATATTAATAATGAAATAATTCAATGTGGGCTTATATAGATAAACCACTAACATTTTTAAAAATATTCATAAAAGAGAGAGAGAGAGAATGATTTATTAGTGCTTTTTTCAAAGGTGCATCCAAATCTAACGAGAGCTTAAAGGAATGAAATCTTTTCTCAAGTTTTGGATGCAAAAAATGGTTTGCATCTTGAGAGATTAAAAATGGTTTACATCTTGAGAGATTTTATCCCTCTCAGTGCTTGGTAGATTTGGAGTTAAGAAGGATCTATGCTAGTGACTATTAACTAAATTTTTTTGACTTGGTAACTAAAAATAAAAATAAATAATAAATAATAAATAATAAATAATAATTAGAAATATAAATAGATCTCTCTATATACCAAGGGTGAAGAACCATCAAATCTATTGAGCTCTAAACCTTTTTTTAGAGTGAAAACAGATTTTATCCCTCCTTCCTCTTGGTAGAATTGAAGTGAAATAAATCTTGTTTTGTAATATTATCTTTATTAAATTAATATACTTTATTATTAATTATATTATATGGTTGACTTTTATTTATCATAATTAAATGTAATAAAGTAATGGTAAAGAAGGGTCGATTATGTTTTTCAATTATTTGACAATGGTTGTTGAAGTAAACTAAAGTTGTCTATCATAGATATGGTTGCCATCTTGAGCATGGTTGAAAATGGTGGCACATGATTGACTATATTTGGCCATGGTTGACCATAGTTAGTTCTGCTTGGCCATGTTGAAGATGGTTTGTTAGAATTAATGGAGAAAGCTAGACTTAGATGTTTGTTGTGATGAGGATTGGATTGAGGCTCTAAGATTAGATCTCAGATCCTACTATCTAGGGAGTGGTTCAAACCACCCTCTTTGTGTGCAAGTCTATATGTACAGGTTCTTTTGTATGGAGAAATAGTGTTTTGTGTGGAGTGCTCGGGCATTCTCCAGATATCTCACCTAAAGAACCCATTTAGTTAATAGAATTCAGTTTTTAACATGGTATGAGAGCTTCAGGTAAAGGCTGAGTGAACTATGAGGATGTGAGGATCCATGGAGGATCGTTGCGGTTGCACATTGTGAAGCGATCTGCATGAAGTTTTCATTGGTAAAGTCCAGAGTTTGGAGCTGCGTAAGTTTGGGGTAGTCTGTTCATGGTGGTGCCCAACAACGTGCCTCTGCAAATTAACAACGTGCCTTTGTGAGTGTTGGAGTGGATGCTTTGATTAGGAGGTTGGAAGGTAGCGCGAGTTAGGGAGAGCAGCGTGAATTAGCGTTTCTCCATGCAACGTTTCTGGAGCGTGGTATGTGGATCAACGTTTGAATATGAGAGAGATTTCTTGCTAACAAAGTGACGTAGGATCCCTGTGCAATAGTTTGAAGACCCACTAGTCCAAAAAAAAGCATAACTGGAAGGCCCTATGCATTGAGTCCGACCCTTCCATTGATGAAGCGGAGGAGCAGTGGCCATTGTCGTTTGGTTGTCCTGGAATAATACGCATTGGTGTCCATGTGCATGAACAAGTTGACGTCCAAATACAGCCCTCCGCTGCTGCATTGGTCAACTATTCTCATAGATGTTTGTGCTCTTGTCCCCCGGTTGGTCATGCGCAAGAATTTTCCACAGGAGGCCTAGCCACACGGTCTAACAGGGCCACAAAAGACAGTCCAGCCATATTTCTATATTTCGATACCATTATTTATTGGTATTTTGGGTATGATCATGATCACATCTGTACTCATAACTGCAGGAAATAGGTGTGAACGTTAGTTCGATCGCGTGAATGGGTGGCAAAAAGGAGACGAAGGAAACAAATATCACTTTTCCAAATGTGTATTCTTTTGGTTGAGTTGTGTTTTTTTAAGCTATTTATTCTAGGTGTCTTGACGAAGTCCAGGTTTGAAAAGGTCGAATTCATTTTTGTAATGATCCAACCTATTTTTGTAATGATAGTTGCATAGAAGCTATCATTTTCACCATAAGGTTCTAAAGTTGAATAGTTTTCAAAGGGAGAATTTTCCCGCTTGCGTGGTAACGAGGTTGTTGGAGCTCGTGAGAAGACTGATGTGAATCAAAAAGAAATATGGAAGCGAGATAAAGTGAGATAAGTTGGATTTTTTCAACATGGATGCACTTTTAGACATATTTGACCCTGATGATATTTTCTTCATGAGGCTTGGTGGTTTTATTAATGACCACAATTATCGAGATATACTATATGTTCTGCAATAGCGTGAGATTGAAGAATCACGAGTTGTTCCTCATGAAGGATGTAAAGAGGAACATATGGTTGAAGATCAAGAAGACCTAATAGTCATTCTTGCGGAAGGAAGAAAAGATGAACATATTGTTGAAGATCAATTGGACTAGCCACGTGAAGTTGATTGCAAATATGTGGCAGAAGAAGACAATATGGAGAGAATTCAAATTATGATGATCTGATGAACATTTATGTATGTGCGGACGTTAGCAACATCAACAAGGAAGAAGCAACAAAGTTTGAAGATGAATTGAAGTTTCTTGAAGCATGGCTTGAAACACCATGTCTTTATGAAGTCAACACAGAAGTTGCATCAATGAATGATGAAGAAAATATCGCTTTCAGATGGTTGACACTGGAAATAGTGAGAGGAAAATTCTCCTATCCAGCCTGTCATAATTTTGAGAAGGGTGAGGATAAGAGTTCAAGATTTCCATCATTGGAGAAGAAATGAGTTGCAAATATATCACTACCTCATGGTAAGGAAAGTGAAGATGAAGCCTCACCTTGGAATGAACAAGTATGGACTCGCAAGCAAGAAGACCAAAATGAAAAAATATGTTACCAAGTTTTTCAATTTTTTTATGTTTTTGTTGTAAGCCTGGATGAGACTGAGACCAGTAGGCATATGTTATTTTTCAGTACCCTTTCTCCATTAAGGGGGGGTGTTGGAATTAATGCAAAAATCTAGACTTAGATGTTTGTTGTGATGAGGATAAGATTGAGACTCTAAGATTATATCTCAAATCCTACTATCTAGGGAGTGGTTCAAACCACCCTCTTTTTGTGCAAGTCTGTATGTACAAGGTTCTTCTGTATGAAGAGATACTGATTTCTGTGGAGTGCTTTGGCGTTCTCCAGGTATCTCACTTGGAGAACCCATTTAGTTAATAGAATTCAATTTTTAACATGGTTGAACATGTTGATGATGGTTGACCGTTTTTCCCATGGTTGACTATGTTTGATTATGGTTAAATATAGTTAAGGTATGGTTGAAAATCAACATGCTTGACAATTGTTTACCATGTAGACCATGGTTGACCTTGGTTTTACCATAGTTGACCACTAACAAAAATTTCATAAATGTGGTTGATATCGATACCATTTTCAAACACTTATTAGCATATGAAAGGTGGAAACTGGTGTAGATCAATATACCTCAATCACTTTTACTAATGTGGATGTGCTAGTTAATAGTTGATGTGCATGGGGAGGATTAGTAGACATGGCTAACTATGGTAGCGCATGTCTAATAGGTGTTGACCATATTGACCATAGGTGACCATGGTTTGACCATTTTGACCATGTTTGCCCATTTTGACCATGGTTGATCATCATGGTCCATGATAAGCATGGTTAAGCATGGGTCACCATGGTGGCTAAATTTCTTCATTTTTAACTATGGTTGACCAAAGATAACAATGGTTAATCATGGTAGACTACACTAGACCATAGTTGAGCATGGTTGAATATGGTTGATTAACTCTATTCATGGTTTAGTATCACTGACTAAGGTTGACCATGGTTGAATAGGATCGACCATGGTGGGAGTAATTAATCACGGATGACTATGGTTGAACATGGTGAGCATAGTGAGCATGGTTGACCATGACCAACTATGGTCAAACATAATCAACTATTTTCACCCATTGTCAACCAAAGTTACCATAGTTGACTATGATTGACTATGGTTGACCATGGATGATCATGGTTGTTCGTGGTTAACTAAGATTGAATATGGTAACTATTGTTAATCAAAGATGATTGGTTTCTCATGGTTGATTAACATTTAACATGGTTGACTATCATTAACCATGGCGACCTCTAGTTTACTAGGTTGATTAAGGTAGACAATAGTTGGCTATGGTTGACCTTTGTTGAACATCATTTATCCATGTTGAACATGGTATACCATGGTTGATCACAATTTCTATGAGTGATTATAGTTAGCAAAGATAATCATGGTTTACCATGTAGACCATGGTAGATCATGGTTGTCTAAGGTTAACCATCATTGATTATGGTTATTCATGGTTGATATGATTGACAATGTAAACCATGTTGACCATGGTTACCATTTTTACCATGTTAATCATGTTGAACATGGTTTAACCTCGATGACTATGATTGACCATGATGAATAATTAACCGTGTTATCTATGGCTAACTATGGGTGACCATGGTTTACCATGCTAACTAATTGACCATGTCGTCTATGGTGAACTATGGGTGACTGTGGATGTCCTTTTTTTATAATGGTGTTCTTGGGTGACCATAGTTGTCCATGCTTGACCAATTAAATATGGTCGACTATAGTTGACCATGATTGAGTATGTTGACCATGTTTAATCATCGTTGACTATGGTTGCCTATGGCTAGTGATGGAAGGTTATAGTTTCCTATGGTTGGCCATGTTTGAAGATGTTTCACCATGGTTGAGAATGTTTTATATAACTAACAATGGTTGAATATGGTTAAATATGGTTTCACCTCGTTGGTTATGGTTTATTATGGTTCAAAGCTTATCCATTTACCTCTAGTTCATTGTTTCAAATATTCCAAACAATTATAATTTCCACACTTCAGCTTCTCAAAATCAATTATCTTCCACATATTTCAATACAAGAACATACATGAAAATTTTATGATATGGATTACATAATGAATTAACAATTCAAATGAAATTAAATGCCATCCTCTCTCTTTTTATTATAAAAAAATGTGTTTCTACTTAATAATTTTTCTCTCCCCAATTAAATTCCACCAACTCGCTTTTTTCATGAATTTTTCTCTCCCTAATTAAATTCCATATTCTCGTTTTTTACATGAAATTGTCTTTCTAATTAATATTTTTTCTCTCCCCAGATGTAATTTTATGAAATATCGGTTGATCTACATAGTAGCCATCATTGTTTTTTTAATTTTCCTAATGAGTATAAATGTCAATCTCATGGATCAAGAAACTCTTAAAAATTTCTTGTTGCATTTAAAATTAATATATTTTATCTCCAAAGGTTAAACTTTTTTTCCCAAAAAAAAAGTTGAGGAAAATATATAATTTTTTAAACACCCAAACACTTTTTTGTTAGGATTACGAAACACCGAGAAATGAGGAGTGTTTAAAGACACCGTTGTTAGCATCCCACTAGAAACAAGGTCAAATTAACATGGATTCTTTTCACTTTTAAATAGGATACATAAACCATGGGTTCTCATAATCCTGAAGTTAAAAAATTATTGGTAACTTGACCGAGTCATGTTTACCCCAACCAACTTAATAATCCCCCCTTAAAATTGGCCCATGGAGATTAAACTGGTCCCAATAATTCATGAACCATCTCACCTATGATCTCACATCCCCCCCCCCTCAAGCTAGAATACAAATACACCTACCACCGCGGTACGTATCCAAGAGGTCAATTCTGCAACTTGATGGCTTCATCTGCCATTGCACTACATGTATGATTCATCAAAGCCTTAAGGTATTACAAACATCACACGCTCCTACGCAACATGTATGTGTGAAAAATAGGTCACACAAATTCCTAGGGAAATACACTTACCTATGGTAGCATTTCAGAACTTGGACCAAAAAACCTTGTTTTCACCCACCACTAACATGATCACCCACCCCACTATGGATCTTATTAGACACTAGCTCCTTAACTATCATTAGACACCATTGAATCCGTCTCCATTTTCTCGTCCATACGATGACTCTCTCTACATATATAGCTTTGTTGATCCATCTCTTGACCTATCCTTTCTCACTGCTTTATCTCTCTCTCCTTATATCTTTGATCCATGTTATTCAGCTGCATCCTCATTATCATTGTGCATCCTCTTCCTGTTGTTTCCATAATGCATTGATTTCCTCTTTTTGTTTATACTAGACCTACCACCAGTAATGTCCTTTCTTGAGTCGCCATCATCATACAACACAAAATAATCACTTCCAATATTAGGAGGAGAATATTTCTTACCAATTTCATCCTAGGGTGAACTAGAAATGATTCACCATATTCCATTCTTCAATTTTTTTTCTAAACCTTTGTTGTTTCAACTTTCTATATTCCACGAAATCCTTTACCTTCAAATGTTCATCCTTTTCATCTCTTTGGGTAGTTGTTAGGATCAAAAAACATCGAGACAAGTAGTGTTGTCTAAAAACACCATTGTTGGGATCCCACTAGACACAAGAACAAACTAACGTGGAAAATTTTTATCTTTAAATAAGCTACATTATAAATGAATAAAACTATAAGTTCTCATAATCTTGGAGCTCCAAAACTATCAGTAACTTATCCATTCAAATTTATCCAAACCATCTTATCTTTTTTATCCATAATTTCAATAAATATAATAAATACTCAATATATTTTAACCTTATCTATAACCACAAATATAATGCATACTCTATAAGATTTAGTTTGACCTTAATTATAACCATAAATACGAGGCATGATCTATAAGTTTTTGCCTCAAGTATAACACTTTAGAGCTCGATCATGAATATAAATTTAATTAAAATTTATTTATAACAAAATTCTATATCATAATCAGAAAGTATAACACTTTAGAGCTCGATCATGAACATAAATTTAATTAAAACTGATTTATAACAAAATTCTATATCATAATCAGAATGAATAAATTTAAAAAGATATCGATTTGCAAAAATTAAATTAAATTAATAATAATTTTATAACTATTTTAATAAAAAAACTTTAAACTACTCATCAAAGATATCATATTTTTCAAAATAGTTTGTTTATAAATAAATTATTAATATATTTTAAACATTTTATTTAATATATATTTTATTGATTTTAATTTATAATGTATTTAGTAATTTCACAAATATATATATATATCCTCTTATAAAGTTTGAATGATTTAATAGGTAAGACTATAGGTTGCTTTTAAAGATTATTGGCGGAAATTTAAATGGGTAATAGCGAAATTAGATCATTATTATTTTATAAGATTATTTATTAATTTAATAAGTAAATGACATAATTCAAATTAAAATGAGTAAAGTATATATATTTGTAAGTTTTATCACTCAAATGAGGTTTTAAATATCTTTTTTTTTTCATTTTTAATATTAAAAAAATCATAAAAAATAACTAAATTATAACTTTATTTTATATTATTTTTAGTATTGTGATTAGTTATAAAAATAATAAATGAGTTAAACACTTACATTTTAAAAAATATGTAACAACTTTCATCATGGAGATTCATCCTCACTTTACTATAGTTATTCTTAACATATAAATGAGTTTTGTTACAACACCATGGCTTACTAATACCACATACCCAAAAATCATCACTCATATTCATATTATATTTTTTCATTAATCAATTTAATTAAAATTGTAGAAAAAGCATAACTACTTTTAAGACACTACCAAGAATATTCTAAAATATTCTCTAAAGATTAAATCCCTACCATTTATCTAAAAATTGTTAATAATTAAATTAAAATTATGGAATACCTATTCCAAAATATATATTTATATCCACATAATTATAATAAAGTAGTGCTTAATATCATTGATTTTATTCGTATAATTTATCATTTTTATTTTTGTTATTATTACACTTGTGTGTCTATTTTGGAATAAAGATTTCATAATTTTAATTTGATTAGTGCAACCATAGAGATTAAATGACAAGTGAATTAGTATGGACATCAATCCATAATAAACATCAAAATACTTACTAACACTTAGTACATAATACATATCAAGGTGTTTAAAATAATAATAATAATAATAATTTATTAACCATGGATATTTACTCTCACTTTATCATAAAAATTCCTAATCATAAGCTATGTTACACTACCATGGCTTGTCAATACCACATGCTCAAAAAACCATAACTCCCTTTATATGGCACTTGTATATATAACATTTTAATTAAATAATTAATTTAATTAAAATGGGAAAAAACATAATTATTTTGGAGATAAATTTCAACTTTTGATTTGTGTATATTAATATGAATATTCTACAATATTCCATGGAGATTAAATCTCTATGATCCACATAATACATATTGATAATTAAATTAAAATTATGGAAGTCTATTCCAAAATAAATATCAATTACAATAATGATTTAGCTTCCATGTAATATTATAGAATATTCATACTCGTATGCACATATCAAAGTTTCAGATTTCTCTTGAAAGTAGTTATTCCATTTTTGTTTTTTTAGTTAAATTGATTAATTAGAAAATTTGACATATAAAGTGAGTTATGGTTTTTTGTGCAACAAGGCTTTTAAAGATTAGGAATTTTCATGGTGAAGTGAGAGTAAATCTCCCTAGTCAAAGATTTTGTTCCATGCTTTCTTAAATGTATATATGTTTAAATTGTATATTAATTATTTGTATTATTTAATAATAACAATAATAACTTAAATAAATTTATAATACAGTGAGTTTTATGATTTGTAACAAAGCTTATTTGCAAATTAAAAATCTCCATGATAAAGTAAAACAAATTCATAATTAAGAAAATTGTTTTAATTGTATATAGACATTTAACTTATATATTAATTCTTTTTATAATTACTATGTTGTTTCATTCATAGGTTTAGTTGTTGCATATTTGTTTCTTACATTTCCACTTATATTTCTTGCACTTATATATATATATATATATATATATATATATATATATATATATATATATATGTCCACTGAGACCAATCTTTGGTCTATCGGACCTACAGAAAAGAGTTATTTAATTTGATTTAGGATTTTATTCCTATGCTCAAAAAGCTTGGAGAGAAGCCTCCCCAGCTCACTATAATTTTGACATCTTAAAAGGCTAGGAAGGTCAGTATTGCAACAAATATTATGAAATTGAGCTCTAATGTGGTTATACGCGGGGCACTCTAAGAGGAAGTGATTTTCATCCTCGATGTTCATATTCTCACAGAGATGGCAGATCATTTCCATCCATGGTGTTTTTGGAACTGTCCAACGACCTATTTCACTATGGAGCTCATGAGAGTTCATTCTAATCTTGGCTATATTAATTTTCTTCTTTGAGCTAGTTAAAATAGAGAGATACTTTTGATCTTCTAAGGTAGGGTTGATGACCTCCTTATAATACCTTAATTTTCTTTTAGCTGCTATATCTTTCTCACACCACATTTTTTCTTTGAACTTAGAAGTAACAATTTTTTTAATGTTATTGATGTTTTGCAATGCAACATTCTCGTCAATCTCCCAATCGTTTAACTAGGCCTTGGTGTCTTTATACCAACCTCGTTTAAGCCTTAGGTGGTTTTGGCTGGAATTTGAAGCTAGCTTAGGAAGTCTATGATCTCCTATGCTATTGAGCTTGTGCTTGTACAACAGAAGCCTAGTCATAGCTAGGCTCTCGATAGGCGAAAGACCCACTTCTATAAGGAGAATAGGATAGGGTGTATTGCTTTTAATTTTAAGGTTATACATTATAAAATGCTTCTGGATTTGCTCAATATTTCTCCAAGATTCTCTAGAGATGCTGCAACCCCAAACCTCACATCCATATAAGATAACAGGAGTGACTAAAGTGTCAAAGAGGAACTTCTTTCTATCCCACATTACGAGGTTTTTCATTTTACAAATATTTTCAATACCAAAATAAGCTTTCCACCCACCACTAATCCTTTTCTGAATGATATAGTTCCAGTTGAGCTTGTGATGAATATCAACTCCTAGGTACTTGTAAGATATGAATATCAACTATGCTACTATGTTCCCTATACTTGCATGATATGATAGTTTGACTTAGTTCCATAAAATGATAAAAGAGTTTTTATTTTTATTTATTAATTAAACAAAAGATTTGTTAAAAATAGAAACATGTTTTAGAAATAATTATTTTCCTTCTTTATAAACTATTATCTACATTTTATAGATTTTTGAAAGTATATGAGATTAATCCAATTAATATGGTGGTGAAGGTGGGTGATTTTAGATAATGGTTACACACTTTGGAGACCATTAATCCTAGCAAAACATCTCCAAAACCATTAAAAAATAATCTATAATTAATTGTCGATAAAACCTTTGTAAAATCTATATGTTGCAATAAGAAATCAAAAATTCATTTTATTAAGCAATCATATTTAAAAAAAAAAAACCGAATTAAAAAATAAACTATAGATATAGGCCAAAGTTGAATTAATAGTGATGGACAAAGTAATTAATCACTAAATTTCACAACACATATGTATGTATTACCTGCCTAGAAAAACCAAGTTTCCTACTACAATATATTTGATATTTATGGCGGGATAAAAGGGATGAATGTTGTCATTGATCCAGCCATTTGTTGAAGTTTTTTATTATTGACTCGCATAATTACGTCGATCTCAAAATTGGAAAAATATTTTAGTGCATCTCCCTTTGGTTGGAATCCCCATTTAGCTTATATTATAGCAATGTGAACTAAAAAAAAGTAACATTAACAAAGTAATGACCTCCAATACCCTGGTGGAAAGTGACAATTGCGCAAAATTAGGCTAAACGAACTATGGTCCATAATGTTCTAATGCAATTTTGGTTCCATGGTGTGAAGGTCTTATTTCTCGGAGTTATGACAAATAATTTTCTAGTAAGACTCGACATTAGGCATTGTTCCTACAATAAAACATCAAAATTTTGTCCATTGAAGTGTTTACAATTTTTTATTTTTTAATTGTAATAAAAAGAACATTATTTATTTATAAATTTGAACCTTTTTTTTGTAATCTAGGAAGGATTACATCTTCATCAGTTCCAATATATCACCCTCATTGGTGTGGGGACTTGAACTAATGACTTCACATAAAATAGTGTCTTAAAACATCACCCAATCACCATCTATCACCATCTATCCAAAACCCTGTAAACTTCTAAAATTTCACATTAAATTTTACATAAATCAATGTTAAATTAATAATAATCAAACTACAAATCAATTACTAAAGTCTTTAAATAGAAATTGATAAAAAAATAATATTTAAAATATAAAATATCTTATTAAAACATAAAAAAATTATATATATATATAGAATATTTAACTAAAATACTTTTAAAAAAATATTGAGAAAAACTTCCATTCACTATGTGTAACCATGAGACATGCTAACAAAGTACATGTAACAAAATTCCAATTTAGAAAAGGGATTTATTTCAAACACTAATTATAATAATTAAAATAAAAAAAATCCTGGAAAAAAAAGGTTTTATAATAATAATAAATTTATTGTAAAATGTTATAAAATCTAAAATAACCACCTAATAAAATACAAAAATTCAGAAATTTTCATAACATTTATAAATGCATATAATTTTTTTTATAATAAATAAATATATATATATATATATATATATATATATAGCAAACAACTAATAATAAAATAATATAATTTTTTATAAATAAAACATTTATAAATAGCATTCAAAATTATTTGCATTTTTAAAAAATAAATTTTAAAATTCGAAAACATTAAAAAAGAAAGCTTAATTATTGATAATTTATAAATTTAAAAGAAGGAATATATATAGAGGAGGAATGAAAGTATGAGAAATTTCAAAGTATTTTACCAAATTCTTGCTTTGAATTTATGCAGGAACGCAACAGAATACATATATAACTATAAACTGAGATGATATGGAAATAATGCTTCATTTTATTAAAATCAAATAACTGAAATAAACTAGCTAGGGCGCTCGTAGCATATCTCTGAGAGGAGATGTGGCGGCTACACGCCTCTGAACTATGTTACAGAACTGAAAGTTGTTTACATACAAAATGTAAATAAACAGCTACGATGCTAGTAGGCTTATCTATGAGAAGAAATGTGGCAGCTATAGGCCTCTGAACTGTGTTACAAAAAAAATTACTGAAACATGCATATAGAAATAATAGAAATAAATGAGCTAGGGCACTGGTAGTGTATCTCTAAGGAGAGACGTCTCGGCTACCAGCCCCTAAACTATGTTACAATGAGACATAATGGAAATGAGAGGGCGAGGGCACTGGTAGCGTATCTCTGAGAAGAGATGTGACGGCTACAGGCCCCTCCATTGTGTTACAATGCAAGCAATAATGGAAATAAATGAGGTAGGGCACTGGTAGCATATCCCTGAGAAGAGATGTGTCAGCTACCAAGCCTTGAACTTTGTTACAAAACAAATGACTGAAACATGCTTACAAGAGTAATAGAAATGAGCGGGCGAGGGCACTAGTAGTGTATCCCTGAGAAGAGATGTGATGGCTCTATGCGTATCCACTATGTTACAATGAGGCTCGAAGGCCTATTTATTATTGAGAGATAATGTAAAACCTGAAACTTCCAAAAACCTAACCCTAGGAGATGAAGTGCCAAAATTATGGGTCCCGTTTGGGTAAATTGGTGTTTCAACTTCCCGAGGACATAACTTTGGCATACAATCTCTGTTTGACGCGCTCAATAGCTCGTTAGAAAGGTCTATCCGAGGATTAGAACTTTTGGTGTGAGAAACATCCGTCCATGGACCTATGTTTCTTCTGGTGTTTCCAAAAAACGTCATTTAGGGCCTCAAAATGACTTTGGAAGTTTAGGACCAGAAAAATTACTAAAAATAGTAAGCTATGCTGCGACTTAAAAATTGAAAGAATTAACGTTGCGGGTCCAAATGGAATAGGCACATGGCCACTGATATCCACCTAGATCATTAGTGCCCCAAAACGGCTCCAGGAATGCAAGACCCGGAATCCTCCTAAAAATAGTAAGTTGTGCTCAAAGTGAAAAGATGCAAGAATTGATGGTGCGGGTCCAAATGGAATAGGTGGGCAGCCTCCGATATCCACCTGGATCAATTCCATAGATGGTAACTTAGGTAAATTATAGGTCTTAATTATGGGCCCTCACTCTGAGGGAATAGAAGAGACTTCAATCCTATATTAGCAACAACTAACAACAATGTCAAAGAAATTAAATTCTAGCTATTAAAAACTTGAGCTAGCCCTTGGTAAGGAAAGAAACTTAATATGGTTTATAGGACCTTAAGAAGGTAAGAAATGCTTGAATAAAATTAAAAAATTCTTTAAATATTGAGAGAATTGTTCCAATATCATCATAGTTTTTCTCATTCAAAAGCTTAAGAAGATGGGTAATTTGGAAATTATTTTAAAATTTAGATCTAATAGGAGTATGCATTCGAAAATTTAGAAGAAGTTACTAGTGATTTTCAACCCTCTTCATGTGGTAAAGGTGATAGATTCTTTCATCCCATGCTGTTTAGTAAACTGAGGAATGTTGAATTTCATTATGGAGCTCATGAGAATTTATTCTCATGTTATCAATGATTATTTTCTTCTTTATACTAGTTATGGCAAAGAGATACCTTTGATTTTCAAGATTTGGGTTGATCATAAAATATGATAAGTTTCCCATGGTTGATTAACATTTAACATGGTTAACTGCCATTAACCATGTCAACCTCTAGTTTAGTATATTGATTAAGGTAGACAATATTTGGCTATGGTTGACCTTCGTTGAACATGGTTTAGCCATGTTGAACATGGTATACCATGGTTGATCACAATGTATACGAGTGACTATAGTTAACCAAATATGATAATGGTTTACCATGTATACCATGGTAGATAATGGTTATCTAAGGTTAACCATCCTTGATTATGGTTAGTCACGATTGATATGATTGAAAATGTTAAACCTTGCTGACCATGATTACCATGTTTACCATGTTAATCATGTTAATCGTGTTTAACATGGTTTAACCTCGATGACTATGATTTTAGACCATGATGACTAATTAAAAATGTTATCTATGGCTAACTATGGGTGACCATGGTTGACCATGATGGCAAATTGACCATGTCATCTATGGTGAACTATGGGTGACCGTGGATGTACTTTTTTACAATGTTGTCCTTGGTTGACCACAATTGTCCATGCGCAACCAATTAAATACAGTCGACTATAGTTGACCATGTTTAACCATATTTTATTTTATAGGCGATGATTGAACATCATTGACTATAACTGCCTATGGTTAGTGATGCAAGGCTATAGTCTCCTATGATTGGCCATATTTGAAGATGTTTCACCATGATTGATAATGTTTTCCATAACTAACTATAATTGAATATGGTTAAATATGGCTTCACAACAGTAATTATGGTTTATTATGATTCAAAAAATTTCCATTTCACTCTAATTTCTTCTTTCAAAGATTCCAAACAATTATAATTTCCCCACTTGAGCTTCTGAAAATCAATTATCTTTCACATATTTTAATACACGAACATACATCACAAGTGGAACCCTCCAATATATAATGTGTAATGTATTAAATTTATTTGGAGTGGAATATGGAAATTTTTTTGATATGGATTACATAACGGATTAACAATTCAAATGAAATTAAATGCCATCTTCTCGTTTTTTTCATACAAAAAAATTTCTTTCTATTTAATCATTTTTATCTCCCTAATTAAATTCTATCTACTCGCTTTTTTCATCAATTTTTCTCTCCCTAATCAAATTCCAACTGTTCGCTTTTTTTTCATGAAAAAACCTTTCTAATTAATAAATTTTCACTCCCCAAATGTAATTTTATGAAATATCGATTGATCTACATTGTAGGCATCATTCTTTTTTTAATGAGTATAAATGTTCTCTCCCTAATTAAATTCCATCTACTAGCTTTTTTCATGAATTCTTCTCTCCCTAATCAAATTCCAATTGTTCGTTTTTTTTCATGAAAAAACCTTTCTAATTAATAAATTTTCACTCCCCAAATGTAATTTTATGAAATATCGATTGTTCTACATTGTAGGCATCATTCTTTTGTTAATGAGTATAAATGTCGATCTCATGAACATACTTAATCCTATGAATCAAGAAACTCTCGATAATATATTTTATCTCTAGAGGTTGAATTTTTTTCCTTCGGAATCAAAGAAAAGTGGAGTAAAATATATAATCTCTTAAACACACAATCAATTTTTTTGTGAGGATTGCGAAACACCGAAAGAAGTAGTTGTGTCTAAAGACATCGTTGTTATCATCCCACTAGAAATGAGGTCAAATTAATATGGAGTCTTTCCAATTTTTAATAGGCTACATAAACCATGGTTCTCATAGTCCTCAACTTCGAAAATTGTTGGTAACTTGACTGAGTCATGTTTACCCTAACCAACCTAATAACCCCCCCTTTAAATTGACTCAGGAAGATTAATTTAGTCCCAATCATTCATCAATCATCTCACCTAAGATATCACATCCCCCCCCACCCCCCCTCAAGCTAGAATACAAATATACCTACCACCCTGATACGTATCCAAGAAGCTCATTCCACAACTTGACGAATTCATCTGTTATTTCATTACATGTATTCTTCATCAAAGTCTTAAGGTCTTACATCAATCATGTGATCCTGTGCAACATGTATGCATGAAAAATAGGTCTTACAACTTCCAAGGGAAATACACTTTCATATGGCAGGATTTCAAAACTTGGACCAAAAACCTTAGGGTGTTCACCCACCAGTGGCATGATCACACACTCCATTGTGGCTCTTATTAGACACTAGCTCTTTCACTATAATTAAACACCAGTGACTCCATCTACATTTTCTCGTCCATAGGATGACTCTCTTTAAACATATATCTCTTTTTATCCATATCTTTACCTATCCTTTCTCACTATTATACCTCTCTCTCCTTATATCTCTAACCCATGTTATTCATCTGCATCCTCATTATAATTGTGTGTCCTCTTCATGTTGTTGCCATAATTCTTTGAATTCCTCTTTTTGTTTCTACTAGACCTACAACCAATAATGTCCTTTCTTGAGTAACCATCATCATATGACACAAAATAATCACTTACAATATTAAAAGGAGAATATTTCCTACCAATTTCATCTTAGGGTGAAGTAGAAGTGATTCACCATATGAAATTCTTCAATTTCTTTCTAAACCTTTGTTGTTTCAACCTTCGATATTCCACAAAATCCTTTACCTTCAAATCTATATCCTTGTCATCACTTTGGGCAGTTGTTAGGATCACAACACATTGAGACAAGTATTTGTGTCTAAAGACACCATTGTTGGTATCTCAATGGTCACGAGGACAAACTAACATGAAGAATTTTTGTCTTTCAATAGGTTACATTACAGATAAATACTATGGGAAAAACCATAAGTTATCATAATCTTGGAGTTTCAAAACTATAAGTAACTTGATCGAGTTAAATTTACCTAAATCACCTTAACTTTTTAATCCATAATTTCCATAAATATGGTGAATGCTCTGTATATTTTGACCTTATCTATGACCAAAAATATAATACATACTCTATAGGGTTTACTTTGACCTTAATTATAACCATAAATATGATCCAGGATCAATAATGTTTAGTCTCAAGTATAACACTTTAGTGGTCAGTCATGTATATAAATTTAATTAAAATTTATTTATAACAAAATTTTATATCATAATTATAACGAATAAATTTAAAAAATTATCGATTTTTTTTAATTAAATTTAATGAATAATCACTTCATAATCGTTTTAATAAACAATTTTAAACTATTCATAAAATATATCATATTTTTCTAAATAAAAATAAAAATAAATTATTAATATGTATTTGATTTATTTAGTGATTTCACAATTAAATATACAATATTATGTTATGTATTTAATTTTTTTTATGATAATTATATTTTTACTTAAAGTTTTTTTATAAAGTTTGAATGATTTAATAGTTAATAATATGTGTTATTTTTTAAAATATTATTGATGAAAATTTAAATGGGTAATCTTAATTTTCATAATTTGAATTTAATTAGTGCAACCATAGAGATTAAATGACTAGTAAATGTTTATAAGAATCAATCCATAATAAACATCAAAATACTTACTAACACTTTGTACATAATACATATCAAGATGTTTAAAATAATAATAATAATAATTTATTTTAATTTATTAACCATGGAGATTTAGTCTAAATTTACCATGAAAATTCCTAATCTATAAATTCGTTGTGTTACAATACTATGCCTAAAAAACCATAACTCCCTTTATATGACACTTGCATATATGACATTTTAATTAATTAATTAATTTAATTAAAAGGTGAAACCGAGCATAAATATTTTGGAAATAAATTTCAACTTTTGATTTGTGTATATTAATATGAATATTCTACAATATTTTGTGGAGGTTAAATCTCTACCATCCACTTAATAAATATTGATAATTAAATTAAAATTATAGAAATCTATTCCAAAATAAACATCAATGACAATAGACATTTAACTTCCATGAAATATTCTAGAATATTCATAGTGGTATGCACATATCAAAGCTTCAAATTTAACTTGAAAGTAGTTATTCCCTTTCTGTATTTTTAGTTAAATTGATTAATTAGGAAATTTATCATATGGAGTGAGTTATGGTTTTTTGGGCATGTGGTATTGATAAGTCATGGTATTGTAACAAGGCTTTTGTATATTAAGGATTTTCATGGTAAAGTGAGAGTAAATCTCCATGGTTAAAGATCTTGTTCCATGTTTTCTTAAATGTATATATGTTTAAATTATATATTAATTCTTTTTATTATTCAATAATAGCAAAATTAACTTAAGATAAATTTATAATATAGTGAGTTTTTTTATTTGTAACAAAGCCTATTTGCAAATTAATAATCTCCACAATAAAGTTTAACAAATCCATAATTAAGAATATCGTTTCATTTTGTTTTAAATGTATATGTAGGTTTACCTTATATATTAATTTTTTTAATAATAATAATATTTTAAAATAGAACTATAATTTAGTTAATTTTATGATTTTTAAAATTTGAATAATTTAAGATGTATTATGTTTTATTATGAATTGATGTATATCAAACTTACTAACTATTTAATTTATATAAATGTGCTAGTTATTTATATATAGAACAATACATTCATTATATATATTTTTTTCTGAATAAGACTGATTCTATTAAAAAGCATATAGTACAGAGTGGTGTTACAAGAAATAAAGATAGAGAAGCAGGGAGCCGAAAATGATCAATTATCAACCTCGGTCCCAAAACATAGCTAAAAGAGAACAAAGAGTGTTAAGAAGTGAGACAAGAGGATCAAACGAGACAGTCACTAGAAGCTACCCAGAAAGGGTAGTTTCCTCCATACGATATTTCTTTCCCTTTTTTTCTAACTTTGAACCAAACATTATTCGGAAAGTGAGTAAGAGCCAGTTGGAGATCGTCATTAGCCACTGGAGGAGTCTCCTTATCCGAGTCGGAGGTGGCAGACTCATGAGCTCATTTCTGGGGATTAGAGATAGCATTGGACCCTTCAGGGTCTACAGGGGCCATCCCATTTTCTGTTATTGGTGCCTCTTCCTCCGCTTCAGGATCCTCCTCATCCGAGTTGGAGGTCTCCATGTCATCCATGGGAGGTGGATCACAGGGCTTCCAACTTTTAGCTTTCAGTTTGTGATTGCCTTTTTTCTGTTGGGCATGGAATATAGTGCATGAATTCTGGAGGTTCCCTGTTTGGTGGCAATGATGACATCGAAACACAGTGTTCTCGTAATATAGAGTCTGTGGCCAAAGGAATTCACCCACTTTCATATTGATTTGATCCGACAGACCTTTACTTCAATCTATTTCTGCACAAATTCTGTCGAAGGTGTATATGCCTTTCTCTCCCCTAGAGGGATCCATTACCAAATAGCGATCCAAAGAGTTACCAATTTCTTGGAAGAAAAAGGAGTGCCATAGATGAGAAATTAGATTAGGAATCCTGACCCATATGGGTAGTTTGGTGATGACTACCAAAGAATGGTTGAAATCTAGGAACCAGGGGGTGAGGAATAGCCATGCTTTTCCCCAAAACCATGGACCCCCTATTAGGGATTTTTGATATTCCTCATTGGAAGCAAATAGAACAATGAAGAAACCCTTAGAGCAGAAGATGACCTTGATGTTGTTAGTCCAGGTGGATTGAATCCATTAATATAGATTTGTTGTGCATGGCCATAGTCCATTGAAGCGGAAAATGATGGTAGATTCTGCAAACATTTGACGTTGGTTTTCAAGATCTAGGTGGGAGATTTCTACTGAGGGCACACCCTCCGATTTATCCACTAGGAAAGGCCTAGGGGCTTCCATAGGATGAGTAGATTTCTTCGTGGTTTGTGTAGCATTCTTGGATGGTTGTGCATGGATAGCATCTTTGTAAGAGAAGGAATGGGCAGAGGACAGTTGTCCAGTTGCCCCTCCTCGCAAACGAAGATTTAAAACCACCAAGGCATCCTTTTCAATATCGTAGAATGAAAGCAGGAGAGAGTCCTTCAGTTGTTTACCTCCATAGAGAAGTTTTTGAGAGGTGGAGGGTATCCTCAACTTAAGTTCAAGGGCCAGCGAGAGGGATCTCACCAGATCCGTGGAGTAGACCCAGAGTAGAAGATTTTTACTTAATAAAAGAGCAATTTGTATCTGGAAAGAGGGGGGGGAGGGGAGATCTGGAGAACCCAGGATTCTAGATCTCATCTAAGAGGTCAGAGAATCGAAAGTTGAGGGCTTATTGCATATCATAGCCGCTGGAGAGCGAATAGTCTTCCCGTCGAGCAGTGCGCTATAGTCCACCGATGTTGCATGATGGCTTGGAGTTGTGCAGACCCGTCGAACCTGAGCGCAACCATCCATAATGTCGTGGATATTCCCGGCCCCGACAGCCAGCAGGGGCACAGATCTGTCTATGGTTTGAGCAGCTTCATTCTGCAGCCGAACCCTAGAACTGAGCCAAACCCCAGAGCTACTGTTGTCAAGGTGTGGCCCAAGGGGTAACGGTGGCTCATGGCCATCAAGAAATTCAAAAACGTGGGATTTTCCAGTTTTCAGAGCACGGAGGGTCTCTTCCAAATCTACGTTTAAGATTGAGGGGCCTCTAGAGGGCCAGACTCTATAGCTCGAGAGATGGAGCAATTGCGGCATGAGGGAACTCAAGCTGCCATGGCCTTTGGTGTCGAGTTGCGGCTTGGCAACAGTAGAGCGAGGGAGAGCAGTAACCCTTACCATCTTTTTCATTTCAATACATTCATTATATTATTATAAAAATGATACATATTTATTTTATATATTTAATAATAATTTAAATTATTAAAATATATATATATATATATATATTATTTTTTAAATAAATAATAATAATAATCCATTAAAGTAAAAATAAAATTAATTTTATATTGCTAACCTAAATATTGTTTTTAAAAATTAAATGTAACCCATTTTATTTTGTATAATATCTATTATTGGAATCTTTTGATTTAAATGACAATAATAAGAAGTTTTATGTCTCATAGGTTATTAACTATGCTCTATAATATGTATGATTTGGGTCTTTTGATTTAGATGAACAATACATATTATAATCTTTTGATTTAGATGAACAATAATGACGAGTTTAACATGTATTTCATCTGGTTAAGAATCTAACTTTAAACAATGATTACGGTGATTTCTTATGGGTTCATCTTTGATTTCCAGATTTGATTCTTAATAAAGTTTATGGTATTTTTTTATTACGGTGATTTCTTATGGGTTCATCTTTGATTTCCAGATTTGATTCTTAATAAAGTTTATGGTATTTTTTTATTAGTTTACATTTGAGTTTAAGAATTGAAAAAATGAATCTCCTTAGACGAAATTACAAATTGTTTTCAAACATATTGATCATTTATTATAAATTTGTTTGATTCACAAGGTTTATCATGGTATTTCATTTGTTTGATCCACAAGGTTTATCATGGTATTTCATTTTATATTTGTACCAGTTAATAACAAATTAATCCTAAACTTCTATTCATAAAAATATCCTTCTAGCAGCCTAAAAAGACCATTTCATCTACAGTGAAAACGAATACGAATATATATTATTTAGAACATAAATTACATAAGATTATATATGGACGCACCAAACACGGTCGACCCAACGTGTGACTTACCACCACACACCGGTCTACACAACATGTGACTTACCACCAAAGGGCTAAGGCAACGAACATGTGACTTTTCCATTAAAATTAAGTGTTGGGCCACATAAATTTGTAAAAGGTTATTACTTAATTAATAGTTTGAAAAAGGTTATTACTTAATTATTAGTTTGAATGAAATAATTACAAAAGTATTTAATTCTGTTTATATATATTATTGTATGAATTTAATTCAATTTATGTATAATATTATATGAATTGAATTTTTATATATATTATTATATGAATTGAATTTTTATGATTTTATTTTGAATTTTTATAACGTTATTTTAATGATTTTTTTAGTTGATTTAAACACAATTAAATGATTTTAAATTATGAGTAACGTAGAAATTATTCATAAAATTATTATAATAATCTAATAAAGTATGTGATTTCGTATTATATAAAAACAATTATTATATTTTAGATAAAAGAACTTTTCGATTAATCACATCATTAGAATTAAGTTGACGTTTCGAACCAGCTAATGTGAGTCACTCTCAGGATAGGTGGAAAGAGTAATATGAATAAATAATGGAGATGCATCATTGCCCGGAAACTAGCCGTTAGAAAACTAGTCAGTAGTTTAAAATAAATAAATAATTTAAATAAAAATTAATTACAAATAGGTTAATAAATTATTAACTTAAAATAAATAAATATAATAGGTAATAGGGGGAGAAATTTTTTTTTAAATATATAATTAATTAATTGTTTAGACAAAAATAAATCAATAATTTAAATAAAATAATAAGAAACAAAGAAAGATTAGAGTGGAAAAAAATAAATAAAATAAAATAACCAAATAAGTAAATAAATTAATTACTTCAATAAAATTTAAAAAGAGGGTTTATAAATTATTAAATTAAATATAAGGTAATAGGGAGGGGTAAAAATTTTGGATTTAATAAAATAAAATTGATAAATTAATTAAATATTCCGATAAAATAAATAAATTAAATAATAAATAATAAAAACATAAAATAATAAATAAATAGAGATACCTTTGGGAGGGGTAAAAATTATTATAAATAAATAAAAATCAAATTAATACATTAATTAATTAATTAAAATAAAGTAAAATATAATTAATTAATTAAAATCAAATCAAATCAAACATAAAAACTAAAAACAAGAACAAAATTATTTGGCGAGAGCCAGGGTCCAACTCTTACTTAATTCCCAATTGTCACTTTCATCCATAAATTATTTACATCCATAAAAAAATTTTACTTATCATATTAAAAAGGTACATATATAAATTCATCACACAATTTTTATAACTAATGTACCAATGATAAGATTCTGAGTTTGCTTGATAATCATTACAAAACCTTGAGAATACTTTAGGTTGTTTTCGGCCTTGGTAATTATTTGCAATAACAATATGGATCCTCTATATAATAATCGCACCAATCATATACTAATGAGATCATTGCTCTGGGTACGAATTAATACAAATATTATATGAACAAATATTAAAACATCAGATATTAAATCAACAGTCCAAACATTAAAGTTGAAGTCTTGTTATATTGATTTTCGGATCTGCTCTCCATAGTTAACTTATGGTAAATAGATTTTTGAGATATGTATCGCGCCACTTGGCCTGTTAAGCTTCTCACCGTAGCATTGTTTGTCAACTCCATTTATGAATAGCAGTACTAGGCCTTTAATAGCTTTGACAGTTGTTACCCTCCCCTCGGATGCTGCATTTTTTACGAGGGAAAAATCCCGGTGACCTCTGTCAGTTAGCTATTCTATCAATTGTTTCCATATCTCCATGGCGCATTTGCAGAGCTCAGCCTCTTCTTGAGTTCTCTGTCGCAATTCTATAAAGGGTAAGCTCTGTGTTGTGACCTTTAATCTTTCTCTCTGATAGCCATGTTATACCAGTTCTCAATACTTTCGTTTGTGAATTTTTTTGAGCTGCTTCGCATCTTATCTTTCAGGGTTTCATCTTTTTTCTGGGGTTAACACTTGAAGAGAGGAATGGAACTCTACTCTGCACTGGGGTCTACGATTACAGGCTAGTTATGGCGCAAATCAAACTAATAAGGTAACCCCCTTTCGGTTTATGATTTACTCTGGATATTAATTATTTTACCTGTTACAGAACTAGTTATAGGGCTTTGGATTCGATATAAGAGTAACTCATAGCATATTTTAACTTGCAGGTCCGACGATAGTCGTTCCTTCCAACAGGTAATTAACCTATGCTTATCATCATTCAATTAAGCCTTATTTTAGAACTCTATTTATGGATTATTACAAACTTTCCTCTCATCAGGGTTTTGTTTTGTCTCAGGTTAGTGAACTTCTAACCGAAACCCTGCCAGCGATTTTCATCAGCATTCCATCATGCCACGGCTAATGTTACACCCTTTTCCAACAGGTACTTCGCTTATATGAAGGGAGATTGTAGCCCGTAGTTTATATGGCACTTGTAAAGGAGGACTTGGGGTTTGAATCCTGACCTAGGGTTTATAAACTCTGTAGATTTTGTATCTTAATATGTGAAAGGGTTCTTAGGGTTTCACCCCAGATTGTGTTATATATACTGTTAACGACATTCACAATTCTGTTAATCATTCTGAGCAAATTCTTGTTATTAATATTTTTGGGACCAAGGCCGTGAATTGTAGTTCTGAAATTCTGAACATTTACGCTACTTTTTATTAACGAATCCCATCAATACTTGTTAAGTTTATCTATATCAATGTCTCTCAAGTTTTACTTGTGACATAATTTTATGCATGTAAATAAATTCTATTTTATGCTACAGTTCGTTATAAAATTTCCATAAATCAGTTCAATGTGATTTACATTCTTTGCTATGTACGAACTGTAAGGTTACTCATATCTTTTATCTTCTACAATTTACCTTTTTCTGTAGAAGAGGCTTCATGCTCGGTCTTTCTACTGTCTTAAGGGATTCACACCCTCGTTTTCATTCAAATGTTCGCTACATGGGCATTCTTACGTCTTCACTGCTTTTGTAATAAAAATACTTTACTACCTGCGATGGTGACCGGACCACCATATTTTAGAGTCTGTGTATAGCTGGGATTGGCCACGGACGATGCATCCAAGTTCAAGGTTTACACCCAGAACTAGGGTCGACAGTCCGTCGAGACCCATGTTCCCTTATTTAGTGTTTTCTGGTCTTTATAACAGTAAATTATTTGCATTTTCTAACAAACATTGTCCCATTTCCAACGCTATTCTTTCACTATTATGAAGGAAAACTGTTTTCTGCTATTATTACAGTAGTATGAATAACATACATATTATACTTACGCCTCTTTTACTTATATTCCATATAAGCTATTGTTTGTCTATCTACAGTAATAAAGTGGTTTTCTTCTTTTGCTATGCACAATCCATCTTTACTCGTTTATCCTTCCCAACAAACAGGGTATAGCTATTTCTTGATTTAATTCTATCTAGTAATAGCAACAGAGAACAGTTTAGCATAAAGAAAATATTTAGTATTGTTCTACATATTTCCAGGGAGGAATATTATTCCCTGCATAAACTCATTTCCTTCCTTAGATAAATATGTAAATAAATCTAAGTATATAACTTAAAAGAAAAACAACAGAATAGTATTTAACCATAAATGTCACTATGTTCAATCTTTCAAATTCAGTATCAGACTAATTTAAGATTCCACAGTAGTACTTATCTGAATTAAACAGATTCAAGCTGTGGTCCTCCCAACCATTCAAGGGAGGCTATTATGTCCTCCACTTTCCCCCTAGCTCCAGAATCTTGACGGTGACATGGGTTACAATGGAACTTTTTGCTGTGACCTCTGGAGGGCCAATCCAGTCACATTCAGATATTCTGGTTTTACAAGGGTTGCTGAAAGCTATTTTCAACTGGTCCCAACTAGCTCTATAAAATACTTCCCCTTTACCAATTTCACAGAACCCCTACTCCTCCCCTGGGATCCAAATTTATCCTCAAAGGAGTAGATAACGGTTTTCCAACTGTCCCCAACCACCTCCTATTCTTGGAAAACTTTTACCAACATCTTAAAAGATTTTTTTTCATTAATTAGTTCCTCCTAATAACTCAATAACAAAAATTAATAATTTGTTTATAAACAATAACAATTAAGTCTTTCTTGCAAGAAAATAAAATAAGCAAATTGTCTTTAACTAGTTAATACTAGTTAACTCTTAATGAGGCTGTCACAACTTCCCCCCCTGGAAGTAACACTGTCCTCAGTGTTTTAGCCTAGCTCTGCAAAGAGCTCCAGGTAAGCTTCCCGCATAAATTTCTCGTCCTCCCAAGTAGCTTCATCCGGCCCGAAGTGCTTCCATTGCACTTTCACCTGGATAATTACTCGTTTGCGGAGTTCAATTTCTCTTCAGTCAAGTATGCATTGCGGCTCAACCATAAACTCTTTGTCCGGTTCTACCTGAAAAACAAAAGTGTTTTCAAGTTAGTATGCATCAATTTATTCAGAACTTCAAGTTAGGATTCTTATCTTTTTCCTACCTGAATATTTTGCCAATGAATCACATGTTTCTCATCATGTACATATCGCTTCAGCAAAGACACATGGAACACATTGTGTACTTGAATATGACTGGGTAAGGCCAACCTATAGGCTACTGGTCCTACCCTTTCCAGTATTTGGAAAGGTCCACAGTACCGGGGAGCCAATTTGGCACAAGAGGTCCATCTCATGGTACTCCTCTTGGGCGTAATTCTCACGTAAACACGGTCCCCTACCACAAATTCATGATAAGACCTTTTCTTATCTGCATAAATCTTTTGTCGATCTTGCGCAACCTTTAGATTTTGCCTTATTATTTTTACCTTAGCTTCCATTTCAACCAACATTTTAGGTCCCAACAATAATTTTGTTTATGGACTACTCTAGTTTATAGGTGTTCGACATTGCCTACCATACAATGCCTCAAAGGGGCTCATTTTCAGAGATTCCTGATACCCGTTGTTATAGGCAAACTCAACAAGGTGCAAGTAATCCTCCCACTTAGTTGGCTGCTACATCACATACATGCGCAACATGTCTTCCAGTACTTGGTTTACCCGCTCCGTTTGCCCATCAGTCTGAGGATGATAGGAAGTGCTGAAATGTATTTGTGTTCCCAAACCCGTAAACATGGTTTCCAAAATGCAGATGTGAATTTAACATCCTAGTCTGAAATCACAGTTTTTGGTATGCCATGAAACTTGAAGATTTCCTTCATAAATATGTCAGCGATCTGTACAGTCTTGTACGTAGACTGTACAGGTATAAAATGTGCAGACTTACTTAATCTGTCTACCACTACCATGATTTAGTCATTTTGTCTTTTCATTCGTGGTAGTCCCGTGATGAAATCTAAGGAGATAACCTCCCACTTCCATTCAGGAATGGGTATGGGCTGCAATAGTCCTGCAGGATGCTGGTGCTCCACCTTTACCTGCTGACATTCCAAACATTTGCTTAGATACTCAGCAATATTCTTACGCATACCTGGCCAATAATATACTTTTCTTATTGCAGTAAGAATTTTCTGATATCCCAAATGACCAACGTAATTGTTGCGGTGGAATTCATTTAGTATAAATTCCTTTAGAGTTATGAGATTAGGCACATAAATTATTCCTCGAAAATTCAACACCTAAACTTCATTCTTTCCATACTCGGATGTATTGCCTTGCTTCTTATCTTGTTCCATTTGCTGCCACAAGAATTTATATTCTGGATCTTTCTGTGCCTCTTCTTTTAGCTGTTCCAAAAGTTGGCTTTCTAGCTTATTATAATATAATGCATAAATACCATGCAATTTTCTGCTCAACGCATCTGCAACTTGATTTTCCTTTCCCTTAACATGCTGTATGTCCATGTCAAATTCACTTAGAAAGGCATTCCATCTTGCCTGTCTAGAATTTAAATCTGCTTGCTTAAAATAATTAGTCAAGCCGCTATGGTCTATTTTGAGTACAAACCTCTTACCCAGCAGGTAATATCTCCACACCCGAAAAGCATGCACCATGGCTGTAAGCTCTAGATCATAAGCAGAATATTTATGTTCATGATCTTTCAGTTTTCTAGACTTGTAGGCTATTGCTTTACCTTCTTGAGTTAATATTGCTCCTACTCCTTTGTTGGCATTAGTACAAACTTCATAGTCTTTGTTAGGGTCAGCTACCTTCAGTACTAGTGTTTTAGTCAGTAGTTGTTTCAGCTTTTCAAAGCTGTTTTGACATTCATTAGTCCATTTGAAAGACTTGCCTTTCTTCTGAAAATATGTAATAGGAAAAGCAATTTTCGAAAATCCTTCTATAAATCTTCTATAATAACCAGCTAACCCCATGAACGATCTAATATCGGCCACATTCTGGGGTACTTGCCATTCCATAATAGTTTTGATCTTTTCCGGATCAATAGCGATTCCTTCAGCTATTATAACATGTCCCAGATCTTGGATTTTTGTTTTAAAGAAATCACATTTGCTAAACTTAGCGTAAAGCTGATGCTTTCTTAGCATTTCTAAAACTATTCTCAAATGCTCTTTATGTTCCTCCACACTTTTAGAATAAATCAAAATGTAATCTATGAAAATAAGTACAAAGTTATCCAAGAATGGGTGGAAAATGCCATGCATCAATATCATAAAGGTTGCTGGTGCATTTGTCAATCCGAAGGGCAACACCACGATTTCATAATGCCCATAACGAGTGCGAAATTCTGTTTTCCAAATATCTTCATCTTTAATCCGAATTTGATGATACCCATATCTTAAGTCTATCTTAAAGAACACCTTAGCCCCTCTTACTTGATCGAATAAGTCATCGATTCTGGGTAAGGGGTATTTTTTTTTAACAATCAGCTTATTAAGATGCCTGTAATCCATACACATGTGTAAGGTTCCATATTTCTTCTTAACAAATAGAATTGGTGCTCCCCATGGAGACACACTTGGACGGATATAGCCTTTGTTTAACAGTTCTTGTAGCTGTATCTTTAGTTTTGTTAGTTCTTGCACGCTCATTCTGTAAGGAGTTCTTGGCACCGGAGAGGCTCCTAGCAGCAATTCAATGGTGAAGTCAATATCCCTCTTGGGTGGAAAACCAGGAATGTTTTCTGGAAATACATCCAGAAATTCCTGTACTACAGGAATATCTTCCATTGTTGGAGCCTTTTCCTTGGAGTCTGCATATCCTACTTGAATTGCATACAGTTGACATCCTATTATGATACACTTACCCATTTGGGATGTTGTTATTGGTCGTAATTGCACAGGCTTTTTAATTCCTTGAAGTTCTTTTCACGTGCCATCTTGCATTCTGAAGTAAATAATTTTTTCTTTGCAGTCCACTAGGGTCCAGTGTCTCTCCAACCAATCCATACCCAATTACACATCATAAGACCCCAATGGTAAGATATTTAAATCTACCTGTAACTGGTGTTCTGCTACTTCCAATATCTAGTTAGGAACTTTTGCAGTTACCTTTCGTTTTGCCCCGGTAGCTAGCTGAATTAACCAGGAATTCTTAAATTTCTGCTCTTTTAACTTGCACATTTCCACTATTTTAGGACTTACGTAACTCAAACTTGCTCTAGGATTTACTAAAATTGAAACAGGTTTAGTTAGTAAAGTACCTTCTATTTCAATCATTGTGGGCTGAAAATCAGCCTGTCGGTCTTCCAAGGCTGCATTGATACGAGGTATATTGCGTGCCACATCCCCCACTGTATATGCTTCCTGCAGATTTGCTACAATTTCATTTTTGTTTCGTTGGGGATAGTTTTTATAATAATGGGCTTCCCCACAGCCCCAGCACTGTAGGGGAGGCTTAGAAATTTGTCCCTGATCTGGCTTACTAGATGCTTCTGTGGATTTCTCCTCCGCTGGCCACTTAGTTCTTTGGTGATTTCTACCAAATTGCTTACTGATGGAGTTTCGTGTTGCGCCTTTAGAATTTCCACTTTTACTGCTTTTAAAATTGGAATTATTTTTTTGGTTTGTTGATCTTCTTGTTCTGCTGATAATTCTTTTTCAGCACTTGGATGTCCCATCTCCTAATTTTGTTTGTCTGATAAACTCTTTAAAATTTTCTCCTGATCTTGCAAGAATCGCTCATTATCCTTTCTGAGTCTAAACATTTCCTCTTGTAATTAGTGCACTGTGTTCAACAAAAAACCAGTTTGGTGCTGTTGTTCTTCAAACAACCGACTAGTCCTTTGATGTTGTTCTACACTTAATTTAACCCACATTTTTGGATTCATGACTATTGGTGCTTGAGTTTCCTCTAGTTGCGATTGTGATGCTATAGCTCTTCTCATTGTCACTCGCTTTCTCTCTTTCTCTCTCTATGCACTATTCACATACATAGCTTCACCATTAGTAGACCCTTAGGGTCTCAGCATAGCAACTTGGCTCCGATACCACTTGTCACTTTCATCCATAAATTATTTACATCCATAAAAAAATTTTACTTATCATATTAAAAAGGTACATATATAAATTCATCACACAATGTTTATAACTAATGTACCAATGATAAGATTCTGAGTTTGCTTTTCTGAGTTTGCTGAGTTTGCTGAATATAATAATCATTACAAAACCTTGAGAATACTTTAGGTCGGTTTCGGCCTTGGTAATTATTTGCAATAACAATATGGATCCTCTATATAATAATCGCACCAATCATCTACTAATGAGATCATTGCTCTGGGTACGAATTAATACAAATATTATACGAACAAATATTAAAACATCAGATATTAAATCAACAGTCCAAACATTAAAGTTGAAGTCTTGTTATATTGATTTTCGGATCTGCTCTCCATAGTTAACTTACGGTAAATGGATTTTTGAGATACGTATCACGCCACTTGGCATGTTAATCTTCTTTCCATGGCGATGTTTGTCAACTCCATTTATGAATAGCAGTATTGGGCCTTTAATAGCTTTGACATTTGTAACCCTCGCCTCGGATGCTGCATAATTTACGAGGGAAAAATCCCAGTGACCTTTGTCAGTTAGCTAGTCTATCAGTTGTTTCCATATCTCCATGACGCGTTTGCAGAGCTCAGCCTCTTCTTGAGTTCTCCGTCGCAATTCTATAAAGGGTAAGCTCTATGTTGTGACCCTTAATCTTTCACTCTGATAGCCATGCTATACCAGTTCTCAATACTTTCGTTTGTGAATTTTTTTGAGCTGCTTCACATCTTATCTTTCAGGGTTTCATCTTTTTTCTGGGGTTAACACTTGCAGAGAGGAATGACATTCTACTCTGCATTGGGGTCTATGATTATAGGCTAGTTATGGCACAAATCAAACTTATAAGGTAACCCCCTTTCGGTTTATGATTTACTCTGGATATTAATTATTTTTCCTGTTACATAACTAGTTACAGGGCTTTGGATTCGATATAAGAGTAACTCATAGTGTTATTGCCTAAATCTACCTCAAGCTGAAGGAAGGTAGAGTCTAGGGTAACATCAAACCATGCTTAATCTGGTAGCTATCCCTACCAGATCGGGAGAGGGCTCTCTCTTGGTCAATCTCAGCAAAAATAATCAGTGAGGCTTGACATGACTTGAAAAAAGGTTGATTTTAGGCTAGGTATATATGTAAAAGAGTTGAATTTGATTTTGAGGGTGTTTTGTTGGATCAAAGGGAAGGGCAGACTTTGGGTCTGGGAAATGATCAATTTTGCAGAGAGTTGAATGGGACAAGAAAGGCCATTGTTTTGATGCTTTGAATTGAATTAAATGGATAGCTTAGACTGGTGAAGAGTTGAAGAGGGCAAGAGGCATTCAAGAATCCTCTTCAGACAGTTGAAAACATGGAAAATTAAACAAAACTCAAGGTAGAGCACTGCAAATCTAATGAATTCCACCTTTATTACTTTTTCGTTTAACTTAAGAAGAAATGAGAAGGAAGATGATACACATGAAACATCAGTAAACTTACAATCACAGAGAGAAACACACCATCAAAACATAGAGCCACATGGATCCCAAAGAGTGCTGCAAACCCTAGTCTCTTCCTTTGCCAAAATGCAGAGATGAAATGTACAATGAAGCTCAAAGCAATCCAAAGTGTCCAACCCTCTGCCAAAATCCAACCCCTACACTATGAAATTCATAAAATATATACATTTTCTCATCCTTGTACTAAGGGAATTGAGCTCAACCATTTTCTTCAAAATAGAATCAGTTACATTAAACTTGGGCTGAATTTCTGAAAAATAGGTGTTGAAGATGAACTTGTATCTTCTAAACAATAGCACCTGTTACAAAACTGAAAGAGGTTTTTGTAGATAAGGTCATTTTGGAGAAAAAACTCTCTCAAATTAGGGAAATTCGTTTCCAGTTTCTCGTAATCTGTTCCACAAAATCATCTCTAAAACAGAAAATCATTAAAAATTTAAATCTGTGAAAATGAGTTGTAAATATCTAGTTACATATCCCAATTCGTGACACTTGTGAATAAACGG
Organism: Pinus albicaulis; assembly: GCA_034641835.2. Lineage (NCBI taxonomy): Eukaryota > Viridiplantae > Streptophyta > Pinopsida > Pinales > Pinaceae > Pinus > Pinus albicaulis. The sequence continues at coordinate 417,715,173 of CM076579.1, read as the reverse complement.
AAAGAGGTTTTTGTTATATGGCTCGTGGTTAACAAAAGACTCCTTGGGTTTTGCAAAATTACTTTCCATCTGTTGTAAAATGGCCCTGCACTAAAATTACTAAAACAGTAAAAAATATGAAAAATTTTCTTTGTTTTAATGTAAGCTCCAAATATCACTATATATCTCCCACATAGTAGCACTTGTGCATAAACAGAAGGAGTTTTTTTTTATTTGGTATGTGATGAACAAAAACCTCTTTCACTTTTGAAAAATTCCTTACCATTATTTCAGAAACTAATTTTGTACTAAACTTGTCATTGTGTGCAGCAACTGACCTCAAAACATGCATAACCAAGAATCACTTATTCATTTCGATCATATCTTCTAATCCGGGAGCCGGTTACGGGAGTGTGATATACCATTGGAAAGGTTTTTCTGAGCTGCTTCTGATGCTGCTTCTGATGGACACACTTGTGACATGTTTTGTGCTGAACATCATGTGCAAAACATCTAACAAAACCAGACATAGTAAGAGCTCATGTTGATCCCTGGTGACAGGTTGTGAAGACTGGAACTAACATTGGCTCCATTGGGGATGGCAGCTACTTGGAGGTTTCAAGAACACCATAGACCAAGTGCCTCATCCATTGGGCATGGATGGTCAAACAACTGCAAACCCAAAACAACTCATACCAATCCAAAAACATATACATACTACAACATGTACATAAACAAATACTGAAAACTGAAATGCTGAAGCGGGCATCTTATTTATGTACAAATATAACCCACTTTGCTGAAAAATTGATAGATCAAGTAATTTTTTAATGCCGTATCAACCAATCAAGTAACTGTGACAAGGATGTTGCTTGAAAGTGCTTCAACCGGGACACAAATGTAAATGCTGACAGCCATACATGCACATAACGAGTCTGGTTATGTAAAATACAATTTGATCTATCATTCAAAATGAAAAAAATTTCCATGTACGTTACAATAGGATCGCAAAAACCAGACTCTGTTTGCTACCCCAACTCCACAATACATGCTTCCAACTGCAAACTGTCAATGCAAACATCCATGGGCAGCTCTATTGTTTCTTGTTTTGAAGGAGGGAGAGTTTCCAAGAACTTTTTGGGATCTCGGAATTCATATTATTGGATCTGATCATTTAAATACTGAATCTCCTTCTCAAATTTTTCAACAACTAACTCAAAGAAACCAGTTTTAGCTTTAGGAGGAAACTTCGTAGATCTCAAAAATTGAAGCACGGCAATGAAAGATACTTCATCAATTTCAATATCCACTAACTGATCTCTAACTTCTTTTAAAACTTCACAAAGCGTAGGGTTTGCCACATACCCTACCATTTTATTTTAGTGCATGAATGGATCAGTGAGCACTGGAATCTCTGGATAGAGTTAGAGTCGCCAGGTGAATGTTTTAGCCTTCATATGTGTCAGACTGCTATCCACCATCAGCAATCAGATCTGCAACTTGAATGATATTTCCTGGAGAAGATCTATCACCTCTTCCCCAGTTTAATGTACTGGGGAAATTTGCAAGTCAGATGTTCTGTTTATAAGACTAGACCGGAGATTGACTGAAGCAACTTTTATCTACTTATGCACTCGTAAAGCAATGTGCAGTTCGAAGGCTGCCTGGCTAACTTCAGGCTCCATCTGTAGTTTATAAAACAAAGAACACTAACAAACAAATAAGCTTTTCTTCCCCATTATGGTCGCCACTATGTAATTTCCTAAATCTACCTCTGGCTGAAGGAAGGTAGAGTCTAGGGTAACATCAAACCATGCTTAATCTGGTAGCTAGCCCTACCATATCGGGAGAGGGCTCTCTCCTTGTTAATCTCAACAAAAATAATCAGTGAGGCTTAAGATGACTTGAAATAAAGGCTGATTTTAGGCTAGGTATATATATAAAAGAGTTTGATTTGATTTTGGGGGTTTTTGTTGGATCAAAGGGAAAGACAGATTTTGGGTCCAGGAAATGATCAGTTTTGCAGAGAGCTGAATGGGGCAAGGAAGGCAATTGTTTTGATGCTTTGAAGTTGAATGAAATGGATAGCTCAGATCGGTGAGGAGTTTGAAGAGAGAAAGAGGCTTTCAAGAATCCTCTTCAAAAAATTTGAAAACATAGAAAATTAAACAAAACTCAAGGTAGAGCACTGCAAATCTAATGAATTCCACCTTTATTACTTGTTTGTTTAACTTAAGAAGAAATAAGAAAGAAGATGATACACATGAAACATCAATAAACTTACAATCACAGAGAGAAAGACATCATCAAAACAAAGAGCCACATGGAGTCTATCATGCCTTTTGCGACACTTTAATGCCCTCTTTAGCTTTCCCTTCAGGATCTTAATTCGTGCCTTGCAAACATGATTCCTCGCCCAATAATGATTCTTCATGTGCCTTAACATGTTCTTTTCGTTGTTGGCCTTCTCCAACAGCTTCTCCAAATGAATATTGACCCTCTCAAGCCAATTCTCTCGATCAGCCTCAATCTCTTGCTCAATGGATGTCATCTCGATTTGACTTCTTTGGGCAGCTTGCCAGTTCTCACAAATATTTTGCAACTCCATGATAGTTTGCTGATCTTCCAACTGTTTGTTTCGCTGCTTAAGGTTATTGATAATCCATTGGGCTATTTTCCATTTGATGGACAAAGTGTCTATCTCCGCCTTTTGCTCCTGAATAGTCTCCCTCAACTTTGAGCTTGGAGAGCTCAAATCCTCATCAATGAGTATGAAACATGTATCTTGGCCTCCTGAAGGCCCCTCATCCTACATGGGCCTCTTACCTTTGTCATGTACCTATACCTGTGCTGCTGATGACGGAAGCGAGACCCCTTCCACCCCAGGTGGAGATAATACTCGCCAGGCTGCTGCAAATAATCCTCTAGTGCCTCTCTGATAAGTGACATACGTCGACACACTAGTAGTCTTTGTCTCCTGACCTTCATGCTGATATGAAGGTTCACCTGCATCATGAACAACCTCCGGAGGAACCTAAGGAGCTGTGAAGAAATCATTAGAAATTAAATCCTCCCAGGAAATAACCTGCAAGCCAAGCTGATGCACAACCACGATCTATGTTATTGCCTAAATCTACCTCAGGCTAAAGGAAGGCAGATTCTAGGGTAACATCAAACCACGCTTAATCTGGTAGCTAGCCCTACCAGATCGGGAGAGGGCTCTCTCCTTGTCAATCTCAGCAAAAATAATCAGTGAGGCTTGAGATGACTTGAAATAAAGGTTGATTTTAGGCTAGGTATATATATAAAAGAGTTTGATTTGATTTTGGGGGTTTTTGTTGGATCAAAGGGAAAGGTAGATTTTGGGTTCGGGAAATGATCAGTTTTGCAGAGAGCTTAATGGGGCAAGGAAGGCAATTGTTTTGATGTTTTGAAGTTGAATGAAATGGATAGCTCAGACCAGTGAGGAGTTTGAAGAGGGCAAGAGGCTTTCAAGAATCCTCTTCAAACAGTTTGAAAACATAGAAAATTAAACAAAACTCAAGGTAGAGCACTGCAAATCTAATGAATTCCACCTTTATTACTTGTTTGTTTAACTTAAGAAGAAATAAGAAAGAAGATGATACACATCAAACATCAGTAAACTTACAATCACAGAGAGAAATACATCATCAAAACAAAGAGCCACATGAATCCCAAAGAGTGCTACAAACCCTGGTCTATTCCTTTGCCAAAATGCAGAGATGAAATGTACAATGAAGCTCTAAGCAATCCCAAGTGTCCAACCCTGAAAATGACTGAGAAAATACAATATATAGACAAGAATAACTCATCCCCATGCCTCTAGGGGTCGAGCTCACTATTTTAGGAGCTGTTTCAACAATTTCTAAACTAAGAACTGGAAAATAGGCAATGGAACAGCTTGCCTCTATAAGATAGGAAACTGATTCATTCAGTTACAATTCACCTTTTGATGAATGAATCTACTTACATGAGTGAAAATTTGTCAAAATTACATCAAAAACCATGGAATTACATCAATTTACATCAATATCTTTACGTTTGGAGATAAAAAAGTCAAACTGGCCAAAACTAGGCGAAAAACTGAGTTACTGAGTGAAAACTGAACCAAAATTCCCAATGCGCCGCGCCTGAAATCTCTATGCGTCGCGCCACTTTGGAGCTGATTTTGAGGGCCTTCCTGGAGTCCAAATTGAGCGCAGAATAGCTCATTGGAAATAACTACCTGTCTAATTTCCAACCTAAGTGGAATTTTTGAATTTGGTTTCCATTTGCCCCTCCAAAAATGAGTTTTCCCAACACTTCTTCCTATGTTTCCAAAAGAGGGCAGAAAGGTCATTTTTAGGGTGTTTTTGACCCTTCCGGCAACCCAAAACTTGTCAAAATATCTAGGTAATCAGTAGGAATGCATTAATTTTCATGAAAAATCCATAAATTTCAAGTTTTACCCAAGAGGATCTCCCAATCATAAGCGTGTGCCAAGTGGCGCGACGCGTCGGGCAAGAAAATCTGTATTAAGGCCAAAAAATTCAAAATTGATAAAATGTGTCCCAAATTTCTTGAAATTTGGGCTGAATGTCCACCATCAAGCGCTATTCTAATCCAAGGAAGCTTCGGCCAAAATTTTGAGTCTATCATGCCTTTTGTGACGCTTTAATGCCCTCTTTAGCTTTTCCTTTAGGATCTTAATTCGTGCCTTGCAAACATGATTCCTCGCCCAATAATGATTCTTCATGTGCCTTAGCATGTTATTTTCCTTGTTTTCCTTCTCCAATAGCTTCTCCAAATGAATATTGACCCTCTCAAGCCAAGTCTCTCGATCAGCCTCAATCTCTCGCTCAATGGATGTCATCTCGGTTTGACTTCTTTGGGCAGCTTGCCGGTTCTCACGGATATTTTGTAACTCCATGATAGTTTGCTAATCTTCCAACTATTTGTTTCACTACTCAAGGTAGCTGATAATCCATTGGGCTCTTTGCAATTTGACAGATAAAGTGTCTATCTCCGCCTTCTACTCCTGAATAGTCTCGCTCAACTTTGAGCTTGGAGAGCTCAAATCCTCATCAATGAGTATGAAACCTGTATCTTGGCCTCCTGAAGGCCCCTCATCCTACATGGGCCTCTTACCTCTGTCCTTTACCTGTACCTATGCTAATGATGACGGAAGCGAGACCCCTTCCACCCCAGGTGGAGATAATACTCGTTGGGCTACTGCAAATAATCCTCTAGTGCCTCTCTGATAAGTGACATACGTCAGCACACTAGTAGTCTCTATCTCCTGACCTTCATGCTGATATGAAGGTTCACCTGCATCATGAAAAACCTCCGGAGGAACCTAAGGAGCTGTGAATAAATCATTAGAAATGAAATCCTCCCATGAAATACCCTGAAAGCCTAGTTGATGCACAACCACGATCTTAATGAGTGCATAGTGATAAATATTGTTGTACTGCTACTCAGGAGTTTTCCTTTGCACAAGAGTGGTCATTCTCTCAATATTTCAGCACATAAAATAAGGGAGGTTCATCATCCTCACCCTAGTAAAATGCATCAATAACCTGATATGATAGGCATAAAGACATGAAAACCGGCCCTCACAACTGAAATATCTGATAATGAGTTTCATCAGAGGCGCATAGGAATCCTTTAGGAACCGGAAAGGAAACACTCTGCTGAGTTGTTTCACAAAGCTAGGCCTGATATATGCTTCATAATGCACTCTGTCCACCTGTTGTCTTTTGTTCCATTGTTCTCCCACATTTGGTATTCCAGTTGTTTGAGAGATAGTTTCCAGTGTTAAAGTAAATGTTACACCAGCAAGGGTGACCTTACCATCATGTAAATGCAACACAAACAAACGAGCCAGCTCCTGATGATAATGGACCCTAACAATCATTTCAAAAAATTGATAATATGACTGTTGTTGAAAACATGCCATGGCAAGTGGACAAGCCTGAAATTCAGCCAATGAGGTGGGCTCCTCTCTCACATGTCTGCCACTCTTATGAGGCCTTCTAGGTGCATGTAGTTCAGTGGTGGAATCATTGTCTCAGTCATAGGATGTATCAGTATCTGTCTCCATGATGTCCAAGGTCTATGCAAAGTCTATGTTGTTTTGTATGAGAATTTTTGGTGTTTTTGATTTGATCTCCAAATAAGTGGTAATATGGGAAGGGATATGAAGGAATAGGGTAGTAGGAATAATGGATTATTACCAAGTGAAATTAGAAATGGCCATTTGAAATCTGTATGTCAAATATTTAGGTACAACCACTTAGTTTTTTTTTTTTTTTTGGGGATAACTTGGGATTTGAGGGAAATTTACAAGTGGTATAGGGACAATGGAAATGGAATAGGGATGATTTACTTTATGGATGTCAAGAGATAGGGGAATGAGCTGCTATAATGAGATAAAAAGTGAGGAGGGACTAACAAGGTAAGGGAAATGGAAATATTTGACATCAAAATAAATTTTAAAACCCTAGGAGCATTCTTAAACAAGACAATAGGGTTTTGAGTTTTTCATTTAAATTCTCATATCAACACCAAACACTTGTTATGAGAAATGGGGAAGTGACTTTGACTTACTCGAACAAGGAGAGATCGAGCAAATTTTGATGATTGAAAGGAATGGAAAAAAACTTGTGTTTCGGCCAAATGTGTCTCGCAACCAACCCAGTGTGTTGCGCCCTTCCAGTGCGCCACGCAGGAACAAATCTACACACAGGGAAATGACCCTATGCACCGCGCTCGCCCGATGCATCGCGCCGGCTGCCCAATGCGCCGTGCTCTGCAACTTCAACACAATCTGCGCTTCAAACTTCTTCCTTCATTCCTCACGGGTTCTCCTTGGCTCACTGTTGTCTCTTGGCACACAAATGAAGTTTTAAACTTGAAAATATCTTATATGCCAAGGATTTAAATTTTTCATTTGAAAAACCCACTTTATAATGTTGTAAACTTTGACATTTCACTTTTAACAACTCTATTTTGTTTCCTTTGTGCTTTTGATTGAATAATGAGCTTATGTCTGCCTTGCAAGGAATGTATGGCATGGAGCTTTGGAAAAGGCGACCAGGGTTGCGAGTGGAGTGTTATTACAACTGAAAAACTTGAAAATTACATTGCATTTATTACATAAAGATGAAATAGACTATTTTTCTTCAAAACAGAGTTTTGAAGAAAAATCATTATCAAACATTATGATGGTGAAATTTTTGCACTGAAAACTTATTTCAAGCTTCCTCATGTGCCTGCTGACCATTATTAGGCATTTTGAGACCTGATTAATAAAACCCTACACGTAATGAGACTAAAAACCCTAAAATGACTCTTTACCAATATTGAGACCAAACATGATTGTACATGATTTTAATGAACAGAAATAGGCCAGCAGATACAAGACATGAGGGATATGAGTGACAAGCCCCTACCATCAGATGATCCATGCTCCTAATGGAATGCAGCTGACTAAACTGAGTGAGACACCTAAAATGAAATGTAACAAGAGAGATCTGATCTCTGACGGAGGGATGAAGATACCAACTCTAACACATAGCATATTTTAACTTGCAGGTCCGACGATAGTCGTTCCTTCCAACAGGTAATTAACCTATGCTCGTCATCATTCGATTAAGCCTTACTTTAGAACTCTATTTATGGATTATTACAAACTTTCCTCTCATCAAGGTTTTGTTTTGTCTCAGGTTAGTGAACTTCTAACCGAAACCCTGCCAGTGATTTTCATCAGCATTCCATCATGCCACGGCTAATGTTACACCCCTTTCCAACAGGTACTTCTCTTATATGAAGGGATATTGTAGCCCGTAGTTTATATGGCACTTGTAAAAGAGGACTCGGGGTTTGAATCCCAACCTAGGGTTTATAAACTCTGTAGCTTTTGTATCTTAATATGTGAAAGGTTCTTAGGGTTTCACCCCAGATTGTGTTATATATACTGTTAACGGCATTCACAATTCCGTTAAGCATTCTGAGTAAATTATTATTATTAATATTTTTGGGACCGAGGCCGTGAATTGTAGTTCTTAAATTCCGAACATTTACGCTACTTTTTATTAACGTATTCCATCAATACTTGTTAAGTTTATCTATATCAATGTCTCTCAAGTTTTACTTGCAACATAATTTTATGCATGTAAATAGATTCTATTTTATGCTACAGTTCGTTATAAAATTTCCATAAATCAGTGCACTGTGATTTACATTCTTTGCTATGTACGAACTATAAGGTTACTCATATCTTTTATCTTCTGCAATTTACCTTTTTCTGTAGAAGAGGTTTCATGCTAAGTCTTTCTACTATCTTAAGGGATTCACACCCTCATTTCCATTCAAATGTTCACTACATGGGTATTCTTACGTCTTCACTTCTTTTGTAATAAAAATACTTTACTGCCTGCGACAGTGACCAGACCACCATAGTTTAGAGTCTGTGTATAGCTGGGACTGGCCACAGATGATGCATCCAAGTTGAGGGTTTACACCCAGATCTAGGGTCGACAGTCTGTCGAGACCCATATTCCCTTCTTTAGTGTTTTCTGGTCTTTATAAAAGTAAATTATTTTCATTTTCTAACAAACATTGTCCCATTTCCAACGCTATTCTTTCACTGTTATGAAGGAAAATTGTTTTCTGCTATTATTACAGTAGTATAAATAACATACAGATTATACTTGCTCCTCTTTTACTTATATTCCATATAAGCTATTGTTTTTCTATCTACAGTAATTTACTGGTTTTCTTCTTTTGCTATGCACAATCCATCTTTACTCTTTTATCCTTCCCGACAAACAGGGTATAGCTATTTCTTGATTTAATTCTATCTAATAATAGCAACAGAGAACAGTTATAAAGAAAATATTTAGTACTATTCTACATATTTCCAAGGAGGAATATTATTCCCTGCATAAACTCATTTCTTACCTTATATAAATATGTAAATAAATCTAAGTATATAACTTAAAAGAAAAACAACAGAACAGTATTTAACCATAAATGTCACTGTGCTCAATCTTTCAAATTTAGTATCAGACTAATTTAAGATTCCACAGTAATACTTATCTGAATTAAACAGATTCAAGCTGTGGTCCTCCCAACCATTCAAGGGAGGCTATTACGTCCTCCACTTGCCCCCTAGCTCCAGAATCTGGACGGTGCCACGGGTTAACAATGGAACTTTCTACTATGACCTCTGGAGGGCCAATCCAGTCACATTCAGATATTCTGGTTTTACAAGGGTTGCGGAAAGCTATTTTCAACTGGTCCCAACCAGCTCTAGAAAATACTTCCCCTTTCCAATTTCACAAAACCCCTACTCCTCCCCTAGGATCCAACTTTATCCTCAGAGGAGTAGGTAACGGTTTTCCAACTGTCCCCAACCACATCCTATTCTCGGAAATCGTTTACCAACAACTTAAAAGATTTGTTTTCATTAATTAGTTCCTCCTAATAACTCAATAACAAAAATTAATAATTTTTTTTATAAACAATAACAATTAAGTCTTTCTTGCCAGAAAATAAAATAAGAAAATTGTCTTAACTAGTTAATACTAGTTAACTCTTAATGAGGCTGTCACACCAACCATCATCGCGGTTGAGATTCTTAGCATGTCATTCAATTTCGATCGCCTCCCTTAGTTTCCTGTGGTGGAAGTGATCAACCTTAGCAACGACTTTTGAGTCTTCAATACAAACATGGTTGTACGATTTTTCCACATGTTCAGCAAGAGTTAAGGTACGGGACCGATTATATCTAATATCCGCTACATGCTCCTGGATTCTTTGCCTAATGGATCGACCTATTTCTCCTATATAGGGGGTTCCACAAGAACAAGGAATCATGTAAACCCGTTTCATGTCCTTAGGGTTGATAGGGTCTTTAACAAACCTAAAAGAATTTCTAATAGTGCAAAGAGGTTTGAAAGAAGCAGAGATATTATTTCTATTGAGGACATGAGCAATTTTGTCTATTGTCCCCTAGATAAATGGGAGATGGACCTTGGAAAATTCCTCTCACTAGGTGATTTTGTTTTAGTTTTTATTTTTTATGTTTTATTTTATTTTATTTTATTTTTATTAATTCATTTTTATTTTTATTTGATTTGATTTGATTTTAATTAATTAATTTTATTTTTATTTATTTATTTTTTAATAATTTTTGCCCCTCCCTAAGGTATCTCTATTTATTTATTATTTTTATATGTTTATTATTTATTATTTAATTTATTTGTTTTATCAAAATATTTAATTAATTTTTTAATTTTATTTTTACCCCTCCCTATTACCGGTTATATTTAGTTTAATAATTTGTAAACCCCCTTTTTAAATTTTATTGAATTAATTAATTAATTTACTTATTTATTTACTTATTTGGTTATTTTATTTTATTTATTTTTGTCCACTCTAATCCTTCTTTGTTTCTTATTATTTTATTTAAATTATTGATTTATCTTTATCTAAATAATTAATTAATTATATATTAAAAAAAAATCCCCCATTACCTATTATATTTATTTATTTCAAGTTCTTAATAATTTATTAACCTATTTGTAATTAATTTTTATTTGAATAATTTATTTATTTTTAACTAACTAACTAATTTTCTAACAACTATATCAAGGAATGTTGCATCTCCACTATTTATTCATCGAGATCGATTAGTCTTTCCACCTGTCCTGAGGATGAACCACATTAGCTGGTTCGAAACGTCCACCTAATCCTAATGATGTGATTAATCCGAAAGTTCTTTTATCTACATTATGGATCACAAAAGTATTAGATCTAAAATTATTATATTGTGTCATTCAAAGATTTAGTTGTTTTATATTTGTTTCTTACCTTTCCATTTATATTTTTTTGCGAATTAAAAATTACAAATTAAAAATTAAATTATGTTTTTTATAATTAAAAATTACAATATCAACTACTATATTGTGTCATTCAAAAGTTTAGTTGTTGCATATTTGTTTCTTACATTTTCATTTATATGTTGTGAAAATTAAATATTAAAAAATAAATTATGTTTTTTTTTTAATTAAAAACTACAATATCAACTATGCTACTATGTTGTCTATACTTTCATGATATGATATGATAGTTTGACTTAGTTATATCAAATGATAAAAGATTTTGTATTTTTTTATTAATTAAATAAAATATTTATTAAAAATAGAAATAAGGTTTACTAATAATTATTTTCCTTCTTTATCAACTATTATCTACATTTTATAGATTTTTGAAAGTATACGGGATTAATAAAATTAAATTGATGGTGAAAGTGAGTTATTTTAGATGATGGTTACACACTTGGAGACCATTAAGGCTAGCCAAAAATTCTATAATTAATTATATATCAAACCTTTATAGATTCGATATGTTACAATAAGAAATCAAAAGTTCATTTAATAAACCAATCGCATTTCAAAAAATATAGATTTTTTTTCAGGTTAAAAAATAAACATATCCCATTTTAAAATTAAACCATAGATATAGTAAAGGTCAAAGTTAGATTAATAATGGTGGAAGTGGAAATTGATCACTAAAACTAACACCATATATGTATGTATTTCCTTCCTAGAAAAACCTTGTTTCCTACTACAATATATTTGATATTTTATGGCAGGATAGAAGGGATGAATGTTGTCATTGATCCAACCATTTGTTGCATCCTAGCTAGAGGATATAAGTTGCAATTTGTTATTATTGACTACCATAATTACATCGATTTCTAAATTGGAAAATTATTTTAGTGCATCTCCCTTTGCTTGAAAATCCCCATTTACCTTATATTATTGTTTCTCAAAGTTACGACTTGTTCTAACCAACCATCTCTTGATAAAAAAATATTTTCGTTAATTTTTTTTATAGCTTATGAATTATCATATATTTGAACAAACCCTAAATATTTTTCACCTATGAAATTTACATGAAAACCAAAGACCACATTTGTTGAGGATTGCAAGCCTTTCCAACTTCTCCTTAAGTTCAGACTACACATTTTCATAACACATTAATTATATTATTCAGTACAAAAAAAAAAACAAAAGAGAACAGAGAAAAATTACATGTACCTTTCATGGCTTAATATTCTTCATTCAAAATACCCCAAAACTTATACATTTGAAACAATTGGTTGTCAAGAACATCAATCATATTTGTGCATAAAACAACATAGGATTAACTTCAAATTTCAGAACAAATTAATTGAGTAGCAATATCACCATGAAAAGGTAAATATGTTAACAATGAACCTTAAAAATTGCTTTCTACTCATAATCTTTTTTTCATGAACTTTGTGGTGTAAATAGGAATCATTTTTTCCTATCTATGCACCATTGATGTTTTCTTACTTTTCTACGATTTTGTCTACAATCGAATCTAGTACAATAACATTATAGCAATGCGAAATTGAAAACAGTTACATTAACAAAGTAATGACCTTGACAACAAAATTAGGTTAAATGAACTTGTCACGTTCATTCAATAAATAATTTATTAATCATAAAAGAAGAATCAAAAAAATTTTATCGTTATCACCATGGTGAAGTAAATAGTCACAACTCTATATAAAACTATTGATTGTAACCAAGATTATGGCTTGAGTTTGGTTAATGGCCATTAAATATTTTGGCATTCGTGTTTACCAATCGAGTTATTATCATAAGGTTTCTATTTATTATTTGTATCATGTTTAACCACCAGAATATTATTCTGTCAGAGTTATGACAAATGTTTTATAGTTTTGTACTTACGCATATAAGTATTGGGACTCACATTGCTTGGCGTTCGAATTATTAAACCCTCTGTCAATTTGTAAAATAAATGTCTTACCCACTTGGCCGGTTAATCCTCCATCCGATGTTTTATGTTAACTCCATTGATTAGCTCTATACTGGGCTACTATGACCATCGACAGCTATGTAATCCTACTTCGGTCTCTGCAAGATTCTCGGGAAACAACTCTGGATTCAACTGAGATTTATCAAGCTATGAGCTATTTCATTTTTCCCTTTGGCACATTTGCAGAGTTTGGCCTTCATCTCGGATCCTCCGTCTTTGTGCCCTTTATAAGGTGAGATTCCTTCCCTCTGCAACAACATTTATACCTTTTATGGTTTTAACCCGGTTTACGGATGCTTTCATTTCTTTCTAGTTTTGATTCACAATGACAGAGATTTGTTTCTTTTCGTTTTACATCCCTCTTCTGCTTAAATCTTGCAGAGAGGCTCAGCTTTTTCTTTTAGCTTGTTGTTGTGGGTTCTCAAGATTTCTATGGCGCCTTTGAAGGGTTTAGGGTAAGCACATTTTGTAGCTTTTATCGTGCTCAGCCTTGCCCATCTGTTCCACCTATTTTAGGTCTTGTACTCAAGCATTTTGGGTTCAATGTCATGTAAAAGAGACTGACATATTGTCTCATCCTCTTGCAGGTCCGGCTCAATGGATTCTTTCTCTCAGGTGAAAATACTCCGCCTCCTTTTATTGAGCTGAGTTTTATTTTTGTTTTCTCATTCAGTTTTGATATTAACTCATACTCAGAGTTATTTTCATGTTTTCAGGTAATCTTTAGTGAAACCCTACTAGAGTACTACGCGGCACTCCAATATGGTCACAGCTAACACTACATTCGCCCTTAACAGGTAATCTGCTCCTTTGAAGAGGGATTGTAGCTGGGTTTTACATGGCGCTGATAAAAGAGATAACTGGGTTTTCTAAATCTGACCTAGGGTTCCATTTACCGAAGTTTTGGTGTATTTATTTTCTTTTTTTCATGAGGAGTGCTTAGGGATTTACCCTAGCGTATTATTCATGAATGGCTAACTGGATACTCTATTTTATCAACTTTATTAAACAATTTCCCAGTTGTTAAGTTTGGGGCGGAGCCCAGTAACGCTGTACTGAACATTTAAGTTTCCAATTCGATCCTTGTAGCTTTTCTTCACTGTTAAGCTTATCAGCTTGGATGTTTTTTGAATTTTTCCTCCGACATTACTCTGTTTATGAAAATATTTCCTTTTATGCTATAGCTGGTTAATACTCTTGAAGTCATCTCACGGAAATATGTAATATTGCTAAATTTCTTCATGTTTCCACTGTCTTAAGGGTTTACAGTTTCTTGCTTACTTTTATTTGCTCGACATACGGAAGTACCTAAACTCGTAACTCTGTTTTGTATGTTTATGAGTTCGCCCCTGCAACGGTGCCTGGACCACCATGGGTTAAGTCCGTGTTACTCTAGGGACTGGTCGCGGTCGACGTACGTAGGTTCAGGGTTACTTCGAGAACCAAGGTCGACAGGCCATCGTGGCCAGGTTTCCCTAACCTGATACTGTCCTAGAACAATCTTCCAAATAATAAATTTATTCTACTTTTCAAACCCTATTCTCTCCAAAGAATATTCTAACATGATTATGGAAGGTATTTGTTTTTTTTCTACTATATTTACAAAGGTTCTAAAAGCGTTCTTTCATTGCTTGTTAAAACAAATCTAGTTAAGAAAAAAACATATAAATATAGTTGTACAACATCTCAGTAGAAGGCATAATATAGAAGCTATTCATATAGTTTTCAATTCCGTTAACATTTCCTTGTCTCATAAGAAACATTGTCAACAAAAAAAGATTTGGCTTTATCATTGCTTTGTTCAATCATAATACGATTGCAGAAAAGAGTAGTGCTACGTACTGATTTACTTTTCTAGTTTCCTATGTATACATTCATGTATATATATATATATATATATATATATATATATATACTCATAAATAAACAGTACTTCATCATTACTCTGAACAACCATCTAATCCAGTGGTATCTTGTTAATAATTGCACAGTAGTACTTCCTGCATATATATACATATATAAATAATTTCATAATAAGATAGTAACCCACACATCTACATTACTATGCACAACCTTCTAATCCAGTAATATCTTGTTAAGAATTGCACAGTAGTACTTATATGAAACTAAATAGGTTCAAGCTGAGGTCCACCCAACCATTCAAGGGAGGCTATTACGTCCTCCACCTGCCCCCTAGCTCCAGAATCGGGACAGTGTCACAGGTTAATAGTGGATTCTTCTGTTGTGACCTCTGGATGGCCAATCCAGTCACACTCAGATATTTTGGCTTTACAAGGGTTGTTGAAAGCTATTTTCAACTAGTCCCCAACCAGCTCTAGAAAATGCTCTCCCTTTACCAATTTCACAGAACCCATACTCCTCTCCTGGGATTCAGCTTTATCTTTAAAGGAGTAGATAACTATTTCCAACTGTTCCCCCAACCACCTCCTATTCTTGGAAACATTTCTTTACCATCATCTTTATGCATATTTCATATTAAAAGATTTTCTTCTTTTAATTTGATTAACTGCTTCTAATTAATAAATCAGTAACTAAAATAGTTTTGCTAAATTAACAGTAATTTTCAAGTTTTTCTTGCCAGATAAAAGAAACTAAGCAAATTGTCTTTAACTAGTCAACACTAGTTAAGTTTAATGAAGCTGTCACAACTTCCCCCCCTAGAAGTAACACCGTCCTCGGTGTTTCAGCCCAACTCTGTAAAGAGCTCTGGGTAAGCTTCCCACATAAATTTCTCGTCCTCCCAAGTAGCTTCTTCTGGTTCGAAGTGCTTCCATTGCACTTTTACCTGGATGAATATTCGTTTTTTAGTTCAATTTCTCTTCGGTCAAGTATGCGTTGTGGCTCTACCAGAAACTCTCCGTCCAGTTCTACCTGAAAAACATAATGTTTTCAAGTCAATACTCAGCATTTTCATTCATAATTTTAAGTTAGGATTTATCTTTATCCTACCTGAATATTTTGCCAATGAATCACATGTTTTTCATCATGAACATATCGCTTTAGTAAAGACACATGGAACACATTGTGCACTTGAATGTGGCTAGGTGAAGCCAACCGATAAGCCACTGGTCCTACCCTTTCGAATACTTGGAAGGGTCCACAGTATCTGGCAGATAATTTAGCACAAGAGGTCCACCTCAAGGTACTCCTCTTGGGTTTAACTCTTATGTAAACATGATCTCCTACTGCGAACTCGTGATAAGACCTTTTTTTATCTGCATAACTCTTTTTCCAGTCTTGAGCAGCCTTTAGGTTTTGTCTTATTATTTTTACTTGATTTTCCATTTCTGCCAACATCTCAGGTCCCAAAAATAACTTGGTTTTTGGACTACTCCAATTTATAGGTGTACGACATTGCCTACCATACAAAGCCTCGAAGGGACTCATTTTTAAGGAGTCCTGATACCCGTTGTTATAAGAAAACTCAACTAGGTGCAAATAATCCTCCCACTTGGTTGGCTGCTGCATCACATACATGCACAGCATGTCTTCCAATACTTGGTTTACCCGCTCTGTTTGGCCATCAGTCTGAGGGTGATAGGCGGTGCTAAAATGTATTTGTGTTCCCAGACCAGAAAACAAGGCTTTCTAGAATGCGGATGTGAACTTAACATCCCAGTCTGAAATCACAGTCTTAGGTATGCCATGCAACCTAAAGATTTCCTTCATAAATATATCCGCTATCTGTACTGTCCTGTATGTTGACTGTACCAATATAAAATGTGCAGATTTGCTTAATCGGTCTACCACTACCATGATTGAGTCATGCTGTCTTTTTGTTCGCGGTAAACTCGTGATGAAGTCTAGGGAGATAACCTCCCATTTCCACTCAGGTATAGGTATGGTTTGCAATAATCCAGCAGGGTGTTGGTGCTCCACCTTTACCTATTGACATTCTAGACATTTTCTTAAATATTCAACTATATCTTTACGCATGTCCAGCCAAGAATATGCCTTTCTTATTGCAGTAAGAATTTTTTGATATCCCGGATGACCAGCATAATTGCTGCAATGGAATTCATTCAGTATTAACTCCTTCAGAGTTATACGATTAGGCACATATATTCTTCCTCGGAAGGTCAGCACCTGATCCTCGTTTCTTCCATACTCAGATGTCTTGCCTTGCTTCCTATCTTCTTCAATTCATTGTCATAGGAATTTGTATTCTGGATCTTTTTGTGCCTCTTCCTTAGCTGTTCCAAGAATTGGCTTTCTAGCTGATTACAATATAATGCATAAATGCCATGTAGTTTCCTACTCAATGCATCGGCTACCCGATTTTCCTTTCCCTTCACGCGTTGTATATCCATGTCAAATTCACTCAAAAAAACATTCCATCTTGCTTGTCTAGAATTTAAATCTGTTTGCTTAAAATAATTAGTTAAGCTGCTATGGTCTATTTTAAGTACAAACCTCTTACCCAGTAGGTAATGTCTCCACACCCGGAGAGCATGTACCATAGATGTTAGCTCCAAATCAAAAGCAAAATATTTATGTTCATGGTCATTTAGTTTTCTAGACTCATATGCCACCACTTTGCCTTCCTGGGTCAATATACCTCCAACACCCTCTTTACTTGCATAAGTACAAACCTCATAATGTTTAGTAGGGTCTGTTACCCTCAAAACTAGTGTTGTAGTTAAGAGTTTCTTCAGCTTTTCAAAGCCGTCCTGGCACTCTTTTATCCATTTGAATAGCTTTCCCTTCTTCTGCAAAGATGTAATAGGGAAAGAAATTTTAGAGAATCCTTATATAAATCTTCTATAATACCCTGCTAATCCCATAAATGATCTAATATCAACCACATTTTGGGGTACTTTCCATTCCATGATAGTTTTGATCTTTTCTGGGTCAAAAAAAATTCCTTCAGCTGATATAACATGTCCCAGATATTGGAATTTTGTTTTAAAGAAATCTCATTTACTAAATTTGGCGTAAAGCTGATGCTTTCTTAACATCTCCAAAACTATCCTCAAATGCTCTTTGTGTTCCTCTTCACTTTTAGAATATACCAGTATGTCATCTATGAAGATGAGTACAAAGTTATCCAAAAATTGATGAAATATGCCATGCATCAATCTCATAAAGGTTGCTGGTGCATTCGTCAATCCAAAAGGTAGTATCACAAATTCATAATGCCCATAGAGGGTACGAAATGTTGTCTTAGAAATATCTTCATCTTTTATCCGAATCTGATGATATCCAGATCTTAAGTCTATTTTAGAGAACACCTTAGCCCCTCTTACTGATCGAATAAGTCATCTATTCTTGGTAAGGGGTATTTATTCTTAACAGTTAGCTTATTAAGATTCCTGTAGTCTATGCACATACGTAATGTTCCGTCCTTATTTCTAACAAAAAGGACTATTGCTCCCCATGGAGACACACTTGGGCGGATATAGCCCTTGTCTAGCAGCTCTTGCAGCTGCATTTTCAGTTCTGTTAATTCTGGCACGCTCATTCTATACAGAGCTCTCGACACCGGGGAGGCTCCTCACAACAATTCTATGGTGAAGTCGATATCCCTTTTAGGCGGCAAACCAGGAATTTTTTCTGGGAAAACATCCAGAAATTCCTGTATTACTGGAATTTCTTCCATCATTGGTGCCTTTTCCTTAGATTCTGTATACCCCACCTGAATTTCATACAGCTGGCATCCTTTCCTGATGCATTTACCCATTTAGGATGTTGTGATTGGTCGTAGTTGTACCGGCTTTTTAATTCCTTGAATCTCTTTTCATGTGCCATCTTGCATTCTATAATAAATGACCTTTTCCTTGCAGTCCACTAAGGTCCAGTGTCTTTGCAACCAATCCATACCCAATAACACATCATAAGATCCCAGTGGTAAGATATTTAGATCTACTTGTAACTGTTGTTCTGCCACTTCCAGCACACAGTTGGAACTTTTGCAGTTACCTTTCATTTTGCCCCAGTAGCTAGCTGTACTAGCCAAGAATTCTTAAATTTTTGTTCCTTCAATTTACACATTTCCACTAACTTGGGACTTACATAACTTAAACTTGCTCCAGGATCTACCAAAATTGAAACAGGTTTAGTTAGTAAAATACCTTCTAGTTCAATCATTGTGGGCTGAAAATCAGCCTGCCGGTCTTCTAAGGCTGCATTGAAACGGGGTATTTTATGCGCCACGTCCCCCACCGTAGATGCTTCCTACAGATTTGCTACAGTTTCCCTTTTATTTCGTTGTGGATAGTTTTTATAATAATGAGCCTCTCCATAGCCCCAGCATTGCAAAGGAGGTTTTGTAGTCTGTCCCTGGTCTAGCTTGATAGATGCTTCCATGGGCTTCTCTTCCCGTGGCCATTTGGTTCTTTGGTGATTTCTACCAAATTGCTTACTGATGGAGTTTCGTGCTATGCCTTTAAAATTTCCACTTTTACTACTTTTGAAATTGGAATTATTTTTCTGGTTTTTCTTTGGCTGCCATCTTTTCCCTCCTTCACCTTTGCCCTTGGACTGCTAATAGCACATTCTGGCTTTACGGATGGCTTCATCCATGGTCTGAGGATTAACAAATTCTATTCATTCTCTCATATGAGTTGGTAAACTACTCAAAAACCTCTGCACTTTGGCTTTTTTCTCTCTGAGATAAGGAACGTAGCGTAGCAGGGAAGTGAATTTAGTGACATAATCGTCCATTGTCATCTGTCCCAACCGTAGATCATGGAATTCCTTAGCCTTATCGTCATAAAACCTTTCTGTCAAATACTTGTCTTTGAAGTACTATTGAAACAGCTCCCAAGTAATGTCATGTTCATCAATGTTGCGTACATTTTTCACTTCCTCCCACCACAAAGTGGCATTTTCCCGTAACAAGTATATAGCCAATCGGGCCTTCAGATTGCTACTATATTCATACACCTTGAAGTACTTATTTATATTAATTAACCAGGCTTCAGCCACCTCCTCTGCCTCACCATCAAAAGTTTGTGGTTTAATTTTGCGAAATTCCCCCTGCAATTCTACTTTCTGTCTCTTATTGTCTTGCTGGTCAGACAGATTGCCCGACTCCACCTCATTGTAATTCTTGTTTTTTCTTTTCTGGGAGGGACTCTTTTCAGCTCTTCTTGTAGTGTTGTTTCTAGTTTGCTAGTCTTCTTGTTCTGCTGATAATTATTTTTCATCACTGGGATGTCCCATCTCCTGATTTTGTTTGTTTAATAAACTTTTTAAAATTTTCTCCTAGTCTTGCAACAGTCGCTCATAATCCTTTCTGAGTCTTAACATTTCCTCTTGAATTTGCTGCACTGTGTTCAACAAAAAACCAGTTTGGTGTTGTTGTTCTTCGAGTAGCCGACTGGTCTTTTGATGTTGTTTTACACTTAATTGTACCCACATTTCTGGGTTCATGACCACTGCTTGAGTTTCCTCTCGTTGCGCTTGTGATGTTGTCACTCTTCTCATTATCACCCACTCTCTTCCACTCTCTCTGTGCACTATTCATATACACATCTTTACTGTTAGTAGACCCTCAAGGTTCTAGCGTAGTAACTTTGCTATGATACCACTTGTCACGTTCATTTAGTAAATCAATTATTAATGATAAAAGAAGAATCAAAAAAAAATTATCGCTATCACCATAGTGAAGTAAATAGTCGCAACTCTATATAAAACTATTGATTGTAACCAAGATTATGGCTTGAGTTTGGTTAATGGCCATTAAATATTTTGGCATTCGTGTTTACCAATTGAGTTATTATCATAAGGTTTCTATTTATTATTCGTATCCTATTTAACCACCAAAATATTATTCTGTCAGAGTTATGACAAATATTTTATAGTTTTGTACTTACGCATATAAGTATTGGGACTCACATTGCTTGGCATTCGAATTATTAAACCCTTGTCAATTTGTGGAATAAATGTCTTCGCCACTTGGCCGGATAATCCTCCATCCAATGTTTATGTCAACTCCATTGATTAGCTCTGTACTGGGCTACTATGATCATCGACACCTGTGTAATACTGCCTCGGTCTCTGCAAGATTCTCGGGAAACAACTCCGGATTCAACTGAGAGTTATCAAGCTATGAGTTGTTTCATTTTTCCCTTTGGCGCATTTGCAGAGTTCGGCCTTCATCTCGGATCCTCCGTCTTTCTGCCCTTTATAAGGTGAGAATCCTTCCTTATGCAACAATGTTTATACCTTTTATGGTTTTAACCCGGTTTACAGATGCTTTCATTTCTTTCTAGTTTTGATTCACAATGACAGAGATTTGTTTCTTTTTGTTTTACATCCCTCTTCTGCTTAAATCTTGCAGAGAGGCTTGGCTTTTTCTTTTAGCTTGTTGTTGCGGGTTCTCAAGATTTCTATGGCGTCTTTAAAGGGTTTATGGTAAGCACAGTTTGTAGCTTTTATCGTGCTCAGCCTTGCCCATCTGTTCCGCCTATTTCAGGTCTTGTACTTAAGCATTTTGGGTTCAATGTCATGTAAAAGAGACTGACATTTTGTCTCATCCTCTTGCAGGTCCAGCTCGATGGATTCTTTCTCTCAGGTGAAAATACTCCGCCTTCTTTTATTGAGCTGAGTTTTGTTTTTGTTTCTCATCCAGTTTCGATCTTAACTCATGCTCATAGTTATTTTCATGTTTTCAGGTAATCTTCAGTGAAACCCTACTAGAGTACTACGCGGCACTCCAATATGGTCACAGCTAACACCACATTCGCCCTTAACAAGTATTCCGCTCCTTTGAAGAGGGATTTTAGCTGGGTTTTACATGGCACTGATAAAAGAGATAACTGGGTTTTCTAAACCCGACCTAGGGTTCCATTTACCGAATTTTTGGTGTATTTATTTTCTTTTGTTCATGAGGAGTGCTTAGGGATTTACCCTAGTGTATTATTCATGAATGGCTAATTGGATACTCTGTTTTATCAAGTTTATTAAACAATTTCCCGGTTGTTAAGTTTGGGGCAGAGCCCAGTAACGTTGTGCTGAACATTTAAGTTTCCAATTCGATACTTGTAGCTTTTCTTCACTGTTAAGCTTATCAGTTTGGATTTTTTTGAATTTTTCCTTCGACATTACTCTATTTATGAAAATATTTCCTTTTATGCTACAATTGGTTAATATTCTTAAAGTCATCTCACAAAAATATGTAATATTGCTAAATTTCTTCATACTTCCACTGTCTTAAGGGTTTACAATTTCTTGCTTACTTTTATTTGCTCGACATATAGAAGTACTTAAACTCGTAACTCTGTTTTGTATGTTTATGAGTTCGCCCCTACAACGATGCCCGGACCACCATGGGTTAAGTCCATGTTACTCTGGGGATTGGCTGCGGTCAATGTACTTAGGTTCAGGGTTACTTTCAGAACCAAGGTCGACATGCCGTCGTGACCAGGTTTCCCTAGCCTGATACTGTCCTAGAACAATCTTTCAAATAATAAATGTATTCTTCTTTTGAAACCCTATTCTCTCCAAAGAATAGTATAACACGGTTATGGAAGGTATTTTTCTTTTCTGCTATATTTACAGAGGTTCTAAAAGCATTCTTTCATTGCTTGTTAAAACAACTCTAGTTAAGAAAAAACATATAAATATAGTTGTACAACATCTCAGTAGAAGGCATAATATAGAAGTTGTTCTTATAGTTTTCAATTCTGTTAACATTTCCTTGTCTCATAAGAAACATTGTCAACAAAAAAAAAATTGGCTTTATCATTGCTTTGTTCAATCATAATACGATTGCAGAAAAGAGTAGTGCTACGTACTAATTTACTTTTCTATTTTCCTACGTATATATATATATATATATATATATATATATATATATATATATATATATATATATATATATATATATATATATATATATATATATATATATATATATAGTACTTCATCATTACTGTGAACAACAATCTAATCTAGTGGTATCTTGTTAATAATTGCACAATAGTACTTCCTGCATATATATACATATATAAATAATTTCATAATAAGACAGTAACCCACACATCTACATTACTATGTACAGCCTTCTAATCCAGTAATATCTTGTTAAGAATTGCACAGTAGTACTTATCTGAAACTAAATGGGTTCAAGCTGAGGTCCACCCAACCATTCATGGGAGGCTATTACGTCCTCCACTTGCCCCTTAGCTCCAGAATTTGGACAGTGTCATGGGTTAATAGTGGATTCTTCTGCTGTGACCTCTGGGTGGCCAATCCAGTCACACTCAGATATTCTGGCTTTACAAGGGCTGCTGAAAGCTATTTTCAACTGGTCCCCAACCAGCTCTAGAAAATGCTCTCCCTTTACCAATTTCACAAAACCCCTACTCCTCTCCTGGGATTCAGCTTTATCCTCAGAGGAGTAGGTAACTGTTTCCAACTGTTCCCCCAACCACCTCCTATTCTTGGAAACATTTCTTTACCATCAGCTTTATGCATATTCCATATTAAAAGATTTCCTTCTTTTAATTTGATTAACTGCTTCTAATTAATAAATCAGTAACTAAAATAGTTTTGCTAAATTAACAATAATTTTCAAGTTTTTCTTGCCAGATAAAAGAAACTAAGAAAATTGTCTTTAACTAGTCAACACTAGTTAAGTTTAATGAAGCTGTCACAGAACTATTGTTCATTATGTTATAATGCAAGTTTCATTACACGGTGTGAAGTTGTCACCTCTCGAAACTACGACATAGAATTTTCCAATAAAAATGAGATATATGGTGTTGTTCTTACACCAAAACATCAAAATTTTGTTCAATGAAATATTTACAAATTATTGTTTTTTAATTATAATAAAAAACACATCATTTATTTCTAAAATTTAACATTAAATTTTATATAAATCAAAATTAATTTAATAATAATCTATGTACAAATCAATTACTAGAATCGTTAAAATCAATAAAAATAATAATATTTAAAACATCTATTATTAAATATTTTATTAAAAACATAAAAAATAAGAAATAACATAAATTTACTTGTCATAATATAAAATAAATATTAATAAAATAATATATATAAATAAACATGATGATTATAAATAATTTTTTAAAAAAATTACAAATTTACAAACATTTTTTTAATAAATTGAATATTTAATTAGAATACATTTAAAGAATTTATTAAGAAAAACTTCCATTCACTATATGTAACCATGAGACATGCTGACCTTAACAAAGTACATGTATCAAAATTCCAATTTAGAAAAGGGAACGTAGTATTATAATAATAATAAATTTTATCAGTACAAAAAATTACATGAAAAATTTATAATAATTATAAATATATATATATATATATATATATATATATATATATATTTAATGAATATTTATATAGCAAATAAATAATAATAATAAAATAATACAAATTTTTAAAACATTTTAGTATTCAAAACTATTTAATTTTTTAAAAATAAATTTTAAAATTCAAAAACATTACAAAAATATATTTAATCATTAATAATTATAAATTTAAAACATAGAACATATATAAGAATGAAAGTATGGGAAATTATAGAGTATTTTCCCAAATTCCATGGAGCATAAGTTAGGTAAACTATAGGACTTGATTATGAGTCCATATTTCATGGATGATAAGCTAGGTAAACTATAGGCCGTGATTATGGGGCTTTAATATGAGGGAATAAAAGAGAGTCCAATTTGTTAACAATAACAACTAGTAAAAATATCAAAGAACTTCACGTGTGGCTCTTGATCACTTGCGTTAACCTTGGGTAAGGAAAGAAACTTAATATGGTTTATAGGACCTTAAGAAGGTAAGAAATTGCTTGAAAATATTTAAAATTTTATTTAAATATTAAGAGAACTGTTCTAAGATTGTCATAGTTTTTCTCATTCAAAAGGTTAATAAGACTCGTAATGTGACTTGAAATTTAGATCTAATATGAGTATACATTGGACAATTTAGAAGAAATTAATAGTCATTTTCAACCCTCTTAATGTGGTAAAGGTGATAGATTCTTTCATCCCATGGTGTTTAGGAAATTAAGGAATGTTGAATTTAATTATGGACCTCATGAGAATTTCTTCCTATGATATCAATGCTTATTTTCTTCTTTATAATAGTTATGACAAAGAGATGCCTTTGATTTTCAAGATTTGGATTGATCATCTCTTTGTAAGATCTTAATTTCATTTTCCCATCTAACTCTTTATCACAACATAATTGCCCCTTCAATTTTGATGTAATAATATTATTGCATTATCCTTATTTTGCAAGATAATCTCTTTATTATCCCCTAATTATCTAGTGAAGATATAAAATCCTTATGCCACCCACATTTGAGCCAAGGGTGATTTTATCTAAAGTTTGAAGTAATTTTTAGGAAAACTCTTCTCTTCCATGTTGTTTAACCTCTTCTTGCTCATTTGAATCCTAAGGAGGACTATAGCCTAATTTCAGATGTGTAAGTCATAAAGTCATACTTTTATGTAAAATGTAACTTCATAGATATGTAATTGATGAATTAAAACCCAATTAAAGATGACCACATCAACGACACACCTTATAAAATGAAATAGGAAGAGAGTGAAGGTTGAGAATGACATGTCACAAAATTGGCCTCATTTAATGTAATGGTACTTCTTAATGGAACCCCTCTCTCTCTCTCTCTCTCTCTCTCTCTCTCTCTCTCTCTCTCATGTTTTTGTGATGTATGTAATTCTTGATTTTTACTCATTTTATAGTGATTAGTTTCATGGAAAATATATAAGTTTTCTTTCCACATGTCATCCTCCTTCCCAAATAGTATTTCCAAAGTTATCCAAATTTGATTTGAAGTGTTGTATGGTTGAACATGAAATAATAATTTCAGAGAAATTGATAAGAAAAAGAGATCAAGGGCCTCATCCATACGATGGAAATATATGGATTTTCAACTGAGATATTTGGTTCAATCCCTGATACCATGTGAAATTGTAGTTGATCCTGCATAGGTTGGATCTAGCTACAAAATAATGAACAAAGCTTGAGGAAAGAGGAAATAAAATTAATAGAGAAAATAATTTAATAAACTCTATTCATGCTTGTTGAGGAGGTAAATCCCCTCTGCGGACAGAGGCGATCCCTACTAGCCCAGCAGGGGTCTAGCAACAAACAAACAATGTCATGATGCAGGTTCCTAATTACGAATGAAAAGGCTGAAGATAGAAGCCTGCCTGGATTCCAACGCTAGGATCTGAAGAAGAAGCGTCCCCGTCCCTCAGCCTTGGAAGATCACAATCCCTCCACGATCTCCGTGGATGAACACCTGCACATCGAAGAAACGAACACATACAAGCATAGAAACCAGCATATGTAACTAAACGTCAGTCAGAAAGGACGTTACTCACATTAACATGATGGAAAACAGAGTGGAACCATAATCATAATCATCTATTAAATAACCAGCGAAGAGAGATTACAACCAAGTTCTGACGTCGCGGTCTCCTTCGGACGGGTCTCCAGTCATCCACGTCTCGCAAAGCTCGCCAAGGAAAGGGAAAACCTCTCCAGAGTCTCATGACAATGGTCTCCTTACTTGAGTCAGCCTTAAGGGAAAAAGAGGATTCTTTACAACACAAAGGCTCTTGGGAATATGGAGATTCAGAGCTTAGGCACTTCAAGACTAGCTTGCCATAGATTTGAGCAGGCTTTTATAGATGAGGAAGGAGGAGTTGGGATCCCTATTATTATGGGATTGGCCCTATCAACAAGGAAAGTTCCATGAGAGGTGGCAAAACCACTTCCCTCCATAGAACTCCCGCAGCCAAACCTCCCAACTCAAGATAGGCAATGGTTTGTGAGTTTGTTAGAACTCAACTTCCGCCATCCATATTTAAAAAACAACTCCCAAAATGGGTGGCGCGACTACGGCTCTATTACAGAGCGCCAGTTGGCACGACCTCTTTGCAGTAATTTCCCCATTGGCGCGAGTACTGAACTGCCTCCCCGCGCCAATGCCAAAAGGGATGTTTTTCATGACTTTTGCAAGGAGATGTCTCAAGGGAAAATAAAGCTCATGTTCAGAGGGATGCATTGATGATGTTTCCAAGGCATGATAATGTTCACAGGTCACAGAATGGGTCCTCCATTGTGCGGGATGGGGAATGGTAAGGACGGTGACAAATTACTGTGTAACAGATGCCCCCTAAAGTATGAGGCCCGAGAGGGAGAGGGGTGAAATGCTTTACGAGAACATGTTCAACCGAAGGCCCGCCGTCGGAAAACCTGCGCAGAAAGATACAACTGATATCTCAAGTACATGATGTAAAAGTGGTATGGACGCAGCCATCCGAAACAGAGTATGTTATAATCCGGATCTAGGGTATGGGCGCAGCCATCCAACTAAGATCAAACCAATAGACTCAGGTATGGTCGCAGCCATCCAATCAGTGAGTCATGTACATAATGATAATAATCCACAATCGCAGCCTGGATTACAACGGACACAATCCAGGGTCTTGCGCTCCATCTCGACCCAAACAAAGTACAAGTTCAAGCATGTGTGTGTGTGAATATGTGTTTGAAGTCGAACATGCGGAAACATCGTGGGATGCAAACCAGCAGTGGCGGTGGCCGGCGCGAGAGCACCATGGCAAGCAATACAGTCCTCAAGGTACTACAGGTACAATCTACAGCGTGCGAATAAATGAGTTGACGTCGAACACCCGCAGAATCACTCGATCGGAGGCCAATGATGTAAACCTCTCGTCGAATGCGACGAACCTGCCATTGAGGCATGCAGGCTCCAAGGTACCATAAGGAGTCTCTAGACCAACTACCTGGATAATGAGTTGATGTCGACAGGAAGTGACCTTGATCGAAGGTGGGCCATAATGTTTCCCACATCATCGACACGAGACAGAGACATAGTGTTTGGATTGAATGAGGTGTGTGAGAAATAGTGGATATTTGCGGGGGTCCTTCTTGAGCATATGAACGACGGGTAATTTGGGTGACAGGCATGGTGATTAGGAGGTGTCAGCGTGGTCAGGCAGAGGTGAGAGGTCAAAAGTCACCCAAACTGTGAGAGCAGAAAGTGAGCAACGAGATGAGATGTCCCCAACATTGGTGGGACAAATACATGTTCAAGCAGCCTTTTACTTGTGTGACGGTGGTTCATTTTCCCCCACATTTACAGCGAGTACCCAGTGTTTTAATAACAAGCTTGAAGGGGATAGCATATGCTTGCAATATAAGTCCGCCCTTCGGGCGAATCCATCCTAGTGCATTTAACGAGTCCTAGGAAGGAGAAACTCGGAGAACGTCATTTCGACTAGGTCCGATGTCATCAGGGTTTAACGAGTCTGACAAAGGAAGAACTCGGCGTCTTTTCATGTTTAGAGAGTTTGAAAAGACAACAGAAAAGAAAACTCCACAGGTCCCTTTTCGTCAATAGTTCCCCAGATCCGAAAAGGTAGAAAACAATATCCGGGAAAACCTCCTAGTCGCAATAGGCTAGGGTATTCCTTTTATGTAATCAATCCATCCCAGCCCGAAAAAGGGTTAAACTTATACCGGGTGGATGTCGATTCGTGTCCATTTTAACGAGATCGAAACGACAAGGGCCTCGGCGATCTTTTCATATTTAGAGAGTCAGAAAAGAGCTGAAAGATGACTCCAGAGTGACTTTTTCGTGTATTTACCGAGTCCGAAAAAGTATAAAATACAACTCGTTTCCATCTTTTAAGTCGCAAAACCTGCTGCTGCACATACCAAGCAAGCGTAAAACCCATTTTCGACATAGCATATGCAAATATTTGATAAAAATAACTTTTAAAACTCATTTAACGTCGAAAAAGTTATAAATATGTCTAATTGGTAAAAATAAAATTACTTTTACTATTTACCTTGGTAGAAAACAACAGTGGTCCATTTGGAGTAGAAACTTCCGTCGACGATTGCGACCAATCCAGGCAACCATTCAGCTTCTCGTCTATCACAGGTAAAAGGCGCTCCCTTGCTCTACATTTTCATTCATTTTTTTAATGATTTTCCCTTAAGAATCAGTCTTGCATGGGCCTTTTTAAAATTTTAGGGCCGAGCCCATTGGCGCGGGTATCGGGCACGGACCCGCGCCAATGAGCTCTTTTTAATAAAGGGCTCGCGCCACATGGCGCGACTGTTAGCAAAACAGTCGCGCCAGCGGCCGAACCTTAAATTTCACCCAAAATTTTGATATTTAGACCAAATCACTTGGAATTTGAAGCTCATCAAAGATCTAATCAGGGGTTTTTGACCATGTGAATGCAGATAATCACTCAAAATGGCAATCGAGTGGAAGGAACGAGAGCACGGAGACGAGGATGAACAGGCCATGCAAAGCCAAGCTTGCATGAACGCACTTAGAGACTGTGGATTGAAAAAGTTCTTCCTCACGCCATGTTTACGAGCTCAGCCCGAGCTCCTCCAGTATCTAATCAGTATCTGGGATGAAAATGAACAGGTGTTCAGGTTACGAGACCAGGTGTTGGAACTGGAGGTCACTGACATTTATTTCATCACTGGATTGTCCCGCAGAGGTCCAATCCCTGTACTGACTGGAAGCAAACCATCCGGGGAGAAGATGGAACAGGTAATGGCATGGGTGTGCCGAGGGGCACAAACAGGATCAGGGAGCAAGAAGGTGGACATCCATACTATCCCTGACCTAGCACTGAGAGTAGTTCTCCATACCATTACGCGGGCTGCTGGGTCGCAGGCCCCGCACGAGGCCACGAAGACTCAACTCCTGCTGGCCTCAGAATGCATGGGTCCCTTACTGTTCAACTGGGCAGAAGCAGTAACTATCAACATGAAAAGGCAACTCACAAAGTGCAAACAGGGGAAACTGAAACAGTTCGGTTATGGTTCCATCTTGGTATCGTTCATTCTGGAACGCATACCAATCTTCCAGGGCCAAGGGGCTGCAGTGGCGAGTCCGATACCACGAGAGCCACAAATGGCTCGCTGGGCAGCACTGATGCCCAGATCTGGAGGTGGCCAACAGATGTCCTAGAGGCCAGAGTTCTTTAGGTGGTTACGGCGCCAGTTGATCGTCGTGGAAGACTGGCCCTATTCGGGAACTGACTTTACCGGGGACCCAGATCTCCCACTACCAGAAGGAGATGACTGGGACGAGGAGCTGGGTAAGACCTCATATTTTTGATTTTATGTTTATATGTTTTTTTGTTAATACACATTCGTCTTAACACAATTATATATGCATGCAGATGTAGGACCTGAGAGACCAGCCGGGATGTCTCCAATCTCCCGGAGGACACAACTCGCCCCTGAGATCCAGGGGGAAGGCACCGGAGGAGAGGAACTGATCCAGAACCTTGAGGCGATTGCCCATGGGATCCCAGACTATGCCCGGCTATCAAACGTACCGATGGCATACCAGCGCCACACGGTGGGAGTTCCGAACCGGATCCACCGAATCCGGTGCCTAGTGCGTGCAGTGACGTGCTACCATGAGCACCATGTGGATTAGTCCTTAGGATTTATGCCACACCTATTTTTGAGAGACACAGTGTCTCAGGATGTACTAAGACGATTATGTATATTTTTTGAGTTTTACGTGACACACTCTATGTAAACATTTCGATATTTATATATATACATATCTATTTCTGGATGAGTCTTTCTTTACATGTGATGATGATTTATAAATTGCGCAAATGTCTGTCTAATACCAAATTTGCTACTGCATCTGTTAATGTATTCAAATGCCTGGGTATATGATGATATGTAATGTAGTCAAAATTCCTTTCCAGTAATCGAATACGCAAATACAGACGTAAGATGGACGGGTTCCTTACCGAATAGTGTCCGTTCAGCTGTAACACTACAAGTTGTGAATCTAGGTACACGAGTAATTCACGGATACCAAGGTTTACTGCCTCGGTTAATAATTCCAACACGACGCTATATTCCGCGATATTGTTCGTGGTACGTCCTAAACACACACCTTGCATGTCAATCAACTCACCAGCAGGATCGTAAATTACCCAGGCTGCGGAAGACAGATTCCTGGTGCTGCGGGAGGTACCATCCGCGAAACCAACAAATGAATAAATAGACATCTGCACAACCAGGAAGACCCGATCAGCAGAAAGATGTTTACAAAGCACACCACACTATGCACACAAATGACAATCACACACCTATGTACACACACCACACCAAGAAATCACTTCAGGCGTAGTACTTTTTAAGGTACAACCCATTCCTAGGCTGCGCCAGTGGAACTCCTTCGTAATCTATAAGCTCGTAGGCCCCATTTTTCAAAACGCGTTTTACTATATAGGGACCGTGCCACATAGGCTGGAGTTTACCGGCTCCAAGCTTATCATGTGCTTGATCGTACAAGAGAACGAGGTCTCCTTCAATGAAAGAACGAGGAGAAACAGCTTGATCAAAATGAGTTTTGACCCTCTTCTTTTGTGCTTCGATGATCAAAGCAGCTAATCGACGGGTTTCATCCAATCGTTCGAGATACAGAAGACGTTCTTCCTCAGGGGAGGTATCCGGTAAGAGCTCCACAGCTAATTTAAGCGAAGGAATTTCACATTCAACCGGCAGAGTAGCTTCCAGACCGTACACCAATTGGAAAGGTGTGAACCCGGTTGCACTCTTAGCAGATGTTCGGTATGCCCAGAGAGCTGAGAATAGTTGGAGATGCCAATTGGATTTATGAATCCCAACTGTTCGCTGAAGCATAGTGACCAAAACTTTGTTCACCGCTTCAACCTGACCATTCGCTTGAGGGTAGTATGGTGTTGAGCTGTCGTGACGCAAGCCCAACGTTGAAGTCAGCTCCGTCATCATGTAATCACGGAAATGAGTACCATGATCAGTGACGATGGCTTGAGGAACCCCGAATCGTGAAATAACGTGGTTGAATATAAATGAAGCAGTCGTTTTCCCGTCAGCAGCTAGTGTAGGCATCGCCTCGGCCCATTTAGTGAAGTAGTCGATGGCGACAATGATATACGCATGCCCCCCAGCCGAGTGAGGGTTACACGTCATAAAATCCACGCCCCATTTCGCAAAAGGGCCGACGGTAATAACGGGGTGCAAAGGCAATGGCGGTGCGCGCATCTTGCGCTGAAAAATCTGGCATGGATGACATTTACGGACTGCAGTGATACAATCCTTGAATATGGAAGGCCAGAAATAACCTGCCCGCAGAATCTTCTGGGCAGTAGCATACCCGGACATGTGTTCGCCACAGGCGCCACTATGGCAGTCATTCAAGACTTTCTCAGCCTCTTCCAAGGTAAGGCATCGTCGGAGCACCGAATCTACTCCAATGCGATATAAGGTATCTCCTACGATACGATAGGGTTGGGACTGGTGCCGAATCCGACGGCAGGCAGTTTTATCCAACTCAGACCGAAATGTCGCGGTCTGAAGATACACTATAATGTCACCATACCAAGGATCACGAGTATCGATAAGAAACAGCGTTTCGTCCGGTATATGATCTTCTGAGTGTGAAGGAACAGAGTCTATAGGGAGAGAACATATCAAATCCGCGAAGACCAGTGATTTAGTTGACTTGGCAGTGGTAAACTCCAAGTCAAACTCCTGCAGGATCACGATCCATTTGGAGTACTTGCCCCCTAGTAATTGTCTAGAAAGAATATACGTCATAGGGTTGCAGTCTGAAACCACTGTTATCGTACGCAAAAGGATGTAATGGCGAAAGCGTTGTACGGCGTGTACGGCTGCTAAGGCCAACTTCTCGACATGTGCATAACGCGTTTCCGGGTCGAGAAGGTTCCGAGAGAGGTAATAAACAACATGTTCATCACCGTTCTCGTCATCCTGCACCAAGACCATGGCGATGGTGCTTAATGCGGCTGCTAGATACAAAGTAAAGTCGCGGTGGTAGTCCGGAGGACGAAGCAACGGAGCATTGACGAGCAATGTCTTCAGCTTCTCAAAGGATTCTTGAGCGATTTCGTCCCAATGAAAGGGAACATTCTGCTTTAACAAACGAGTGAATCCTTTGGCCACCTCGGCATAATTTGGGATAAAGCGCCTAAGAAAATTCGCTTTCCCTTGCAGACTCTGTAGCTGATACAGGGAGGAGGGTGATGGGAGATTTACGATGGCCTCAACCTTTAGAGGGTCAAGGCGAATTCCGTCTTTCGAGACTATAAAGCCTAAAAGACGGCTAGAATCAACGCAGAAGACGCACTTATGAGGGTTGAGCCTGATATGGTAGCGTCTGCAACGAAGGAATATCTGGCGGAGATGCTCAGGATGGTCTTCTCGCTTACCCGAATGGGCTGGCAAGTCGTCTAGATAAGGCTGGACGATATGGCGAATATCATGAAAAGCGTAGGACATTGCACGCTGAAACGTGGCGCCAGCGTTTTTTAAGCCGAACGGGAGTTTTTTGTACGCGAAAGTGCCCCACGAACAGATGAATGTGGTCTTATGTTGATCCTCAGGTGCAATATTGATTTGGTTGTAGCCTGAGAAACCTTCCATTAAGGAATAGATCTCACTCCCGGCACATTCGTCGATAATCTGGTCGATAAACGGAGTGGGATAATTATCCTTAGGACAGGCGCGATTGATATCGCGATAATCCACACAGACTCGAATTGTACCCTGCTTTTTATCAACAGGGACGATATTGGACACCCATTCTGTGAGGGGGATAGGATAAATAAAACCTGCGTTCAGAAGTTTTTCAACTTCTGACTTGATGGCGGCGGCTTTCCGAGGATGCATGGGACGTAAGCGTTGGTGCACGGGTTTTGCACCTGGGTAGGTTGGAATCTCGTGCACGACAATACTCGGATCAATTCCCGGCATTTCCTCGTAAGACCATGCGAAAACATCTCTGAATTCTTTGAAAAGCTCAGTATAGACTTGAATCTCCTCGGGAGAACAAGTCACACCCACATGAATGTTCTCAACAATCCCCGGTTTAACGGAGATGTCGATTGGAACAGTTTGAGTAATGTTACTCAGATTACCCTCCGAAAAGACCTCGTGCATTAAGATCGATGTTTGAAGAGGAGGGGAAGGAACCTGAGTAGCATAACGCTCCAGACAATCAGTCATTGCCCCCAAGCTGGGCATAAACGAGGAGCAATGATGTCCATCGCCCCAAGGCAGCTTTTCAAGAGACATAGTTTCAATGATAGCCTCATCTGAAGGAAAAATCTCTCTAAGAGGATCAGGCGAATCAGCTTGACCAAGCCAGGGGGATTGCGAGTAGACGTCTAGAGCCATGCTCATCGGAGCATGCTGAGGAGGTGGAGGGTCCGATGCGGCAACAATCTCACAGTAGCTGATCTCTACTGGCGTTAAAGGCATGGATTCTCCAAACTCATATACCTGCTCAGGTGTAGGAATAAGCCAGGGGTCATCAGTCCTGGACAACATGTTGACTTGAGCGGTATTCGGTGGCGGTGCGGGGAATATACCCATGAGAACCGGGTCTTTGAAAAGACTAGGTCCTATGCTGTCTGGGGGATTCAGAATTTGATCCACGTATGGCACGTTGTTCTCAGAGCTAGAGGTGAAAAATGACAACTGATCTACCGTGACAATCTTGCCCTCATGGGGGAACCTAATGAATCGAAAGACGGTAGACGGCACGCAGATCATGGCATGGGTCCAGCTGCGGCCAAGAAGTATATTGTAGTTGAGTTTAGCGTCAACCACTTCCACTTCCACGTTGACAGTTTTTCCCTGTAATGTGATCGCAAGACTCTCGAGAACTCCCAGGGGTTTAGACTCCTGACCATCAAATGCCTCAAGGGCATTGGGAGATGATGACAAGGCTGGAGAGCCAATGGCCTTCCAGCAGGCGGAGGACATAACACAAGTAGATGCACCCTCATCTACGATGGCCCTATGAATGTTGAGACTGTTAATCCCGACTTGAATGACCAAAGCGATTTGATGTGGAAGCCGGGGAGTAAAATTCTCTAGATCAAAGGTGAGAAGGCTCGAGTCGGCGGGATCGATACCACCGATGGCAGACAGTAAAGCCTTCCGTTGTGAAGGACAACTTTGAAGAACCTCAAGTGCGGACATAGCACATGGCGCCTGTGCCAGATCCTCAACAATACTGTAATGTTGAGCGGCACGAGCGTTTGGATTATAAGAGGATCTCCGAAGAACACCCTTGGGAGGTGGCTTCACAACGGGTTCGAGAGTCGGCTTCTCGATTTCCAACGGACCAGAAACAGGTGGGGGAGGTGGTCCTTCCGCAACTGCCTTCCCGGGTGCCTGCTGCTGACTGTTGTAATCCTTCGATCGCATAGCGATAGTGATAGGTGCATTAGTCTTCATCATGAAAACTTGAGACCCAAACGGTGCAGATGGTGACGCCTGTTCGACCATCTGGGTCTGCTGAGATGGAAACAGCTCTTTTAAAACAGCCGGAGTCCCTTTTGAGCTTTTAAGAAGTTGACTAACTTCGGATCGTCGTGGACAATCCTTAGTATAATGGTCACCTTCACAAATGAGGCAAGGGAATTTCGGCTTACGTTGGGAGCCATCCTCAGTTCGAGATTTAGATTCCGGTTTCGGGGCATCAGATTTTGATTTGCCTTTGCCCTTCTTCTTCCCCTTGGGGGATTTGTCCGTAGGATTGGCCTGGACGGCATTCACTTCCGCGGTTTTACCAGAATCAGATGCGGTGGGATTAGCAGAGGTATTGTTGGAAGAATTAGCCTTCTGCTTCCCATTCGAAGACTTCTTCGAATTTTGAGAAACGGAACCAATGACACCATCCACCGTAGGGGTAGGCGGAGCCTTAGTGGTTCCGGGCCGTGGAGCATCAGTCAAGATGTCATAAAGCGTGCCAGACTACGAATAAACAAGATCCAGGTACTGGGCACGCGCGATAGCTTGTTCCTCTGTCACACACGCTCCCATCGCGATATCCTGAGCGATTTTATTCACAAAGGAGGTGGTGAACCAGTGAGTCAAAATCTGATCAGGTATGTGAAACTTGATCAGTCGACGACGGCGCCGCCACTCATGAATGTGATCTGAAATGTGAGTGGCCTTGTCCTGCTTCAGAGAAGTCAGGAGGTGCGTCCCGGCCTCATACCAGACCGGTAACTGGAAGTGCGTAAGGAAAGCCATAGCTAGCGAGTTGAAATCCTAAAAAATACCATGGGATAGCTCTATGTACCACTTAGCAGCAGCTCCTGTTAACGTACGCTAGAAAAGACGCAGACGAATCGAATCGTCAACCCAAGAGTTAGACGAACACCAGAGGTGATACGTCATCACATGCGCCTGGGGGTCTTCGCCAGCTTTGCCCTCAAACTTGGGACAGTCACCTGGTATCTTGGTGGGAACCGGAGGCCAATATGGATTATGTGCAATCGGATCATTGGTCAACTTCGAAACGTCCGGCAGTTCCAAGGTAGCCAAGAATGGCAACGGAGGGTTAACTACCATGCCAGTCCCAGGATAAGGTCCGGTACCTGTGCTCCACGATGGTTGTGAATATCCCTGCCCCCACGGGTTCTGTCCCGCAGGATTCTGGCCGTAGGGGGCATAGTTCGTATAACCAGACTGATTTGGCTGCTGGTAACCATAGTGCGGGGCTTGATAACCAGGGTTCGGGCCCTGATTAGGTGTCTGCCCTGTATAAGCAGCGTTCGGATTTGGCTGCTGAGCGTAGGTAGAACCGGGTGGAGGAGGATAATACTGAGAGCCTCCAGAATGGTTATAGTTCAGTTGAGACTGACCATGAGGATAATAACCACTCTGAGGATGAGTAGGCTGCTGATAAGTGGAACCCTGCGGAGCCTGGTACGTAGGACGCAGCGTGATTCGTCATGCATTGAATCTGGAAGTAGACTGGAGCAGTGAACGAATGAGAGAAGGACATTAATGCCGAATGAACAGTTGAAGATGACCCGAGTGAGGGGCCGGCCCTGAATGCTGACCAGTCGTCCGGTGACCCATCCTTTGAACAGCAAGCAGGTCACCCGGGCCGTAAGTGGGGCCCGTGTTGTGCTTCTGATGCGCCTGGCCGTTCTGGGAGGCGGGACACCGGGTTGCATCGGATGAACCCCGTGGAGGAACAGGACCAGGTGCTTGCTGGAAACTAGTTTGACCTGAAGCAGAACCATAGGGTGGTCCTGGCTGATATGCAACGTTAGAAACAACAGGATACTGTGGTTGCATTGGTAAAGAAGGCTGGATTTTCCCCCCAGGACCATAGGCATGTCCCGGTTGATACCCTAGCTGAGGTTGAGCAGGTTGACCAGCAGGGCTATAATATGCTCCTTGCGGATTGTACAATGGCCCTTGTTGGCCCGCAGGGTAGCCTTGGATGGGTTGTCCCTGTGGGTCATACAAATAGCCAGGTTGGCCCGCAGGTTGGCCCTGAAAGGGTTGTCCCTGCGGGTTGTAAGCCTGGTTGTATGGTAAACCTTGAGCATACAGATAAGCCTCAGGAGAAGGAAGGCGCAAAACCTCCCCGTGCTCGTCAAACTGACCTGGGAACATATACACGGGAGTGCCATCCTGTGCATAGTGCGAAAAGAGGGATCGATAAGGATCTTGGGGAACTTGTCCAGCTCTGGCGTTCGGCTGCTGCAAAAACAACCGATACTCCTCCGGAGAGATATTCTTCGGTATAGCAGTAGCTAGGTAAACTTCTTCAGGAGTTGGACCAGCCCTAGTAGCAGACGCTGAGACAACAGAAGAAGAGGCAGCCACACAAACAGTGGGCCGAACGGGAACAGAAGTGACAGGCGTCGAAGGGGACACCCCGAGTGTAGTGGCAGCTGGTCTCGACGCGGGAGATGATATCCCCATAGAGGCAGCAGCTGAAATGATCTGACCCAGAGATCTGTATCCCTGTGGCAAAGAAGGACTGGCTGACGATGTGGTAGCCAGCTCGGAACCGTCTCCCTCAAACAATCTACGAGGGATGCGTTGATAGTCATCAGACCCCGGAATTTCCTCACCAGAATCACTCATGGTTGATCCTGCCGTTAAATCACGCAAAAGACGGTGAGGACTAGGAGGAAAAACAGCAGCAACAAACGGTGAACCCGATGTAAGAGAAAGGAAATTAGCTCCTAATCTCAATTCAGACACAGGGTCCGAAAAGGGCCAATTGAACTCAACTGGTCCTCCAAAGGGTTGCTCGGCGAGAACCGGTCCCCCGTCAGGAAACTCGGAAACAACAGGCTGCTGTGGTTCAACAGAAGGCTCAGAAGCTTCTGAAGAATCGTCCGTGTAGGGACTACCAGTAGACGAAACCGATGGTTCCGCCACCGTGGCAAAAGACTAAAAGAAAAGGGCACACACACACGCGGGCTGAAAATGAGTTAAGACACACGATCAAACGGTCAACAAGCAATGTCTAAATAGGTGTGAAATCGTGGGCGATTAATTTTACCACATTGGAAAGTAAGAAATTCTACCGTTTCATGTTTTAAGAGTCAAGAAACAATAAAAAGATGACTCTATCTCTTTCAGAGTTGACACAAGCGTGAAAGGACAAGCGCTTGACGGTCTTTTCAAGTTTAAGGAGTCAGAAAATACCAAATGAATGCTCAGGAAAAACTAGGCACAAAGGGTGTACCAAATATCCGTGAACTGCAATATACACCTTGGTTTAAAAAATGAAACAGAAATCGACCAAGGACTTTCCGTACGTGCAGGTAGTCTCCCTGAATGTTGTGTCGCATCAGGAGCAGGGCGTACCTGGCTTCTGATAAAGGATTGAAACCTAGGGTCTCCTGAGCTTAAACCATCACTAGCGTTGTCTAAAGCCAAGAGGCGAGCGACAGCTGCTAGGTTTAACGACGCCGGAACACGTCTCTAGCCTAGACCTTCTAAATATGTTTCGTTAAGTTCCAATGCTGCCTTAGGTTAATTGAATAAATTTTACAGTTGATCTTCAATTAAGTTTCAATTTCCAGGCCTTATCGTATGTAGTGTCTCCTAAATGAAAAGCTATATGCCACAGTGCAACATTTCGTTCGATGAAAACTAATTAGAGAAGAGTTGAGAGCTTTTATACAAACGAAATGAACGGAAACCAAACAATGAGCTCTATAATGCAACTAATGCAATTGACAACTTTTCATTCAAAACACTAATCACCAGCGATATGGAAAAGATCACAATTTGCACTAATTAACAAAAGCATAAGAGATTTTTTTTTGTTTTTCAATGTTTAATGGCTAATATGCACTAATCAAAATTGAAAACAAATGGAGCAACTTGAGAAACGATATCCAAGAGAGCGAAACAAACACATTTCACTCAACAACACAAGCAATCAGATCCCCAAATCGACCAAAGTCTCTCAAAGCGAAGAAAAGACTCAAAAGCTTCCAATGGACCGTGTGATCTAGGTCCAAAGCAAGACCAAACGAGTTTCGAATGAAGAAATGAACAATCACCCAAAAATCGTAATGAAACAATGAACAACTACTTAGAGAATGTGGAGAATCAATCAGGTAGTTGACAGGACAATCAAAACACCAAAACTCCCAAGGAGGGCTCGATACACTAAGCCACTAGATGACCTAGGGCTTAAAACGTGAAATCGGTAGATAGAAGCAAACAACCAAAGGACAGAGGTGAATTTCCAGCCAAACAAGACTCCAACACACTCAGGCAGTCGGAAAATCAAGAAGAAAAACACTGATCAACTTCAGAGAGCTCAAAAATGAGAAAACTCAAAAAACTTACAGGGGTGGCGCGACTGTAAGTGTGAAACTGGCGCCAAAAAGCGATTGGCGCGGGTTTAACAAAGGCAACATGCGCCAATTGGCGCGACTGTCGGGTTAAAAACCGCGCCAGTCGAGTTTCTTAGCTAAAAATTAAAAATAAGCTACTCCAGAAACAGACCAATGCAAGCTAAGCAATCCAAGAAGCAAAAACACACAAAGAACCCAACCCAGAAGGTTCATCAAGCAAGGAAAAGCAAGATACAAACGGCAAGGCAAGACAAAGACTCCAAGTTGTTCAGTCCGTAAACCAAACCGGAGATTGACTGAAGTAGCGTTGATCTACTCCGCTAATGCAGGGCAAAAGCGTTTCGAAGGCTATCTGGCTGTACTTCAGGCTCCGTCTATAGTTTACAAATCACACAACAAGCTGGGTCCCCAGCGGAGTCGCCAATTTGTTGAGGAGGTAAATCCCCTCCGCGGACAGAGGCGATCCCTACTAGCCCAGCAGGGGTCTAGCAACAAACAAACAATGTTATGACGCAAGTTCCTAATTACGAATGAAAAGGCTGGAGATAGGAGCCTACCTGGATTCCAACGCTAGGATCTGAAGAAGAAGCGTCCCCGTTCCTCAGCCTTGGCAGATCACAATCCCTCCACGATCTCCGTGGATGAACACCTGCACATGGAAGAAACGAACAGATACAAGCATAGAAACCAACATACGTAACTAAACATCAGTCAGAAAGGACATTACTCGCATTAACATGATGGAAAACGGAGTGGAACCATAATCATAATCATCTATTAAATAACCAGCGAAGAGAGATTACAACCAAGTTCTGACGTCGCGGTCTCCTTCGGACGGGTCTCCAGTCGTCCACGTCTCGAAAAGCTCGCCAAGGAAAGGGAAAACCTCTCCAGAGTCTCATGACAATAGTCTCCTTACTTGAGTCAGCCTTAAGGGAAAGAGAGGATTCTTTACAACACAAAGGCTCTTGGGAATATGGAGATTCAGAGCTTAGGCACTTCAAGACTAGCTTGCCATAGATTTGAGCAGGCTTTTATAGATGGGGAAGGAGGGAGTTGGGATCCCTATTATTATGGGATTGGCCCTATCAACAAGGAAGGTTCCATGGGAGGTGGCAAAACCACTTCCCTTCCATAGAACTCCCGCAGCCAAACCTCCCAACTCAAGATAGGTAATGGTTTCTGAGTTTGTTGGAACTCAACTTCCGCCATCTTTATTTAAAAAATAGTCCCTAAATTGGGTGGCGCGACTACTGCTCTATGACAGAGCGCCAGTTGGCGCGACCTCTTTGCAGGATTTTCCCCATTGGCGCGAGTACTGAACTGCCTGCCCGCGCCAATGCCAAAAGGGATGTTTTTCATGACTTTTGCAAGGAGATGTCTCAAGGGCAAATAAAGCTCATGTTCAGAGGGATGCATTGATGATGTTTCCAAGGCATGACAATGTTCACAGGTCACAGAATGGGTCCTCCATTGTGCGGGATGGGGAATGGTAAGGACGGTGACAAATTATTGTGTAACAATGCTCAAAAGAGAATTATGAATACAATTCAATGCAATATATTCTACATGGTTGAATTAATATAGTAGTAAGTATATAGTGAATCTAAAGAGATGTGAACATACCCTAAATATAACTAATGGGCCCCAGAATTGGATATTTTATAAGGCTCATTAGGTCTCCTAGACACCTAAAACATTTATTTAACCCCTTTCATTAGAGAAATTTTGAGGTCTAAAATGGGTCTCAAAACAATAATGTACAACCAAAATCAACTTTATAAGAACCAATCAAATTCAAGATGATGATGTCAACTATGGGGGTTGATTCACTATTTTTGGAGTGAAAATGTAAAAAGATTAATAATAATAATAATAATAATAATAATTTTTTGACAAGTATTTTCAACTTATCTTCCTATGATTTTACTCAAATTTCCAGTGAGAGTACTCATTGGATGCATAATTTAAATCCTCATCCAAGGAGTACTAATGTTGCATACATTCGATGGATCCTACTAACAAAAAATGAGAAATACATGAAAAAATGTGATTGCAATCATGCTTTTCATATATTTCTCATTTTTCGTTTAGTAGGGTCCATCGAAAATATGCAACATGGGTACTCCTTGGATGAGGAATTAAATTTTGCATCCAATGAGTGTTGTTGCTTGAAATTTGAGTAAAAATGTAGGGAGATAATTTGAAAATATGAGTTGAAAATTAATTTTTTCTTTTTTACCTCTAAAATTTGATGATGTAATCTAATCTTATTTTATTATTTCCACTATTATTTTCTAATATTCCTTAGGAGACCCATTTTATATGTACCAAATTTAGGTTAGGTCGAGAAGAAAAGGAATAACCTGAAACCTCATCACACATCTGAATCTGTAATGAATTAGAATATATTATGCATGAAAGATAGATAACTATTTGAACAGTATTGGTCATGCGAGAGTAAGGTTTCATGAGGGCACTAACTTTCATAGTTGAGGGAGTCGATGGCTTTTAACTGTTATCACATGGGTCATCAATGGAATTAGTGTAATCTGCGGAATGTGGCGTAGATGGAAGTGATGACGAAGTTCCACTAGGAGTATCCAATAATTCTCTGGTGTTTGCCTAAGAAATATATGGTTTACATTCAATGAAAATAAATTAATAAATCTGCAACCCCAAATATACCATCGAAAACTAACGTAACTATGTTATTATTCCAAATAACAATAAAATAAATATGAATATTTATAATCATGTCCTATCATCTGCATATTCACGCCCAACGAGAGCCTAGAAGAAGTCATCCACGGGAATGAATCCTACCGCATAAACATTGTTGTGATCGTAGATATATCACTCACTCACAACGAATCAATATACAAGAAACTCATTTTTTTTCCTCTATAATTTATATTGCACAATTAAATGAGACTTTAGTCGCTACATTCACAACATATATCTTATTTATGTCAAATGGCAATTTTAAAAAAGAAAGATGTAAGCTTTAAAAGAGCAATGTGAAGAATATATATATCAACTATTGTTGGAGGACAGGGAAGGTGATGGAGAAACAACTTTACAAATGGCTTTTTTTTTTCTTTCAAATTTTTTCATCATTTAAATGTTAATATACATAGTTGAGGTTAAAATATTTTAATATTTTACATAATATGTACATTGAAATATCTTATTTATGAACTACATTTTCCATGGTTTTTTTGTTATTAAAATATTTTATTATGAATTACATTGATTTTTTTATTATTATGGATATTTTTAAATATGACATATAAATTTTATATCAACAATCGAATGAATTACACATTTTCCTCTAATGATTTTGATATTTTTATTTTTATTTTTTATTCTTAATTATTATTTTTCTTTGGAAATTGAATATTTTACTACTTTGGAAATTGAATATTTTACTATATACAACATTAAAATATTATATATATATATATATATATATATATATATATATATATATATATATATATATATATATATATATTAAAAAGTTAATATTGACATAAATTAATTAACATTACTTAAATTTTGTGTTGAAATAATTATAAAATTATATTAATTCATGTATATCTAATATTTTATTTATAAGTTAAAATTGACATAAACTAATTAACATTATTTAAATTTCGTGTTGAAATAATTTTTAAAAATATTTTTATTTCCGTTTATTTATTTATTTATTTTTAATTGATATAAAATTATATTAATTCATGTAGATTTAATATTTTATTTATAATTAAGAATGGACCAAATATTACGACATTATCTT
The DNA here is from genome assembly GCA_034641835.2 of Pinus albicaulis. Lineage (NCBI taxonomy): Eukaryota > Viridiplantae > Streptophyta > Pinopsida > Pinales > Pinaceae > Pinus > Pinus albicaulis. The sequence continues at coordinate 417,671,799 of CM076579.1, read as the reverse complement.
GAGATTTCTTCCTATACATCTATCTACTAGTAGTTGCTCAAAAGGTGCAAAGAGAGGCTGATAGGATTTTTAAATCAAAAAAATTGTATAAGAAAATAAGAATTGATAAGTTAAACTTAAATTTATTTTTATTGTGTATTTTTTTCTTAAGTTTATAATATGTAACTAAAACATTCTAGAATGCAACGATATGCTTGAATATTAAATACTAAAATTGATTATGTCATATTTTAAAGTAATCTAACTAATAGATGAGATGATATTTTAATTTACAAAAATTGAGTGTGTCAAAGACACATTTATGCCTGCCAAAGCATCTATTAAAAAAAACAAGAAATTATAATGAGGTTAAAAATTGTATTGCTAGATTACAGCCAAAAATTATGAACAAAATACAATATTTTAAAAGACAAATTCATTGATTCTAAAGGTTTTGACTGAAAATAAACTAATGCAATAAAAGACAAAGAATATAAATAATGAAAAGAAAAGATGATGATTGTATTAAGACAATAAATACAAAGATAAACCCATTAACCAATATAACATAATATTTTCAAGGCAAAACAATGTAATATAGGTTGTTCAAATTCAGAAAATATATAAAAAAATACTAAAAATAAATATTATGGTATTACAATAATATACTCTCTATAAATTCAATGTCATTTAAGTAAAAGTAAATTGAGTTTGAATGGAAGGATAATAATTATTCCTTCCAACCACTCTAAATAAACACTAGAGATTAATTCAATTGAAATTTATCATATATATATATATATATATATATATATATATATATATATATATATATATATATATATAATTTTTAAATTGCTTAGAAAAAAATAAAAAACAATTTATAAAATGATATGAAATTGAGACTCGAATATGCCTTAAAATTACTTCTTTTTGCTAAGAATTTATTTTTTTGGAAGTAAGAAAAGAGATTAACAGCTTAAGACCCAAAAACATTTCGAAACAGTGAATGCAAAATAATTTATGTAATAATTTATAATTCTAAAAATTTTAATATATATATATATATATATAATTTTAATTTGAAAAAACTAATAATAGTTGACTTTGGCCAGAAGCTTTCACTCAAATGTCTGCACTAATTTTTGAAAATTTGTTTTGTAACTAAAAATGAAGCAAAGAGTCAATAACTCAGATTTGGACAAAATCTTTTTTTCTTTCCTTTAAAATTTAATATTAATTTTATCTTTTTTAGATTTAGTCCCAGCCAAACTTTTTTACTCAAAATTTTAAAATGAGAAATTGCACCAATACACAGATTAAGTCAACTACTTCAAAACCATTACAAAATCTCAGTATTTGAGATTTGCCAAGAAAACGTAGAAAAATACCATGTAAACTCACCAGAGACGAAAAACCAGTGATTAATATCTCACTCCAATTTAAACAGTTCTCAGAAAAGATTTAAGGCTTCACAGAAAGAAAACTCTTATACAAATTAAGATTACCAGAAGTGTTAGAACCACGTTTCTGAATTGGATGGTTTGTTCCGCGAATTGGATGGTTTTAACTTTTGTCTGCAATCAAACAAATTGCAAGTAATGGGCATTACAGTCGTACGATCTTTCGTCCAACTTGACTTGATGGCAGATTTTATTTATTCAGAAAGCCAACGAGATGGCCGTCTTTACTGTTCCAATTTGTCGTGTCTAACGAATAAACAGCCGCCCCAATAATTGATATGATGCGATTACAAAAAAAAATTCGTTATTCTTTTTTAAATTCAGTAAAATATAAAAGAAATTCATTATTATTTGTTTATGTAACAGAGAACTCCTTTGGAATTTTTCAACTTTGGGCGAAAAGGATTGGCCATTTCAAAATTAATATTTCACTTTGTTTGTTTATGTAACAGATAAGTCCTTTGGAATTTCTAAAAAAAATTTAGGTTTTGCAAAATCTTTAAAATTCAGAATTCTTCAGGTTATAAATATTTGCCAAGATTTTTAACTTTGCCAAAAGAAAAACTTCAGTTCCTTCAATATTTTTGCTTAAATAACATTGGTCAGAATTCTTAAAGTGCAATTTTTTATGTTTTAATAAGAAGAAATTAATACATTATATAAAATTAAATATTAAAAAATATATAAAATGAAATATTTAAAATATTTAAAAATAAATTGTAAAAATATTATATTTTAAGAATTTTTTTTGTTTTAATATTTGATAAATTTACAATTTTACCATATTTATATATATACACACTAACAAATGGGTGAATTTCACTACTTTTTTTAGGTTCTTTCTTTTCTATTTTTTAAAATTTATTAGGATCCGACAGAGTTATTTAATTTTTTTTTTTAATTAATATAAATTTTGTAAAAATAAAAAGTATTGAGTGATTTTTTTTTAATTTAATTTTAAATAAAATTATATTTAATTCAAAAATATATATATTATAAAAAAAATGAATTTAATTTCTTTTTTTTTGGTAAGTTTAGGAGTTCTTCTCTATTTTTTATTAGATTAAAATGAAAAAAAGGTTACAATTATACTATATGTTGGATGACTTCAATCTTTTCGTAGGAAATCAGGTTTGTTGGCCATCTCAAAGAGTTAAAGGCCAACCAAAATTGATAAAGTTTAAATCTTACACTATCTGCCTTAACAAGTCTATTCTCTACTACATCCAAAGGCTTAACCCTAAAGTAAATGCTATCAGTAATGTGCATCTCAAAAAGACAAAAAGTAATAAAACTTAATCATGAGGCATCTGGCCCTTAACACTGGACCTGGGCATGTGGCATGTCGACTTGGTTCATACTCTGCAACTGACTTGGTTCATACTCTGCAACCTACGTTCCATCATTAGATTAATTTAATTTTACCATCAAAATTAATAAGAAATTCAGTACTTATCTTCATATATAAAATTATACACAGTTTCCAATGAAAAAGTGCATGGTTTTATTAAACTTAGTTCAAGTTCCTTAGAAGAGAGATTGGTTTTCCTATAAATATTGTTCACTAATTTTTTTTGGATTTTAAAGTAAAATTTAAAATGATTTATATCTGTGTGATCCTTAGTTTTATTTGAACAAAATTTAGTTTTATTTAATAAATAACTCAAATTAAAAAAAAAAAAAAAAAAAAAAAAAAAAAAAAAAAAAAATTAAAATTATTTATAATTCAAAAACATATCTGAACAATATGTTTACCAAAAATAAAATAATAGAAATAGAAATAATAATTTAACTTACATTAAAATTAATAACAAATAAAAATAATACCACTAAAATGAACTTAAAGAGTGTCATGACAACATGGACAATGGCATGGTGTTTTTTTCAATCTAAAAAGAAATTACGTTTGGACTTTCGAGTTGCCCTTAGGTGTACATAATTCTATGTGGAATTGGATCACTGGATTAGGGATTAAACCCTTACACATAGCTGTTGGATCATTGTCTCAAGACTTTTTTTAATGGTATGTTTATCAAAATTCCAAATTGAAAAACGGTTAAAAGAAGTATTGATATCCAGTATATAACTTTTAAAAGAACAAACTGAAAGGTTCCCTTAAAAATATCTAGAGATCTGGAATTGCCATTCATATTAAACATAAGATTGAACTTTTAACCATCACTATTTTTTGTTTTTTATTCATAAAAAAATCAGTAACTCCTTGAACTAATCTAGAAAAAATCCATAATCTACCCACACACTTGTAACTATGATTATTGTTATAATAAGATCATCCCACCCACCATTGGGATTATCATAATCCATTATATACAACTAGAGGAGCGGCCTCCTCCGCCACCTCCTCGGCATCCTTTTTCTCGTCCTTTTTCTCGTCTTCAACAGGACCCACGGTTTGCAGCTGTGCTCGGCAGCCCACTTTCCTTAGCTTTTTGGCGAGATGAACGGGATCTGCATCTCCCAACGCAGTTAGGGTTCCCTCCTCCATGTTCACTTCAACAGAGTCCACTGAAACATAGCAGTTGAAAAATTAGGAAAGCTATACAAATCAACAAACAGATACTAAATGGAAGTAAATGCTTTGGTTGCATGTAACGCCATAGATAGAGGTAGTGAAGATTCGAACCTCCTGATCCGGCCACAGCCTTCATAGCCCTTATCTTCATTTTCTCATCCTCCATGATCGATTTAAACACCATTTTCTGCACATGGAAATAATGGTTAATGTTTTAATAGTTTGTTTTGGTTAGTTAATGTGAATTTTGAGATATTTATCAAAATCACATGTGATCCCAGGTGGACTAGGCCATACTAACAGTTAGTATAACTAGAATTTTACCCACAGGTGATATTTCCACCCTAAAATACTTATAAAAACACCTTATAATGTTCTATTCTACTTAAAAGAACACATTATCATGGTCTATTCTACTCCCTGGTGAGCCAACTTGCACTGGTTAATGGTGTCTATACAGAAAATCTTCAATCAATCACCCAAAAAAAAATATAACAAATCATACCTTCGACATTTTGATAGCCGTTTGCAGAAATAGAAACGTTTTAATATCTCAAGGTGCAGGCAGATCAAATTAGCATACGGGCCTTGACGTTTTTTCTGCAACCGAAAAATGGTTGTGATGGGGGCGGAATTGATTGCGTGAAGAAGATTAATAGTTGCAGGGTGAGCAAAGTCAGCTTGTCTTGGGGGAAGGTTCTGCGTTCATGTGGGGAAGGAGCAGTATTGACCATAAAGATACCGATCCGATGGATGAGGACCGTCTGGCTTAGGCTTCTTCGTAGAGTCAATGTAGACGCGATTGCGCATTTTCGAAGAACGACTTTTGTTAGTTTTAAAATTTGAAACTATTTTTTCTATTTTTTTTTAATTCGTAAACATTGAATCAGGAAACAAATTGATGGGTGCGTAATTGATTGCGTGAAGAAGATTAATAGTTGCAGGGTGAGCTGTAATGACTTCAGGGAAGGTTCTGCGTTCATGTGGGGAAGGAGCAGTATTGACCATAAACATACCGATCCGATGGATGAGGACCCTCTGGCTTAGGCTTCTTCGTGGAGTCAATGTAGACGCGATTGCGCATTTTCGAAGAACGACTTTTGTTAGTTTTAAAATTTGAAACTATTTTTTCTATTTTTTTTTAATTCGTAAACATTGAATCAGGAAACAAATTGAAGAGATATTTAGATTCTCTTGATATACTTTTATGCAAGTAATTAATGATCACCATTGTAGCATACACTGTTACTAATAAAATAGTTCACCTTTTTATTTTAAACATATTTTTATGTGTATTTTTGAAAAACAATTTTAATATATATTCTTGGGAAACTGTCAGTTATTTTATTTTAATATATTTTACGCTTTATAATTTTGCATTATCACAGAAAGTTTTATTATTTCATAATTTTATGAAAAAATAAATAATGACTCTTCCGAGAATTTCGAGTGCAATTAGCAATACAAACAAACGCCACAACGCATAGAGTGACTGGCCCCCACAAAGGAAAACGTGTTAGGGTGAATAACGTGTTAGGTTGCATAACGCAACTCCATGATTAACATGTTGGGGCATTCTTCCTCTTTAGTGCATGTTCTTGAAAAAGATGAGGTTATTTCGATGGCACATTGTATTTGGTGATTGAGTAGTTTTATCGTCGACAGGTAATTTATTAATAACAATTAAAAGTATTTAAGAATTTCAAAATATTATTTAATATATAAATAAGTGTTATAGTATTTTAAAATATTCTTTAACATATAAATATAAATAAGTGTTATAATATTTTAAATATTATTTAACATATAAACATGTTTTATATAGTAGTTATTCTTTCTAGAATATGTAATTCTTACTTATTTGTCGTGTTGACTTTTTATGTGAGTTTGTTCTATATTATAGGAGGTAGCTAAATCCATATTTTCCTAGTTTGGTGTGTGGTTGAGATATTCTCTCAACCACCTTATTGTGTGTCCAAGATAGTTTTTCTATCTTGAGACTATATTTTATGTATATATATGTAACCATTTTTTATTAATATAATATAGTGTGCATAGTGAGATTTTATCTTGGTATCAGAGCCCATACGGACCTGAACCTGGACCTCGACCCTTCCTGGGCTGAGGGAAGCGAGAGAAATAAAAGAGTATATTGGTATTGTTTTATTTTAAAAAAAATTGTTTGTCCATTCGAGAAGTTGAATGCCGCAGAAACTCTAATGTGATGCAATTGCAGTGGTGCCTTGTGTTTGGAATTGTTTGGAGTTGTTTGGAGCCGAGAGCGATGTTGCTTTGGAGCTCGTGGTCGTCGACGAGCCCCTGGTGGAGCAGGTACTGCAAGGTATGAGCTTCGAGCAGGTGAGGTCGATGCATGCCTTGGATTGAGGTGTTGTGTCGAGAATCGGACGATGTCGTCCATGTAATGCGACGCTGAACCTAGTGTAAGAAAGGTGGGAGAAGAGTGGGACGTTGTATGGATTTGCTGACACTTCAAGCAAAAATAGGACGCTCGCGTTTCTGAGGCAGAGGGTGTTGATCTCAACGGAGACGGGCGCAGGGTCGCTGGATTTAAGAAGTATGGCGGTGTGAACGGGGCAATGTGAGGGCCTCAGCAGAGCCAGGGTTGTAGCTTATGCTTTTGATGTTGCGGAGCGATCAAAAGGGGTTAAGGATACAAGGATGTCTGAGATTTGCAACACGCGATAACGGTGAGCGACGATTAGCACACCTTAGGCATGGAGAATATGCGTGTGTTGTCCAAGAGCCCCCTGGGCGACGATGCGCCGGCGGCCGTGGTCGGGTTGGAGGTGCACCAGATCGGCAAAATGCAGTACATTCGATGTTGTTGGCATGCCTGTTGTAGTCAAACTGGTTTCTATATTATAATTACCCAGATCATAATGATGCAAATTTTCATGAAAGAAATTTTAGTGGATGCAAGGAGGAGTTCCTTCTATTGTAGGTTTTCAATGAAATAATCCATTTTTTTTCCAAATTAATGTCCATACGGATGAGCAACAAAGCTTACGGCAACTAGATATAAGATAAAATTTTAAAGGTAATTGACAAAACTACATTATGCATGGATTTCTGTCAAGAATCTCTGTTTGAAGCTGGCATCAAATCCGTTGAATTATGGATTACTGAAAAGGCCACCTCTATTACCAGGGTTTATCGAGGCACGCATGAGATTTCTTATAGCAGTCTGGTTGGTCGAAGAGATCAGTGATGTTGCATACTACGTTGTGACAACTCGGGTACGAAAACCTGAAGCATCCAAGCTGATCAGGTTCTAGCATAAAGAAGAGATCTATGGGCTTCGAAAGCACCGCTTATGGTGCAAGAGGAGGGCAGGTCTACACCATCACCACCCCTAACAATAATCCCACAAATCCGATGCCGAGGAATTGGATGTAGAAAAGAGAATTTTGTGTGTAAAAACCTTTGAATCTTATGTATTTCAACAGTGAATTTGTGGGCAACACGGGATCGGATGGTGGATTCCTAGATTCTTGTCCTGAGACAGACAGTTTGTTATTATTTCTCTTCGTGTGGATGTGAGTTTCCACGTATAGATTGTCTGTGCTGGAATGCACTGCATTGAGACCAGTTGAAAAGACGTTGATCTGTTGCTTCATCAGTGGACCCCTTTAAGGTATCATTGGAGAAGAATGGTTTTTGTTATGTTCGAGAAATAGTTATCTCTGGGGAGATAGAGAAATTTGATGTTCTGTTTATTTTGTTTCTTAGAATCATGTTAAAATTATTGAGCCTTATTGAGCCTAGCTAACTCAATGTAGGTAAAGTTACTTTGTTAGAATTTGAGACTCTAACAAATGACACGTTAAGCATGGAGTTCCAAGATTTAATTGACAAAGACAAAGATGCCCAAGATGTGAACAACGAAAAAAATGAGGTAAAGAAGCAGCAACACTTATTCTGATGGAGCATGTGGAGTTTTCGGGAGGCTTCCAGCTTCTTGTGTTTGGGATCGACTTGGTTGAAGGTTGAACGCATTTCTAGCATGGTCTCGTGGTGCAGTTCAGTGAAGTGTGGTACAAAATATTTGTTGCAGTGACTGAGGGCAGTGTGGTGAGCTGCCTAGACGTGTCGTTGTTTGTATACAAGAATGACCTCTGGTAAGTTGTAGCTGAAGCATGGTGAGTTGCAGCTGATGGCAACGTTTTTTTTTGCAACATTTGTGGTTAAGGATGGAGAGAGGGTAAAGATGAAACTAAAAGTTCCAACATATTTGCTTTGATGAAACAAATTGTCTTCGTGAATTCTTTGTTTTTTCATGTTTAGCCCGATCAACTTAACATGTAAATGCATTCATGTAAATCTGGTTAAAAGAATTAGATGTTGTATTGTTGTGACATTTAGGTTGGAAAACTATTGTCACAAGTATGAATCTATGTTGGAATTTGCCATTCCAACAATAAACAAATTTATTTGCAGGAATGATTTACTACCATATATGATGAAGACATTGACAGTGAAAATGGCATCAAAGGATAGTGGTTGGATCTACATCAGAGAGTGGAGGAGGATGGACAATCGAATTCGTGTGAGCTTTTTGTGATTTTCTTGAAATATACTCTTGATGATGAGTCACACAGTTGAATGGTAAGCAAGTGTAGGATGGTTTTGTAGTGGTCCTTTTATATACCTGGTAACTCCAAGAGTTGGAGTGTGTAATGTAAGCCTTTTAAAGGCATATGTTTCCCTGTGAAGTTTGTGGTTAAAAACCACTTTGTAATTACAAATTTATGGTCAGCCAGAAACCATCTTTTGTCACTTTGAAGTGATGGTTTGTGGTGAACCATAAACCACATACAAAGACTTCATGGCTACAAAAGCCTTCATGGCTATGGTGCCCCGAGTGCACATAGGACCCTGAGTTCTCACAGAGGAGCCTTCGTGCTCACAGCGGAGTAGGTGTTCTGCAGAAACACCTTACTCACAGGAGAAACCTAGTTTCTCATAGGTCTCAATTTACTGAGCACTTTTTTTTTTGGTGGGGGGGGTGGGGGCGGTTTGCACATACAGGTACCGGTATGCAGTGATAATGATTGACAGAACCATGTATGCTAAGGACATCCTAGGAGACTAGCGATTGCAGCGGTTGGTACCCATGCATTCCGGTGGATGGTTGCTCCTTTATATGGACGTCGACATATTCTTTTGTTGGTTTTGAACATGGGGTTTGCCCATTTGTGGTGGATCTGAGTCGCAGGCACATCATTTGTTGGTTCTGCACATGGGATTTTCCCGTTTGTGGTGGATCTGATTCACAGACACATCATTTTCTATGATTGACCACAATTAGATTTTGTGAATCACTATTGAGATAAGTAGTAATTAAGGGGGTGTGTTGGAATATGTAATTCCTACTTGTTTGCGGTGTTGACTCTCTATGTAAGGAGTTTGTTCCTATATCATAGGAGGTAGCTAAATCTATATTTTCGTAGTTTGGTGTGTTGTTGAGATATTCTCTCAACCACCTTATTGTTCGTCCAAGATAGTTTTCCTATCTTGAGACTATATTTCATGTATATATATGTAACCATTTTTTATTAATATAATATAGTGTGCATAGTGATATTTTATCTATTCTTTGTTACTTAGTTTAAAGATAAGTGAATTCCTTCTGACATTGGTTAGGAGAGTTGTCTACTAGAATATTGCCTATCAGAATAGTTTACCAGAATTCAATTGTGTGCAAGAAGAACATTTTCTTTCTACACTTATTGTCATGAGAAAAATTATGAAATTATATTTAATTTGGTTTATAAAGAAATTTGTTTTTAAATTTTACGAAAAAAAATAATAAGTATGTAATTGGTTATTAAAATCAAATGTTGTTTGGTAATTTCAAGGTTTTTTTGGTAATTTGGAGTTGTTGCAAAAATCTATTCATATTTAAATTTATTTTTAATTTAAAATATAATTTATTTTTAATTTATTGATTCATATTTTTAATTTTCTTTTTCTTTTTTATAAAACTTGAAATTTTTTTAAAAACTTTAGGTGGTATGAAACTAAATTTTAACCATTATGACCACATTATCAAATATTATAATTTTAAAAATATTACAATTATTATCATGCTAATATATATAAAATCTTAGAATAAAAATCAAGTAATTTTGTACAAAAGCAATAACAACACCTAACATTAACATTTGATCATGGAAACAATTAATATGTGCCATCCCAAAAAAAAAAAAAAAACCAAATTAATATCCTTGATTTGGTAAATTCTGTAATCATAACTTATAGTGTTAAATTTAGATGAAAGAGTAAATTGTTATCAATTTAACCAGTTAAGTATGAAGTGGGATCAAATTAAATATATGTTTAAAGGGAAAACATTTTCTTTTATGCATAATAAAGGAAAAATATTAATACTAATAAAATTTAATATAATAATAAATATAATATGGCATAAAAACATATATATACTTATGGGGGAGAAATGTCAAGACCGGACGTTGCAACGTTTTGAGCATGTTTATAAGGATTTTCTTTGTAATAATATTGATTTCAATGGTCTTATATTTTCTCCGAAGGAAATAGAGACTAAAATAAAGAAAATGGAGAAATATGCTTCTGCTACTACGAATATTTACAGAGAGACTGAATTTCTTGCTGATATGGATTAGAATTTGCAGAGAATGCGTAGCGGAGATGACGGAACTATGCTTAAGGATGGAAGATTGCTTTCACTTCCACAGAAGGTTTCTTGGCAAGGGAAAGAGACAAAGTATTATGAGATATTTCGTTCTGGAATCGGTCTTTTTATGCAATAGTAGGTTTGTTGGCACATATAGTGTTTACAGTATATGGAAGAATTAGGTCTATGTTTGGAGTTCCTCAATTAGATTTGTTTGTTGTGAATCAATTGTCTACGAATTTGGATTCCTTTCCTCGCACTTGTTTGATATCAGACTTGGCTTCAGGACCTTATCCGACTGAGAAAAAGGATGTTGGGTTTTGTTTGGGACCTCTTGAGAAGATTCCGATGGACTTAAACTCGGGTCATAGATTGGGCCTTGTTATGAACCGTCTGGATCTAATAGTGTTTGGAAATACATGGATCGACATACCATTATAGGTAGCATAAAATATTTTGTGTCTGAAAATAACGGTGGTTAATGACATGGGGATCCAGCAGTCTAGCCAGACCCTATAAGCAATTTGTGACCAAATGGAAATGATCAGTCGACAAGATAAAATTCCTCCATTTTGATGGCATTTCAATTCATTATGACACTTTTGCTACAGAATCCCCCATACTTGTCTTCCAGAGTTTGCAATATGATATCAAAGACCAATGCTATTAAACAGAGGACATAGACCATTGAAAGATAGACCAATACGATTCCATTGATCATTGTCAGTGTTTAATACAAAATTTCAAAAAACCTTGCTTTCATATGTGCATTCATATGCTTTCTTCTTGTAGCAAAATTGTGAACATATGTTGTATCGAGGGAGGAGGATGGAAATCAATACAATTTGATACAAAAATTTAGAAGAGCATTGGATTGATTTCTGGATTACGATGTGTTCTTGTTGTAGCTAATGTGTGTATAAGTGTTGGAGCGTTGTAGCTAATGTGTGTAGAAGTGTTGGAGCTCCAAAGAGAAGAGAAAAAATAATACAAATTGACTATTTTGAATAACATAATTTAAATTTCATTTACAAAAAAAAAAACATAATTTAAATTGCATATATGTGATTTGTAGTTGAAAGATTAAGAATAATTAGAAGAATACTTAGCTTTTGTTTGGCTTCCATTTTTGTCAACACGTTAGATATCGTTATCTTTGTTGATTGTAAATGTAAATGTACCATGTGTTTTGAAATATCGTAACATATACATGGTTGCTTTTTTTTCGAACATAATCTTCAAAAGACATTTTTGCTAGGTTGCGAACTAACTGTTTCAAGAGTAATTTTTTTTTTATGCAACACTGTAAGTTGGTGTTTTTTTCATACTTGATGATGTAATTAAGACATTTTCAGTAGAAAAATAAGGATTTTTTATAGATAAGGATTTTTTATTGCACTTCAGGAAGTTAACCGTTATTTCCTCTATCATTGTAGAAGGTGGTATTGGCGAATTGCATCCAACAGAAAGTGGTTCAAATGAAGTAGAGTAAATGATTGCATTTGTCAATGTTCCTTCTATCAGCTCAAAGAGATTGTTGGAGGGCTCAATTTTCTCAGTTATTATGTTGCTTTTGCATTCAAATTTTTTATGAATGTTGATTGCGTTGTTTAAGGGTTATTTCTTTAACATCTTTCTTGTTTGTTATGTTTTTGAATAGAATAATTGTAAAATTCCCTTTTTGCAATTCTTGTTCTACTTCATTGTAGAGTGGTGAAAATTTTGCAAACAACTACAATTGTAACACAAGGCAGAGAAGTTTTTTTTTTTCTTTTCAAACAACATTGAAATCCATAATGAGAATATAAATATAGAAACAATGCAAAGTAATTGATGTTATCCTTGCTCTATTGTCATCAAAACATTCATCTTTAATTTACAATGTATATTGCAAACCAATTTTTTGTGCATCTGTGACAACTATAACAATTCTTCCAATTGGATATGTTTATGTATTTGTTGCAAGTTGTTTTATTGTTGTATCTAGAATTAATTTGTAATCTTTAGAAATTGGTGGCATGTTCTGTACAGTACTTGATTTATTTAGTAGTAGAATTCAGTCACAATCACCACGACCATAATTTGTTTTGGGTATACTTTTAAAATTTGTAATTGATATTTCTTTTCCCGGTGATATTTTTTTTCATGTTGTTCAATGAGCTCAGTCGGTACTGACAATGTGATTGTCATGATTCCTTCAGCATTTGTCAAATCTACATGTAGTATTTATCGTGATTTGTGGACTTTATCAAGGTACGTACTATAAATGACCCTGACATCTCCATTGCACAGGTTTCCAGTTTTGTGAATGTTTAGTTCTTGAATTGTAACTGGAACTAAAGATAATGCTTTGGATCTGTGTATGGATCATGTTAATGTGAAAAAAGGCACAGTTAGAAATGAAAGGGAATATTGATGAATAAAAATTACATGTTACAATGAAGTCTAAAAATTTGTTTAAAATGTACTTACTTGTTTGATTCTGTTTCAAACGATGTTTCTTATTGTTTCTATATCGTAGCTTGTTGTTTAGAGCTACAATATAAGGAAGATGCAACATCAGTGCTAGGATTAAGTATACAAACATAAGTAGTGAAATTTATAAGTAACTACTTAAGCGTAATAGGCGTTTCGTGAGGGACCGATTTGTTTTTTTATTTCTCTAATTTTGATTGGGTTATTGATGCTAATCAGAGAGGTAACAAAACTATGGCTATGTATTGAATCCTAATCATGTTTGAAAAATAAAGATTCCATAAATGAGCATAGTTGGAATAGAACATAAAAAATTATAAATTGCTAAGTTGTTGAGTCTCAAAAATTATAATATCTCATTGTGGGTGGGATTATTGAGATATTTTATTTTGTAATTGTAGGTGTTAAGCCCATCAAAAGCTGGAAAATGATATTTGACAGTGGTTAGATATTAGATACATATTGCCTATTCTTTACGAAGTGGGTTGTTATGAATATAATATATATAAAAATAATTTCAATAATATAAATAATAAATCAACACAATAATAACTAATTATTATTTAATGCATATCTCAATAGTTACTAATGGAGTATAGTTGTTATTGGAAGATGGATAAGGTTAATGGAGTAATCCCCATAGTGAAGATATTTGATATAACACTTCAAAATATGGCCCATATGGTTGTGATGGTGGATATTTTTGATAGCTCATATTGGATTTGAAGTTTTATTTTATTGCAATAAATGGTCAAGATAAGACCTATTTACATGCTAACCTCCAAAAACCTCAAGCCACCAAAAGAAGAGCCATTTTGCGCATTAAAGAAACAAAATCATGAATAGTGCATGAAGATCAGTAATGAGTGTGCGGCCACCCGCAATTCAGGCATGCCACTGGTGTGTGTGTAACTACTATGTAGGATAGTCGATAAACCAATGGGTGTGCAACCAATGTGCATGATATTCGAGAAACCGATGGGTGCGCAACCAATGCGTGTGACAGTCGAGAAATCAGTGGGTGCACAACTAATGCACAGGAAAGTCAAGCAACCGATGGGTGGACAACCAATGCACGTGATGGTTAATAAAATGATGCGTAGCCCCTGCAGGCGATGGTTAAGCAAGCGGTATGCACGCGTTTCGGTGGACACTCAACAGTAAGTAAAGCATGAAGCCGCCCGCCCGTAGAGGTTGATGTTAGCGGATATACCAGCCAATCAGAAGCGTTCTGGGGGTTGACTCTGAAAGGTCTGAAGACCCTCACGGCCCTCTGAAAAGAGTGGTGGGGACCATCAAAGCAATGTCCAAGGAAATCAAAGGGGAAGGTAAGATTCGAACATGACATGCTCCACACTCCCGACACATGGCCTCTCACCTACCTGGTTATGGATATAATGAGGATGATACATACAGAAGATCCTCGGGCTAAAGTTGCTAAGTGCCTAGAGATTGTTGCCAAAGGAGTGGAAGCCTTTTATGGCGAGCTAGCCAAATATTTTGAGGAAATATTACCTAACTACTAGGATGCGCAATGCACATTGATCCCTTCGGCAACTTAGGAGCAAAAAATAGTGGAAAGCAAATGTAAAGCTGACTCAGCACAGGAGAAAACGGCTCAATTGAAGGCCGAAACTTTGGTGGCCACTCTTAGAAAAGAATTCATGCTTCTGGCCAAGGTAAAACAGTTCTTTGCAGCCAACCTAGACTACTCCAAGTTAACTCAACTCTATGCCCTGCTTAATATTTTCAGCACAACACCCCTGCCCTCAGAGATCATGTGGAAAAGGTGCTACGAGTACACCAATCCACCAACAGCCTTCACTTCACAGCTGCGAGCCCCCATGTCATCTCATCATTCTAGATCATCATCCAACTTAGCACGGTCTCGACCAACAGGGCCTACAACCCCTTGCTGCACCAGATAAATGTTTCAAAGATCCGGCCTATGTGGCCTCCAAATATTTTTGTTTTTACTTTCACTTTGTCTTGACAGTTAAATTACGGTTTCATTGATGATATTTTTTTTATTTTTTTTAATGATGTTTTAGTTTGTTAGAGAAGCATGCTCATATCATGCTTCATTTTGGATCATAATTTTGAACTGCATGAGCAAGGAAAAATATATGGGGTAGAGCCCCGAAGAAAATCTCTATAAAAGGAAGAATTATGGTGAGACAAGGGGTTCTTAATTTTGTCTAAGTTTTTGGTCCTATCCGTAACTTGCCATGTATAAGTTGTTTTGTCCTCTGCAATGTATATTTTGGAAAGCTATTTTGAGGCTAATATAATATGAATATTGTCATCCACTAGATTGAAATTGGATTGATGAACAGTATGTATGTGGTTTTCTTCTATTTACTTCTCTAAGCATTTCTATATTTGATACTTCCAGATCTCATATGTGAAATTCGCTGGATGTAGTCGGTTTGATTCATGAATTTGTATATGTTTTCATAGAAAAAGGATGACACTCATGTGTTAAGCTGTTATGCAACCTTAAATTGCATTCCACAGGATTCCACCTTCACATACCTTTGGTCTACCGTTGTTTCTTCTAATTCTCGAAGAGCTGGATTCTTATAACTGTAGGTTTTAACCCTGTATAGAAATTATCTGCAAACGAATTCTTAAAAACTGAAAATAAACAATAGCGAGAGTATAAAACATAAAATAGATATACACTGATATTCTTCCCCTCGATCCAAAATCAAGACTACTAGCTTGATTTTTCATTTTGTTCCTTTTAGTGTTACAACACACACACACACACACACACACAGATATATATATACATGCCGAAGCATTCACAAACCCCAATCCATTAACTCAGGATTAGAACATAACCATAGTTCCATTGATGGATCTATAAAATACCAAGGCCAGAAAACCATAATGCCCCAAAACCATGTGCAAACTCAAGCACAAAACCATAGGCGGGTCAGCCCACCTAAAATAGGGTCCAAAAAAAAAAATTCCCAGGCCCCAGACCCTGTGCAGGGGGCTACCCGCCCCCTGCAAACCCCCGGACAAGGGGGGCTTCCGCCACCCCCTGTGACCCCCTCACTTCACCCAGCGAAACGAATAAGGGGAGCCTATTAGCTGCCGTGTGACCCGCCCGCACGTGCGACTATTCGTGGAAATAATATGAAACATAACCCAACATTCTCCCGCTTGTTGTTTTCTTTCTGCAAGGGGCCACCTGAGAGTTTAGTCATTATTCCAACCCTGCAACACCCATTGTTTCTCTGCACCAAGAGAAATTTTGAGTGCTCACAGACTTCATCAATGCATCTGCAATGTTCTTCAAAGTGTCCACCTTTACCAACAACACCTTTTTATCCTCAACCATATCTCTCACAAAGTGATGTTGAACATCAATGTGCTTTGTCTTTGAATGATAAGCTGGGTTTTTAGACAATAAAATTGCACTTTAGCTATCACAGTTTATCCTTATAGCTCATTGCACCAACCCCATACTTGAACATAATCTCTGCAACAAAATTTATTCCTTGCTTGCATGATTGGCTACCATGTATTCTGCCTCCGTAGTTGAAAGAGCCACTATATATTTGTTACACTAAAATTATCACCATGACGTTTTACTATCTGTATGGGTTCATCATTACTCATATAATACTCCCTTAGAAGTCTACAAACATCAAGTTCCTAAAAACAAGCCTCGAAATTGAGAGAAAATCTGATAAAAGTCATAAAAATACTTGTACCGCACTTTCTCTTAGTATTACCTACGGTGCCGCACCTGTTTGTTCTAGAAAATGCGGAACCGACCGTACTTTTTCTTCATTAAAGGTGTGGATTCCTGTAAAAGGTAAAATGAAGGCATAAGTAAAATTTGGAAGCCTGGCTAGTTAAATCTGGAAGCTTCTGGAAGCAATTATTCGGTGGAAAGTTCGATCCTTTCATGTACATTCATCCCTCCAATAAAGGAGCCTACCCCTTGGTATGTGGAACTTAATCCTTTGAAAGAGGATTCTATCCCCTCTTATTTGGAGCTGCAACCTCTTCTCTTTTGCTATAAATTAAGGCCATAGTTTAGCCTCAAGGGGAGTTAGGCTTTGAGAATTTTTTAGGAGAATTGTTGGAAAAACTCAAACTCTCTTAACTGATTATCATGTGGGAATGATTACACACTCATGTGTATGTTATTCGAGAGAGTGCAAAGGCTTGTCAAAGTAGAGGAAACGCTTGTTCCGAACCCCGGAAGGACCTGTATGACATCAAGGCAAACACGATTGTAAGGCTCCTTCTTTCATCAAAGATAATACAAATGGATCCTGTTTTCTCAATGAGTTGTTTATTTAAATGGCTTATTTCTTGAATTCCTTGATCATCAAGATAGATTTATGGTTTATGAATTAATCTATATTATGCAGGTGCTTCTGATTCTTTCATGTTTTTTATTGCAAATCTCGAAAGGAGGTGTATTCAAAGAGACAGGAAAGAAGACTACGATTATCATTGGACTGCAGGTAAGTCCTAAATCCTTCATTATAGATAATTCTAGATCAAATATAATCTAAAGAAAGTAGTTTACATTTGTCTGTTTGTTGCTAGTTATCGTAGGATACTAGGGAGATCTGTCTTGTCCGCAAGAATGATTTATCCATCCAAAAAAATGGCGACTCCATTGGGGAATGGATCTTGAACTTTGTTTTCTTTTATTTTTTGACTTTTGCAATTATTTTTCTGATTTTGATTGATTGATACTAGCTTGGGTAATTTATTCCTATAGAATTCCTGAAAAGTGCTTTAGAATTTTTTTATTTTTCTTTAAGTTTTCTGGTCTTCGCACTTTGTCCTTAGGCACATTGCGGTCATCTCCGATGTTTTTCTGTATACATAGTGCGGCACCACACCTGTTTACACTAAAACCTGCGGACCCTGAAAAAAATTTTGAAAAACTTAAAATTCTCTTTTCTAGGATTGGCTTGCAAGATTCTTAGTATATACCCGACTTGTATTTCTATCAAAAAGTTTTGTGTGAGAGTTTCTTTCAACTTTTTTAAGTTTTGAATGATTTTCTACAAGATCTACATGTTATAAGTGATTTTTGCTTTGTCTTTGTGTCACTCAAAGATTATAAACCTCTGTATACCTTGGACCACTGGTATTTCATTGTTTTCTTGCTGAGTCTTTGACTTCATAGCAGAAATTGCTTTATGAGAATTAGATCTCATTTTCTCATTTGCAAATCTTTAATAACTTTTTCATTAAGTTTTGAATTTCACTTAAAAAACATAATTGTATGTTTTTGAGTTTTTGTTGTTTTCAGCAAAGGATTTCTTAGTTAGATTAAAAAATAAGAAAAATGTCCTCAAAATATTTAAAGTTTTGATTTCAAATTTAATTCTTAGAATTTTTAGATCTCGAAATTAGTGTTTTTAGTTTTGAGTGTTATTTCTAGAAATTGTAGTTTTCTTTTGGAGAATGTTTGATTGTAGATTTGATCTTGAAAAATAAAGGGATTTCTTTTTGAGCAATTGATCATTCTGAGTTCTCATAAGATAAGATTTATTTTCGTATGTTCTTGTTTTGAAGGAAAGAATTGTTTTAGAAAGATTGCATCTCTCAACTCTTTCTTTTAGATAGAATTCATCAAAAAGAAATGAATTGTTTCTCATAATAGATGCATTTTTAGTGTGTTTTGAGTCGGGTCACTACATATCATCAAAGTTTCACTTTCGCACCTATTGTCCTAAGAAACAGCCTATTAAAAGCAATGCTTAAATTAAAATCAATCTAGTAATTTTTATATTTCTAGGACTCTTTTCACCAACATAGCTTAGGCTAGTGTCTTGGAGTAGGGAGTAATTAACTCTCCGAGAAAATTAAAACAAACAAGTAGTCAATCTTGCGGCAGGAAAAATCCAATAGTAGCTTGTATGCTCTGGGAATCTCCTCCTAAAGGAGTCAAGCACGAGATCATATCCGAACCAGTGAGGTGATCAATTCCATCTCATTGGGAATGATAGAAGATGTGTGCGTATTAACAACGGTAAACCTTGGATTGACCATTGTCAAGGAGCCTGGGGCCACTTTTCGGTATACCTTGGATTATTTCAAGGAGCCTTCAAGGGGATTGAGCTTTGTTACTCTACCCTTGCGCGTATATCGGATCATAGATTGTTCCCCCCAGGTATATTTTTTCCTATTGGTGACCTTACTGGCAATAAACTTTAAGATTTATTTCCTAAAGTGACAGTCGAGGAAAGATCCTACTGTACTTGGAGCAGACGTCGACTAGACTCACTTGGACTCTCCAAAGGGTTATCTTCACTCGAGATGGTTTAAGTGGAGAAACTTGCACCAATCTATTTCATTAAGAAGGTTGTCGCGGTAACTGTTCAACCGCTATTTCTACATTAAAATACTACGATGTTGGATTTCATCACCAACTAGTGTTTTTAGTGTGGGAATCTACTGTTTGTGTGTGGTTTGATCTCCTAGATTTTATAAGCGTTTGATCATTTCATTGTCTCCTTAGTGACTTTAGGATTTTTTATTGAAATTTTCTTTGATTGCATGTGATTAATAATTTTTAATCGTGGCTGAATTACCAAGACAATCGCGTAGACTTCAGGGGAAACCCCCTGAGTATACACCAAGCCAACTTGAAGGACTGAAAGCTCTGGTACCGCATAGTATCAGTAGAATTGGATCAATAGAACCAGGAGAATCATCCATAATTACTCATCCTAATTATTATGAAGTAAATCAATCACAAACAGCATAATATATTCAAGAGCCAATTTCAATTTCCGAAATCACTAACATTGCTTCTACAACCCGTGAATTAGCTAAAGAACCTAAAATTTCTGAGCCAGAAACTGAACCTGCTGTGTTAGAATCATATTCAGGATTTGTTACTCCGACTTCTAGTGATCCTGATTCACCTAGAGTAAGACATCGCATTACCGAAAATCTTCCTTATGATCTCATATGTATTGAAGAACTTGTTGGTCCAGACGAAGACGTAGTTCTTCTCGAAACCCAAGAAACTTTGAATCTTAGAGAGCGTGAATCAATATTCTATAGTCATTTTAGAACTGATGCTTCGTATTTGTCATTGACAGATTTTTTACAAAACGCATGTCTTACTTATTCACCACCCCGAATTCCTTTTTACCCTACACCGAGAGGTTATCAACCTTCATTAGTTATGTCAGGTGAGACATATATGTTTTCTGAATCTCCATAAACATTTTAATATGGTGGTTCATCTATTCTTCTGAGATACCAGTCGCTCTCTGGTACCTTCTCAGGAGCAGCTCCTCAACCAATTAAACAAGTGTTATCATTTGGTACGAATGGAACAAACACTGGCACATTGAACACAACAGATTTTTATGATGTCTGGCAATATTCCAAATCCTCAACCTCAAGGAAGTCAGTTACCGCCTAGGGAGCAACCTCAAGGAAGTCAGTTACCGCCTGGGGGGAAACCTCAAGGAAGTCAATTAGCGTTCGGAGGGCAACCTCAAGGTAATTTTTTACCACCTGGAGGTCAAACTGTAGGACAATTTTTCCTGCCTGGGGAGCAACCTCAAGGACAGTACATACCTCAAGGTCAATATCAACCCCAGAGTCAGTACATACCTCAAGGTCAATATCAACCCCAGATTCAGTACATGCCTCAAAGTCAATATCAACCTCAAGGTCAGTACCCAGCTCAAGGTTTTCAACCTCCTTCAGGTCAACCATTATTACAAGGAGCTAGAAATTTTCCAGTTAATTATCAAACTTACGTTCAACTTGGTTATGGTCCTTCATATGCACAACCTTTTATGGGTCAATATCCCGGAATTAATATGGTGTGGGATCCATCTCAAATCCAACAGACTTCACAACCCAATGTGCAGTTACCTAGTCAACCTGGACAACCCATAGGTTCAGGTCCAACCCAGCAACCTGTCCAACCTACCATTCAGGTCTCTGCACCTGGTTCTGTTCAGCAGCCTGGGCCTAGGACACCTAGAACTCCACCTCAAACTTCTGCTGCTGCTGCAACTTCTGTTCAACCTACCACACCTATTTCTGGAGTATCTACAGCTCCTATTTCTACTACCCCTGTATTAGTGCAAATTCCTCAAGTATCTATGCCACAGTCGGGACCTACAATTCAGACTATAGTCCAGATGCCTACAGGACAATCTGGTCCGAGTACGGTTCTCACTAGTCAACCACAATTTACTTATCAACCGTACCAGGGGCAGTATCAATTTGGACATACTACACAGAATCCAACATATCAGTATCAGTCGTATCCTGGGTATACTTATCAAGTACCTCAACAACCCCAGTTTGGTCCGGTTAATATTGGTTTCACAATTCCCAATGCGCATCCAATTCCAGGATATCCTGGATATCCTCCTACTGGAACTGGTTTGATCACACAAGGTTATTAAGACACTAGTCGTCGGTTACCATTCATAGAAAATTTACATTTACCTGATCTATCTCACCTTATGAATGATCCCATCTTTTATCTTCCCTATTGGCCACCGATGCCTAATAAGTTGCCCAGTGATATTCCAAATTTTGAAGGTAATTCAAGAGAAGATCCATCTAATCATGTTATGACTTATCACCTCTGGTGTGAATCCAATTCACTAATCGATGATTCGATTCGATTACGTCTTTTTCATAGAACTCTCATTGTACTAGCTGCCAAATAGTACATTGAGTTACCATGAGGCTCATTTAATAATTTTAATGCACTAGCTACTGCTTCCTTAACCCATTTTCAGTTACCTATCAGATACAACAATGGTACGGAATTGTTGACATCATTAAAAAAATCTACGTCTACATACATATCTGATCACATTCATGAATGGCGACGTAGGAGACGTTTAGTGAAAGTATTTATTCCAATTCAAATTTTCGTTGAATGGTTTATCAAATCATTATTGCCCAAAATCAATGAATATGTGGCCAAAGGAGGCGTTGTTACAAAAGAGCAAGTCATTTCTCAAGCTTAGTACTTTGACCTTGTATATACATAGTCAAGTACTCTGTATGACAAAATCTCCGATTTACCAAGACTTGGTCAGTTAACTACAACTCCTTCAGGCTCTCATGCCGCTGATGATGTAATTAGTTCTGTTAATACTAGCAAGAGTAAGAAGAAATCTTCCAAGACGACTTCCCCTATTATAACTTTACCCCATTCACCAAAAGGAGATTCTTCTGTTGAAACTTCCGCCGATATTTATGTTGTAGAATCATCTACAACCAAACCTAAAACTGGTGGTAAGAAGAAAGGTAAGAATAAAAACAAAAAATCATCTTCAAAAGGTAAAAATGATAAAACTGAACAAACTGACGATAAACGAAAACCTCGTTATCCTTGTCTAATATGTGATGAGGATCATTTTACTAAAGAGTGCCCGCATAGAGCCGAGGTATCGAAATTCGTTAAGGGTTCACCCATACCTGCTGTCTTGAAGGATCCCTTTCCTGCTCAAGATAGTAACATGATTGGATCTTCCTCGAATACGCTAGAAGATATCTTGATGGTTGCGACGCGATCGCAAGATTATGGTACTAAAAATCCTGTTGGTGGTAAAGAAGTAGAAAATTCTAATTTCACATCAACTACATCTCCCTCAGTTTCTAATCCACTATGGATCGAGAAACCGAATCCTGACTTAGTAATCAAACAGCCTGCTAAAGGTGTACTTCGTAAATCAACTTTCAATCCACATGCGAGAGATGCTCAGAACTACAATATTATTGAAGACTTGGCGATTTCCCCTTTAGCAATGTCGGCTTTGGAAGTGTTGCAATCATGTCCAGCCCAAAGAAAATTACTATTATCAGCCATAGGAGCCGTAGACGTTCAGGATTCGAACCTAATGATCTTTGATTTAGAGAATTTTACACGCCTCCTACCCCATCAAATGGCTTTTCAAATTCCAGTAATAGTAAAAAACAAGCGTTGCTTTCGCATTGTTGTTGATGAAGGGGATTCTATGTGTATCATGTCGTTAAAATGTTGGAAATCACTTGGTTCTCTGACAATTAACCAATCACCAACTATCCTCAAAGCTTTTGATGGAAGAGGATTCCATCCGTATGGTATTTTACAAGATCTACCGATAGAGGTCGAAGGAAAAACCGTTAATCTAGATGTGGAAGTGGTTGATGCCCCTCTACATTACAACCTTCTCTTGGGTCGCATTTGGTCTTATGCTATGACTGTTGTCATATCATCAGTCTTTCGTCTCATCATGTTTCCTCATCAAGGAAAGATCATTAAAATAGATCAACTCTCATATTATTCAGCCGACCCAGCCACTACTGATAGCATCCAACATGTCGGAAAATCGACTATCCCTTATAAAGATGTTGGAGTAGGTTTACTTAAAGATTCTGCTTTACTGGGAACGTTTTCCCTGCCTGCTCCCAACATACCGCCTCCTATTGCTAATATCAATATGATTACATCAAGTACTATTTCCTTTGATGATGCTTGGATAGTATCTTCAGACTCAGAACTGGATTCTTTCGATGGCATGATGCCTTTGAGTCCTTTTGAATTAGCATATCAGGTAGTACAGTCATTTTCCAATACTCCTTCAACTAAACCTCATCTAGTGAATGTGATCAATGAGGAATCACTTTCGATATCAAGCTCAGCTTTGCCATCAATTCCGCATCCTATTCAACAAGTATTCAATACTGATGAGCATATTCGTGAATTTTTGTCTATAGAAGAATTACCATGGGAAGATCTACATCATCGATCTTCGTTTTTACCTGATCTCGATCATTTTGAAACTGATTTTTCCTTCATTTTTACCGCTGATTATCTCAATGAACCTTGGAATCCTCTCACGAATTCTGATTCTGAATTGAACTTAGAAAACATTTCTACGATAGTTCCTATTGACATCTCAGTGAAACCAAGAATTGTTGAAAACATTCATATAGGTGCTTCTTGTACGCCAGATGAAATCCAAGCATATAAAGCCCTATTTCAAGAATTTCGTGACATTTTTTCTGGTCATATGAAGAAATGCCAGGAATCTATCCATCAATTTTTTTTCATGAAATTAAAACATACCCGAATGCTAAACCTGTCCGACAAAGATTAAGTCAGATACATCCGCGAAAAGTTGCCGCTATTAAAGCAGAAGTTGAGAAATTACTTCGTGCAGGTTTTATTTATCTCATTCCTTTAACGGATTGGGTATCTAATATTGTTCCTGTTAATAAAAAACAAGGGACAATACGAGTATGTATCGATTATAGGGATATAAATCGAGCTTGTCCAAAAGAAAATTATCCAACCCCTTATATCGATCAAATTATTGACGATTATGCTGGAATTGAAATGTTTTCATTTATGGATGGATTTTCGGGCTACAATCAAATCAACATACCCCCTGTTGATCAACCCAAAACAGCTTTCATTTGTTCGTGTGGGACTTTTGCTTACTGAAAATTACCTTTTGGACTTAAGAACGCTGGTGAAACTTTTTAGAGGGCAATGTCTTATGCATTTCATGACATTAAACACATTGTGCAACCCTATCTCGATAATTTACCTGCTCATTCATCGTGCAGAGCAGATCATCTTACTCATGTACGAGCTATCTTTATGAGATGTAGGCATTACAGGATTCGTCTAAATCCTCACAAATGTGTCTTTTATGTTGAATATGGACGATTGTTGGGATTTTTTGTCTCAAAGGAAGGCATTCGTGTCGACCCATCGAAGGTTGAGGCTATCATCAATTTACCTCCTCCTTATACTCTTCGCCAACTCCAAATTTTGCAAGCGAAAGTGAACTTTTTACGTCGATTCATTCCTAACTATGCTGAGTTAACCAAAGGTTTTACCAAGTTGTTAAAGCAAAATATTCCTTTCTTTTGGGACGAGATCGTTGATCGATCTTTTGATGCTCTTAAACACGTGTTGAACCATGCACCGTTATTGCATCCTCCCAATTACAACCAGGATTACCTTTTATACTTAGGAGCCTCCAATTCTACGATTGGCATGGTCTTAGTTCAGGAAGATGAATTCCACAACGAACATGTGATTTATTATCTCAGTCACAATCTGCATCCGACCGAAATCAAGTACTCACATTTGGAGAAATTGGCCCTAGCATCAGTTCAAGCTGTCCAACGATTTTGTCATTACATACTGTTACGCAAAACAACAGTGATTTCTGATTGTAACCCTATGATGTATATTTTGACCAAACAACTGCTAGGGGGCAAATACTCCAAATGGATTGTTATCCTGCAGGAGTTTGATTTGGAATTTGAAAAATCGAAATCCAAAAAATCATTGGTCTTCGCTGAACTTATGTGTGACTTCCCAAATACTAACACAGAAACTGTGGAAGAACATCTGATCGCAGATGAATCTTTGTTTCCTATCAGTGCCATCGATCCTTAGTATGGTGATATCATCATTTATCTCCAAACCCAAACTTTTCAACCCGAACTTTCACGTTCACAACGACAAAAAATCCATTTCTAGTCTTAGCAATATCATATTGTTGGTGACACACTATATCGTCGTGGTGTGGACTCTGTTTTTTGACGTTGTCTAACTCTTGACGAAGCTGAAAAGGTTTTAAATGACTGTCACTCTGGAGCATGTGGCGGTTATATGTCTGGGTATTCCACAGCCCAAAAGATATTGTGTGCTGGCTATTTTTGGCCGTCCTTGTTTAAAGATTGTATTTCTGCTATCCGAAAATGCCACAACTATCAAATCTTTGATCGCAAGATGCGTGCACCACCTGCTCCTCTTCACCCTATAAGTGTTGTTGGTCTTTTTGCAAAATGGGGCATTGACTTCATTACATGTAACCCTCACTCAGCCGGGGGGCATGGGTATATTATTCTTGCAGTAGATTATTTTACCAAATGGGCCGAGGCGATGCCTACATTTGCGGAAAATGGAAAAACTGCAGCTACTTTTCTGTTCAATCATGTGATTGCTCATTTCGATGTACCCCAAGCAATAATTACTGACCATGGGAGTCATTTTCGAAACATCATGATGACCGAACTAACTGATCAACTTGGCCTGTGCCATGACAGTTCTACACCATATTATCCATAGGCTAATGGTCTGGTTGAAGCTATCAATAAATTTTTAGTCACCATGATCAAATGAATCATCGAAATTCATAAATCGAATTGGCATACCATGCTTTTTTCAGCACTTTGGGCATATCGAACCTCAGCAAAAACATCAACAGGTTTTACCCCTTTTCAACTCGTTTACAATTTCGAAGTGGTATTACCGATTGAATGCGAGATACCGTCACTCCAACTAGCCATAGAGTTACTACCAGCCACTTCTGAAGAGGAGAAACGCTTTGTGTACTTAGCTCAATTAGATGAGAATCGGCGCACCGCTGCATTAGCTACCGAAGCTCATGCGAAGCGAATGAAAGCTCAATATGATAGAAGTGTTACACCTCGTATTTTTTCAGAAGGAAACCTAGTCTTGGTTTATGATCAAGCTAACGACAAGCTAGGGGCTGGGAAATTTGAACCCAAGTGGCATGGTCCTTATATTTTCAAGTGACAGCTTGCAAAAGGGGCCTATGAGCTAATTGACTTTGACGGGGTCTCTTTAGGCAAACCCATAAATGAGCTTTATATGAAGAAATATTACGCTTGATTCTTGTGTGGAGATCTTCCCTGTATATTAGTTATTTTCATAAATTGGTGTGTTGTAGATTAGAAGAGCGTGCCTAGTTTAAGTGTGCTTTTACCACTATCCCTGCTTATCTGGATCACTCTTGATTTTGCAGATGTTGACATCCCTTCAAACATACATTGGTTTTGCTGATGGTGCTTGTCGTAGTACATGGAACATTTCTTCCGCAGCTTGGGTTATTTATTCACCCACTAATGAGTTAGTGTCTATGCATGGGGCAAGCCTTGGTCAAACAACGAACAATATTGCAGAGTATAGCACAGTTATTGAGTTATTTTCTAAATCCATTTCATTTGGAATTCGAAGTTTGATCATTAGGTTAGATTCTGAACTCGTTGTATTACAATTGAATAGAGTATATGCAATTAAAAACCCAGTGTTATTAAGATTATTTTTGAAAGTTCCTCTCTTGGAACGATAATTTGATTATATTGAGTATCAACATATTCCGATAAATTTAAACACATTAGCTGATGCAGTAGCTTCTAGTGTTATAAATAGACATTTGCAATAATCAAAGCAGTAGATAAAAATAACATTCGATAACATGTTAACACAAATAACTGCAAATAGTAGTAATATCATAGCATAAGAGTAGTGTTTTCAAAAATATTACATTGTCCTCGATCATAGGTTCAAAATGCCTTATGATCGGAAAAAGTGATACAAAAAATGATATAACTCTACAATATCAATCATCCACTATCTGTGGTGATGATCACGATAAAACACTACAGCTCGTGCCACCTTGCTCAGAAATCTCCTGAACGGTCCTGAAACCCCGATAATATATCTTTGTAAGCGGAGCGGAATTTCATCCATGGTAGTCTCTGGAATATCTAAAGTCAACCGCTCCAGATGGTTTTCCATGTCAGTAAGGACCTCTGTTGTCTGATCCTGTGGTGGTGGTGGTGCTATAGTTGGCTTCTTGTCAAAAGGACGAAGAGTGGCTGGTCGACGTGGACCCACATCTACATTTGAATTTTTTTTCATCAGTTTTGGATGATTCAAAAAACAAAATAAAAATTAGAATTTAGAATATGTCAAAATGATTCTTACCTGACTCATCCCACTGTGTCCCTAGCGGAAGAGACATCTCTCGATCGCCGCGAAAATCTATCTCAGCATAAGGGAAATCTCATATCACGAAGATTTGATTCTCCAACCAATGGAAATAGGCTGGAGTAAAACGAACAACCTCACCACCTTCACTGTGACGGGCCATCAATGCAACCCATCGAACCATTCGAGGCTCTTTGACTCTACCATGATCAACTGAAATAAGTTGTGGGGCCAGTTAAGGAATCCTCTCTAGAGCAAATGTAACCACGATCGCTCCATATCTGAAGTTTTTCAACTTCGTTTTTTTTTCTCTAGTCAGTTTGCCTTTGACATTGGCCAACACTGCCTCACACCAATTGAAAATGGTGCCTCTAAAGCAGTCAACAACAGTTTGCATTTGGGATCTTGTAGCGACATGTGGAGCTGCACTCCCACACAACCTGGTTATTGGAAACGCAACCACTTTAAGCTCAGGACAAATAATGTTTTTTATGTTAATGCGTTTATCCTTGGGGTCTGCTTCTTCATTGCAAAATTGTTCCTAAAGGATAGCAACAGACTGGCCACCTGCCCTAGCCCCAAACAAAGAGAGTGGCTCGCCCCTCTTTGATAAACCAGTGAGGAAGTATATATCTTCCTACTCAATTTTGAGCTAGTGACCTCCAATGATAAACAATTGTTCTAGTACGTCCCATTTATTTACTAGCCAGGTAAGTAAATCCACTTGAGCCCTCATACCCTGAATGGCCCAAAATTTGTACAAACCGCATTCTCTTAAAACACGTAATGTAGGCAGATGTAACATGGCCGCATCATCAACTTCTTCATGCTCATGTTCTCTCCACTCAAGCATTGTAAATATCTTACAATAGACAAATTGAAAGATCAGAAACAAGTTGAGTGGGAAAATTTGGTTTAAATTGGGAGATTTGTTCATTTTATTTTTTCTTATGGCGCCTTCGCACTTTTCACATAAAAACAATGTGTGGATCTGCACGTGTCTTATATGTAAGGTGCGGGACCACAACAATTTTCCCTTTGTAAAATTGTCGGGGTCCATAGGTTTCATGTGTTTTACCTGCGAACCCTCGTGGGCGGATTTTTGAACATATTTTCCTCCTTAAAAATAAAATTAAGCCATAAATTGAGAAAGTAAACTGACAAAAATGAAGGTAAGGATGATGTGGATTACCTAGAACTGACAGTTTTCGATTCTGACAGGCGAATCTTCTGAAATCTTCTCCAGAACATTTTCTACCAAAAGCTCTCAATTTTCACTCTGAAATCAAATGGTAAAAATGATTTACAAAAACTCCTTTTTATAAGATTTTTTGAATAAATAAAATATAATTTTGTTTATTTTTCACTTTGAAAAGTGGTTTTCCAAATTATTTTTATCATAAACTGGTATGTTTAATTTTTGAGTTTTTGTGCAGAATACAGGATTTTTTGGGTGAAATGGTCTTTTTGACAAAGGAGTATACTTTTTATCACTTTTTCGAACTCAGTAAAAATTATGAAAAAGCAAATGAGTACATTTTTATCACTTTTTCCAACTCGTTAAAACTTACAGAAAAAGCGAAACTACTGAGTACACTTTTATCACTTTTTCAAACTCTTAAAAAATTACAAAAAAACGAAACCCTGGAGTTCTCTTTTAAGCCCTTTTCGGACACTCTAAAGATGAAAATATTTCCGAGTACTTGACTATTCAAACTTGTTAAAGGAAATTAACAGCCGTCCCTTCAGTATAAGTTTACCCCTTTTCCGTACTGAAATGGACTATTTACGAAAAATGTATACATTGACTAATCATGGTCAATAGAGTTCTCTCCTGTATTATTTTATCCTTTTTCAGGCTTGAGAGACTAAATTTATGAAAAAGTACACCCACAGAGTTTCCTTAAGTTTTTCTTCTGACTCCCTAAAATTGAAAACGTCGATTTTCTCCTATACTGGACTCGTTAAAATTTAACAGTAAAGGACCTGTCGATTACAAACAGGAAAGTACCACTCCTTCTTAGGGTTCAATTTTAAACTAAGTTGGACTCATCCAAAGGATGAGCTTATATAACAAGCAAATGTTATCCTCCTCAAGCTTGTCAAAAATAAAGAGGTACTTGCCAGAAATGGAGGGGGGAGGGAAAGAAAACGAATCCGTTTGTCACACTTTGTTTAAAAAGCAGTTTACCAATCTTGAACACGACACTTTTTGTCACACTCCTACCTGGGTTGGAAAAATCATTTGCCTATCAGTTAATCAAACCATATTGAAAGTCTTTAGCCAGTTTATGGGTATTAGCTTAGGTCAATTGTTAACAAACCATCTGCAGTGTCGTTATGTGTTCAAGAGGACAGTTCAAATAAACCATTCATTTGCAAACATATGTCTCCATTCGCATTGACCATCCCTGAGTCAGTCCTTGCAAAAAATTTCTACAAAACTTGATCTAATGGTTTTGTTTCGTGGGCTTTCCTACGACGGATCAATTTCTATCGACGACAGCTCATCATCTAGGAAGTTGATCTCGAATCCTTCAGTACCTTGGAATCTGCATGCCTTAATGGCAGGTTTCTCGCCTTCGACAATAGGTTGCATCATTGACCTTCGATCAAACGATTCCATGAAATGTTCGACTTCAAATCATTTATTCACATTCCACGGATTGTAATAAGTACTTTGAGAGAAATTTTCATTATTGGTGGTTTCTCTCACACCTATTAACAGTTCACATCATTGACTGGTAATCAAGTGGTTTCTACCATGTTTGACTTTGACACAATCAATCGCATAGATAGAATCGTACTAGTTCGGGTAGCGGAAATCAAGACCCTGGATCTAGTTTCCACCATCCAGGCTGTGAGGAGTTTTATTATTCATTATGTAGTAGACTATTCATAAACAGATGGTTGTGTCCATACTGTGTCTACATTATTGATGTGATAGTAAAATCATTTCTACATCAGAACAAGTTTTAGTTAGTGTTTTATCTGAGTATGGGAATTCCTACCTCAGCGATGATATATATATATATGTGTGTGTGTGTGTGTGTGTGTGTGTGTGTGTGTGTTCTGCATTGAATGTTTTAATATGATTCTGACTGGGGTGTCCACAAGCTAATCCTCGAAATGATAAAGCACATCACTCTTTGCATGGTCTTAGACTTCGCACTTTAGGGGGCAATCTGTGACACTAAAATTGTCACCATGACATTTTACTGTCTGTATGGGCTCATCATTACTCATACAATACTCCCTTAGAAGTCTACAAACATCAATTTCCTAAAACCAAGCCTTGAAATTGAGAGAAAAGCTTATAAAAGTCATAAAAATACTTGTACTGCACTTTCTCTTAGTATTACCTGCGGTGCCGCATATTTTTGTTCTAGAACATGCGGAACCGACCACACTTTTCTTCATTAAAGGTTTGGATTCCTGTAAAAGGTAAAATGAAGGTGAAAGTAAAATTTGGAAGCCCAGCTAGTTAAATCTGGAAGCTTCTAGAAGCAATTATTCGATGGAAAGTTCGCTCCTTTCATGTACATTCATCCCTCCATTAAAGGAGCCTACCCCTTGGTATGTGGAACTTAATCCTTTGAAAGAGGATTATATCCCCTCTAATTTGGAGCTGCAACCTCTTCTCTTTTGCTATAAATTAAGGCCATAGTTCAACCTCAAGGGGAGTTACGCTTTGAGATTTTTTGAGGAGAATTGCTAGAAAAACTCAAACTCTCTTAATTGATTATCATATGGGAATGATTACACACTCATGTGTATGTTAGTCGAGAGAGTGCAAAGGCTTTTCAAAGTAGAGGAAACGCTTGTTCCAGACCCCGAAAGGACCTATACGACATCAAGGCGAACACGGTTGTAAGGCTCCTTCTTTCATCAAAGATAATACAAATGGATCCTATTTTCTCAATGAGTTGTTTATTTAAATGGCTTATTTCTTGAATTCCTTGATCATCAAGATAGATTTATGGTTTATGAATTAATCTATATTATGCAGGTGCTTCTGATTCTTTCATGTTTTTTATTACAGATCCCGAAAGGAGACGTATCCAAAGCGACAGGAAAGAAGACTACGATCATCGCTAGACTACAGGTAAGTCCTAAATCCTTCATTATAGATAATTCTAGATCAAATATAATCTAGAGAAAGTAGTTTACATTTGTCTGTTTGTTGCTAGTTATTGTAGGATACTAGGGAGATCTATCTTATCTGCGAGAACGATTTATCCGTCCAACAATATTGACTTTTACTCATCCAACTGACTACACCTCCAAATAGGCTAAACACATACCCACTTGTAAATCTTCTTTGGCCTAGATCTCTAGCCTAGTCTGCATAAACAAAACCATGGATGTTAAAAACTTTGTCCAATCTTATTCTTACATGGTAGCACAAACCATAATCACTAGTGTCATGCATATATCTTAAAACCTGCTTCAGTGTTGTCCAATGCTCCTTCCCAGGATTTGACATAAACCTCCTCAATATTCCCACCACATGTGAAATGTCTGGTCTAATACATACCATTACATACATCAAGCTACCCACTACACTTGCATATGGAACATGGGACATATCCTCCTCTTCTTCTTCTGTCTTGGGACACTTTTCAGCAGATAGCTTTACACCTACAAGAATAGGAACCTTCATCGGTTTACTATCCTGCATATTGAACCTCTACAATATTGTGTCAACATACTTCCTCTCGTTTCACTAGAGCTTACTCTTTCCCCGATCTCTCTTAATTTCCATGACTAAAATATACTTTGCAGCACCAAGATCCTTCATGATGAATTTGGATAGCAATTGGATCTTCAAATCTTGGATAATTTCTTTGTCATTTCCAACCAGAAAGATATCATCCACATACAAGACCAAATAAATAACACGGTCACCAATTAATTTAAAATACACACAATGATCCTCTTTACTTCTGGTAGAGCCAAGTCCCTGTATATATGTATCAAATTTCTGATACCACATCCTTAGTGACTATTTTAACCCATACATAGACTTTTTTAACCTGCATACCAGTTATTTCTTACCGTTCACCACAAAGCCTTCAGGTTTCTTTATGTATATCTCCTCTTCCATATCCCTATGAATAAATGATGTCTTCACATCCATCTGTTCTACCTTAAAATCAAATGCAGTAGCAACAAATAAAAGTAATTTAATAGAAGTAACCCTGGCAATAGGACAAAAAATATCACCAAAATCAACTCCCTACACCTGGGAATAACATTTTTGTATCAAACGAGCTTTGTATTTCTCCACCTTGCCTTCTACATTCATCTTCTTCTTAAACACCCATTTTCTCTCAATGGGCTTCCTTCCGGCCGGAAACTCCACCAGATCCCATGCCTCATTTTTGTGCAAGGATGTCATTTCATCAACCATGGCCTCCTTCCAAAGTTTTCCATCCTCTGAATCCACTGCCTCCCTAAAATTTTTGGGATCATCATCAGTGATAGTTAAAGAAAAATTTGAACAAAAATAATATGGACTATACCTTTCCGGATGCCTTCTTTCCCAACCTAGTCTTCTCACAGCTGGAGTTTGTGGCTCTTCCTCTTCTAAATCTTGTTCTATTGTAGAGTCTTATTCATCCTCCTTTAGCTCAAACTCTATATTCTCAGGTTACTTTGGTAGGACTTCATGTTTAACAACATATTTGACCTTTTACCAAATAAAGATGCACCTTTTAGATTTATTATCCAACTTCGTCCTTTTATCCTATGGAACATGTAAATATTCATCACATCCAAATACCCTTAGATGTGAAACAAAGGGTTTCTTACCATTCCATACTTCATGTGGAGTATTATCCTCCAACATTGATGAAGGTGATTTGTTAACCAGGTAACATGCAGTCCCCACTGCCTTTGCCCAGAATTCATGTCCTAACCCGGTACCATTGAGCATTCTTCTTTCCTTTTACATCAATGTTCTGTTCATTATTTCTACAACTCCATTTTGCTAAGGTGTGTATGGAGTAGTCTTCTGTCGTGCTATACCACACTTCTTACATAACTCTTCAAATTCCTTATTGCAGAACTCTCCACCATTATTTGTCCTCAGCACCTTTATCTTCTTCTCTGTTTGGTTTTCCACCAGAGAATTAAATTATTTAAATCTGTCAAAGACTTTGGATTTCTTCCTCAAGAAATATATCCATGTATTCCTTGATAAGTCATCTAGGAATGAAACATAGTACACAAACTTTCCCAATGATGGAACCGACATAGGTCCAAACACATCACTGTGCACAAACTCTAATATCTTATTCGCCCTCTTAGCACCAAAAGGAAAATTCACCCGATTTTGCTTCCCATATACACAATGTTCATAGAAATCGAAATCCAAAGAGCAATTAGACATACCTTCTACCAGACCATTACCATGCAGTATCCGAAGGCCTTTCTCTTCAATATGTCCAAGTCTTTGATGCCATAGCATGGTATTTTTTCCAGAGACTGCTAGTGTTTCCGCTCCACTTTCAAGAACCACAGAACTGTTTCACCCATCAATAACAGTGCTAACTTGAAGCTTGTACAAAGTTCTAATCTAAACTCCTCGCATTAATACCAGTGTTCCCCGAACCATCTTGCAGTTATCTTTATTGAACCCTATTTTTACACCTGCATCATCCATCTTGCTTACGGAAATCAGATTTCTGGCCAATACAGGAATATGCAGAACACCGAGAAGTGTTCTAATCCTTCCACCTTGCAGCTTCAACTTGAATTTTCCACGTTCGACGATCCTAACCTTCCTATCATCCCCTAAGAAGAAATCACCACCACCATACTTTTCATACTCGCAGAACCACTCCCTATGGGGAGTGAAGTGAAAGGATGCACTTGAGGCAATCAACCATGCATCATGATCTACATGTGTATTTGTAGAAGAAGCCAAATACACATCCCCACCTTCATCTGAGGTTGTTTTTGCCTCTGCAGAAGGAGCATAATCAGATCCCTTTCCTTTCTCAGGAGCTTTAGATCTGAAGTCCTTTTTGAAGTTCCCTTCCTTTCCGCATTTTCAACACACCTTGACAGGCTTTCCTGGAGATTTAGATCTCCCACTCGAAAAATTATTTTTATTTATGTTATAGGATCTTCCTCATACATATAAGGCATCTCCATTCTGGCCCTCCATATTTCTTTGTCTCATTTCCTCCGACATCAAGGCTATGAAAATTTCATCAAAATTAAAGGTAGTTGTATTGCTACCTATTGCAATAACTAGACTGTCCCACGAATCTGGTAGAGAACACAAAAAACTGATGCACTTATCTTCATATGATATTTTAATATCAACATATGAAAACTAACTTACCACAGTATTGAAGGTGTGGAGATTCTCTATCACCGAGTCCTCATCCTTCATCCTCGGGTTATAAAACAAATTCCACAGGAACAATTTATTCACCAGAGACTTAGATTGGCACAAATTCCCTAACTTGACCCACAAAGTATTTGTCGTAGCTTCCCCGGATATATTCAAAAATACTGAATCTGCGATGCACAACCATATTGTGCTACTTTCCTTCCGATCCAACTTCGCCCAGTCTTCATCAGACATTGTCGTTGATTTAGTACCCAGATCCACTGATCTTTATCCACCAACAGATCCTCCATATTGATCTCCCACAACTAAAAAATCTTACCATTAAATTTATTGATCTCTATATTTCCACTGCTCGCCATATTCTTTCACCGCAAGAATCAATCCCACAAATCTCCCACTAAACAGGGTCTACCACAGGCTCGAGAAAAAAAACCCTTAGCAGCAAAGGCATCCCCTTGAGGCCGAAACAACTCTGATACCAAATGTAGGTTTTAACCCTGTACATAAATTATCTACAAACGAATTCTTAAAAAATGAAAATAAACAATAGTGAGAGCATAAAACATAAAACAAATATACATAGAGATTTTTCCCTTGTATCCCAAATCGGGACTACCAGCTTGATTTTTCATTATGTTCCTTTTAGTGTTACAACACACATATATATATACATGCCAAAGAATTCATAAACCCCAATACATTAACCCTGGATAAGAACATAACCTTAGTTACCTTGACCAGATATACAAAATACCAGGGGCATAAAACCAGCATGCCCCAAAACCATGTGCAAACCCATACATAAAACCATAGATGGGTCCGCCGGACCCCGTACAAGGGGCTACCGCCCCCTACAAACCCTTGGACAGGGGGGGATGTTGCCTCCCTATGACCCCCTCGTTGGGCCTGATGCAACAAAAAGGGGGGTCTATTTCCCCCATGTGATCCCGTACGCATGCAAATATTCGTGGAAATAATATAACACATACCCAACAATATCGTCAAAGCCTATCCCTTCAAAATTTCCCTATTAAATTCTTCACGACATCACTCTTTTAAGTCAAGTTTTGTTCACTAATTCTTATTTGACCCTATTGAGACATATCAGATAAATATAGTCTCCCAAAGCCCATTCTTAGCCTAAATTCCTACATGAGATTGACACAAAGAACCTTCATCATTAATGAAATTTTTTTTTGATGAACCATCTTAAATATATTTCCCAGAGGAAGTTTTAGTGTAAGATCAAAATCCTCTGATTCTAATATGTCTTGGTCCTTTAATGACCCAGGGGCTATCTCTAGGAGCTACAATATCTTTTTGGCGTCGTTGCCGAGGAACGAATTAGAAAAAATTTCCCTGGAATATGACATAATCCACCCTCCAGTTAGGTGAGCAAGAAGGGTTGGGGATTGTATATCTCTCATCTTGGTGACTCCACTGATATAAAATTCAAAGTATAAGTTATCGTGGCTTTCACCAGTCCTCACACATGTTCATATACCACTCAGAAAAAAACACCCTTTGTGTCTAACCCAGAGAAATTAATCTTCAAAATAATATGGAAAGAAAAGGTCCCCATTCAATCCGATATACCCTCGTTCTCCCTTGAAGCATATTGCTGTTTAACCTATTCTTTCTCATTTGAAGCCTAGGGAGGACTATAGTCTAATTTCGGATGTGTAAGTCATAAAGTCATATTTGTTATGTAAAATGGAACTTCATAGATATGTAATTGATGAATTAAAACCTAATTAAAGATGACCCCATCAATGACACACCTTATAAAAGGAAATAGGAAGAGAATGAAGGTTGAGAAGGACATGTCAGAAATTGGCCTCATTGAATGTAATGGTACTTCTTAATGGAATCCTTCTCTCTCTCTCTCTCTCTCTCATGCTTTTGTGATGTATGTAGTTCTTGCATTTTTACCAGTTTTCTAGTGATTAGTTTCATGGAAAATATATATGTTTTCTCTCCTCTTTTGGCACTCAAGCCTTCTGAATCTTAGGCACTAAGATTTGTATCATTGATATTAAAGCAAGTTAACACTCCATGGGATTTAAGGCTTTAAGCGTATTTTAGTTTTAAAGTTTTGAATAAATATCCAACCTCCTTTTAGCACCTTTGGATTAAATTTGATATGTCATACATTTTAAGTATTACAATTGATCTAAAAGCATAAAAAAGTTTTCTACCCTGTGACCTTCATCCACCACTACAAGAGCATCTTTGCATGGATTCACTTCATCCATTGGTCTACAACATGGAGGTTCCATGACATCTATAACAACCCATGTTGTTCTACAAACACTTGGGATCTTTTATGGCCCTCTAAAATTGGTGTTCACACATTCATTGTTATTGCAAACTTATAAAACCATGTCATACCTTAACAAAAATATGTATGCAGCATCTAGAAGCTTGGGTTACCTCATTTTAGTTGTTTCACAACTTTCCCAAATTTGTATGGCCACCATAAAAGCACAATAATGGATGGAACACATGGAAACAATATCCAATTAACTTCATTTACATACCACAACATCTACATAAAATTTAAAAGAGTGTACACTAACTCATTTTAAGAGATTTTCCATTAGCTCAAATTGGTTTTTCATGTAATTTGATTTTATTTCATAATTTGAGAGATATCATTAATTGAAGTCACACATTCCTATAAAGAAGCATGAACACACATATATTTAGTTTCAACAATGATTTTCTCATTCCAAAAATCATTATAGACAAAACATATTATGTCAATAAAGATGTATCTTTCATACTTCAAATGGGTCTTTGACAATATTTTATTTCATCACATGTAGAAAAATTTATCAACAAAGTTGCAGCAAGAGATCTAGTGGTAGAAAAATTCCAAAAAAAAAAAAACCAAGTTTATGGGTTATCCACAAACCCACGGTTATGGATAAACCACAAAAAACCCTTCCCCAAACTTGTCATTGCTAACTTGGTTATGGGTCATCCAAAAACATATAGTTATGGGTTAACCACACAAAATTGTTCTCTTCATTAACGCTTCATACATTCTAATCATGATAGTTATGAGTCATCTACAAATCCATGGTTACAGTTTAACCATATAAAAATCTTCTCTTTGTTGGCACTTATCACATTTTAATGTTGATGCTACATTTAACATAATGGGGTCCCTCCTTTTTTAGCATGATTGAATGACAAGGACCATCATTTTCTTGAGGGGGGGGGAGGGGGGGGCGCAGGGTGGGGGGGGTGGGGGTGTGGGGTGGGGGGCATGGAGGGATTGATATGAATATTAAGAGGGCTTATACCATAATTTTTTATGTACAATTCATAACATTATACTTATATACCAAACGAAACTTGATAGATATGTTATTGATGAAGTAAAACCTAATTAAAGTTTACTTTGTCAACAAGACACCTTTTAAGAAGGTAATAAGAATAGAGTGAAGGATAAGAAGGGGAAGTCCTAAAGTTGGTCTTGTTGCATGTAATGGTTCTTCTTAATTGAATTATTATTTTGTGATGTATTTATTGTTTGAATTTTTTTCATTGTTCTTATGATTAGTTTCATCAAATATCTCTATGTTTTCTCTCCTCCTGTCTTAGCAATCAAGCATTTTATATCTTAGCCCCCAAGGTCCAAACCATTGGAAGGATATGTCCCAAAATTGGCCTCATTGCGTGTAATGGTTCTTCTAAATGTAACTCTCTCTCTCTCTCTCTCTCTATCTCTCTCTCAATCAAACATTTTAGATCTTAACCCCCAAGGTCCAAACCATTGGAAGGAGATGTCCCAAAATTGGCCTCATTGCATGTAATCGTTCTTATAAATGGAACTCTCTCTCTCTCTCTCTCTCTCTCTCTCTCTCTCTCTCTCTCTCTCTCTCTCTCGCTATGTATTCAATTTTTACAATTTTAGAAATGTTCTTATGATTATTTTCATGGAATATATGTATGTTTTCTCTCCTCACCTCTCAACATTAAAGCGTCGTAGATATTATCCCCCAAGATATAGAACACTTACACATTAGGCACATGGTCATATCCATGCTATCAATGGTGCTTTCTTCAGTTAAGAGGATAAGATAGGGTGTGTTTCCTTTAATTTTGAGATTGTAATTTATAAATTTCCTTTGCATTTTTTCTATCTTTACAACTCTTTGGGGAAATTGCATCCCTAATTCTCACATCCATATGAAACAATATGGCTAACATGAGTCTCAAAGAGTAATTTTCCTTTATCCCAATATCACTTGATTTACAATTATTTTAAAGTCTATAATAAACATTTTACCCCTCATTTTTCCTTTTCTCAATGCTATAATTCAAGTTGACCATATGATGTATATCGATTCCAATTTATCTGCATGAAGACACTTCCTCCAAGTTGTTTTTGTCATATAAAAATGTATCATAAGTGATATTTTTAGATTTAATATCATGAATTTCATCCATACCCATCTTGGAACATAAATCATGAGGAGTTCTTACTTGTCAAGATCATAATATTGCCTTACTAAAAGAACAATATTATCAACATAAAAAATTGTGATGACTATACCAACACTAGTTGACACCAACACACCTTCCTCTTCCAAAAACTTGTGTTTCATATTTATCCATATATATAAAAAAAATGAAAAAAAAAAACACCATTTTTTAATTACTATAGTACATTTAATTTTTTTAACCAACCTTTTATAGTCCTAAACTTAAAAATAACATTTTCATATAACTTTTATATATATATAAACAAATTCCTAAAAAGTCACTACCATCACAATTCAAAATCACCTCAATTACCATAATCACATTTTAAACCAACTAAATCACCACAATCACTCCTAAAACCCAGTAAACCCTTGTATCTAAATGTGCACAATTCGAAACCTACTAAATCACTACAATCACATGAGAAACTCTAAACTCTCGTATCTAAATGTATATGGTATTTTATCAAACCTTAATTGATATATAAATGTTTTGGCATAAGCCCACTTTAGTTTTAATATTTTAAATTGTCACTAATTAGAGGTGAGTATAATGAAACTTTATATTTTATTAAAAAAATTAATAATATTATTTCATATATATATATATATATAATAATTATTTAATTAAATTTAAAAACATAAGTAAAATAATATTAGCATTATCAACTTAACTAAAAATATTTGACTTGCAATCACCACCCAAGCTCACACTGAAAAAATGAATGGCTCATATAACAACCATATTATAGTCCGTGAGTTGTCAATAACTATAGCATTAGCCTCACATCAAAGTGCGTTGAATTTCAAATATTTTTCTTAGCTTGTGTAATTTTAATTAAAATTTTAAGAAAATGTTTAATTTCTTATTTTCTCATAAATTCAACAATATTTTTTTAAATTTTTAGAAATGTTATTTCTAATTTTTAATTGGCTTAGCCAGTTCTAATAAGACATAACTCACTGGTGGAAGATGTTTTATTTTTTATATTTGTTAGTGTTTGAAAAGTCATTTCAAAATTAAAAAAAGACTAATTTTGTGAATGACTATTTCAATGTGGAGAAGTGGAAGTGCGAAAGATTAAACCGCTCGGAAAGAACCCTAGAAAGACAGAAACTACCTGTAATCACGAAAGTTGTAAGCACTCGTCCCATGGGGAAGAAGGTCGTCGAGTCTGTTGGAAACACTGCGCATGAAGGAGAACAAGTCCATAAATACTTTTTCTAACTTGCAGGAAAATACAGAGAAACATAGAAATGCATAAACACCTATGTTGTATATTTGAACAGAGGAAGTAATACATGTAAGAAGCCGTAAATACGATATTGGAACATCCACTGGAGCATAACGACGACAACACAAAACCAAAATCACAGATAGGGTTTCATCGAAGGACAGGCCGCCAGCAACTGGTTTTGCTAAGCTCTAGCATGAAAAATGATTGATGGAAACCAAAATACCTCAGTTAGTTACACCTTTAAAAAACCTTAAGCACATCTGAGCCATAGGAAGAAACCCTAGACTGATCGGCGGTTGGATGACACCACCTAAACCCTGTTGGGATTTCGACGCAAAGATCGCTTCGATCAAGAGTTCTGACACCTAGTGTCCATTCAACGCCATTTGGGAGATGCGTCATTACTCCATGTAACGAGTAAAATAAAAAATCACACTTAAGGTCGTATGTTAAATCTATGCGGAGCTTACAACCCAAGACATTGTATCAAATCCATATTACCCCAGCACCTTAGATACAATGTAAATAAATTGACATGACCTATAATTTGTTGTATATGACGATTTAATATTATGCATAGAAATTAGAGCAAACATAACGCTCGTAAATATAATTAACTCAAGGGCGGGGTATGGTATGGTTAATTGATAGGTGTAAATTTTTTTCACTATGTTGTAATGTATTAGATTAATGTATGTTACAAGAAGTGCTATGACATTGACACTAGAACTCGTAATGTTTTGCTACCTCTATATTCAATGATGCCAGTACTGATGTGGTCGCAGGTCCTTTATGTAGACAAGGTGTGGGCTTAGATAATTTTCAATTGATATTGTTTTGAGCTTTCCAAATGTGAAGC
Source organism: Pinus albicaulis (assembly GCA_034641835.2). Taxonomy (NCBI): domain Eukaryota; kingdom Viridiplantae; phylum Streptophyta; class Pinopsida; order Pinales; family Pinaceae; genus Pinus; species Pinus albicaulis. The sequence continues at coordinate 417,629,932 of CM076579.1, read as the reverse complement.
TTTCACTGTGCGAAAGAATCTCTGCACAATGCTCATATTTAAAGTGGTGGAATAGCTAACTAAAGCATGATCATAAATAAGCTCTATTCATAACTATTAATTACGTCGATAGGCGTAGCCCCCTATCGGAAATAGCTTCTTTTATGATTATGCTAATTAATCTTTTTGATCTGATGGTCTAGATTGAAAGATGCCGATATATTCTGGTCGTCGCCACTAAATCAATGGATGAAATTCAAAAAAGTAACTTCCTTACATGTCTAAATCACATGTTTAAACCATACTTAAATTATTTTTTTACAAAACATGATTAAAAATTTACTGTGCCATTTGTTGACTGCCACCTATCAAGATTAACAAGTCATGGTTCAAACTTAATTGCCACCTAATTGATGATTCAAATTCTCAAATAAATGTGAGCACGCAACCTATCAAATTAGGATGAACTGGGAAGATGAACGTGGGCGGAATGGAAGATTAAGGTTTAGTATTATGGGCCACGTGTAGGTGTTATCGAACGTGGGCGAGAGCGGGCAGGTGGTTCAATTTCTCAAATAAAAATGAATTCTCAAATAAACATGGCGTGCCACCTAATTGATGGTTCAAACTCTCATGTGCCACATGATGCTGATCATAGCTGGCTTTGTAGTTGTGGTGCCTGTTAACTTAGCCAACTCCACCTGCCTGTTTTCTTGGCCAACTCCACGTGCCTGTTTTCTAAAACGTTTGGATATTTGTCGCCTCACACGCCATGCACACAGCTGTTCGACGACCACCTAGAGGCGGCCCTTCGTTTCTACTGAGCTATTCCATGCACACAGATGTTCGACGACCACCTGGAGGCGGCCCTCCATTTCTACTGAGCCATTCCATGCACACAACTATTCGACGACCACCTGGAGGCAGCTCTTCGTTTGTACTCAGCCATTCATAGCCTGAGCGGTGGAAGAACTCGCCCATAATATGGCAGAACTACCCGTACTATACGCAAAAATGGCAGTTTCTACTTCTGTTGGTAACGTGACTCACTTAATTCCCTCCAATTCTTCCCGCGTCGAGCATTGTGTTGCATCGCCAAGAGAGAGTGCAACTGCAGCTGCTGCATGCACCTTTAAACCCTGCCCCAGGCACCCTGGAAGGCGAATGGACCAGTTCTCATAAGGCTATGGAGGATTCGGATTTGGGAAGGAGCAGCAACGGCTGATCAGATGGGAGCATAAAAAAATCAGCGAAACATTATACATTAAATTCTTTAATGTCGAGGTCGTGTTCTACAATAGACGCAAGATTAAAAGAAACGGAACCCCTAATTCCATGCGATGTTGTAAGTCTGGTTCTGCTGGAGGATCACCACCTAATCGAGAAGTTTGTAGCGTTTGACAGAGAACAAATTCTTGAGAGGGTCGTACATGCCAGAGGAGCATCCGCAAAGGGCTTTTTCGAGGTGAGTCACTATGTCTCCAATCTCTCCTGTGCAGATTTCTTGAGGGCACCTGGCTAACTAGGGCTAATTTGTGATTTTGTGCAGCCCATGGGTCGGTTAGTTTTGAACAAGAACATTGATAACTTCTTCAGATAGTTTTGAACCCGTGCATTGACTATTAATTCATTCTTTAATTGCAGGTTCTTCTCCACGTCAGTAAACAAGGGGGCCCAGATTTAGTTGGAGCGTTGCCCCTTGTTTGTTCTTCCTGTGGTTTCTTATGTTCGTATAGTGATCCGAATGCAGCAGATTCGCTTTAATTTGGTGCACGGTTTTTCACTAGGAGAGAGATGCTATCCGCTGGTTATAGACGTATGGGACATTTACCGTCGATCAATTATGAAGTTTTTTTAAAGAAGGGAAAAAATGCTACCTTTGTATTATATAAAAATATAATATATATATCTGTGTTCATTCTACATTTTTACTATCATATTTATCTATCTTTTCTGTATTACCATCCCTGTACCCGAAAAAAAACTTAATTGCAATTCTGGTCTAACTTTTGTCATTTTTAACATTTAACTAATAGCTTTATACATAGTGTCTATCATAGAAACCTTATTTATTATATAAAAAGAAAAATTCAGTCAATATCTCTTCCATGCATATGTTGTCTACAAAGAGTAGTTAGTAGATATTTTTAGTTAATGTTGTTTGCATTTACCATGATACCTTGTTATGCGATAGGTGCCTTCGTTGAATTGGCTACTTTAAATTTTTTCTTAATTTGATTGGATGGTGTAATATTAAATATGTTTGTATATTTTTGTAGTTTTTATTAATTAATAATGGAATTCATATCATTGATTTTTTTTTTCATATGTTTAAATTTTACTTAAATTAATTTTTTACAAAATATAAATTAAAAATTTATTGTACACATTATTTATCAACACTTATTAATAATAAAGAAATGGAATTAAAAATAAAAATATTAAAAGTTGTATTATTAAGAAAATATTTGATGTAATTATGTATTCAGTAAACCAATTCTAACATTTCTATTTTCCTTGCAGTGGGTTCGAGGTCTTGCAAATATAAACTTTTTCAAATAGAAGCGCTTTCAAAGGTATATATTTATATATAAAGGGAATCATTTTTTCTTTTGAATAAATAAATAACTTTTGCTAAACTAATTCTCTTCCTCTTAGTATGAGACTAATAGCCTTAAAAATGATAGTGTCTTTATCTAGGCTATTTTACCTATTTATGATTAGGTATTCGTAGTCATGATCAGTAATTTCGTTATTATGTTTCCTCTTTCAAGTTAATACAATGCATACATTTTGCATTGTACTATACAATTGACACATATATGTGCTAATGTAATCATGCATATATAGAGAGGAATATTGTGCGTGGCTGGTATTTTGTCTATCATGTATATACAATTGACACATAAAACTCTTACAACAAAGCAATCTACTTGATGGATTTCAATCTCCCAAACTCGGGCATTGCATTCCGGGCGAACATTCTTCCCATCCTGATGTCAGCTAAACCCACTTGTCCCAGTTTTTTTTCAAAAACTTCAAACTCAATCTATGTGTGAAATGTATCCAAATTCTTCTTTTGTCTCAAAGCCAATCCACCATCTGGTAATCCTGTAGCACCCAGGTCCTTTCCATTCATTAAATAAGGGCCTTCATAATTCCCTCTTCAAATTCATTCATCAAATTCCTAGAATTTGATTAATGAACACATTTACAACCTATAACAAGTCCTTGGAAATTCAAACAACACACCCCACTATAATTGAAATCCTCCTCTCGTAACTGTATTAAAGGGCAAGCATCTCGGTGCTCGGGCTCAATACGCACTTGTATCATGAGTGAACTATCACCTAATTCTTATAACCATGAATTTCGACTCAACCATCCTCACGGTGCTCATAACACTGAACCATAAGGTTATAACCTTATGCCACCAGAATTTGAGGTACTATGGCCGATCCCACACCTGGCACTATGCACATTCAATGGTGTTTTAGATCCACGATCTAAGGTTTAATGTGATGCTATATATTACAGCCATGGGCTCGACTTAACGAAAAGCGGTGCTGGTCCACATGTAATTAATCGTTGTCAATATAAACACGTCATCCCTTTGTTGAACCACAACCTTAACAACGATCAATATATATATGCACAGTCCCAATGCTTAATGGTCGTCTCCAACCAACGGTGGGAAGTACGTTGCCTTGCTTCTAATGATCCGACGTCTCTGGTCAAATCTCGCACGGCTATTATACACGAACTTTAACCCACGATGAGAGAGGTTTCCCAAAATCGTTCAGGAACTCGTGTCACCCAACCTATGGGATCGCTCCAAATTCTTAATTACAACTTACCACTTTTCTAACTTGCGATATATTGCCGGATTAACTCGAAACCACGTTCACTCTTATACTTCATGGTTCTGGTTCTCGCTTTCAAGGTTCCTTATTGACCAAGGACTTGCTTCTAAATTCGACCCGAATTGTAACTCGTTATACATTCAATTCAAATTTCACGATTTCTCCAGAGTTCTCAACCTCAACAGGTCAACTTCTCATCGTCGATCAACGAATTCACTGATTTCCAAAAACTTAACTATTCTTCACTACCAATTTAGTGGTTCCTCGCAAAGTTCCATAATAGTATTATCTTTGTAGATTCCCACGGTGTTTAGAAATGTCTTTTTTAACATTTTAATTAGGTAAAAATATAATAAAAAAACATAAACTTAATTATAATTGAATCATAAAATTCATTCTAGAGTATGAAATGATGTGTAATTCCAATATAGATTTGACACATGTTTTGTAATTCCAATGTGAATTAAATATAACCTATATTTACAATTTTAAAGTTTAAGATTTTAAATATAACTTATATTTAGAATTTTAAAGTTAACTTAAATCTATTTTTTAAGAGTGATAAAAAAAATTGATCTCTTAATTATTAATTCAATTAAATGTACAAAATTTAACTGTCTTAACAAATTAAGAAAAATAAAATATAAAGTTAAAGTTAAAGTTCATGTTAATATTAATATTAATATTTTGATAATAATATATTAACGATTATTATACTTGTTATATATGTATTACTCTAATAATAATTTGTATTAGTATTTGATATTAAATAATTAATATGTAGGAATATACTAATATTAATAAACAAATAAGTTTTACTATTAATATTAATTAATTTGAATAAGAATACAGATGTTATTTTTAATATTATTAATATTAATATTAATAAATAATATTAGCAACTTTTAGTATTAACAATAATGTTAACCAATTTTAATTTACAATATTATTTATTATTATTATTTTAATTTATTAATATTATTATTATTTATATGAAATAATAAATTTAAATATTAATATTTTTAACATTAAATATTAATATTAATTTTAATTTTAATACTAATATTAATTATTCATGTTAATATTGTTAATATGAATAATAATATTAATATTACTTTTAATATTATTAATATTTATAAATATTAATTTTAATTTTAATTATTAATTTTAATAACATTAAAGAATATTATTATGGTAAATAATCATGATCACATTGTGGAAATAATAAAAATGACATTAATAACATTAACATTCTAATATACATTAAAAATAATATTAATAATTAGTATTTAAATAATGATGATTATGATTAATACTAAAAACTAAATTAATAATAAAAATAAAATTTTAATTGTTATTAAAAACAACATTATTAGTAACATTATTAATAATAATAACAATATTATTAAAAACATCATTAATACAATATTTACGATGTTTATTTAAAATTAATGTTCATAATTGTATTAATAACAATAAGTTTCAAACATGATTAAGGTTTATTAAAATTATTAATAACATTTAAATTATAACAATAATATTAATAACATTTTATTAATAATATTAATATGATTAATTACATTAATGTTTATAATTGTATTAATAACTATAAGTTTCAAACATGATTAAGGTTTATTAAAATTATTAATAACATTTAAATTATAACAATAATATTAATAACATTTTATTAATAATATTAATGTGATTAATTACATTAATATTGTTAATATAAATCCTATTAACATCAATATTGATAAATAATATTAATATGATTAATTACATTAATGTTCATAATTGTATTAATAACAATAAGTTTTAAACATGATTAAGGTTTATTAAAATTATTAATAACATTTAAATTATAAAAATAATATTAATAATATTAATTACATTAATTACATTAATATTGTTAATATAAATCCTATTAACATTAATATTGATAAATAATATTAATAATGTTTATGATGATTAATATTATGAATGATATTACTATTGATACCAAAATTAACGCTATTAATATAAATAGTATTAACATCATTAGTGATAAATAGTATTTTTAAAATATTGATTCCTAAGATTTATTAATCTCTTTATTAATTATGTGAGTTTCTCATTCATTTGTATTTAAAATATTTATTCCTAGTCTTTACTAATTTTTTTTGTTTTTTATAGGTATCCCTTGGCCTTGTTGATCTCTTATGTTCTTAATATTTTTCCCTTAGGTTCCCCAAATATTGGGGTTTAAATATTAGTCCTAGAGTTTAATACTAATGCATGGTCCAATTTCACATTATGAAAAACACTAACTCAATATGAAAATCAACCATGGGAAACCATTCTTAATTAGCATTAGCTATAGTCGATCAATGTCGTTCATGATCAAATGTTATATTCTGACAAATATTGTCTCAATATGAAAAGTACCCATGGCCAACCATGGTCATAGTTGGTCCAACGTCGGTTAATAATATTAACAATCAGTAAGGTTGATTGATCACTTGCGGTTTATAATTTGTTGGGTAATGGTTTTCCCTTGGGTTCACCAATTCCTTTGATTTATAATATTAAACCCTTGGGTTTATTAGTTCTTTTGGTTTATAATATGAATAATCGATCAATGTCATCCATGATCAAATGTCACATTCTGACAAATATTGTCTCAATATGAAAATCACCCATGGCCAACCATGGTCATAGTTGGTCCAACATCGCATTGTGACAACAATTGTCTCGATGTTTAAATCAATTCCCTTGGGTTCACCAATTCCTTTGGTTTATAATATTAAACCCTTGGGTTTATTAGTTATTTTGGTTTATAATATGAATAATCGATCAATGTCATCCATGGTCAAATGTCACATTCTAACAAATATTGTCTCAATATGAAATTCACCCATGGCCAACCATGGTCATAGTTGGTCCAACGTCGCATTGTGACAACAATTGTCTCAATGTTTAAATCAATTCCCTTGGGTTCACCAATTCCTTTGGTTTATAATATTAAACCCTTGGGTTTATTAGTTCTTTTGGTTTATAATATGAATTATCGATCAATGTCATCCATGATCAAATGTCACATTCTGACAAATATTGTCTCAATATGAAAATCACCCATGGCCAACCATGGTCATAGTTGGTCCAACGCCGCATTGTGACAACAATTGTTTCAATGTTTAAATCGATTCCTTTGGGTTCACCAATTCCTTTGGTTTATAGTATTAAACCCTTGGGTTTATTAGTTCTTTTGGTTTATAATATGAATAATCGATCAACGTCATCCATGATCATATGCCACATTCTGACAAATATTGTCTCAATATGAAAATCACCCATGGCCAACCATGGTCATAGTTGGTCCAACGTCGCATTGTGACAACAATCGTCTCAATGTTTAAATCAATTCCCTTGGGTTCACCAATTCCTTTGGTTTATAATATTAAACCCTTGGGTTTATTAGTTCTTTTGGTTTATAATATGAATAATCAATCAATGTCATCCATCATCAAATTGTCTGAATATGAAATCAGCCATGGCCAACCATGGTCATACTTGGTCCAACGTCGCATTGTGACAACAATTGTCTCAATGTTTAAATGAATTCCCTTGGGTTCACCAATTCCTTTGGTTTATAATTTGTTGGGTAATGGTTTTTCCTTGGGTTCACCAATTCCTTTGGTTTATAATATTAAACCCTTGGGTTTATTAGTTCTTTTGGTTTATAATATAAATAATCGATCAATGTCATCCATGATCAAATGTCACATTTTGACAAACATTGTCTCAATGTGAAAATCACCCATGGCCAACCATGGTCATAGTTGGTCGAACGTCACGTTCTGACAACAATTGTCTCAATGTTTAAATCAATTCCCTTGGGTTCACCAATTCCTTTGGTTTATAATTTGTTGGGTAATGGTTTTCCCTTGGGTTCACCAATTCCTTTGGTTTATAATATTAAACCCTTGGGTTTATTAGTTCTTTTGTTTTATAATATGAATAATCGATCAATGTCATCCATGATCAAATGTCGCATTGTGAGAACAATTGTCTCAATGTTTAAATCAATCCCCTTGGGTTCACCAATTCCTTTGGTTTATAATATTAAACCCTTGGGTTTATTAGTTCTTTTGGTTTATAATATGAATAATTGATCAATGTCATCCATGATCAAATGTCACATTCTGACAAATATTGTCTCAATTCACATTCTGACATTGTGACAACAATTGTCTCAATGTTTAAATCAATTCCCTTGGGTTCACCAATTCCTTTGGTTTATAATATTAAACCCTTAGGTTTTATTAATCTCTATTGTTTTTAATATTTCCCTTAGCCTTATTGATCCCTTAAGTTTTTAATATATGTTGGGTAATGGTTTTCCCTTGGGTTCACCAATTCCTTTGGTTTATAATATTAAACCCTTGGGTTTATTAGTTTTTTTGGTTTATAATATGAATAATCGATCAATGTCATCCATGATCAAATTTTACATTCTCAAAAATATTGTCTCAATATGAAAATCACTCATGGCCAACCATGGTCATAGTTCGTTCAACGTCACATTGTGACAACAATTATCTCAATGTTTAAATCAATTCCCTTGGGTTCAGCAATTCCTTTGGTTTATAAGTGATTGGGTAATGGTTTTCCTTTGGGTTCACCAATTCCTTTGGTTTATAATTTTAAACCCTTGGGTATATTAGTTCTTTTGGTTTATATTATGAATAATCAATCAATGCCATCCATGATCAAATGTCACATTCTGACAAGTATTGTCTCAATATGAAAATCACCCATGGCCAACCATGGTCATAGTTGGTCCAACGTCGCATTATGACAACAATTGTCTCAATGTTTAAATCAATACCCTTGGGTTCACCAATTCCTTTGGTTTAAAATTTGTTGGGTAATGGTTTTCCCTTAGGTTCACCAATTCTTTTGGTTTATAATATTAAACCCTTGGGTATATTAGTTCTTTTGGTTTATATTATGAATAATCGATCAATGTCATCCATGATCAAATGTCACATTCTGACAAATATTGTCTCAACATGAAAATCACCCATGGCCAACCATGGTCATAGTTGGTCCAACATCGCATTGTGACAACAATTGTCTCAATGTTTAAATCAATACCCTCGGGTTCACCAATTCCTTTGGTTTATAATATTAAACCCTTGGGTTTATTAGTTATTTTGGTTTATAATATGAATAATCGATCAATGTCATCCATGATCAAATGTCACATTCTGACAAATATTGTCTCAACATGAAAATCATCCATAGCCAACCATGGTCATAGTTGGTCCAATGTCTCATTGTGACAACAATTGTCTCAATGTTTAAATCAATTCCCTTGGGTTCACGAATTCCTTTGGTTTATAATTTGTTAGGTAATGGCTTTCCCTTGGGTTAACCAATTCCTTTGGTTTATAATATTAAACCCTTGGGTTTATTAGTTATTTTGGTTTATAATATGAATAATCGATCAATGTCATCCATGATCAAATGTCACATTCTGACAAATATTGTCTCAATATGAAAGTCACCCATGGCCAACCACGGTCATAGTTGGTCCAACGTCGCATTGTGACAACAATTATCTCAATGTTTAAATCAATTCCCTTGGGTTCACCAACTCCTTCCGTTTATAATATTAAACCCTTGGGTTTATTAGTTCTTTAGCTTTATAATATGAATAATCGATCAATGTCATCCATGATCAAATGTCACATTCTGACAAATATTGTCTCGATATGAAGATCACCCATGGCCAACCATGGTCATAGTTGGTCCAACATCGCATTGTGACAACAATTGTCTCAATGTTTAAATCAATTCCCTTGGGTTCACCAATTCCTTTGGTTTATAATTTGTTGGTTAATGATTTTCCCTTGGGTTCACCAATTCCTTTGGTTTATAATATTAAACCCTTGGGTTTATTAGTTTTTTTGGTTTATAATATGAATAATCGATCAATGTCATCCATGATCAAATGTCACATTCTGACAAACATTGTCTCTATATGAAAATCACCCATGGCCAACCATGGTCATAGTTGGTCCAACGTTGCATTGTGACAACAATTGTCTCAATGTTTAAATCAATTCCCTTGGGTTCATCAATTCCTTTGGTTTATAATTTGTTGGGTAATGATTTTCCCTTGGGTTCACCAATTCCTTTGGTTTATAATATTAAACCCTTGGGTTTATTAGTTTTTTTGGTTTATAATATGGATAATCGATCAATGTGATGCATGATCAAATGACACATTCTAACAAACATTGTCTTAATATGAAAATCACCCATGGCCAACCATGGTCATAGTTGGTCCAACGTCGCATTGTGACAACAATTGTATCAATGTTTACATCAATTCCCTTGGGTTCACCAATTCCTTTTGTTTTATAATTTGTTGGGTAATGGTTGTCCCTTGGGTTCACCAATTCCTTTGGTTTATAATATTAAACCCTTGGATTTATTAGTTCTTTTGGTTTATAATATGAATAATCGATCAATGTCATCCATGATCAAATGTCACATTATGACAAATATTGTCTCAATATGAAAATCACCCATGGCCAACCCTGGTCATAGTTGGTCCAACGTCGCATTGTGACAACAATTGTCTCAATGTTTAAATTAGTTCCCTTGGGTTCACCAATTCCTTTGGTTTATAATTTGTTGGGTACTGGTTTTCCCTTAGGTTCACCAATTCCTTTGGTTTATATTACTAAACTGTTGGGTTTTATTAATCTCTATTGTTTTTAATATTGCCCTTAGCCTTATTAATCCCTTAGGTTTTTAATATTTATCCCTTGGGTTCATTGATTCCTTTGGTTTATAATATTAAACCTTTGGGTTTATTACTTCTTTTGGTTTATAATGTTAATCACACATTCGGTTTATTACTCTCTTGAGTTTAAAATACTAATTCTCAGGGTTTGTTAATTTCTTAGATTTTTCAGTTTAAAATATTAATTCTTAGGGTTTATTAATCTCTATTGTTTATAATATTCATCCGTTAGGTTTATAATATTTATCCCTTGGGTTCGCTGATTCCTTTGCTTTATAATATTAAACCCTTGGGTCTATTAGTTCTTTTGGTTTATAATGTTAATAATCCCATAGGTTTATTAATATCTTATATTTAAAATACTGATTCTTATGGATTATTAGTTTATTAGGTTTTTTAGTTTAAAATATCAATTCTTACGGTTTATTAATCTCTTGTGTTTTTAATATTGATCCTTTATGTTTATAATATTTATCCCTTGGGTTCACCAATTCCTTTGGTTTATAATATTTAAACTTTTGGTTTATGATGACATTGAGTTTGTATTATTAATTATCCCTTGGGTTTATTAATATATTCACTTTAAAATATTAATTGTTAGGATTTATTAATCTCTTAGGTTTTTTGTTTTTAAATATTGTTTCATAAGGTTTATTACTCTCTTGAATTTAATATATTAATTCTTAAAGTTTATTACTTTCTTATGTTTTTGGATTTAATATTATTAATATATTAATATATATTCTAATATTTATTAATAATGTTTATTAATATATATTATTAATAATATAACCAACTATGATATAATATATATTATTAATATATTATTAGTTCTTTTGGTTTATTAATAATATAACCATCTATGATATTAATATATTAATAAATATTAAAATATTATTTATTATTAATATTATTATTATATTAATAAATATTATTAATATATATTATATATATTTCAAGTTAATATATAGTATGTATATAGTTAATATTATTAATATATTAATAAATATTATTAACATATATTATTAATGAATATTATAATATTATTAATATATCAATCAATATTATTAATATATATATAATATTTTTGTGATTTCAATCATAATTAATATATTAAAAAATATTCTTATTAATATATAATATATATATTTCAAGTTAATAAAATAAAATTATTATATATAATATTTATTTATTGATATATAAAGTAATGTGATGGGTAGTGGATATAGGCCTATCGGCATACATCAACCACATTGGTAAATGTGGTTGTAAATCTATTTTATATACATCGGCGTATATCATTCACATTAGTAAATATAATGTGGTTGCGCTAGTATTACTTGATACCAATTCTTGTGAGACGATACTAGGATTTATTTCATTAAATCACTTTCCTTTTATTAGGTTCTGATTATTTTATGAATTTATCATCATCATGGGAATCCATCTAGCGACAAATTTGAGCAATACCCGTATAGACAATGCGTCACAATAGTTGCTAGATTTTTTCACAATTATCAAATTTCCGTATTCACAATTGAATTATATGCATAATTAAATGTTGAGTGCTGTGGATGAAGCTTTTTTATATTCCTTCTATCCTGCATGTTACTATATTCGAAGATAGAATATAATACAAAGAGGTGATGTGAACTTCAAGAAGTGACCTTTTCGGTGCCTCCTGCCTTCTATGCTATATACCAGGAGGCAGGGAATATATGAATGGACTATGGCTCTAAGATGTTTATAATATTTTAATCTCAAAGACACTGAGTGAGTGGAGTAACGCTGGGTTGTTGGGTCCTTTGTTACGGGTGGAAAATGAACTAATCAATCTCCAAGTGAACTAAATTAGTCTTTAATTAATTAATTTAGTTGTTCACACACATCATATATTGATTTTCCTACGGTCGATTGCGTCATTCCAACTTTCGAGGATATTCTACAATAGGTGGTGAGAAATCTATTTAAGATTCAAAATAACCGAGATCATTGCATGAGATGCAAAACACATGAGCAAGTTATAATTCCTTTACCTCTTTTAATTTCTTTTATTGTATGTTCCCATTATCGCTTGTATCTCAGTCTTAAATCTTCGTATAATATTGCAAAAACTGAACTATTTTTTCATCTTTTGCTAAAAGCGATGGATATCCCTTTGATCAAAAGACTCAAATATCCAAGTACCATTTCGTTTGAGAGGCCAATTAAAATTTGAACACTTTTACTTCCCAAAAAACAAAGGAAGATTAATGAGATGACTACCACAAGACTCTATTTATTCAAATTTTATTTAGAATATGGCAATATACCAAATCGACATGATATTGCTAGATGCCATATTTTTTTCTCACGGGTAATGAGAAGCATGTACGTTCAAATTATGAGAAGTTCCATAGCCTAGAGCGATGGACAGTTAAAGTATTGTGCAATGCCTTTATAGTTATGAGTCTGAGCAGAGGCACATCTACCATAATTTGAATAATGTGCTATGTGATTAAGCTTAGTGGCTTCTACTGGCCTAGCTATTTCCATCCATAGTAAACCTGAAATGAATGGTAGGAAAGAATATGTGTAAGCTTCACTCCCTAGCTCCATTTCTCAAATAACTACAACATGCACAGTGACAAATGAGTTTCTTCTTTGCTACAAGTAGCCAGTTATGCAGCAAGGAGGAGAAAGGTGAATTTCTAGAAATTTGAATGCATAACATGAGTTAAAGGATTTAAGATAATGTGCTCATACCACTCTGCATATTAAGGAGAAACGTTAATGAAAATAGGGTCACCCATTAACAAATAATTCCATGTACGGTATTTTTCTTTGGAATCAATGATGCAGAAATGTGAAAATAAATATTGCATGGTACACCATACACCCAGAGGCAAAGGAGATTCAGAAAATGTTCTAGCATACTCATATTATACGGAGGATGATTCATCCTCCACACAAACCCCTCTAGTGCACGTCCGCACAATCCCTCTTCCGCACAATCCATCCTTCACGCATGACCTTCCTACTCACACAAGTCTTGCTCTTCCCCTGCATCTTCTTCGATCCCACGTTGCATAGAACAACCTCAAACACTCTCCCTTTGGTTTTTCAATAGTTACGATAAACCTCCATATATCAACTAAATTTGCAGAAATTTGTCACAACAGAACTTTCTTTCGTTACAATCTCTATTACACACGTTTCCTTCACTCCTCGTCACTTGAATTGCATAAATCGAAATATCAAAACGAAGTAATATATTTCGCAGAACTAGCCAACAAGATGGAATTACAATTCCAAATACTTGACATAACCAGTGCAGCATATGAGATTGCAATTTATAGGCTCCCTGTCCAAAACACCATGTCTGACCAAGTTGCATGATAGATATAAATAAACATACAGTTTTGTTTGGAGAATGGTAACGTGTTGGTGCGGAACGAGTTTGTGCGGAGCTCAGCACTCTTGTATAACGAGTTAGATCATTGTGTCAGAACGGGGAGCTCTGCATAATGAGCTAGTTCATTGTGCAGGATTGGGGAGATTCATTCCACAAAATAAGCTAATAAAACAAACAATACACACTTTCCAATAACAAATACTTTATTTTTAACAAGTCCCCCGGTCCAAACTACCAGGAAAGCTAGTCATACCAAATCTATGGACTTCCATCCAAATCTCATGTTCTAGTCATAAACCGAATTTAATAATAACCATAAATACAAGTATATGGTGCTTCAGCAACCCAAGTTGTAGATTGTTGCCTACAAATATGCGGAATAACCAAATTTTGTATCAAGGGTTTAAAAAGGGTTTACATGACCAATATATTTTTTCAGTTCTGTAAAGAGTTATTAAGGAAAAACTCAATGGACACCGATGTACTCTATAGTACGAAATGGAAACCTTTTGAATCGTTACAAAAACAAGATGTATGTAATCAAATCAATTTCAATTTCATGTATAACTCATATTTTCAAAACCTTAGAGTGGTGGGGATTGTAACCCCCTAGTAAATTCTTGTTGCTTGTTGGCACATTGCCATGAATGCGATTGTATTAGTGACCAAAATCAATTAATAAAAACTTTGAATGTTAATGATTGACTGAAAGACATCATAGTGTGTAGAGAAACTATGTGAAGAGGAAGTTCTACATAGGTGGTTGTGTACAGAACAATTATTTGTGCCGAGAAAATTTTTGTGGGGAGAATAAATTAATTAGGGATAGAGGTATGGACTATACTTTATCATAGATATTAATCTTGTACATTAATATAATAACTTTGTATTTTAAAAATGTTGTATGAATAAAACTGCTTATATGCACCGAATTTAGGCTAGGTTCAGAAGAAAAGGAATAACCTTAAACCTCATTACACATCATGAATTAGACTATATTATGCATGAAACATAGATAACTATATGAATTGTATTGGTCATGCGAGAGTAAGGCTTCATCAGGGTACTGACTTAATATTTGAGGGAGGTGATGGATTTAACTACTATCACATGGGACCATCAATGGAATCAGTGTGATCAGCGAAATCCGACATAGATGGAAGTGATGAAGAAGTTCCACTAGGAGTATCCAATAATTCTATGATGCTTGCGTAAGAAATATTTGGTTTACATTCAATGAAAATAAATTAATGAGCATGCAACCACAAATATACCACCGAAAACTAACATAACTACGATATTATTCCAAATAAAAACAAAATAAAACTAAATATTTTCAATCATGTTCAATCATCTGCAAATAAATGCCAACGAGGGCCTAGAAGAGCCCATGCACGGGAATGAATCCTATCGCATAAACGGTATTGTAATCGTAGATATGCCACTCACAACAAATCAATATACAAGAAACCTCATTTTTTTCCTCTGGAATGTATATTTTACTGATAAATGAGACTTTAGTTGTGACAATTCACAACATATATCTTATTTATGTGTAGAGTATATATATATATATATATATATATATATATAAACACACACACACACACACATATATGTGTGTGTGTGTGTGTATATGTATATATATATATATATATATATATATATATATATGGAGGAGAAGAGAGCAATGACGACCCCTACATCCCGCAAGAGGCTTTTGGTCACATGGACAAATCCCTTTCCCACCACGAATCTGAATTTGAAACAGGTTCAGAGGAAGAAACACAAGTATTTATCGAATCACTTGATCAGAACGAATCAAAAGAAGAAGAGGCATTTGATTGTGATGAATGGGCACCTCCCGCTCACATGTTTGATACTCACCCCTGCCCAGATCCGTCAAATACTGAGAAGCCCATTCGCATTTACACGGATGGAATATACGAGCTATTCCACTTCGGCCATGCCCGATCTCTGGAATAGGCCAAGAAGTTGCTCCCAAATGTGTATTTGCTGGTGGGATGTTGTAGCGATGCAGTCATGCTCATATACAAGGGCAAGGCAGTGATGACCGAAGCCGAACGTTATGAATCCCTTTGTCATTGCATCTTTGCGATGGAGGTTGGTGGAAACCCTAGGTCTTACAGTTCTGGGATGTTGGTTCGCGTGGTGGTGGACACCCGTGGCTGGGCACCATATGAGAAGATCACCACTGTTTCACAGGCTTTTAGCCTCACACTTGAGCCGCATTGGCAACTTGTATGGAGTGGGTTTTCCTCTATTAGCACAGAGTTCGCCTTCCTATTCCCCATCGACCTCTTGGGCCTATGACTTTGCCAACAGACAGACACCCATCACCAACGATGGGCTCAAGTGGTGCCGCTCAACTATCGCCTTCAGGCTTCTTTTCACGGTGGATCTACTGAGAAAATCTACACAAAAACTGCATTGGAAGTTTACAAAAGGAAATGGTGACTATCTCAACCACTGGGCACTACGCCTGCATTAGCGCTTTGTGATGGTTTCCCCCAAGATGCTCCATTTTCGGGGATACTTGTCATTTGGCTCCTACAGTAACCCATACAAGATACCAGAACAAAAGGCCAAAGGAACTCACAGAGCTACCACAGGAAACGAGATTCAAGTAAGCTTGGCACTTTTCCAAGTTTTCATAAAGCCCCCAGTGGGGAATAGTTTTATTGTTTGGGTATGCGACACAGACACCGTTTCAAATATGAAGGAAAAAATCAAGGTTGTCTCAAGTGACACCTTCCACATTCAGTCACTGATTCATGGGGGAAAATCCTAATTAGACTCCTGCTCTATGAAGGCATATCCCATCGGTACAGGATCTACCATATATCTCAACCTGAGACTGCGAGGTGGAAAAGCAGATGAAATCAAAGCCCAAGGACCCACTCGGGGAGTCGATTCATCCAAACTAGAAAATCCAAAAGGTCCCTCATACAGGAACATTTTGTAGCGGAAAAACAAAGCAACTGTGGAAATTTCTGAATCTTTACAGTTTATGCAGAAATTATTTACTGTTAATCTGGTTATGCTCCTCCTACTTAGACAAGTTATTAACTGAATAAATTCAAGTTAAAATCAAAGCAAAACACATAACAGATATCCACCAATCCAGATCTAGAACAAGTGCATGCACACATAGACAAAGTGACACAGTTATTTCTGGACAAATAGTCCCCAGAAAAAAAAACCCAATACGTGAAAATCGGTCTCTGGCTGCTGGAGGGTTTTATTATTAAGATTTTTTCTGAATACAACAAGCCTGGGTTCTAGATCTGGAAAACCCGACAGAGATAAAATAGATCTAAAGCTCACTGGCTGATCTAGGGCCAAAATAATGACTGATCGACACCCTCAAACGGGATTTACAGAACTCAACCAAAATTAGGGCCTAGAAACCCCAGCGCTGCTTCTAAAGCCTCTGAAGCCCCTATGACCCTCAGTGTTGCTCCGGAAAGGTCTGTGTTACCCTAGACTGGGTGACGCAGGCCCTACGCTACCCCTTAGAGTCTCTGTCTAACCCCTGAGGGTTTCCTACAGCAAATCATGTTGTCCTTGAGGGACTGCGAAGAACCTGTGTAGCATAGTTGCTACCCTTCATGCTGCTGCTCTCCTGCTTCTCTGAGCTGATCTCTACCTCTTGTTGATTCTAGAACCTGGGATCAGATCATCCCCTTGGTCTAAATTCTTCTCTCTGCAGCTGAAACACTTCTGAGAATTCTTAGCAAACCCGCCCTAGAATCTCAGCTTACCTTCGGTGCTCTACCTCTATGTGCCTTTAAAAATGACCCCAAGCCTTTCCTTTATACTTTTCTCGTTAGGAAACCAACGACCATGATCATATTTTGAATCAATGGCTAATATTTAAAGAGATCCGTGTGACTTAAGAAAATTTCATCACATGTTTAATTAAATTCACTTTAATTATTTAAGTTTCCTAAGTTTTAACTTAGGAAATACATTAAAATAATTAATTAATTTAATATCTCCTAAACCAGATGAAATTTCCCAAATCCCTTTTTGGGTCTTGTAGATAAAGTGTACTCTAGTCCCTCCACAAAATTTGGGAACTAGAACACAACTAATGCTACCCCAAATACACAAAATCTTTGCACTCCCTCTTAGCATCAAGGGTGTGCTCTAGCAATATCTCACACCATGCATTACAAGACTTTAGGTACTAGTTTTGTGTTGTTGATGCTTTGCTTACTGCCACTCAACTCTGCACTATTGCTATCATTCTATACTGTTGCCCATGACTCTGCCACTGCCATTGCAACCTCTGTACTGCAGCTCCCTCTCAATATGCTACATTTGTGCTGCTCATAGCACTGCCACTACTGATTTGCTGCACTGCAACTTTAGTTGTTGAGAGAAATAACTAAATCTCCTGCCCAATGTTTGATAGACAAGTCAATTGGGCTGCATCCTTATCACTGAAGCTCCATAAGCTACGGATCTATGCTAGCATCTGAAGGATGATGCACAGCTACAACTCTACACTGCGTAAGCAGACTCCCTCTACACTACTAAATTCACATTAGCTCCTTGTGCTGAAATCTCTTACGTTGTTGCTGCATTGCATTGCCCCTCTGAGGCCTTCTACGCTGCTGCAACTCTGCACTACGTAAGGAGCTCTGCTCTGCGCTGCTGAAGTCACATCAGCCTCTGCACTGCTGCTGCTTCTACATTGTTGCTGCTCTGCTCTGAGCTGCTCCTTCCAACCTTCAGATCTGCCTCTGCTTCATCTGTGATCTATGCTTCCACTGCTCTACTTATCCCGCTACTGTCTTAAGGCTGTCGTAGCTCGTATGTGATCCAAGAGATGAGATGATCCCGCCTTACTCTTCTATGTAGCTTCTCTACATATCCATGTCACCCCACCTCCGTGGTTCATGAGCACTCATGATTGTCCCATCTTCTGACCCATCATCTGCCATAACAGCTTTGGAAGAAGAGGCTTCCTTGTCCTTTTTCTTTTGAGGACAATTTTTGGCAAATGTCCCATTTCACCACACTAGAAGCACTTGATCTTTGAGAGATCCTTCTTCTTCTTTGGTTGCTTCTTCGATGCCAAGGCTGCATCTTCCTCATCTTCCTTCTTCACTTTGCTAGATCAAGAGCTATACTGCTTCTTGGTGAATCTATGGAGTTCTTCTTGTCACAGAACTGACCACAAGTTGTCCCAATCTAGGAGGTTCGCTCTGCCCAAGATACTTTGGACAAAGGTTTCCCACTCATCCATGATTGCATTGAGGGCAGTCCTAACCATCACATCGTCTTCCACCTTAGCACCAATTGCATTCAACTAATCTCTGATTGACTGCAGTCTGAAGAGGAAATGCTCCATGTCTTCTCCCTTCGCCATCATGAAATACCTCATCTATGTCTCCAACAACATCTTCCTTTAAACATATTTTCCCTCATATAGGGAGATCAAGGCCTTCCACATCTCATTATTTGTCTTCTTCTCAGCTATGTGTGGTACAATATGGCCCTTGATTCCATCCATAATTAGTCATTTGGCATGCCCAGCAGCCTCCTTATTCTTCCGAAGAAGATCCGGATTTGTCGGTGTGGCCAGAGTTTGCTCTACATGGTCTCTAAGATTGTATGCCTCAAGGACTATTAGGATCCTTGCCTTCCAAACTGAAAAGTTTGAGAGGCCATCCAGCCTGTCCTAATCACACAGTCCATGAGGAGCCATCTACTCACAATGTGTCGAAACTTTCTTTTCTCTTTGCTAGAGAAATGGATTTATGGCCCTTGGTGAGACATGCACCTTCTGCTTCCTCTGACAACTTCTTTCCCTCCTTGGAAATCTGCCAAATAATCTATGATTCAACTCTCTTTAATCGTCTAATCAAACTGCAAGTTCCTTTAGCTAGAAACTTTCTGAGAAGTTGATCTCCTCCCACTCTTTGTCACTAGTTCTTAGGTTAAAAAACATGAAAACTTCATTAATTTAACACCACCAACACTTTCTGAATTTATGCATCTTTTCTTCAGTATTTTATGGATCTAACAGATTCAGATCTGCATCACACTGGTGTTATCACTCAGATTTTCCTTGAAGTTTTTGGAAGAGGAAAGGGTCCGAGGTAACCACAAACCAACCTTCAGATACAAAATCTAGCCAATCTGTATCCAGAGAGGGCTCTCTCTTTAAAATTTAGCTTTTTTCTTAGAAAATATTAGGCTAGTTATAAGTCCAGGGTTTTGTTTGAATTTGAATGGTGGAATCCGCCAACTGACAGCAAGATTGAGTATTTCAGGCCATTGGGCTATCGAGTCGAAAAGATGGCTTTACTGGATTAAGTTTTTACACCAAAGATGGCTTTGCAGGGCAAGATAGCCAAAACAAAGAACAATTTTAGATATTAAAGTGAATGGAATGGATTTTTAAATGGATGAAAGGCAATTAAGAATCTTTCAACATGTTTAAACGAGGGAAAATGAGTGATTACCAATAAAGAGCAATTAAGAATTCTTTACTAAGTAATCAAATGCTTAAACCAGAGAAACAAGAGCAATTAAGAATTCATTGTTTATGTCCAGTTTAGAAGAAAACATTTAGAATAATAACAATTGAAATCAGAGTACACTTAAGCAATTTCTGATTTAATCCTTTTTTGTTAATTATTCAGAAATGAAACACAGTGATATAGTAAACATATATAACACTTAAAGCACAGGATAGAAATGACTTATTGAACTGTAATCTAACACATGAATCCTGCAAAAAGTCTTGAGCTTCAATTCATCATCTAGCAAGCCACAAAGAAATTTCTCCAAAAACACTTTATTCCAAAAGTCAATGTTACAGCAAAGTAGAAGAATCCACCCACAATAATTCGATTGAGGGCTTATTTATACAAACAATTATACAAAATATCTCTTAACAAAACGAGATATAATCTAATATGACTCATAGATAAGTTACAATGAAAATAGAGACAGATGGTCTCATGGATAAAACAAGAAGTAACCGATGTTGTGTTGTTCCCTCCGTTCAAGAATGTGATGGAGGCTGGACCTATATTTTGGCTCCTCGTTGTCTTCTTCAGTAATTTTTCTCTAATTTCCTTGCTTCACTGATACTCTTTGTTTTTACTGATACACTTTCAACTGGACGGATACTCTTTGACCTTTTTTTATCCCTTTATCCCTTATACTGTGGTAAATAGGCAAAATTTCATCAAAGGATAAATTTTACAAAAGTTCCAACATATCTTCCCACCATTTCTCTTCTGCTATCCTTGTCCGTTGAAGCTTCCTTAATGTTTCATCAGCCTCGGTATATCTGAAAAAATTAGGCTGGTTAGGAAAAAAATGCCTTACTTCATGTTCCAGATAAAACAAATTCTCTAATCTGTCATGAAGATTCCTTCCTGTAGGTGATGTAGCTTGTGATGAACTGGCTGAGGAATTGGCTAGATTGTGAGCATGTATGTCCAATTTCCCAACATAAGTTTCTAGGTCCATTATTTTATCTTCTGGAATCATAAGGCTAGGCAACCCTTTATTCAATAAAACATTAAACCTTTCTCTGAAAGCAATTATTTCTGCCTACATATCAAAGCACCTTCTTTCCAAATTTTGCATAAGAGTTCTTTTAGTAAAAACTCTTTTTATTTCTAAGATTGTTGCAGTTCTATCTTGAATACCCACTTCTTCAAGCTGTTGTCTGGTTTGGGTGTTTAGAAACTGTATAAGCTGATTGGCTTCCTCGGGCCTATTTCCTAATGCTGCCCGTGTGTTTTCAACTTCATCCAAAGCTGCTCTGACCAAATCATTCTACTCGTACATTATCTGAATTGAAGGCCAAATGTCTTTTATTGACTGGATAATATTATCCCAAAGAATTTCATTTATTTCTCTCAAAGGCTTCTCCAATGTGAGATCCTTTTCTAATGCTTTAACCAATTTTTCCAATCTCTTGATTTCTCTTGATTTTTCAGCAACACTCATTTTTCAAAGATCATGTCTTTGTTCCAAATTGATAAGCTGTAACTTTGTGTGCTGAAGTTCTGTTACTTGCAGTTTCAAATCATTCATTTGCTTTACTAATTGTTCTGAACTCTGCTGGCTGACCTGTTGGCTGTGTACCTATACCTGTAATTGTTTATGTTGTAGATATTGGAAGAGCAGATTGTTTGTCTTTCAATGCTTGCTCCATCTCTTTTTCTGTTTCAGTCAGTTGCTCATTCATTTTTAAGAGCAACTCCATCATTTCTTCTTCAGAATTTTTCTTTATTATTTCTTCAGTTTGAGGATGTCTAGAAGTAGGCAATTTCAACTGCTTTCTTAAAGCTACAATGTGATCATATTTTTTCTTTATTAATGCTTCTATACATTTGACATCCTTTGGATTGTGACCTAATCCAATTATTACTTCCTCCAATGTTTTTATTCTGTTATCTTTGGCTTGAGAAGAAGCCTTTTCAATCTGAAGTTGTGCATTTGTGTTTTCTAAAGAATCCTGTAACTTATGAGCTGCCATTGCCTTATCAGTCAGTGTAGAATAGATCATTTCACCCGTCTGCTTATGCAACTCAATCTGATCTAAAGGATGAATGTCTTTTGCTAGGACTTCAAAATTTGTCCTGATATAATCAGCTGTTGTTTGGGGTTGCTGTACCTTAGACTTGAAATGGCTCATTAACATTTTTCCCCGTTGGATGTCAAAAGCTGACATCAATCTCTCTTGATTCTTTGGAGCCATTTTCAGATATTGATTATATACTTGCATTTTCAGTGGATCATTCTTGGCCTTGATATTGATAAACGTCTTTTTGATGTCCCAGGCCTCTTTTACTGGAGTATTGAAATAAGATATCTCTGTGCCTTTTATTTTCTGTATTTCTTTTCTTTGAAAAGTAGTGGATTCCCCACTACCTGCATCTGTTTGCTGACTGTCTTCTCTTTCTTGGTTGTCAGAGATTTCTTGAAATGATTCAACCTCTGGAAGAGGATTCAATCTCTGCCTTTTAGTATCATGCTGCTCTGTAGATTTATCACCAGGGGTGGATGTTTCAACCTCTCTCTTTTTCCCTTTTTCCATATTAAGAGGAGTTTGAAGATTGGCAATTTTTGTCTCATTAATCTGAACTGGAGGGATTGGTACCTGACTTGGTTCTTTAGATGTTTCTGGTTGTTCTGTCATTATGAATTTTTCAACTACTTGTATGTCCAGTTCCTTTTCTTTTCCTTTTGATTCTATTGCCACTGTACTGATCTCCTGCAAATGTTGTTGTGAATTTCCTGCTGAAGAAGGTCTTGCTATTTGTACCTGCCCAAGAGAGTCCAGGTCAAGTATCTTTTCAAGGTCTTTCATTACATTATCAATATTGACCTGCTCACTATCTTTCTCTATCAAAGTTCCTTCCACCCATTCATCTGTATTTGCATACTGTTCAATTTCTGGAATTCTATGATGAATGTATGATGCAGATTTGTTTTTCATTCTTTTATCACAAATGAAGTTGAATGGGTCATAAGGCACCCAATAGAAACTCTTCTGTAATCTGAAACGGTCTCCTAATATCTTTTCAGCTTCTTCTCCTCCATCCCTAGAGTTACAGATAAATGGTCCTAATTGACTTTTAATCCGGAGTTGAGCCTTCTTTTTTGCATTACAGAAATGAATTATATCAGAGTTATTCATTTGCCTAAAATACTCTAATGCAAAAATTCTCATGGGAACATATTTTGGCAATTTGAATGGACATAATTCACATCCATATATCCTGATTTCTGTGTAATTTTGATACAAGTACCAATCACCAACTTTGTATTGTTTTGAAAGTTGCAGAGTTTTCTTGATTTAATTGCTGAGTCTTGGAGGAGAAACTCCTGTCAACAAGGTGGTTGGAAGATGTATAAAAAGATCAATGAACTCTTTATAGGAATAAGGAGAGTCTCGAGAACTATGAGTGATGGCTGACCAAAAGATAACAGACCTAGGATTTCACTGGGCATCAAGCTTTTTAATATAGAAGGGGAAATTTTCTGATTGGTAGTATAACATGAGATGATAAATGACAGAAGAATATTTAAACACTTTCTCATTTTCTAATCTCATGAATTGATCATGGATTTTGTCTGCTATGTATGATGCAAAGTCATACCTGACAGCAGGAGGCTGTGAAGGGGTAAAAATAGACAGTAATACTAGGATTAAATGGTCAGCATATTCACTGGTATTAAAGCCCATTATAAAGGATATCATATCCAACACAAGTCTACCCTCTTCAGTGAAAAAAACATATCCATAAGGGGGAGGGCCTTTAGGCTGGTGATCAGGCAACATAAAGGTTTGGCAGATGCGACTTAATTCTTCATGGGATAGTTTTGTGGATTTCTCAAGTAGTTCTCCCATGGACAGGGGAGTGAGGGCTTGATTAGGTTGAAAATGTAGCATCTCATTGATTGACTCAGCAGTAATTGGGAAAAGGACTTCTTGATTTGGGGATAAGACTGCTCTTTGGTTAGGATCATAGTTTGCATAGCAGTAGTGGATTATCTCAGGGAAAATATGAACAGAGGGAAAGACGTATCGGGGAAGATTAGATTCCCATAACCCAATTGTATCCAAGCCATTCAAATAACTGTCTCTGCAACAACAAAAAATTCGAAGAGGACTGTCACTAAAAACCAGGTCTTTGATTTGGAAATCTCTGTCGATTAATGACAAATAATTCAGGTCTCTCTGAGGGGCGTTCAATGGGGCAACATTTAAAGCCACCGGAACTTCCATTTTTGGTTCTTGTGGATTCAAAAATGGAAATTCGGCTTATGGTGAAGAATTAAGTAAAATCACGGGAGAAACAGGTAAAATTGCAGATTTAGTAATTCAATTACAGTTCTCGGGATCACAGAATGAACTAGTAATTAATTTTAACTCTGTTTCAGTGAAGGAAAAAAGGAAAGCCGAGTTTTCAACAGAGTTCAATTTGAATTTAGGGTAAATACCTGTTTTTGGAGAAAACAGTGTTTGGATAGGTGCTGGTTAAGGCGGATAATCTTCTGAGAGGCTTGATTGCAATCTTCTTCAACAGGATAAGGCTGGCGGACTTCACAATTTTGAAATTCGAAATTTCTGCATGGAGGGTGTATTTCGTTTCTGCGTACGAAATAATGAAAACGACACGAATGTTTTGTTTTATTGGCAAAGTAAATGGGGGCAAATTTTTTATTAATTTAATAAATGACGTCATCCTGTACGACAGATGAGTCACGGGGGAGTGGAGGTTGTAAGTGGTTTATTCCGCACCACTTTTGAGGGACGGTTGTTTTGGACGAGGAGGCAGCGAATCCATAAAACAATTGACGCGTGTCTAGGGTACTATTCGAAAACCGTTGTGATTTCGCGCGTTAACGCTCATACCGGGGATGGTCAGCGGAATCGAGGAGAGCCGTCGATCTTGGAGCGGGTGATCTGACGGTTGACGGGACAGGGAGATGGCGGGGAGTTAACGGGCGGGACCAACGTGATTTATTACGAATTAATCATTTCGGGAGACGTTTGATTGGAGGGTTTGGTTATTAATTAATCATATGGATTAATTAATCCCTTTTAAAAATGCGGGAAAATGATCGGGCACAGAAAATGGATTTATTTCGAAGTTTATTTTGAATTAAACTTCGAAATTGTTTTGTTTTAAACACATATTCCATATGTTCAAAGTTTTTTTTCATATTCTTATTATATGATAATTAAATTAAATTAATTCAATTACCATAGGGGGCGGGATTTACTTATAATGATATTTTTTAGCCAAAGGGCATATAATGTGGGTTCTTTATTTGAATATATGGGGGTTAAATACTTTGGCTAAAAACTATAATATATGGGTTTTTGGGATATTATAAAAAAGGAGTTAAATATAATAGGAGAATGGGATTTTTATAAGGAGCTAATATATAAATTAGAGTTAATATGACAAAGGGACAATGTCAACTCAAAATACTTTATAATAGCTAAGAAAGTGAAGATTTGAAAAGTAAATGGCATTATTATACTTTCATCACTTAGACTTAGAATAAAAGTAATTTTGAGGGCTTTTCATGAAATATTAGAGGATTTTCCTAAGTAAAATGGGATTTTACTTAAGAAAAGATTTTGAGAGGTGAATGAATGTGATAATGGATAATTTCAAGTACTTAGGTCCTTTTTCAATTATTGGGGCGAGGATCCGGTCCCTCCAAAAGTCAAGGAAATGCCTTGAGCCCCTTTAATCTTCAAATACCTTAGCACTTAGGGGAAATTAGTGAAATCTTTAGGGAAAAATGAAGGGGAAGTTAATAATCTTGACTTTGCTTTGCTGTGAATTTTTTCCAATGAAGTATCTGCCTTTGCACTTGTGATGAAAGTACAATTGAACACATTTAGAACCATCATTCATCACATGTAATTCTGCAACAACATCTACCTACCCTACCTACTTTACTCTACCATTTTTTCTTCTTTATTAGGGTGCACTTAGACTGGAAAACCCTTATCAATCTTCTTTTTCTTTTACATGGCAAACCTATCTAAGTCTACACTTATTACATCCAAGGGCTCAGATTAAACTGTTGAGCACCTTTTATTAACTTTACCTATCTACTTATCTGCCAAGATTAAACTGTTTGGCCAGATATTTATTCTCTATTCTACAACATGAAATTGAAAAATGAATGAGTCAAGTTTAAACAGTTTGACTCTTCATAAATTGTGGCAAAGTTTGACAAGCTGCACACAATTTTGTTTATTACATCAGAGCAAAAAATAGTGGCATTTAGACTTGCACATTTTCCTTGGCCTTTCTTTTGGTGGGGTTCATTTTCTTTCACTTTTTTGGCTAATTTTATTTTTTTCACCCTTTGATTTTTCTTTTAGGGTATACCCTCTTTACATTTTTTAAATTTTTTTATTTTTTGGTTTTTTTTAAGAATATGGAACACCTTTGCAACAAGAAAAAGATTTGACATATTGCATAGTTCAACAAATCTATCATGAAAAATGACACCTATTGGTATAGGAGTCTAACAACAGGCACGCTTCAAACTAATCCAGTGTTGTTTCTGAGCTGCCTCTACGTAGTAATTGTGTGGGCTTGCTAGGAGACAACGTTAGACTGTGTCACCCTTCCCTCTGCGTGAATATGCCTCTGAAAACTTAGTTGTCCCTTCAGATCTGCGTTTCTACTGCTTTTCCAGTTGCTACCTATAGCTAGAACCTTCAGATTCTTATTGGTGACCCTCCTAGATCTACAATTGCTCTGATACCATGTGGAAATTTCTGAATCTTTACAGTTTATGCAGAAATTATTTACTATTAATCTAGTTATGCTCCTCCTACTTAGACAAGTTATCAACTGAATAAACTCAAGTTAAAATCGAAGCAAAACACATAACAGGTCTCCACCAATATAGATCTAGAACAAGTTCATGCACACATAGATAAAGTGATACAATTATTTATGGACAAATAGTCCCCGGAAAAAAAACCCAATGCGGGAAAACCAGTCTCTAGCTGCTGGAGGATTTTATTATTAAGAATTTTTTTGAATACAACAAGCCTGGGTTCCAGATCTGGAAAACCCGACAGAGATAAAATAGATCTACAGCTCAGTGGCCGATCTAGGTCCAAAATAATGACTGGTCCATACCCTCAAACGATATTTATAGAACTCAGCCAAAATTAGGGCCTAGAAACCCCAGTGCTGCCCCTGAAGCCTCTCCATCAACCTCTAAAGCCCCTCTGACCCTCAGCGTTGCTCCGAAAAGGTCTGTGTTACCCCAGACTCGGTGACGCAGGCCTTATGCTACCCCTTAGGGTCTTTGCGTAACCCCTGAGGGTTTCCTGCAGTAAATCACGTTGTCCTTGAGGGATTGTGCAGCACCTGCATAGCACAGTTGTTGCCCTTCCTGCTGCTCATACTCTCCTGCTTCTCTACGCTGCCTCTTTGAGCTTATCTCTACCTCTTCCTAATTCTAGACCCTGGGATGAGATCATCCCCTTGGTCTAAATTCCCCTCTCTACAGCTGAAACACTTCTAATAATTCTTAGCAAACCCACCCTAGAATCTTAGCTTAGCTTTAGTGCTCTGCCTCTGTGTGTCTTTACAAATGACCCCAAGCCTTTCATTTATACTTTTCTCATTGGGAAACCAACAACCATGATCAGATCTTGAATCAATGGCTAGGATTAAAAGAAAGCTTGATCCGTGTGACTTAAGACAATTTCATCACATGTTTAATTAAATTCACTTTAATTATTTAATTTCCCTAAGTTTTAACTTAGGAAATACATTTAAAAAAATAATTAATTTAATATCTTCAAAACCATATGAAATTTCCCAAATCCCTTTCTGGGTCTTGTAGATCAAGTGTACTCTAGTCCCTCCACAAAATTTGGGAGCTAGAGCACAACTGATGCTACCCCAAATACACAAAATCTCAGCAACAACAACAAGAACTGCACCAGCAGAGAGTACCCCCAAGTCATACATGATAGAGTAACAAAATAGTGTGACTGAACTGAATATAGACACTCCAGAGATAGATGAGCATCAATCCTCATTTGAATCTCAAGCAATAATATGCAGGTTCAACTACTTTTGGCCCAAACTAATGGAGATTTTTCATTGGATCTTCACCAACTGGACCATGGATTATGAAATACATCTATGTTCTAAGGGCTTCTTCATAGCCAAGTTCCCATCATCGGAATCCAGAGATATCATACTACGGGAAGGACCATGGTTCTGGGGATCCATCGGACTCTTCATCACACCATGGTTTCCATATTTTGACGCAAACACAATGGAGGTTACTAGAATGTTGGTTTGGTTCTGGCTATACAAATTATCGCTTAATTTTTGGAATGAAAGTGTTCTAGGAGGCATTGGGAACATCCTTGGGAGATATATCAAAACAAATACCCAACGTTTGGAGGACCACATCTATACTTTCGCACGAATATGTGTGGAAGTGGACCTTAGCAAAGGCCTACCAGAAAGCATTCAGCTGACTCACAAACAACAAAGATGGACGCAACATGTAGAATATGAGAACACAACATTCAGATGCATAATATGCAGAAACACGGGACACTTACAAAACACATGCTCGGAAGCAAAACGAGATAAGAGAAAAAGAAGAAGACATGGAAAGCAGACAAAGGATGGAAATTTCCTTTAGAGGATCCAGAGCAGGAGACAAATGAAGAAGAGGAAGACCCCATCCCAAACGAGAGTAAATAGACAGCAACCTCTCCAGGTGCACAAGAACAGGAAATGCAAGATCCTTTTGACATCACCACCATGGCATAACCGACAATGGATCTTGGGGCACCCGACAGTGGGGGAAATAAAAGACAACAGACTTCAGATACTTCGGACTCAGATAAGGACAATGGAGCACTCACAGAAGAAAACCAGCTCGCCCTTATCTCGGCCATGCCAACACAATGTGCTTGGTGAAAGGTTGAAAAAAAAAAGGAGAAGATCTTAATTTTCTTCCCTTGTAATATATTTTTTACTTGCAGCATACTAGCCTGTCTTAATTGACAATTACCAGCACATGTAAAATGTAATTTTATTTTCATTAATAAAACTACGCTTTTTCCCGAGGTTTATATATATATATATATATATATATATATATATATATATCCACTAGTGTTGGAGAATAGGTGATGGAGAAACGACTCTACAAGTAGTCTAATAATCAACAAATTAGTTATCCCATGATTATTGAGGGTCAATAATAAGAATAGTTAGAACTATAGAGGACTTAGTACTTTCTCTCACATCCCATTCCCATCGATGTATGTTCAAAGTTTTGATTTCACATCACTCATTGCTTATTTACAAATACATGCCCAGTTGGAGGGAAACAAATGCCTTGCATGGTAAGGGATGTTGTCAAAGCGATCTGTTGGAACACTGTGTCATGAGGCATAATGTCACGATGGGTGTTACAGGGGTGTTAAATCCAATAAAATTCATCCCAGCTCCAACTTGAATGCCCTTATTGCAGACTTTGGGCTCGACTATATTATAGAGACAAACATATCAATGTAAATGGACTAGATTATACAGACAAAGATATTAATGTCAATGGTAGCAGTACGTATGACTATATTATACAGAAAAATATATTAATGTCAATGGTATCATGTCCAACGTTTCTGGAGATACTCTATCCATTTATCTAATTTTTCTTCAAAGAAAAAATGTCAACATAGGATATAACCAAAATACATGAATCATAGCTCCTCAAAATGAGATAACTTCACAAATTTCACTTTGCTCTTTTTTCTTCCAAGTAACACCCTTGAGCATATGAAAAATTGACATCTATTTTTACTATTTTTAACTTTACATGCGTTTATGTAAAACCTGGTAAATTAGATTAACATAGACTCGTAAAATAAGATAGGAATGAATGTTATGGTTATTATTATTTTTTTTTAAATCATGTCTAACTAAATAAATGAAAGAAAAATTTGATAAATAAGATCTCAAGCTCTAGGTGGTTAGACAATTACTTTGGTTAAACAGTTACTTCCTCCCTGGAGGGATTTAAGGAAACTCCTATGTTGGGAAACATTACAGTGCTATGATAGGAAGTAGTGTGAAATAAGGAAGAAACCTCTAACAGGACATTTTTAAGAGCTCTAAGGGGCTTCTAGAGCTGGTAGCAACTAGTGGAACCTTGAATGAACATTTTGGACTCAAATGGGGTCTTGAGGTATAGAATCGTTATTGTAATTAATCACTCTCGGAGCTAGGGGGCTCAGGGAGAGATCTGGATGTTATTGCCACTCTCATAGGTTGGGTGGCTAAGAGTTTATTCTGGGACAATTTCTTTAGCAAGACTGAGAAAACATATAAGTATACATTATTGAACTAGATAAATGAAAATGTTGTATATGATGTTTATCTCACAACCTGTAAATAGATGTTTACCTTTAAAGAAGATTTGGAATTTTACGAGATTCAAGAAATGCATGTTGCATAGGTTAACAGTGGCATCTATATATAACTGACAAAGAATACACCCTGTGTTTATATTAACTTCAATTCTATCTGGAAAATCAATTCAGTAATAAACACTAGGTTAAGTTCTTTAAGGAAGAAAGGCAGAGTATCATTTTCTTACCTCTTCGGTTTGGATCAGTATCTCATATAATAAATATCATTTTTTGGGATTCAATTGCGTTAAGTAAGTCATTCATCTATGACCATTTCCATGAGAGGTATTCGTGACTGACTAATTTCTCATGATTTTTAAATATTCCACTTAGTACTCATTTCATGAAGTGGGATTGAAGCTAGTGAAATTAATCACATAGCATCAATCACCACTTTTGGGGCTTGCACCAGGTAACCATGACTTCTCAGGAGGTCACCCATCCTAGATCGCCTCTGGCTCAAGTGCGCTTAATTGTGGAGTTTTCCCCGCAATCAAGCCCACTTAGCTCGCTACCCCATTTGAAAAACCTTAGCAAGTATTGTGCCTCATGAAACATTTAAGAAGAGCTCCCTTCACTCTTTGAATTTAAGTATTGAGGGGGTCTCGTAGTGTATTATATTAGATATCATTTTTTGGGATTCAACTGCATTAAGTAAGTCATTCATCTATAACCATTTCCATGAGAGGTAGTCATAACTGACTAATTTCTCATGATTTTTGAATAGTCCACTTAACACTCATTGCATCGGATGATGCTCACAGGGGTGAAGAAGTGGGATTGAAACTAGTGTAATGAATCACATAGCGTCAATCATCACTTCCAGGGCTTGCACCCGGTAACTAGGATTTCCTAGGAGGTCAGCCATCTCAGATCGCCTCTAACTCAAGCGCGCTTAACTATGCAGTTTTCCCTACAATCAAGCCCACTTAGCTTGCTACCCCATTTGCAAAACCTTAGTAATATTTGTGCCTCATGAAGCATTCAAGTATAGCTCCCTTCACTCTTTGTATTTAAGTATTGAGGGGTTTTCGTAGTGTATTATGTGAGATATCATTTTTTGGGATTCAACTGCGTTAAGTAATTCATTCATCTATGACCATTTCCATGAGAGGTAGTCGTAACTGACTAATTTCTCATGATTTTTGAATAGTCCACTTAGCACTCATTACATCGATTGATGCTCACAGGGGTGAAGAAGTGGGATTGAAACTAGTGAAATGAATCGCATAACGTCAATCATCACTTCTGGGCTTGCACCCAGTAACCAGGGCTTCCACGGAGGTCACCCATCCCAGATCACCTCTGCCTCAAGTGCGCTTAACTGTGGAATTTTCCCCACAATCAAGCCCACTTAGCTTTCTACCCCATTTGAAATTTTTTGGCAAGTATTGTGCTTCATTAAGAAGGGACAGTACAGAAACGATAAAGAAAATAAGGAAATAGGTAGAGTTGGAGAAAGCACAAGTTCAAATGATCATCCAGAGTAACAAAAAACTCGTCTCATTCATCACCAATATTAAAGCCTCATATGCACGATTATACAATAGTGTGGATATCATGGTGAAATCACACAAGATCCCTTCAATTGGCTCACTCACCGAGGCCAAACGTAGGAATCAAGTTAGGCATGAGGTTGAAGAATACTTGGACCAGCTCAGGAAGATCGCCACCAAGGAAGATATGTAGGTGAACAAGACTAACATGTTGAAGTACATTGGTGGCCCTGTCAAGATAAAAACTCTGTTGCTCTTGCTAAAGAAGGAAATTCAAACCGGTTCCAAAGTAGTGTACCGAGATGCAATGGAGGCTAGACTCTGCTTCTAGCCTTATCCCATTGCACAGTTTGGGGAAGTCATCGCATAGTACAAAGTTTGGCACCACTGTATGAGCTAGAGTTTCCCCAAACTCAAGCTTAACTTGTTTTATCTTATTAGGTTGTCTAGTTGACTCTACCCATTTATGTCTTATACAGTTATGAGCGATATTTTAATATATTTTGTAATTAATTGTAGGTGAATTCCAAGTGTCAATTGTCGAATGTGAAGAGTCGTTTTCTAATGAATTCCAAAGGTCATGGTTGAAGGAATTCAAACAATCATGAGGGAAGTCAAAGAGCCACAAAGGGAGATGAGTATTCACCCCTTTTGTTATAAATATACCCGAGTCATTGGTCAAGTAAAAGGAGGGAGATGAATAATCACCCCTTTTGTTATAAATATACCCTCATTGGTCAAGTAAAAGGATTTTGGGTCAGGCTTTTGGTTTAAGATCAGAAGTTGGGAGTTTTGTTGAGATCATTGGCTTCTCCGTAGCATAGAGGGAATATCTTTCTTTGGAGGAGCATGTGTTTTGTTCATGTCCCACTACTGGGACTAGTGGTTTGTCAATTGCATATATATGCTTGGGACTTTCACTTTAATAGAAGCTCAAAGCGAGCACTTTTTCATGCATATGTTGTGAATATAGTAGGACTATTCTTGTTATGTTTGCAATATATGTTATTTCATTTACGCTAACACTTATGAACTATTTCATTTGCATTAGCATCAATCTTATGGAATACGTGATGTTGTATATTTCCATCATGGTTAACTTGTGAACTATTTTACAAGCTAACTTATGATCCCTTTATGCTTGTGCATTCCTTTCAAGTTGAATACTATTATAGGCTTCTAAGGGGCCTAGTCACTTTTCCTTCGTCGTGTTAGAACCTTCCATGCATTGCACTTGACCCTCCACAAAGCTATACACTTATTTCACCAAAGTCACGAATACATCATTCTATACATTATCACAGAGAATACATAACACTAAAACTCATTATTTCGACAACTAAGTATAGTGCTACTATTCCAAATAAGTGAAATATAAGTGGGATTTTATCTGAGGAAAACCCTTAAATGTGGGTGGGTTCAGCACCATCAACACTACAAAATAACAAATATGTTATAAGTAGAGAGTTAATCTTATATCCCAGAAGCAATAATTGTTATATCGTAATCTCTACTTTTACAGAAAATATATAGTCACGTCAGTGACCTCACTAACAGGGCACGTGTTATTGAGAACTGGTCACATAGAAAACCATACTGATCACGGACTATTGGGACTGCCCCTTCACTAATTGACTTACTCACTGACTAAGCTTCCTCCAGCTAGCTCCAGCCGCCGAAAGAAGTGGAAAGGTGGTTTTTTTTTTGCCTTTCTATAGAAGAGAGGGAAAGCAACCTCAAGTTAAGTATTTTAGGTTTTCAATTTGAAACTCAAACTTGAAAATTACTCTCATTGTAAGAGGACTTTCCTCTTAAATATAAAGTAAATAATATGTATGAGTTTATTTAATATTAAATGATGTGGATATATATAGATTTTTAAAAAATTTCGACTCTTAAACAGAATGCTATAATATAGAGCCATTGAATAATAATTCTACTATTCATCGATTTTGATGATTATGTAAAAAATACGTATATTTGTCAATAGATTACTTGTATATAAAGAGTAGCGAAATTAAATTGTAATGATTATGTAAAAAATACGTATTTTTGTGAATAGATTACTTGTATATAAAGAGGAGCGAAATTAAAAATAAAAGGTCATTTTGAATTTTAGTAAATTATTTATATGTATAAATGGAAAATATAAAATAATTGACTCTTATCATTTGAAGTAGAATAAAGTGTCTGGTAAAATTATGGAGTTGTTTGAGGTAGATTAATTACTAAGACTATCAAAACTGGTTGGACAAAAAAATTTAAGAAATCTTGCTTGTTTGAATCATATTTTTAATGGTGGAAATAGACTCAACACTATAAAAAAAACTTTTAAAACAGTCAAATTTATTGAAATTTAATAACTACCTTAAATTTACTAAATTTTCTTAAAATTTTACCAAAATTTCCATAATTTACATTCAAAAGCAATATAGTTAAACTAGAGCTAAAGATACTATTACTATTGCTGGCCTTCGCGATTCGCGAAGCCTTTCAAAAGTTAATTATGACGTA
The DNA here is from genome assembly GCA_034641835.2 of Pinus albicaulis. Classification (NCBI taxonomy): domain Eukaryota; kingdom Viridiplantae; phylum Streptophyta; class Pinopsida; order Pinales; family Pinaceae; genus Pinus; species Pinus albicaulis. The sequence goes on along the minus strand of CM076579.1, from coordinate 417,594,891 downwards.
TGTACGCGTTTCCATTAGATGAGATTTCAAAGTCCGTCCCGAAGAAACAATGACCATTTATTCTAATCGCATACGACAGCGGATTTTAAAATAGTTTCAAAATAATAGTAAAGTTAGAAGCAAATTGTTTTTTATAAAAGATAACAAAATGAGTCAGATTGAATAATTTAATTAATTTGTTTTTAGTGATATTAAAATAGCTATAGTCTTTAGCTACATTGCTGCAAATAACAATGAAATAATTTTGAATGTAGTTATGTATATCATTTAATTTTATAATATAAAAAAGATATTTTTTTTTATGAAAATGGTTGAGATTTTTTTATAAAAAGATGTTTTTATTTATGTTGATAGGAAATTATTATAGAATATTCTTATATTTATTTATATTTTAATCTAAATCTTTATCTAATGGTCATAAATGAAAGATACTAATATATTTTGGTTATCAATATTTACCTTTTTACATTTACTTAATACAATAATGAAATCACCAGAAGATCATCTAGTTAATTTTAAAAGGTAAAAAATAATGATTAACATATATCAATCATATTTATTAGTATAACTGTATCGATCTTAAATTTGTTTATCGATCATATTTAAATTATTATTAGTTATAAAAATACATTTATTTATATTTTAAATTAATTAAACATTAATGTTTAAAAAATGATCATTCATAGAGAATTTTAAAAAATTTCATTAGCCCATAAGAAAAAGGTATATTAGCATTCAAAGGCACTCGGGAAAAAAGTACATTTATTTTTCATATTTACCTTTAGATTGAATCCCAATATATTAGTTAGTAATTTTCTTTTTCTTTTTTCACAAAATATATAACTTTATACCTTTATATGTGTATAACGGGTTTTATGAAATCTAGGATGATATTAAAATGTAAAAGTGCATTTTAATTGTCTTTTTTTGAGTAAATTTTGTGGTTAATGGATTTGTTGGATTGTAAATTTTGAGTTATATATTCCACACAATTTAAGCACTCCAAAGGTTTTTTAGGGCATTCAATTCATTTATGCATTCAAAAACACAATATAAATAACAAAAAATTACAATTTTGCCAAAAATATTATCATCAACTTATGACAAAAATACCAAATATAGAAAAATTAAACTACACCAAATATTAAGAGACAAAAGCATATATACCTACTTTCCACCATAAAAATCACAAGTCAGTCTTAGGCACCATATCCATAATACGTATGAGAGGGAATAAGATTAATGACTATCATGACACCTTGAGCTCCTGATATAGAAGCTAAGGGAATGTCCTCCAACAAAGAAGGGTCTAATAGCTACAAAGAAAACACCAATTAAAAAAACTTTTAACAAACACACTTGTTCTTGTTATCTTTTAGTGGAGGTTTGTCCAATCACTACAAACAAAACACCAATTAATAAAACTTTTAACAAACACACTTGTTCTTGTTATCTTTTAGTGGAGGTGAATAGACAAGGAAAAGTTTTCAGGAGAGTATTTTTTGAGCACATAAACCTTTAAAGTCTTGACAATTACATTTTCATAACACCTCTCTCTCTTTATAATTATACATCCTCCAACTTTCATTTTTTGTAAAATACATACATTGAAAAATATGCAACATGGTAAGGAAAACATATAATTTTTCTTATGCTTGTTATTAAGTACAACACACATGTACATCATGTTACAAGACATAATAATTTTAGGGTTAATATTAAACCTAAATTTTGCTAAAATGACAATTTAAAAAGAAGAGGCACTCATGTTTACAATACCATGCACACTACATTAGGCTAAAATCTGATAAAAAAAATGTTAATGCACTAAATAAAATAGCTACATTGATTCAAGTGATACAATGTGTAGTATAATAAGTTTTAAGAGAATTGTTGTGCAATATGCACAAAACATACGATTGTTCTAGTGTGCTCTAAATATTCCATTTCATGGATTTATCTTTATCCAAGGAGCATTGCATCAAGGTCCCATTAAATTATTTTATTTTGAAAATGGATGTTGATGTGTACTAAACATAGCTACAGATTCATGCATAACACAAACATATGTAACAAGGTAGGTTACGATATTTTATAGAGGAAAACATGTTTGCAGTGTGCCCTACACCTATCAATGCGACAATTCATTGGAATATGAGGCACATTGGAGAAGGGTAAAAAAAAACACCATCCAAATTATTATTTCAATTTTCTTTTAGTACTTCACACATGTTCAAGTTTCAATTTTCATTTAGTACTTCACACATGTTCAAGTTTCAATTTTGTCTGAGAATGTAATAATGAAGGAGGAAAACATATCATAATCCTATAACATGATGTTAAGAGATCCACAATGTCTATTTATTATAAGTTTAGTTTTTTTTAATTTCTAAAAGGTTGAGATACTATGCATTTAATTTTATTAATATTAGTGTATATCCCATGACCAAAGAAATGCTAAAATATATATGGTAAAATGTATATTTTATCTTTAGATCCAATAGTATATATTAGATTATGTAAACCATAACATAAACCATATTAATTAATCTACTTTTGAGTTTTTATTGTGTTAGTCATCTTATATGTCCCATAACATCTCATTAGTAATATGTCATATATACAAATGCAGTCATCTTATATGTCCCATAAAATCTCATTAGTCATATGTCATATATATAAATGAAGTCATCTTATATGTCCTATAATATCTCTTTCTTCATATGTCATATATATAAAGGCAATGGCATGTCAGTGTCAAGGAATTTGATTTTAGGTTCCAAAGATTTTATTGTGATTGTTCCATACAATTTCAAACCAATATTCAAGATTTAATAAGTCATTTTTGTGTTATGTTAATTTTTTTTTCTTATGATATATATGTGAAAAAATTTAACACAATTATGTTATTGAAGGATAATTTTTTAATTAAACTTTTATTGGTAAAGGGTTAATTTATTATGAGAACATCACTTTTTAAGGGAAAAAATTTATTGACGGTAAGCATAAGGACCCAAAACTTCAAAAAAATTTGTATGAAAATTAAATAGAAATCCAAATTCCAACCCTAGTGGGAAGCACAATCCAAACAACCTAAACACCATGATTTGAATCTTCAAATACATGGACTGAAAAAGTCATTCTAATCCTTTATGAACATTCTTTTACCTCTCCACAATTCTGAGTAATGTTTTCTATCTGTTATAATATTGAAAACCTTTTGAAGGTTAAGGATTACATTATGAACAAGGATGGTTGCAAGGAAGCTAGTCATTGCCTTGAACCGGAGTTGGAGCAATGAATAGATAAGTTGTTTTGGATAGAAATCACCAGAGTTGGAACAAAGTTGGAGCTTCCGAGATATATGTGTCCCAGACAAAGTAAGGAATATGAATCTGATGAGTTATGTCCAAAAATTTCTTGTTTACCAACCTGTAGGCTGCAGGTTTTTGAGATGACTTCCTCTAAAGGATGAGAAGGATGTCTCAGATAGTCCTTCCAGTCATGGACTTTCTCTTTGCTCACATTGGTGCTTGTCGAGAGCCGAACCAGCTGCCTTGGGTTCTCTGAGTAAGTCAAAAACACGAGTTCGTCAAAGATTTCATACGCGGGCTTTCATCGTTAAAATCAAATATCTTCCACATATTTCAATACAAGAACATACATGACAAGTGGAACCCTCCAATATATAATGTGTAACGTATTAAATTTTTTTGGAGTGGAATATGGAAAAAGTTGTGATATGGATTACATAATGGATTAACAACTCAAATGAAATTAAATGCCATCTTCTCGTTTTTTTCATTAAAAAATGTCTTTCTACTTATTCATTTTTCTCTCCCAAATTAAATTCCATCTGCTCTTTTTTTCGTGAATTTTCCCCCTAATCAAATTCCAACTCCTCGTTTTTTTTTCATGAAAAACGTTTCTAATTAATAATTTTTCTCTCCCCAAATGTAATTTTATGAAATATCGGTTGATGTGCATTGTAGCCATCAATGTTTTATTATCTCATACTTATTCCTATGGATTAAGAAACTCATAGTTAATCCACAGGATTAAGAAATTCTTGATAATTTATTGTTTAATTTAAAATTAATTTATTTTATTTCTAAAGGTTGAATTTTTTTCCTCTCAAAATTAAAGAAAAGTTGAGGAAAAGATATAATGTTTTAAACACATAATCAATTTTTTGTTAGGATTGTGAAACACCGATAAAAGTAGTTGTGTCTAAAGACATCGTTAGTAGCATTCCACTAGAAACGAGGTCAAATTAATATTGATTCTTTCCACTTTTTAATAGACTACATAAACCATGGGTTCTCATAATCCTTAAGTTCAAAAATTGTTGGTAATTTGACCGAGTCATGTTTACCCCAACCAACCTAATAATCCCCCTTAAAATTGAATCAGGAAGATTAATCTAGTCCCAATCATTCATCAACCATCTCACATTCCCCCCTCAAGCTAGAATAAAAATACAGGTACCACCCTGATACATATCCAAGCGGCCCATTCCACAACTTAACGACTTCATCTACCATTGTATTACATGTATGCTTCATCAAAGTCTTAAGGTCTAACATCAATCACGCGATCCTACGCAACATGTATGTGTCAACAATAGGTCTTACAACTTCCCAGGGAAATACACTTGCCTATGGCAGGATTTCACAACTTGGACCAAAAAACCTTAGGATGTTCACCCACCACTGGCATGATCACACACCCCATCGTGGATCTTATTAGGCACTAGCTCCTTCACTATAATTAAACACCATTGAATCCATCTCCATTTTCTCATCCATAGGATGACTCTCTCTAAATATATATCTTTGTCGATACATATCTTGACCTATCCTTTCTCACTACTTTACCTATCTCTCCTTATATCTCTTACCCATGTTATTCATATGCATCCTCGTTATCATTGTGTGTCCACTTCCTATTGTTGCCATAATGCTTTGATTTCCTCTTTTTGTTTCTACTAGACCTACCATCAATAATGTCCTTTGTTGAGTAACCATCATCATATGACACAAAATAATCACTTCCAATATTAAGAGGAGAATATTTCCTACCAATTTAATCCTAGGGTGAACTAGAAGTGATTCACTATATGCAATTCTTCAATTTCTTTCTAAACCTCTATTGTTTCAACCTTCGATATTCCACAAAATCCTTTACCTTCAAACCTAACAAAATTTACCTAAACCACCTTAACTTTTTATCCATAATTTCCATAAATATGGTGAATACTTTGTATATGTTGACGTTATCTATGCCCAAAAATATAATGCATACTCTATAAGGTTTACTTTTACCTTAATTATAACCATAAAGATGATGTTTGGCCTCAAATATAACACTTTAGTGCTTAGTCATGAATATAAATTTAATTAAAATTTATTTATAACAAAATCCTATATTAAATCATAATGAATTAATTTAAAAAAACTATCGATTTGTGAAAATTAAATTTAATTAATAATCACTTTCTAATCATTTTAATAATCTATTTTAAACTATTCATAAAAGATATCATATTTTTTAAAAATAAAAATTAAATTAAATTATTAATATGTATTTTATTGATTTTAATTTATAATGTCTTTAGTAATTTCATAATTAAATACAATATTATGTTATGTATTTTTTTATTTATTTATATTTTTATTTAAAGTGTCTTTTAAAAAGTTTTTTCTGATTTAATAGCTAAGAATATGTGTTGCTTTTTAAAAAATTATTGATAGAAATTTAAATTGGTAATAGCAAAATTATAACATTATTATTTTACAAGAATATTTATTAATTTAATAAGTAAATGACATAATTCGAATTAAAAGGAGTAAAGTATATATATTTTTGTAAGTTTTATTAATTAAATTCTTTTATAAAAGGAGGTCTCAAACAATATTTAGTATGTAACTTAATTATGATTTTATTATTATTATTATTATTATTATTATTATTATTACTGGTGCAATCATAGAAATTAAATGGTTCTTAATGTCCATAAACATCAAAACATTTACTGTATCATACATCTCCTATTTCTAATATTAAAAAATTAATAAAAATTAACTAAATTATAACATTATTTTCAATCATTTTTAGTACTATGGTTACTTATAAAAAAATTTAACAAATGGGTGAAATACTTATACACTTTAAAAAATATGTAACAAAATTTTTAACCATGGAGATTCATCTCTACTTTACTATGTGTATTCTTAACATATATATAGGTTTTTTACAATACCATGTCTTACTAATAGAGCATACCCAAAAATCATCACTCATATTCATAAGATATTTTTTTTATTAATCAATTTAATTAAAATGGTTGAAAAGACATAACTACTTTTAAGATACTACCAAAAATATTTTGTAGAGATTAAATCCTTACCATCTACCTAAAAGATATTAATAATTAAATTAAAATCATGGAATCCCTATTCCAATATAAATATTTCTATCCACATAAATATAATAAAGTCGTGTTTAATATCATTGACTTTATTCATATAATTTATCATTTTTATTTGTGTTGTGATTACACTTGTGTGTCTATTTTGGAATAAGACTTTCATAATTTCAATTTAATTAGTGCAACCATAGAGATTAAATGACTAGTAAATGCATATAGAAATCAATCCATAATAAACATCATAATACTTACTAACACTTAGTACATAATATATCTCAAGGTGTTTAAAATAATAATAATAATTTATTTTAATTGATTAACTATGGAGATTTAGTCTCACTTTACCATGAAAATTCCTAATCTATAAATAAGCTTTGCAAAAAAACATAACTCCCTTTATATGGCACTTGCATATATGACATTTTAGTTAATTAATTAATTTAATTAAAAGGGGAAATAGAGCATAATTACCTTAGAGATAAATTTCAACTTTTGATTTGTCTATATTAATATGAAGATTCTACAATATTTAGTGGAGGTTAAATCTCTGTCATCCACTTAATAAATATTGATAATTAAATTAAAATTATGGAAGTTTATTCCAAAATAAACATCAATGACAGTAGGGATTTAACTTCCATGGAATATTCTAGAATATTCATAGTGGTATGCACATATCAAAGCTTCAAATTTATCTTGAAAGTAGTTATTCCCTTTTTGTATTTTTAATTAAATTGATTAATTAGGAAATTTGTCATATGAAGTGAGTTATGGTTTTTTGGGCATGTGGTATTGATAAGTCATGATATTGTAACAAGGCTTTTATAGATTAAGAATTTTCATGGTAAAGTGAGAGTAAATCTTCATGGTTAAGGATCTTGTTTCATGTTTTCTTAAATGTATATATGTTTAAATTGTATATTAATTATTTGTATTATTCAATAATATCAAAATTAACTTACAAATTTATAATATAGTGAGTTTTTATGATATGTAACAAAACTTATTTACAAATTAAGAATCTCCACGATAAAGTTTGACAAATTCATAATCAAGAATATTATTATTATTATATATATATATACACACACGTTTAACTTATATATTAATTCTTTTTATAAATAATAATTATTTAAAACAGAATTATAATTTAGTTAATTTTATGATTTTTAAAATTCTAATAATGTGAAATGTATTATGTTTTATTATGAATTTATGCATATCAGATTTAATAACTATTTAGTGTATATAAATATGCTAGTTATTTATATATATAACAATAAATTTATTATATTATTATTAAAATAATATATTATTATTTAAGAAAAAAAAAACTTTTTAAATAAATAATAATAATAATCCATTAAAGCAAAAAGAAAATTAATTTTGTATTGTTAACTTAAATATTATTTTTAAAAATTAAATGTAACCGGTTATCACTCCACCAGATTCGCAAAGCTGAGAAAGGAATCCCAACAGTGGTAACCTCAAACCAAGTTTTTGACTCTATCAAGCCGAAGAGGCCTCTCTCCAAAAGGGTCACAGCCAGGAGGGCTGGAGAAATTAGGGTTTTAGACTAGATATAGAGTGCAGGGGGTTTTTTGAATTGATTTGGTTGCGTACATCAGTAGATAATGAAATTAGGTCAAGGAAAGGTAGGTCAGGGAAAATGAGTTAGGGTTGTAGGGATAAATGGGGCAAGGTAGGTATAATGTCAATAACTTGAAGGAAATAGTTTTGGAATGGTTAAGAAAATGTAAGAAGGTTGAGAGAAGCATAAGAGATGTGTTTCTCTCAGATAGAAGATAATGAAACAATTTATGATCAATTACCCAAAACAGAACATGTGCAAGCATGTATTCTGCATGTATTCTGAATTTCTAACTTATAGAATATCATAACATAGACATGAATGAAGATGAACAATAAATTCAAATAGATTTGACTGAAGAAGAAACAATGAAATACATTCATTACCACAGGTATCCCATAAATGTAGCTGCAACTCCTCTTTATTAGCTTGGCCAAAAAATCTGATTACAATTTCCCTTGATCAAGAAAGAAAAATGAAATTGATTCCAACAATTCCCACCTCTGAAAATGAGTCAAAAAGTACAATATATAGGCCTCAAAAAACCTCTCCCAACCTCAGGGGTCGAATCCCTAAGAGGAGGAGTTGATCCACCAAAGTCTGAACTGAAACCTAGAGTGTAGGGTGGTCAAAGTGACTCAACCCTAACTTTTTTCAAACTGATTCATTACACCTCATCATGAGTTTTAAACTAATGTATTTACCCTGGGTAATAGTAAAAACATGATAATTACATTTAAATAATCAATTACATGAGGTAAAAACATGATTCCCCAAGGTAAAATTCAAATTTGTAGAAAAACTCAGAAAAAAAACAGTCAATTGTTAAACAAGCAGCGCCATTTTACCCCAACTGGCAGACTATTTTTGACTGGGTTTTAGGTGTCTAAATTGGCTCCAAGTTAGCTCGTTGAAAATCCCTTCAAGTCTGATTTCCATAAATATCTTCTGTTTGCAAAATGAAGCCAATTTTCTTTGTCAAAAATCACTTCTCCCAAGGCTGGTCAAAAAGTGTAGAATAAGGGTACATAAATGAAGAGTGTTGTTGCAGGCAACTTTTGGAGGCCTTCCTCAACTCCAAATTGAGCTCGTGATATCTCATTGGAAATATATTCCAGTACAGTTGTGATTTGTCTCATCAAGAAAGTCATTTGGACAATTCAACTAGGATAAAACTTGATTTTCCCAAGGTCACTCCAGAAGTGCAGCAACTCTCCTGTGGCACCTGTATTTTTGACATTTCTTCAAAACTATGATACCTATGTAAAAACGGAAGGATTTTTTTCTTCCTTGACTTATGATGGGAAAAAACCTCTCTCATGTTTGTTAAATCCATCTATGTTTGGTCAGAAACATAGTTTGAAGTAAAAGTGGCACTATGAGTGGCAAATGACTTAACCCTTGGAATGATTTCTTAAAAAATGATGGATAAATGATCTTATGAGTTGGAATGGCCTCATAATTACAGATATTACCTACCTTATTCCTCCTCGACTCAAATTTCTTTGTTTCTATAGCAAACCCTAGCTCAGCGGGAGAGGAAATTAGGGTTTAGTGCTTGTGAACAATGATGACTTGGGTACCCTTGGGAAAAATTATTAAAAAAAAAAGTGAGGTCAATGATAATGATGGAGATGAGGTGAAAGTAGAGTAAAATAAGGTGGGATGGGTGGGATGTAAATACCAGTGCTAACATCAGCTCCAGCTAGGGAAGATAGCTCTGAAGGACGTGTCTAGAACTACGTACCTCTTGGAACTCGTTGATCAGTGCCTTATCCATTGGGAAATGGATTCCAATTTGTAAACTGAGACTAAAACTAAAACTGAAAACACACTGCAAACTTCAACCCACACTAACAAATCATAAAAGCCTTAGGGCCTTCACCTCGGGCTTCAAACCTTGATGAATTTTGTCAACACTTGCTGAAAATAAAATTAAATCAAACTAAAGTGATACCAACCTACTCTAATCTGCTGCACAATTGGTGATTTAGGTGAAATGATCCTTCCATTGTAACCAATCCAAGAGATGGATACTTACTAAAGTTTTTCTCTCACTTTCCTCAAGCAGGAAAAATGATGTACATGTAGGCAACTCATGATAAAAACTAAAACCAAGGCTTATGCTAACAAACAAAACAACATTCATCTTCTCTAATGCTTGCAAAAGACTGTCGAAGGGATCTTGAAAATCCTGAAGCATTACCTTGTTTTGAGATCCAACAGCAAAAATACAAGTACTTCCTTCATTCTGATCTGAAAGAACACTTGGTTGTTGATGAATAGGAAGGCATAGGCAGCCCCAAGGGTTAGCTCAAGTGGTAGTGAGCCAATACGTGGTCCTTTCCGTTGTGAGAGGTCATGGGTTTGATCCTTGAGTCTTTGGGGTCAGGCACCGCTTATTGTGCCGAACGGTTTACCGCGCGTACCATCCAGAAATTCTGGGGAAGTACACCCGGGTTTCCCGTGAACTTTGTTCGTGAAAAAAAAAAAACGAAGGCATAGGGAAGTATAACCTTCTGTTATCTAAGTGTTGGCTGAAAATTCCTCAAGCATGAGAAATTCTGACTCAATCTCTGGCATTTTGTCTCTCTCAGGTTCATACTCAAATTCATATTCTAGGTCATCCTTAAACAAGAAACATTCTTCAAGATTAACAAACATGACAGCCCTATCATCTTTATGAAAGACAACAGTATCTGCTATTTGATCTCTTTGTAGGGAATCATCATCATAAATTGGTTTACTCACAACAATTTCTTGTATAGTTTCATCAAGCTCCACATCGAAATTAACTTCAGATTTAACATACTTGGGAAAATCAGGTTCAAGAGAAATTTCATCAAATATGAACATTGAAAAAGGAGATTGTCTTTCTTCATGATGATCTATAAATCTAGTTTCAGGATTGTCTTCATTTAAACTTAGATTTTCATTTCAAAAATGGAAGTTTTACCAACACTTTCTTGACTATGTGAACATTGCAAACCTGCTTTATCTTGGACAGTAATACGAATTTTCAGGAGTTGATCTATCTCATCTTCAGATAGAGGAGAAAGTACTTTTTTGTTTTCTTTTGATAACACAGTAATTGTATTCTTTCTCTCCTAAAGATTCACAAGGATGTTGAATATCTTCTTTAACCTTTGGTTGATCAACTTGTTGTATTGCTGCAAGAATTGTCTCCTGTGGGAAGTATTTATGAACATCAAGATAATATACATCATCTTTTTCTTCCATGAGAGAAAACACTTGCTCTTTTTGGTTATGAAAAGGATTTTCATGCAAAGCCTCCATGATCTCTTCATCCATGAACTCATTATCATCATAAGAATACTCTAGGTTTTGAATGAAAACCTCAAATTGATCACAACAATTATTAACCAAAGACAAAGAAGGGTAGGACTCTTTGTATTCTTTATAAAATATTGAATGGAAAACTCTAAGAGAAAAAATACTAGCAGGTGGCAAACCTTCATACTAAGATCATGCTTTTCCTTCAAGAGAAGCCATGAACATATTTAAGAGACAATCTTTAGTAAATTCAATCTTCAACTTGCGTGTATGCATGTGAAATTTAACCAGATGTAAAGCAGCATCATTCCTATCATCATCTTTAAACATAGTGTTATAGCATCATTTCTCACCTTCATATGATTCATGATTGATTTTATGGCTTTGGGCACCCATTCCTACAGACTTGGACAAATTCACTTAAAAAGAGTGTAAAAATCCCCATACGCGATTATGCCCAGAATTTTCCGCGTGTATACGCGAGTCCAACTGCACTTTTTCGCGTATGCCATTAAAATCATTAAAAATATATATAAAAATTCCCTATTTTCGGGCTGGGTTGATGGTTACTCTGGTAGTTCAACCACCCCAGCACGTGGCCAACTGTTTCCAACTGTTGAAACTACTTGGAGGGAGTATAAAAGCCCCTCATGTGTATGGCCTAAGGGGGAGAGAGAATTATTGATATTATACTCTGTTGGTATTCCCTATCCAAGTCTGATTCCCCATGCCTCCTGCACTTTCCCAGTTCATTACAGGAAACCCTTGTTTCCTTGAGATGCTCATCTCCCTATATGTCATCTCGTATGCACCAGTTTGGAAGGAGTCTTAGTGAGGCAAGGGCGGGACGGATCCAGACGACGGTCTGCTCGAAGATCGTGGAAGGATTCAGGTGATCTCTCCACTTGTTATTTCTATACATGCTATTTATAATACAGAAGTACCATCTTGTTCCCGAAATATACGTGTTAGTGTCTGCTTACATATATGAGAAAATTGTTATTTAAGCATTCATTATGGTTTATCTGATGTTTTATATGGATTTCACTAACATTTAGAGTAGATATATGCTGTACAACCAGTTCTTCGTGCTTGTTTCTTCTTGTCTTTCAAGTTAAGAAGGAAGGACGGTTGCTGGGGGTTTGGACCCCGCGGGATCTGCTTCAACCGTAGGACCTACGGGTAACTTCCTCGATCTACTCTATTTAGTTTTTCATGAACATGTATGGTTGTGTGAGTCCTTCTTAAGTAGCATGCCCCTACTCTGTGGAGGTTGTAACCCAACAAACCTCTAGGGTGATTTTCCCCGAAACACATAGGAAAATTCCTTTGCCAATCTACTTTAGGAATTTTATTTGGGAAACCTAGAATGTGATCCCAGCTCATGGGAGCATACCTTCTTGCAACAGTTTCCATCTTGAAAATTCTTGAAGCTATTGATCTTCATGCAATGGAATCACCATGAAATGTTGATTTTATGGATCTTTTAGTCAATGGAGTCGCCAGGTGAATGGTTCAACCTTCATATGTGTCCAACTATTGTTCACCATCAACAATTAGATCTAAATCTTTGTCGTTCTTTCCCATGGATTTGTCTTTTCGCCTCCCTAATAACGGCGCCAGTATTTTATCACTTCACCATATTCCCAAGGTTGAGAAAGGAATCCCAACAGAGGTAACCACAAACCAAGCTTTTGACTTGATAGCTAACACTATCAAGCCAGAGAGGGGTCTCTCCAACAAGGTCACAGCCAGGAGGGCTGGAGAAAATAGGGTTTTAGGCTAGATATAGAGTGTGGTAGGTTTTTTGAATTGATTTGGTTGGGTACATCAATAAATAATAAAATTAGGTCAAGGAAAGGTAGGCCAGGGAAAATGAGTTAGGGTTGCAAGGATAAATGGGGCAAGGTAGGTATAATGTCAATCACTTTAAGGAAATGGTTGTGGAATGGTTAAGAAAATGTAAGAAGGCTGAGAGAATAATAAGAGATTTATTTCTCTCATATAGAAGATAATGAAACAAAATATGATCAGTTACCCAAAACAGAGCATGTGCAAGCATGTATTCTGCATATATTATGAATTTCTAACTTATAAATTATCATAACATATACATGAATGAAGATGAACAATACATTTAAACATATGTGACTAAAGAAGAAACAATAAAATACATTCGATACCATAGGTATCCCATAAATTTAGCCGCAACTCCTCTTTATTAGCTTGGCCAAAAACTGAGTACAATTTCCCTTAATCAAGAAAGAAAAATGAAATTGATTCCAACAATTCCCACATCTGAAAAAATGAGTCAAAAAGTACAATATATAGGCCTAAAACAACCTCTACCAACCTCAGGGGTCGAATCCCTAAGAAGAGGAGCTGATCCACCAAAGTCTGAACTAAAACCTAGAGTGTAGGGTGGTCAAAGTGACTCAACCCTAACTTTTTGCAAACTGATTCATTACACCTCATAATGAGTTTTAAACTAATGTATTTACCCTAGGTAATAGTAAAAACATGATAATTAAATTTACAACATCAATTAAATGAGGTAAAAACATGATTCCCCAAGGTAAAATTCAAATTTGTAGAAAAACTCAGAAAAAATCAGTCAATTGTTAAACATGCAGCACCATTTTACCCCAACTTGCAGGTTGTTTTTGATTGGGTTGTAGGTATCAAAATTGGCTCCAAGATAGCTCATTGCAAACCTCTTCAAGTCTAATTTCCATAACTACCTTCATTTTACAAAATGAATCCCATTTTCCCTGTCAAAAATCACTTCTCCCAAGACTGGTAAAAAAAGTGCAGAATGAGGGTGCAGAAATGCATAGTGTTGTAGCAGGAAACTTTTGAAGGCCTTCCTAAACTCCAAATTGAGCTCATGATAGCTCACTAGAAATATCTTCCATTATAATTGTGATTTGACTCATCAAGCAAGTCATTTGGACAATCCAGATAGGAGAAAACTTGATTTTCCCAAGGTCACTCCAGAAGCAACTCTCCTATGGCACCTGTATTTTTTACATTTTTCCAAAACCATGACCTGTGTAAAAACTGAAGGAGTTTTTTCTTCCTTGACTTATGATGGAAGAAAACCACTCTCATCTTTTCTAAATTAATCTCTATTTGGTCATAAACATAGTTTGAGGTAAAACTGGCCCTATGAGTGGCAAATGACTTGACCCTTGGAATGATTTCTTAAAAAATGATGGAGACATGATCTTATGAGTTGGAATGGCCTCATACTTACTGATATGACCTACCTTATCCCTCCTCTGCTCAAATGTATTTGTTTCTCAGTGGGAGAGGAAATTAGGGTTTATTGCTTGTGAACAATGATGACATGGGCACCCATTGGGAAAAATGATTAAAAAACGAAGCAAGGTCAATGATAATGATGGAGATGAGCTGAAAGCATAGTCAAATAAGGCGAGATGGGTGGGATGTAAATACGAGTGCTAACATAACCCATTTTATTTTGTATAATATCTATTATTGGAATATCTTGATTTAAATGACAATAATAACAAGTTTTATGTCTCATAGGTTATTAACTATGATCTATAATATGTATGATTTGAATTTTTTGATTTATATGAACAATACATATTATAATCTGCATCTAACTTTAAATAATGATTATGGTGATTTCTTATCGGTTCATCTTTGATTTCCATATTTGATTCTAAAAAATATTAGTTGCAGAGCAACAAGTCCCTGCCCACGGGAATGATGTCAAGTGATCTCAAATGATTTTGAAACAAAATATTTGTTCAAGTTAATTCTAAGGTAATGGGGAGCAATTTGATTTTCTCAATGAGGAATACAAAGAAGACTAAAAAGCATTTAAAATTGTTTAATCATAACACATTCTTCCAATGGGATTATAGAATCGCATTTGAAGCATGCAAACCAGAAAAAGACAACTACCCTTGGCTTTGAAGTGATTGGTGGTGCTAGGAATTCCTTGATCGTTTCTAGGTATTCTGATAGTTATAGCTTTTAAGCAGTTTCTAAGACATTTTGAGATACGTTGCCAACCAAAAGGTTTCTAAAGCCCTGAATTATGTCAGCTTTTGCTTTCTGAGCTCCAAAATGATGACTCTTTTCATCAAAGTGAGGACCATGTACTCTGTCATTCGCAAATGGTGTCCCCTAGAAACAGAAAATTAAACGTTACCCTATTGTTTAAATAATACATAAAACTAACAACAACAACTGTAATCCTATTTTATTCTTCTGCAATTTTTCTTTTTCGTCAAAAACAAGTTGTTATGTGAGATTCTTTCCGATATGTGAATGCATGCAGGATTTAGTGTACACGGTAGCAACAGTAATTATTACACTATATTTATTATTGTACCGAAATGGAAATGTTAGCATTTCAACAGAAGGTATCATTCTAATTTTTAAGTTAATCAAAACTCATCTATACTATAGTCATAACACAATATGCTTATGTGGAATTATTCTCATCTTCTACATAATGTCATGCCTTTAGTTCAATCAACACCTGAGTGTACTATGAATGTCAACCTACCAGTAACTGGAGGATCAAAGATTTATTCGATGAAGTAAAGGGGTTGAGTAACTTTATTCTGAAGTGATATATAGTATCAATGTCATAATTTTAAATATTTTAGGTGATTCCCAGCTAAACCAAGAGGTAAACCATAAGACTTGACCCCAAGACCCTATTTTATCTCCTCAAAAAAAATTCAAGGACCTATAATAGCTTAGAATATGAATGTGTATTATTTACTAATATTCAATATGAACAGAAAAAAGGTGTTTTATCATTTCAGTTGTTGTTATATCTTATGTTGACATGAATGGTTTAACGATAGAAAGTGTATTTGTTGAACGAAATGGTGTGTGTGACAACTAGAGAGGCCAAGTAAAAGAGTGACGGAGTCAGAAAGATTGAGCAGAAGAAAAAAATAGCCTTACAGAAGTGTTTAAAGCGAGATAACTTCCCAAAGGGGAATGGGACAACGAGAGAGGTGGCTGAGGCCATGGTGATATCAAATGGCATAGAAAGCAAAATTAAGGGTAGTTACTTAAAATTGCTTCCAATAAGTATATAATAAGTGGAGGACACTAGCATACTGCTTGACACAGTCAAGGCAAGAAGTAAAAAATTGGTAAAAGCGATCCAGATGATAAATGCAAATAAGTTCAATTATCAATGAGAAGAGGGCTATGAGCAGGATTTTGTCTAGATGATAGAGAGGGCTTCCATCCATGAGACAAATCCCTAATGTTCCTGACCAAGAATGGAGGGGGTAGTGAAGCATAGGCCATGAGGAATTCAATTAAGTTGGCCAATTATCCAAGTGGTGGTTGATATTTTAATGTGCATCATGAGGAGAACAATATGTAAACAGTGGAAATGTCAAAAAATAGGTGTTTAAACCATGTATGTCCAGTTTTGCTGTCAATTTCTACCAACTTTTGGACTGAAGCTATAGTCCTAGGTTCCTAAATAAGATCAACTTTTTTAAATAGAAAATATTTTTTCCTTGCTAAAGAAAAGAAGAAAGTGAAACTTATAAATCTTTCATGTGCAGCATGTGATCGTCTTAGGAAAAAGCGATGGCAAAGCGCAATTGAAGTTACAATTGTCATTGGTGGCCTAAATGCAACATGTAAAGTAGTACAGCTTCATAAAATAGCATACATCTTCAAACATCTAATCTTTTCATTTAAAACAGCTCAAAATTTGTAGCAACTATTCATTTATTCATCCAGGCTTCTGAGTTGCTCCTATGCGAAGAAAAATCCTAATCCAACATGTTACACATTGAAAATAAGTGATGAGATGATGTAAAAAAATAAAAGCAATAATAAAATAAGGAATGGTGCAATGAATTTTTGGAATCTACACTTGTAAGTAGACAAGCAAAACATTGGCGAGACCACACGGAAAAAGGTAATTATGCAATAGGAAATTTGGATATGAATATAATATATTTTGAGCTGTTAAGAAAATTTCAACCATAAATTTTCTCCATATTTTTCTGCACAATTTAAAGCACTAGATTCTTTGTATCTTTACACTCAAACAAATATGGATACCTATCAACTTTATAATGCTACACATTTTAACGACACATTTACATGCTCTTATGATTTGGAACAGGTTTATTTTTTGGTAAAACTATGGACTTAGATAAAATTACTTTACAAAAACAAAACCATGTATAGATATCAAAACAAGAGGCCCTCCCAAGGAGAAAGGTTAAGTAAACTGGAAAAACCTATATTTCTTTGAGAGTGAAATTTGACAGCATAATGGAAATGAAACTAGAATAATCAATTATTAAACACATACATAAATTTGCATCACTACTAACCTAAAAATCAAGATTTTCATGGGGCATCTTCATGGGGCATCTTCATGGGGCATTTTCATGGGGTATCTTCATAATGACCATTCGAAGCAACAAATATTTACTCAAAAATATGTGATTGGTCGATATTTCCCCATTATAGAAACAAATGTAACTTCATGCCATTTGAGCTAGAGCTAGAAATTAAGAACGAGAAACAGAGATGAAAAGAAAAGAAGTTCTACAAAAAAAATGTTAAGGAACATTAAATGTTGCAAGAGAAAGTAGCAAAAAATAATCCCTTGGAATTGTACACTAAAAATAAAGCCAAGTCAATCAACAAGAATTGTGCCTCAAACATACAAAACAGACCCTTGAGAGAGGCAAAGCCATTGGGTTCTCTTGTAGTTAAATTTGTAGTCGCAGAGATTCTCACCTAGCATTCAATCTAAATGATGTGTTGCTTTGAAGTTCGGCTGACTTAAAAAAGAGAATCCAGGATACTTGGTGGAAAGGTTTAAGTAAGAGGATGATCCAGAAAAGGATTAATTTCATTGATCCAAGAAGTTTACTTGTGATTAATAGTTTCTTAGTGATTTTTTTTAATAACCTTATTAAAAAAGGTGCTTCATGGGTTGATTTAATCAAAATTGATTCCTCTCGTCGTAGTTGACCAATTATCTTAACAGCTCGTTAAGGGAGTGGAGAGGCAAGACAAAAGGGGATCCATCACTATGTTGCTCTACAGTCCAGCAAAAGAACTAAGGTTCAAAAGAATTCATGCAATCTGTTTTGCTCATTTGGGGCAGACAGTAATCTCTATGTGAATAGTATATTGCAGAGGATCGTAATCTCGGCGGTAATAAGAAAGTGCATTTTAATGCTAGAGAATTTTCCCCACTTTAGGTTTCTCCAAAATAAACCTTGTGGTAATTTATTCGCTACAGTGAAAAAAAAAATCCCATGCACGTCCATTTATAGAACAGGTTTTGTATCTTGTGTGGAAAAGTATTGAAGGTAATCAAAGGTGGATGTGGCAAAGTAGATACTAGTTAAGAAGATGTCGTAGACCGTAAAGAGTCAGCCTTTCATTCTACTAGAGAACTAACATCAAAAGGAGATGGGGATCTGGGGAATAATTTTATGGAAAGGGGGTATCTATAATATGGGTAGTGGGTTCCGTAATTAGTATCTGGTTTTCCAGTGAAATTCTGTCAAAAGCAGGAAGATTGAATTTATGGCATGTAGCGTGGCATTTAATATAAATTTATATTCAATAATTAAATCTTGTCCCATGAGAAATAACACCAAAGAAAATGTTTGAAGGTCATGCCGGTGAAATCCAAGGCCTTACATGCAAGGAATAAAATGGCTTTTAAATGGGAATAGATGGTAGAATTTTTTCCCTTTTCCCCAAAGTCACCTAGGATCTTCTAGAATTTGAAGATCCCAGAACCTCGCTACACCAACGCTCAAAACGCGAAACCTGAAGATGTTTTCCAACTAATATTCAGATCTGCAAAACAAATAATAGACGCAAGGTCAAGATCCAACAAGTTTCCCAAGAATGAGCCAATTAACAATATTTTGCAAAATTGTAGCATAAGAACACATTAGAGAATTCGTTAAAACCCCAGCAAGCTAAAACAAAGAGTAAAGTTACAAATTTCACAACCCTAGTAATGTAGCTCCTTGGAATTTTAAAGAATACACAATTCTCTCTGAAATCAAGCAGTAATATGAGAATCAATAAACATTGCACAAATCTTGCCAACTTATTTCTATGAAAGTATTTATGATGGAATTCATTGAGAGTCTTGCAAACTGGATACATTTCATTGTAACACTGAAATGCAATGCTTCCAAATTGGAGAAGGCCAAAAGTAAGCAAAATCTTGATCTTTCTCTAAGCATTTAAATTATACACATTGGCTCCATCAGAGCTTCCTTGATTAGTTGGGACAGTTTTCCGAGTTGTAAGGCTCCACGAGAGTCTCATTTATTAGTTGGGAAAATTTTCCAAGCTGTAAGGCTCTGACACCATTATGTTATCAAATGAAAATGTGTGGATCGATACCATTTTCTGATAGAATGTTAAAAAATTAGACTAGCTACGAAATCTAGGACTTATCCCTGACCTCTAAGATGCTTTGATGCTGAGATGCATAGAGCACCCTTAGCAGTTCATCTAATGTGTGGATCGATACCATTTACTGATAGCATGTTAAAAAATTAGACAAGCCATGAAATCCAGGGCTTATCCATGGTCTCTAAGATGCTCTGTTGTTGAGATGCATAGGGCACCCTTAGCAATTCATCTAATGTGTGGATTTCTACCTCCAACATGTTCAAAATTTTGTAACATTCCCAAACAAAAAAAACTCTAAAATGTTGGATATTAAAGACTGCAATTTTCTATGGTTTTGTCCCATATTAATTTAATCATTTGAAATCAATATAAAGAAACAAAAGAAAAGAAAAATGTAGTTTATCCACATCCATTTTTGTGCCTTAATCATGAACAAGACCAAGGTCATGGGAAATATGTATAGAAAGAATATTTCATTTATTCTTGAGAACCAAATCAAAATAATCTTAACACCCTTCATCAAGGATTCAAGTTTACCGAACTTCAAGAATGCAAAGACAACAATGTTTATGGTTCAACTACTCATACTCCAGCCCAATACAATTTTACTCATACCATTCATATAAAAGTATCCATTAATTCCAACAATAAAAGCAATTTATATAGGGTATATTCACCTCATAGGACATGTTGATCTGCTTGAGTCTCTATTCACACCCCCTATCTTTGCAGACATTAAAGTGATAATGCTTGTAATATGCTTGTCTGCTCCTGGTCACATAAATCCGAACAGCAGCATGTGACTGTGGGTAATCTCACTGAATAGAAATCCATTAGACAACAGAGAAATATTTTGATGGGTATTCTCAGTTTTCAATCCAGTTATAAAACCCTCCTACGATTTTAGCCTTAAAAAGAAGGAAATTTTTTCTCGATTTTACAAAGATGGGTATGTACAGGTCTGCAGATCGATCTCCATAGAGTTATAATCATGATTGCTAGCTTGACCTTCCATCAAGAGAAATATCTATCTAGTGTTTGTTGGAATCCACAATAATAACTCAAACTTCAAGAAATGCTACCATCTTTGTAGATAGATATTTTACCCGATTTAACAGCCAGACTGGGTATTGCCCAAAATTATTCCAATTGCAAATATTTGGATATAGTGGAATGGTCGTTAGCTATATATTATGATATTCATTTCATTTTCACTCATATAATATGATATTGATTTCATTTTCACTCATATGCTACAAACCCTCTTGTTGAAGTTAATTGTCATAGAACCTACTATTGATGTTGTTGCTAAAAAGTTAACTGGGATTCCTAAACTTGTTCTACCACCGTCACATGATGACTAAGAAAATCAAGATAACAGTTGTGTTTGAAGATCATTTCTGAGAATTTTAAAGAGTAAGTAAACTCTCTCAACTAGAGAGCTTTAGTAGTTTGATTTTTTATCGTGTGGCTCTTTCAATGACGCCTTATCTCAGCACTGCTGCCATGGAAGAATTTTTGCAGAGAGTAATGTAAGTCCTAGACTGTACGATCCAGCAAGGATTTGTTTTTTCTCATGTTCATCTCTTGTTGAAATGGTATTATTCCTTCTTACCGGTGTGTACAAAATGAATCATGATTCTTCTCGAGGTAGTTTTACATGGAGGATCATTTGAAAAATAAATGAAAGTAACCCAAGTTGTCTCGATGTGATAACTCAATTAGATAAAGTCTCGATGCTACAACTTAATCAGATAAAGTGTGAACACAGGTATGTTTATATGAGTGCATAAAATATTCAATATCTTTTGGTATCATAAGAAACAACAATTAAAATATTCTGTCACATACCCTACCCTTTGAATTTGTAACTACAGTCCATTCTAGTCTACCTGAACATTTTTATCTAATGTGAAGAGTTGTTAGCCCGATGATCAAAAAGTTCCAACGGTGTATAGCTTCGTCAAATATTGACTAAATTTAATAGGACTGGAGGTCAATGCCATTCATTGTTCACTCTGTACACACCTTTAAGAAGACCTGATTCAGTAAAAACACAACTCAACAACATCATTGCAATTACAATTTAGTTATCACTTCCACTTGATTCCATAAACTCTTATCTTAATGCTACAGCTCATATTTTTCACATAACTGGCATCCCCAATTTTAGCCTACAACCAAGGCCATATAGGCTCGACCCCTTGTTGAACAATGTGTGTATGCATGCCAAGTGTTGGCGCTAGAATTAGCACTTGCACTACAGCAAGCGCCTGACTAGACACATCTTAAACTATAAAGGAATTTAATGATTTTTTTGTGAGATTGGTAGGTGGTACAAACTTTGATTCATTGAGAAGAGATTTTAGTCAAATCCACAGTTCTACTAATGAGGGTATTGTAACTTGATGTGGTAGCAAGTTGCAAGTTTGTAGTCTATGATGAGAGGAAATTGAAAGATGAGAGGAGAATTTAGTATAAATTGACAAAAGTAGAAGTTTCACAATATTCCATTGAGAGAAAGCTATTTCTAGTCTAACAATATTCTCACTTAAATATCATGAAGAATAATTATCATGAGTGATGCTCTTCCACTGTTATAACATATATTTTATCAAGAATTCTCACAGTGTGAGACTAAAAAAAACTGATAAAACACATAACATGCTTAAGAGACTAATAAAAACACATAACAGTATGATGATTTACAAATTGGAACTGGAAGAAAGGAAATATGGAAACACAAATAAAGTAGGCAATACACATAGCAAATTGGTAATAATTCCTTAGAAGTATTATTCCATTTCATTCACAACAAAAAAAATTACAGTTCATATAAGTCAAAATTCAAAAACCACCAACCAACAATAACTTCATATCAGTTTGGCATATATATACAAAATATGATACTGTCATCTTCCACATAAAAAGGTAAATCTGTTTCAAAATTCATTACAACCTCGTGCAAGAGGTGAGGCTTATCCCTTAATCTTAATTACAAAGTGCTACATTAAAAACAATAACAACATTAAGGCTGACAATTTGAAGTCAACCAACTTCATAAAAAGTGCAAACAACAGTAAAATGGTGTGTGGATTTTCCTTGAATGATGCCCGGTCCCTGGTAAAAACGTGCTGGTACTGAGAGAAGTGGTAGAAAACTATTTGAGAGAAATTATGTTGTTGTTCCGTTGTTCCTTTCCCTTTTTTCGTTGAATACCCTTTGTAATGGTGCAAAAACTTGAAAATTTTGGATAGAATGATGAAGGTTCATTTTATGAGAAATTACAAAGAAAATCATTTGAAACAGGTTTAAGTGATAGAGGAGACATGGAGCGTAATAAATGACAAGAGAGAAGGGGGGGGGGACCTAGCGAAGAAGTGGGACCAATCGCAGATCACGCATCGGAAGTTTTATTGTGAAATGCGGGAAGTTAAATGTTTAAAACGGAAAAGTGCGATGTGCAATGAGGGTGGAGGTGATGTGCCATAGGAATGGGACTGATCACAGATCCTACATCGGAAGTTTTATAAACATACATATGTGTGCAATCAACATCGTTTATCAAAATTTTAAACAAAACCGAAATTGCTCCCAGAAAATATGCATTCACGCGGAATTGTGGTTCTTGGGCCCCATAATCAGTTGACCAATAGGAAGCAATCACAAATCGGTTGCCCGCAAATTTAACTTTACACTGATAACAGCTAAACGATGAACTCTGTGATTTGTGAAATCACACTGGTGTGCTACGCCGATACATGTCCCTCGCCTCATTGCATCGCAAATCGCTTAACATACCATGTGAAGCTTTAACGATAAACTTTAAAAACTGTGATTTGCGAAGTTGCCCCATGTGCACTTTAATCTCCACCGTTGATCTGCGCCCAGATCTGACGGTCTTCCTTGCTTTCCCCTTAGCCTTATCGCATCGCAAATCACTTAACATACCATGCGATTTGACTTAAGGATGAAACTTAAAAATTGCGCTTTGCGAAGTTGCCCCATGTGCGCTTTAATCTCAATCATCGATCTGCTCCCCTTTGGATCTGCGATTAGATCATGGTCGTTCGTTCTTTTTGCATGTGGTTATTCCCCGTTGCTTCATTCCTTAGTCTATTTCCCAGCCAGCTTCCTTTAAATATTATCTGCTGCTCTTCTCCAATCTCCCACTTTGTTGGTTTAGTTGTTTTCTTCTGGCTGCGCTTTGATTTTAAGGAACTCTGGTTGCCATGAAGCCTTAATTTGCCTGCTTCGAAAATTGATTACCTGTTTACCCATAGCCTCTTTTATGAGATAACCAAAATCTCAGTGAAATAGCTGCGCTTTTCACTGTGTGGAATATATGACTTCCATTTCTGAGAAATAGTTGCCTTTTACTTTATTATTGTTTTGACAATGAATTTGCAACAAAGGTAGCTACTATTCCATACTAGATGACTGTAATTTTATTTCCCAAACATCAACTAACCTTCAACACTAACATAAACCAAAACAGATATTTTAACTTACTATGGGACTCTAAAACACTATGACACCTATTCACTTAAAACCACCTTGATGTTGGTACTTTTTAACTTTTATTGGAAATGACTGAAACTTTAGACATGGACTAGGACTCTATAAAAATTTGAAAACAGTAGTACAATGGCAATTACACCATTAACATTTTCAGTGCTAACAGTGGCTCCTATTAGGGAATAATTCCTCCCTATGAGGCTTCAAGGAATGTAGACTCAGTGCCTCAAAAACTCTTGAAACTTAGAAGACTTCTTAAAAATAGAGAATAGGATTGACCATTGACATACTGGACTCAAGACTGACCATTAATATAGACATAAGTACCATTGGGCATGGATTTTATTGACACATCACACCGGATATTTACAATGGAGTGACTCAACTGACATACTAAATAAAGAACCTTTTAAGAAAATGACCATTGACTGGGCCTCTAGTCAGTTGATCATCATCCAGATGTTTGAGCAAAAAAATATTTTTCTCCAAAACTTCAGCAATTCTAAATGGCCCAAACCACATATTGTCAAACTTACCATGCTTTCCATGTTCTTCTCTCCTAGCATCCCAACACAACACCAAATCATTCTCCTGAAACAACTGCTGATTTACTTTAGCTTGATACTTTTGAACTTTTTCCAACATTTATTCTCTGATTTGGTGTGCCTCTGTCAACTATAGCATTCTTCTTTGGACTGGGTTTTCATGATCAACTTCATCTTGTAGGAAATTTATCATAGGAAGAGCTAATTGCAAAGGCATTAAAACATATGTACCATATACAAGCTAAAATGGAGACACTCCCATTTATTTTTTACCACTTACTCTATCTGTCCACAAAGCATGTATCAACTGAGTGTACCAATTCCTATTTTTCTTAGTAATCCTTACCAAAATTTTATTGGATGACTCAACCAATCCATTACCTTGAGGGTAATAAGGCATGGAATGAGTCAATTCAATCCCATATTGCTGACAAAAGTTGTACATCTTAGCAGACTTAAAGGCCATTGCATTTTCATTTACTAATTTATGTGGACAACCAACTCTTGAAATAATATTTTCCAACAGAAATTTAATAATTACCATATTAGTAACATTTCTGGTGGGTACAACTTTAATCCATTTACTGAAATAGTCGGTAGCTGTAAGAATCCTTCTATGTTCTCCTAATGAAGGTGGATGAATTTCACAGATGAAGTCTATCCCCCACTGCTGGAAAAGAACATCTGCTGAAATAGGAATAAGAGCTAATGGTAGCAATTTCTGTTTAGCAGCAAATTTCTGACATTCGACACTGCTCCTAACTTTGGCAAAGACATCAGAGAAAAGAGTTGGCTAATAATAGCCAACTCTTAAGATTTTTTTTGTAGTAGCTCTCCAATATAAATGCCCTCCACACACTCTCGCATATATCTCTGTCACAATCTCCTGGGATTCTACTTCATCTACACATCTTAAAAAGACTCCAACATGATATTTCCAGTAAATATGGTCTTCCAAAATGCAATACTTCACAACTCTCAGTTTAAAAGCTCTTCTTTTAGATTTCTCCATTTCAGGTGGATAGTTGAAATTTAATAAGAAGTAAACTATATCCGTGTACCAATCTGAATTAAATATTTTAGGATAATTAGCAATACCTTCTCCATCTTCTCCTTCAACTACCTCTACATTCATATTTAAAGCTTTGCAGTTAGATTTAGCCATCAATTGATCGAAGCCCTGACCCTTCATCAATTCAGTTGGTTTGATTTCAACATCAAATTCCAAAATCTTGGTCAGCCATCATCCTCTCCTTCCATCTGTATCTAGCTACAACAACACATCTTTAAGCGTGATATCAAGCACAAAGAAAATATTTTTGAATGCAGCACATCAACTCGAAAAGACTTCAAAGCCTTAACTAGTGCACATGCTTATTTTTCAGTCAAGCTATACTTTAATTCAACATCCCTTAAATCACGACTGAAAAATGAAATTGGCTACTCCAACCCTCCTTATTCTTATGTAGTAAGACATTTGCAATTATTTCTTCTCAAGCATATGAAAAATCATAAACTCCTTTTCAAAATCAGGACTAATAAAAACTAGTGCTTAAGTCAAAGTGGATTTAATTGTTGAAAAAATAATTATTTTCTTCATCTCGCCACTTAAATTCTACATCTTTTTTCAGCAAAACATTTATATGTTTCATCAGCTCTGCAAAGTTAGGAACAAAACGCCTCAGAAAATTGATTTTCCCTAAAAATGACTGCAATTCCTTCTTATTTCTGGGAAAACCAATCTTTTGAAAAGCTTCTACTCTTCCTGGATCAATACAAATGCCACTTTCTGTTACAATATGTCCCAATAACTTACCTTCTTGGATAGCAAAAGACCACTTTTTTAGGTTTAAGGACAAACCAAACTTTATGCATTTGTCAAAAACTTGCTTCAGATGTTTCAAGTGGTATTCATCAGATTTTGAATATATTGTGATGTCATCCAAATAGATGACCACAAATATATCATTTTCTCTCGCAAAGACAATATTCATTGCCCTTTGAAAGGTTGCACCTGCGTTCATCAAACCAAATGGAATTTGTTGTACATGAATGTGCCCCAGGGTGTGGTAATGTTGTCTTTTTTCTATCTTGCCTGTCAACTGAAATCTGATTATAGCCTGAAAAGCCATCAATCATTGACAGTCTTTTGGATCCTACAACCTTCTGCAAGATATAATCCATCTTGGGCAGTGGATAGTTATCTTTCAAGGAGCACTGGTTCAAGTTATGAAAATAAACAAAAATCCTTATTTCTCCATTCTTTTTCCGGACTGGGACTATATTAGCTACCCAGTTAAAAAATCTCAAAGGCAGAATAATATTTTCTTCCCATAATTTTTTGATTTATTTCTCAATGATTGGAAGCAGCATGGGATTGATGTGTATAATTTTTTGTGCTACGGGATTTGCATATGTTTTCAAATGTATCTTGTGCTCCATTATACTCTTATAATAAGTTTTCAACTCACTATAAGACCATACATATATATCAGCAAATTCCTTCAGCAGTTTGATATATTTTGTTCTGGTTTCTAGAGGAAGGAATTTGGACACTTTGACTAATCTTGGCTGATCTTTTGTACCAATGTTACACTCTATTGTACTCTCTCCATCATTCTTGCTTTCAGGCTTGAGAAAAACATCATTATTATCAAACATTCTTTCTAAAGGAACCAAACCCTTAGGAATAAAGTTAATTTTCAGATCTATAATGTTTTTGCCAGCCATAGTTTTCTTAAAAGGGCTGTTATTTTGGTTTTCAACAATTTCCTGCTCATCATCAATTTGTGTGTCTACCAACTCTTGTACAAACTCCAAAAATATCAGAATCTCCCTGTCATATTCAAATACTTGTCAGTGCTTGATGTTATCAGGAATTTAAGGTCTATTTTTTATTTGAACATCATAAACTTCCTTGACATCTAGAGGATCTTTGAAATTACTAGCAGCAATAGCTATTGAATCAACGATTTGATTTTATTCTTGAGTGACAAAATGTATATGAAATGTTGAAAAGTAATGTTCAATCAAATCCCATACTTCATTTCTATAATTCTTCAATTTGAAAATTTTCACTTGGTAACTATTTCCCACTTGCTTAATCACCAACTCTGAATCACCAAAGACAATTAGTTGTTCTGCTCCCAAATATTTCGCTCCCTTCATACCCAGCAAAAGTGCTTCATACTTAGTATTGTTGTTAGTGGTAGAAAATTGCAGTTTGTATGATATGGTTACCTCCTGCTGAGTAGGATAAATGAGGATTACACCAGATCCCGATCCTTCTCTTGAAGAAGCTCCGTCAAAGTACAATTTCCAGATCTGTCCTCCTTCTGAATGCTACTCATTTGTACCTTGATAGTGTTGTTTTTCACTTATTTCAGGTTGGTAATCATTATCATCGGCAACAAGGTGCAGAATTGATGACCCCAATTCCTTTTCTTCACCATATATGGGATGGTTTGATCGATTGTCTTG
Source organism: Pinus albicaulis (assembly GCA_034641835.2). Taxonomy (NCBI): domain Eukaryota; kingdom Viridiplantae; phylum Streptophyta; class Pinopsida; order Pinales; family Pinaceae; genus Pinus; species Pinus albicaulis. Next base: position 417,566,606 of record CM076579.1, on the reverse strand, counting down.
ATCACTAATGATGTAGGACATTTGAGTTTCCCTATACATCCTTCTGAATTCCCCTCCAAATATTGGGATAGTAGCATATGACATGTCCATCTAAAGGGTACCTCCCAATTTCTTAGACCAAGATCTGGAATTTAACGTCCCAAATCTAGAAGGAATGTCAGCAACCACAATGTCCATCACTAAGCTCTTCATAGGTATCTAGGTAAGGGAAACAACCAAATCCTTAATCACTCCTAGACACTTGAATTTTTTGGATTCAAAGGTGTAAAGGTCATGATATTTCTTGGTGATCTCTAACCCCAATTCATCCATTACTTTCTTTGGCATGATATTGTGGGAAGCTCTAGAATCTAATAGACAATTATGCGGCAATATGTCATGTATATTGAGTGATAGGTAGAAAGGAGGAGATTTATCATCATTTTGGTCTTGGACATGAAAGCCTTGCTAAATGGTGGGATGCTCATCCTCAAGGTTGATTGAATCATGGGCGAGAGGAGGCTACAACAGACTCTTAAACGACTCTTTATATGCTGGATTTTTCAATAATTCCAGGAGTGGAACTGGAATTTTGATTTTATTCAAATCAAATTTGAAACTGAAATAAATTGGAACTAATTATTTATTCTTTGCAGTAATTTTAACAATTGGGGCAAAATTTTGAGGTGGAGGAACCTCATTTACCTTGGCCTTCTGTTTAGTAGCTTGTTTATCTGAATCTGATTTTTGTTGAGGCTACTAAACAGGACCTTTTGACCTCAAAGGGTAATTTATGTTTTGAACTTCTTGTTGTTTTTTATCATTCTGTGCATAAATTTGAGAATTCATATCGTCAGAAAACAAACAAATTCTTGATCTATCTTCATATTCCTGCAATTTCAAACATGTTGACTATGAAGTTTCTCCCAAATGGTTTATTTCTTCATTTTCTTCCTCATTTCCTTGTTGTTGTTCTTCAGCAAAATTATGCAAAGGAGGTTGAACATTTTGATCATCAGCATTCCTCCTTGGGCACTATAGGATTTGTTGATTTCTATTAGCTTCGTTTTTATTGGCTCTAGCAGCTGGTTTATTTTCTACCTCTAATTTTGACATCTTAGAGGCAAGTTCCTTGATCAAATTGGACATTTGATCTATCTTTTATTCTTCTGAAAGAGATTTGGAAGAAGGATTTTATTCTTTCATCTTTGTTTTGTCTTTTTCCGCCTTTTCTTCCTCCATTTTTAATTTATTAGAAGCCATGAGATTAGACTGTACTCCAATTTCAGCCTCTTGCATAGCTGTCAATTTTTGTGCTCTTTCAGCCCTCAACCATAAGGAAAATTCGGAATCTAAAGCATTTGCAAAATTTATCATAGTTGTGGTTTCAATGGGTTTAATCTCTTCAGGAATTTTCTGATAAATCTTATTAAACCTCTTAGTAAAATCAGCTAAAGACTCATCTACCTTTTTCTTCAGAGTTCCAAATTTTGTAAGATAATATACATAGTCTTTCCTATTGCCCCAATGCTTCACAAATATCTCTTCTAATTCATCAATTCTTTTAATTGAATTTGAAGCCAAAATTCTAAACCATTTTTGAGCTTCACCATCCAAACTCTAAACAAACTGTCTTGACCAGACATCTGCACGTTCAATATGTTGATTGTCAGCATAAATATAGAAAGCCACTAAATGTTCCTCGACAGAAACTCCTTCTCCCTCCCCGGTGTATTTTGGAAGATATTTCAAGTAATCTCCTTGGGGAAGTGCATGCATGTGTTGAGGGATAACAAGTGGTACATATCTTGCAGCCACTATCTGTTGCATCCTTGTAAGGGCAGGTTGAGCCATATTTTTCTAATGTATAGTTGATGTAGCAGTTTGAGAAATAGGAATTAAAATTGGTGAATTTTGATTCTGATTTAGGATAGTAGAAAATTGGGGGTCTTGAGATGATTTTTCAAGCTTTGGAACTGAGAAGAGTGGGTTTTCAAAAAGATGAACAGAGGATGTCTTGAATTCTCCTTCAGTAGAAGAATCAGAATCTAAAGTTGTGTCATGAGGGGATGGATTTAATTCAGCTTTATTTTTCTGATCAAGGAAATTAGATAATTTAAAGGTAAGACCTTCGAGTACATTTTTTTCAAGTGGATGAGAAGAAGATGCCCCAATAGCTAGATTTGGAGAGAAAGGAAAATATTCTTACCGAGGGGTGACAAGGGACTGGTATTCAGGATGAGTCTGAAGGAAATTTAAAATAGTCTTGAAGTCTTCTTCAGTCAAAATATCCCTATCAAGAAAGGGTGCAATAGCCAATACTTGTTCTAATTCAACTTTAGTCAGCAAAAACTCTTCTGACTTCTTTTCAACACTTAGAAATTCAGTTTCTCCTTCTTTAACTAGAACAATACTTATTTCAGATTTAATAGGTGATGAGTAAGAAAAACCTTCAACTGAGCCTAGGTTAACAACATCCACTTTATTTTCTAGAGGAGTAGCTTCAAATTGAGATTTTTTAGCAAATTTTTTTGAAACTAAAACCCCTTAGATTCTAAAGTAGTTAGAGGTACCTTTTTCTTTGGAACATACTTTTTGTGTAACTTCTTCATTGACTGAGATGTGGCTTCAACTTATTTTTGTTTTCCTTTAGCATATTTTGATGATTTTCTCTAGGTCGGCAACTGGGGTCATAGTTGGAAATCTCTGATTCCTCTTGTAGAAGGAGGTCTTGAAACCCCTTTTCCTCTTTGTGGAGTTACCAGGTGAACAAATTTGCAGTCTTATTTAGGTCACCAATTCTTGTTCACCATCAAGAACTGATTTAAATAAAAAATTCATAATAATAGACTCAGGAGAATACTTTGTTACAAGGCCTTCATCTCCTGGTAGATGCACCAAAATATGTTGGCGTTGGAATCAACACTTGGACTGCAGCAAGTGCCTAACCATACACATCTTAAACTATAAAGAAATTTAATGATTTTTTTTGTGAGATTGGTAGGTGGCACAAACTTTGATTCACTAAAAAAAGATTTCAGTCAAATCCAAAGTTCGACTAATGAGGGTATTGTAACTTGATGTGGTAGCAAGGTGCAAGTTTGTAGTCTATGATGAGAGGAAATTGAAAGATGAGAGGAGAATCAATAGGTCTGTAAAACAGAAATCTACTGATTTAGTAGAAATTGAAAAAGGTAGCAGTTTGACAATATTCCATTAAGAGAAAGTTATTTCTAGTCTGATAATATTCTCAGTTAAATATCATGAAGAATAACTATCATGAGTGATGCTCTTCCACTGTTATAACATATATTTTATCAGGAATGCTCACTGTGTGAGACTAACAAAAACTAACAAAACACATAACATGCTTAAGAGACTACTAAAAACACATAATAGTATGATGATTTGCAAACTAGAACTAGAAGAAAGGAGATATGGAAACACAAATAAAGTATACAGTACACACAACAAATTGGTAATAAGTCATTAGTATTATTCCATTTCATTCACAAAAAAAATTATAGTTCATATAAGTCAAAATTCAATAACCACCAACCAACACCGACTTCATATCAGTTTGGCATATATATACAAAATATGATACTGTCATATTCCACAGAAAAGGAAAATCTGTTTCAAAAGTCATTACAATCTTGTGCAAGAGGTGAGGCTTATCCCTTAATCTTAATTACAAAGTGTTACATTAAAAACAATAACAACATTAAGGATGACAATTTGAAGTGTTTTTTATGATGTGGAAGTTTTATGGGAAGACTCCTCTTCTGTTCTGGTACAACCAACTCCATAATAAGTGAAAACATTAGTAAAATGGTGTGTAGATATTCCTTGAATGCTTCTCGGTGCCTGGCAAAAACGTGACGGTACTGAGAGTAGTGGTAGAAAACTGTTTGAGAAAATTTTTGTCGTTGTTTCACTATCGTTTCCCTTTTTTGGTTGAAGACCCTTTGTAATGGTGGAAAACCTTAAACTTTTCGATAGAATGAGAGAGGTTCTTTTTATGAGAAATTACAAATAAAATCCTTTGAAACAGGTTTAGTTGATAGAGGAGACATGGAGTGGAATAAATGATAAGTGACGAGGGGTGGTGACATGGCGAAGAAGTGGGATGGATCACAGATCACACATCGGAAGTTTTATTGTGAAATGCAGGAAGTTAAATGTTGAAAATGGCAAAGTGCGATGTGTGATGAGGGTGGAGGTGACGTGGCAGAGAAATGGGACGGATCGTAGATCCTGCATCAGAAATTTTATAAACATACATATGTGTGTAACCAACAATGTTTATCGGAACTTTAAACAAAACTGTAATTTCTCCCAACAATATGCATTCACGCGGAATTGTGGTTCTTGGGCTCCACAACCAGTTGACCAATAGGCAGCAATCACAAATCGGCCGCCTGAAATTTTAACTTTACACTGATAACAGATAAACCATAAACTTTGTGATTTGCGAAATTGTGCTAGTGCGCTATGCCGACACATGTCCCTCGCCTCATCGCATCGCAAATTGCTTAGCATACCATACAAAGCGTTAACGATAAAGTTTAAAACTGTTATTTGCAAAGTTGCCCCATGTGCGCTTTAATCTCCACTATTGATATGCGCCCAGATCTGACGGTCTTCCTTGTTTATCCCTTAGCCTTATTGCATCGCAAATCACTTAACATACCATCCGATTTGACTTAATGATAAAACTTAAAAACTGGTCATTGTGAAGTTGCCCCATCTACGCTTTAATCTTAGCCATCGGTCTGCTCCTCTTTGGATCTACGACTAGATCATGGTCATTTATTCTTTTTTCATGCATTTTTTCCTTGTTGATTCATTTCTTAGTCTATTTCCTGGCCAACTTCCTTTAAATATTATATGGTACTCTTCTCCGGATCTCCCACTTTGTTGGTTTAGCTGTTTTCTTCCAGTTGTGATTTGATTCTAAAGAAATCTGGTTGCCACGAAGCCTTAATTTTCCTGCTTTGAAAATTGATTACCTATTTACCCGTAGCCTATTTTCTGAGATAGCCAAAATCTCAGTCAAATAGTTGCGCTTTTCACTGTGTGGAATATATGACTTCCATTTCTGAGAAATAGTTGCCTTTTACTGTATTATTTTTTTGACAATGAATTTGCAACAAAGGTAGCTATTATTCCAGACTAAATGACTGCAATTTTATCACCCAAACATCAACTGACCTTCAACACTAACATAAGCCAAAACAAAGATTTTAACTTATTTTGGGACTCTAAAACACTATGACTCCTATTCACTTAAATTCACCTTGATGTTGGGACTTTTTAACTTTTGTTGGAAATCACATAAACTTTGGAAACGGACTAGGACACAATAAAAATTTGAAAAAAATAATACAATGGTGATTACACCATTAACATTTTTAGTGCTAACACCAAGGATGAATGTTTGTTTCAGTAATGATTGTTTAAGATGCATGTGTATTTAAAACCAATTATGTTCCTCTTTTACACAGTCCCTCCCTACTAAGGTAGAATTTCCAAGAATCCAATATTTACTTGATAACACGAGAGAAACCAAGTATTTACCTAATCAACATCAGGGAAAACATCATTTACCCATAATAATTATTTTTTTCAAAAAACTAAATATTAATTGAGTCTCACCTTGAATATAATATGAAATGAAATAAAGAGGAATAATATCTATAATATTTTAACATAACAAGAAAGAAAAATAGAGCAATGACATGTTTAACAGAAATAGCTGAGCAGAATCGGTTACCCTGTTGCAAGATCTAGAGAAAGTTTTAGCCAATAGGTACACCCGGTGGGAACAAAGTGATTATAACCGCATTTTATGCACTTTTGACAGATCAAATATTCCCAGTGTTAAATGTCATGTATGCATTCAATGCTGTTGTGGATGGAAAATATGTTGAAATGGTTATAGACCTAACCATGTCCTTCGGGTCTATATCTCTCTTTAATATACTGCATGAATTGCCTCATAGTGCAATCCATAACCTCTTCAATATAGTTTTCATTGTGTGATTATTTCCTTTGCAATGTTTTCCTTCTTGGCAACTGTCAGGACACAAAATATGCAGTCCAGATGTTATGTAATGAAGGTATTGGGTACGTAGCAATTGTGGAGAGGAAAGTGTTAATTTATACCCTAAGTAAGCCTCAGACAACACTTTGATTAGATATGCTCCAGTTGTAGAGCCTTATGATCCCATGGTAGTTCGTGCCCTGTTTAGCAGTCTCCTAATCCTTTGTAAGCCCCTATGTTTGTAGACTTTGATGGAGATCAGATGGTTGTCCATGTACCTTTCTCTTTGGAAGCTAAAAAAAAATCTCATTTACTCATGTTTTATGAGGAAAATATATTTTAGCATTTTTAATTACCCAAGTTAGAATGAGAATGAAGATGAAACCATTTCAAGTTTTTTGATCCCATAACCTGCAACAACAGGCAACACCATGGCCCATCATAGCTACACTTCAGTTAGCCATGACAGCACTCTGCACAAGCAGATGTAAGAACTAGCTGAAAGTCATTAAAGTGATTTAAAAAAATAAAAATAAAAATTGGATGCCCATGTGGGCCCTCCCATGATGGCAACGTGCCTCACCTCCATCTCCATAACATATCATGCATGCAAGGCACTAAACCATGCCACCTAACATTGTATCATGCTAATGTGTCTAATAACCTACCAAATTTGAAACTGCAACCATTATGAGGTTTAAAGAGCTATCTATTCTTAAAATGGTTGCTTCTCTAGCTTCGGCTTCATCGGGTTTCTCTCTCCCTTTATTCTTCAAGCAAGCGCATCAAAACCCGAAAAGGGATACCACTCAAAACACATACAGCTTATCAACCTACCGAAAGGCAAAAGGGAGATAAGGCACTGGAGTAAATTGAGGAAGGATCGATAACTAGCAACAAGGTGAGACCAATAACAGTGAATCCCAATTTGGACACAAGTAGCATGTTGACATTTTTGGAGTGTTGGGGTAGCATCGGATGTGCTCTAGCTCCTAAAATTTGTGGAGGGACTATAGTACATGAGATCTCCAAGACCAAGAAAGGGATTTGAGAAATTCCATCATGTTTAAGAGATATTTAACTAATTAATATTTTTAATTAAGGATCTCAAGGCTAACTTAGGAAAATTAAAAGATTAAATTTAATTAAATTAAACATGTGACGAAAATGACTTAAGTCACACGAATCAAGATTTCTTTTAATCGTAGTCATTGATTCAAGAATAGATCACGGCCGTTGGTTTCCCAATAAGAAAATTATAAAGGAAAGGATTGGGGTTAGTTGGAGATTACACATAGTGGCAGAGAACTGAGACTAAGTTGGAATTCTAGGGCGTGGTTTGCTAAGAATTTCCAAAAGTGTTTCAGCTGCAGCAAGGGGCAGTATTGGTGAGAGGGATGGTTTGATCCCAGGCCAAGAGTACAACCAAGGTAGAGAGGCAGCATACCAGAGCAGTATAGAGGCAACAGGGGTCACATAGTCCAGCAAAAGCGATGTAGAGGCAGTGCAGAGGCAGCAAGGGCCACACAGGGATGACACAGAGCCAGCCAGGGCAGCACAGGGGCAGTGTAACCTAGTCTAGGGTGACGCAGACCTTTCATGATCTACGCAAGGGCTAACGTAGGCCAGTCAGGCTGACACAAAGGACTTCAGAGCGGCGTTGGGGTTTCTGGTGGGAAAGAAAGGGCTCGAATTCATAATTCCTCGCTGAGGGTTGAATCAGCCATATTTTTTGTCTCCGAATATAGAGGTATTTCTTGTCGTGGTTATTTAGCTATTGCGTTAACTAGTTTAGTGCCCATAAATGTTGTACTCAGATTCGCATAATAATAAAAACACTTTAGTAGCCAGAAGACTGGTTTTCCCGCATTGGGTCTTTCCGGTGACATTTGTCCAGAAACTCCTTGTGTGTCACTTTGCCATTGTCCATGTATTCAATTTATATCTGTACATGTAGGATATTGATGCATTTACTTTGATGTTAATGCTGGATATTTCACATTAATAACTTAATGTAAGTAAGAGAAGTAAATATGAAAATTAAAAGTAGGGTTTCTGCTTGAGATATTTATAAATTTTCACATGGTATCAGAGCAATTGTAGATCTAGCCTGGATCTCCAGCAAGAATACTGAAGAATATTTGCGGCAGAAAGCAGAAGAGAAAGCAGTAGCAACCGCAGAAAATTGGACCAGAGAAGGTAGCGCAATAGTAGAAGGAAGCAGAACCAAGCAGAGGCGAGAGTGGGCCAATCTCCATGCATATCCACGCAGGCCCACACACTTACTGTGCAGAGGCAACACAGAAGTTGTGCTGAGACTATATGCTCACGCAAAGGCCATCCGAGGTGACGTAGTCCAGAAGTTGATTGATGATTCAGAGTGTCGGAAGCCGAGCTGTAGAGCTTCAGTAGTTGTTGTTGGGGTTAAAATTATGCCGGTGCATAATTTAGCCTAACATAAGTTGACTAAGAGCAGGAGGAGAACAACATCTCAGAATATTTCCATCCAAAGAAGTCTGAAGATCAATCAGAGAATCAAAGAGAGATAATTAATTTTTTATTTGGTAGAATTCCAAGAGAGGGAGTCAATTGTCAGAGGGAGCAGAGGGTGCCTTTCTTGCCCAGGACCCTAGATCCAAGTCTCTATCATAGAGAGGATGAGTCGTTCTAGCACATTTTCTGAGTAGATGGTACCCCATGGACTATGTGATCAGGATAGGTTGGATGGCTTGTCCAACTTTGCATTTTGGAAGGTCGGGATCCTAGTAGTCATTGAGAAATACGGCTTGAGGGAGAATGCAGAGAAAGTCTTGGCCACACTGACCGATGCTCTTCTCCTAAAGAATCATGAAGAAGTCACGGTACATGCCAAGTACTTCATTATGGATAGGGTCAAAGATCATGTGGTCCCACATGTAGCTGAGAAGGAAATGACTCATGAGATGTGGGTGGCTCTAACCACACTGTATTAAGGAAGATCTGTCCAGAGGAATATGCTTCTCGAGAACCAGTTGAGGTTGTTCATGATGGCCAAGGGATAAGAGATCGACCCTTTCCATTCCAGACTAAAATCGATCAGGGATCAACTAACTGGCATGGGGGTAAAGGCGGAGGATGATGTCATGGTAAGGACTGCTCTCAATGCAGTCACAGAGGACTGGGAAACTTTTTTCTAAAGTCTCCTAGGCAGAGCAGACCTTCCCCATTGGGACAATATGTGGGAAAATCCTCCGACAAGAAGAAATCTGTCAGATCACCAAGAGACATACAACACCGAGTCAAGTAAAGTAAAGAAGGAAGAAGAGGAAGATGCAGCTTTAGAATCAAAGAGGCAGCAAGGGAGAAAGAAGCATGATCTGTCAAAGATCAAGTGTTTCCAGTATAGCGAACTAAGACATTTCGCCAGCAATTGTCCTTAGAAGAAGCACAAGGAAGATTCTAGTTCCAAGGCTTTTGTGGTGGATGATGGCTCTGAAGATGATGTAGCCATAAGCACTCATGAACCACAGAAGTGGGGTGATATTTATCTGTAGAGAAGCTATAGAGTGGAGGCAGGATCCTTAAGTAGCCCAACTCTTGGATCACATACGCATTATGGGAGCCTTAAGAAGGTAGCGGGACAAGTGGAACAGTGGGTGCAGAGAATCACAGATGGATCAGAGGCAGGGCTAGATGCTAAGAGGAAGCAGCGCAGTGCAGATGCAACAACAGCGTAGCAACAACAATGCAGAGGGGTTGATGTGACTTCAGTAGCACAAAGCAAGCTTGCTTATGCAGTGCAGAGCTGCAACAGTGCAGAGGCTTCAGGAGGACAGTGCAGCGCAGAAGCAGCATAAGGGACTTCAGAGAAAAGGCAACGTAAAGGAGGTCTTCTTACACAGTGTAGATATATAGCAGTGCAGAAGCCTCCATATGGCAGCACAGAGCAGTAGCCTATGGAGCTTCAGTGATGAAGATGCAACCCAATTGACTTATCTATTAACGATTGGGCGGGAGTGTTTTTAGTTGCTTCTCTCAGCAACTAGTTGCAGTGCATTAGTGGGCAGCACGACGCAACACTTTGAGAGGGAGTTGCAGTACAGATGTGGAAATGGAAGTGGTAGCGTCATGGGCAGCAGTACGGGAGAGCATCAAAAACGCAGTGATGAAGAGCAGTAGGCTAAGCATCAACACAGTGACCCACACCAGATACAAGTGCAAAACTTCGAGGTGAAGTGTTGTGCTTGAGCACATTCCTCGCTAAGGGGGAGTGTTGAGATTTTTGGAGTGTTGGGGTAGCATCGGTTTGATCTAGCTCCCAAACTTTGTGGAGGGACTAGATTACATGAGATCTCCAAGATTCATAAAGGGATTTTAGAAATTCCATCATGTCTAAGAGATATTTAATTAATTAATCTTTTTAATTAAGGACCTTAAGTCTAACTTAGGAAAATTAAATATGTGATGAAAATGACTTAAGTCACACGGGTCAAGCTTTATTTTAATCTTAGCCGTCGATTCAAGAATAGATCACGACCGTTGGTTTCCCAACGAGAAAAATATAAAGGAAAGGCTTGGGGTCAGTTGGAGAACACACATTGTGGCAGATCACTGAGACTAAGCTACAATTCTAGGGTGTGGTTTGCTAAGAATTTCCTGAAGTGTTTCAGCTGCAGCGAGGTGCAGTATTGGCGAGAGGGATTGTTTGATCCTATTCCAAGAGTACTACTTAGGTAGAGAGGCAGCATACCAGAGCAGCACAGAAGTAGTAGGGGCTACGCAGTCCAACAGAGGCCATGCAGAGGCAGCAAGGGCCACGTAGGGCTGACGCAGAGCCAGCCAAGGCAGCATAGGGGCAGCATAACCCAGTATGGGGTAACACAATCCCTTCCTGATCAGCGCAGGGGCTGACGCAAAGGGCTTCAGAGTAGGGCTGGGGTTTCCAGTGGGCCAAAAAGGGCTCGAATTCATAATTCCCCGCTAAGGGTTGTATCAGCCATATTTTCTGTCTCTGAAGATAGAGGTATTGCTTGCCATGGTTATTTCTCTGTCATGTTAACCAGTTTGGTGCCCATAAATGTTATACTCAGATTTTGCATAATAATAAAAATCCTCCAACGGCCAGAAGACCAGTTGTCCCACATTGGGTTTTTTCAGGGACAATTGTCCAAAAAATCCTTGTGTGTCACTTTGTCATTGTGCATGTATTCAATTTAGATATGTATGTGTAGGTTGTTGATATATTTACTTCGATTTTAATGCTGAAAATTTCACATTAATAACTTAATGTAAGTAGGAGAAGTAAATATTAAAATTAACAGTAGGTTTTATGTTTCAGATATTCAGAAATTTTCACACAGCAATCGTCAAAGTACGACAATGGTGATTCAAACCAATATGGAAGTGAGAAATCGTTAAGGGGTTGGAAGAATTGCAGTTAGACCTACAACTACTACCTATTTAATACCCTCTAGAAACTACTCCAACTTACTTATGATTCCCCAATCTTAGAGCGATTTGATAACCTAATTCCGACCATCGGGAGATCGAGGGTTTTAAGGCAAAACTCATTGTATTTGTGAGGGAAGCTCAAGGTTGTCTTACCAGATTAAAAAAAAAAATAGAAGGAAGGGAAACACATGAAGGGGCACTGAAACCGCTCCCATCCTGCCATCCATAGAGATGGATCAACTTAGTGGGGGTGATCAGGTGCAATCCACGGGGACATATGAACTTAGTGGGGGTGATGAGGTGCACACTTATATGATGTGAAAGCTCCAACCTTGTGAATTTTCCCATCCTTTCAACCGGCCAGCGAGAGGAAGCAAGCGTGAAACCATACTAATGAGAATGAAAACAGGGGCACTAGAGCTCGGGGATTCATGGAACTCAAATAGTCAATATCTCAGTAACTAGAAGGTATGTTGTGGTCTTAGATGTTGATTCTACCGAGGAATAAATAGCTTGATAAATTGGGACTAAAGTAGATTCAGATATATGACAACGAATTCTTAGCTTATTCCCATTGTACGACCACTCCAAGGTCTGTAACTTTTCTTCCTGGTTCAAGGTAGGTCTCCTTATCCTTTTTAGATTCAATTTCGGTGTCCGACCTATTTCTATCCTAATCCAAGCGTCCTCTTGTTGCCTTTCTAAAGTCATTCTTATTCTGCCACCTGAAATATCATGTCTTCCACCATCCAGCCATTAGTAATTGCTTTCCCAATCCAGAAAGAAGTGGTTTTAGCCTCTAATTTTATGTTTCTTGCCACACCTTCACTACTATAAACAACCCCAAGAAGCGTCTAGAGAGATGGAGTCACTCACCCAATGTTAGCAGGTCTTATGGTTTAGGTACTACATCTCGCCCAACTATTTAGCTAGAGAGACATATATTGATGTATAGCATGGGTGGATTTATAGTTATTCTTGCCTCAAACCATATTTCTTGGTTACTTCAATACACCCCAAGCTGCACTAATCAGGCTAAAGCCCCAACCTATGCTAAGGTTCACGCCCCCTTTTTCCACATATTGATCTTTGGCATACACGAAACCTTGCCCCAGCCACATTGGACCAAAAGGACAAGCCACCTAGGTCTGGACACTAGCTAATTATCTTCTAGCCATCGTTCACCTTATCCTCATTCGGATATTGTATGAGCCCATTTTAGTATTTGTTTTAGTGCCTGCACCTGCTTGTTGCCCCTTTTAACGGCCTATGCCTTTCCTCCTGTTGCCTTATACGCCTTACATGCTAGTGAATCTACTCACTATGAATCCACAACTGTTGAATCTGGAACAGGATATGCAAACACGACATTGTCGGGAGCACATACTAGGGTTTTCCATTGTATCTATCGACTCACCCTATGGCCCACCAACACGAAAAGCCATGCCTCTGCAACCCCATCGCCGTGCGCACAGGTAATTTGTGTTGGTTTCAGTTTTAATACAAGTTTTTTCCTCTAGTAGTAGAGTGTTGGGATTCAAAGTCTATTCTATAGCTTGCAAATTCTCCATAGCTTACAGAGTCTCAAGATTCAAGATTCATACTTTGATCTATATCTTGCAGAGCTAAAGGCAAAGAGAGTTGCAGCCTCACTCTTTGAACAAAGCTTCAAAAGGGGAAAAACATAGCTTTAAAAAAGATAAACATAGCTTCAATTAGGGATAAATAGGGGATTGGAAACTGCGGAAATCCTACACATATGTTATCATGCTCACAACTCCTGACACGACAAAGTTTGGGTGATACGACAACGTTTTGGGTTACAAGTCAACGTTTGGGTTACGAGATCATATATGCTATGCATATTTTCTTGAATAAACCACACATAAAATTTAATAAGGGAAAGTAATTTAATAAGGGAAACTAATGTTATCATTAGTTTGCAACCCTTATACACACACACACACACACATATATATATAACATACTATCTATTCTTTTGGCTTCCCTGCCTCGAGAAGAAGCCAATAAGATGACGAATAACACTATTGGTTCTCGAAAATAAATCATAAATTTTATTGGTTGATAACATTTGAACATCTTTAAAATTTAGTTTACATGCAACAAGAACTAATGCGAACTAATGTTAAAGCTACAATTTCAATTACTGTAGTCTCGTCGTGCCTGCGGAAGGGACTAATAAAGATTATGGTATTTTTTTTATTGGTTTTCATTTGATTTTAAGAATTCAAAAAATGAATCTATTCAGACGAAATATATCTATTACAAATTGTTTTCAAACATATTGACTATTTATTATAAATTTATTTGATCCACATGGTTTATGATGTCATTTAATTTGATATTTATACTGGTTAATAAAAAAAGAATCATAATGATTAACAAAATAAACTTCGGTTCATAAAAATGTCCTCTTAGGAGCATGAAAAGACCATTTCATCTATAGTGAAAACGAATTCGAATATATATTATTTAGAAAATAAATTACATCAGTTGTACATATGGACGCACCAAACACGGTCTACCCAACATGTGACTTACCACCACACGCGGTCTACATAACATGTGACTTATCACCAAAAGGGCTAAGGCAACGAACATTGAGGGGAACATGTGTGATTTTCCCACATTGAGGGAGCATGCGACTTTTCCATTAAAATTAAGTGTTAGGCCACAAAAAATTGTAAAAGGATAATATTTAATTACTAGTTTGAATTAAATAATTACAAAATATTTAATTTAATTTATGTATAATATTATTTGAATTGAAATTTTAAGATTTTATTTTCCATTTTTATAACTTTATTTAATGATTTTTTTAGTTGATGTAAACACAATTAAATGAACCTAAATTATGAATGAGGTAAGAACTACTCATAAAATTATTACAACAGTTTAATGAAGCATGTAATCTTGTATTATGTAAAAATAATTATTATATTGTGTCATTCAAAGATTTAGTTGTTGCATATTTGTTTCTTATCTTTTTATTTATATTTTTTACAAATTAAAAATTAAAAAATAAATTATATTTTTTTATTAAAAACTACAATATCAACTACTATATTGTGTCATTCAAAAGTTTAGAAAAAATTAAAATTAAATATATATATATATATCAACTACTATATTGTGTCATTTAAAGGTTTAGTTGTTGCATATTTGTTTCTTACATTCCCATTAAAATAATAATAATAATAATAATATATAAAATAAAATTATATATATATATATATATATATATATATATATATATTAAAAACTACAATATCAACTATGCTACCATGTTGCCTATACTTTCATGATATTATATGATAGTTTGATTTAGTTACATCAAATGATAAAAGAGTTTGTATTTATTTTATTAATTAAATAAAAGGTTTATTAAAAATAGAAACATGTTTTACAAATAATTAATTTCTTCTTTATAAATTATTATCTGCATTTTATAGATTTTTGAAAGTATGTGGGATTAATAGAATTAAAATGATGGTGGAGGTGGGTGATTTTAGATAATGTTTACACACTTGGAGAACATTAAGGCTAGCCAAACATCTCGAAAAGCATTCAATAATATTCTATAATTAATTATTGATAAAACCTTTGTAGAGTCTACATTTTACAATAAGAAATCAAAAGTTCATTTTATGAACCAATCACATTTCAAAAAATATATATATATTTTTTTCAGGTTAAAAAATAAACATATCCCATTTTAAAATTAAACCGTAGATATAGTAAAGGTCAAACAAAGTTAGATTAATAATGGTGGAACGAGCAATTGATCACTAAATCTCGCAACATATATGTATGTATTTCCTACCTAGTCAAACTTTGTTTCCTACTTAAATATATTTGATATTTTATGGGAGAATAAAATGGATAAATGTTGTCGTTGATCCAACTATTCGTTGCATCCTAGTTGGACGATATGAGTTGCAATTTGTTATTATTGACACCCACAATTACATCGATCTCGAAATTGGAAAAATATTTTAGTGCATCTCCCTTTGCTTGAAAATCCCCATTTATCTTAATTATTGTTTTTCAAAGTTACAACTTGTCCTGACCAACCATACCTTGATAAACATATATTTTCGTTCAAATTTTTTTTTGCAACTTAAGAATTATCAAAGATTAGAACAAACCCTGAAATTTTTCACTTCTGAATTTTACATGAAAGCCAAAGACCACCATTGTTTGAGGATTGCAAACATTGTATAACCTTTCCAGCTTCTGCTTCAGTTCAGAGTTTACACATTTCATAACACATTAATTATATTATTCAGTACAAAAAATAGACCATAAGAGAGCAGAGAAAATTTGCATGTGTGTTTCATGGATTGATCTTCTTCATTAAAAATACCCCAAAACTTATACCTTTGAAACAATTGGTTTTCCAGAACATCAATCATCTTTGTGCATAAAACAACATAAGACTAACTTCAAATTTCAGAACAAATTAATTGACCAACAATATCACCATGAAAAGATAAATCTGTTAACTATGAACTTTGTGGTGTGAATAGTAATCGTTTTTTCCTCTATAGGCACCATTGATGTTTTCTCACTTTAGTCTATGATGTTGTCTACAACCGAATCTAGTACAATAACATTATAGCAATGCGAACTAGAAAACAATTACATTAACAAAGTAATGACCTCCAATACCTTGGTAGAAAGTGACAATTGCACAAAATTAGGCTAAATGGACTATTGGTCATTATGTTGTAATGCAAGTTTCATTCCACGATGTGAAGGTATCACCTCTCGGAATTATGGCAGAGAATTTTCCAATAAGACTCAGATATATGGTGTTGTTCTTACAACAAAAAAATCAAAATTTTTTCCATTCAAATGTTTACAAATTATTATTTTTTAATTATAATAAAAAAACACATTATTTATTTCTAAAATTTAACATTAAATTCTGCATAAATCAAAAGTAATTTAATAATAATCAATCTACAAATCAAATCTTTAAAATTAATAAAATAATAATATTTAAAACATATTTTATTAAAAACATAAAAAAATAAATGAGAAAGAACATAAATGTGTGAGCCATCATATAAAATAAAATATTAATAAAATCATATATACAATCATATATGTAAATAAACATGATGATTATAAATAATTTTAAAAACAATTTAAAAAATTACAAACTTTTTATTAATAAATTGAATATTTAATTAAAATACATTAAAAGAATTTATTAAGAAAAATTACATTCACTATTTGTAACCCTGAGACATGCTATCCTTAACAAAGTACATGTATCAAAATTCCAATTTAGAAAAGGGATTTATTAAAATAAATAAAAATTCGTACTATAATAATATTAAATGTATTATGAATATAAAAATTTCATGTATTATGAATATAAAAATTTCATGAAATTTTTATAATAATTATAAATGTAGATATATTTAATTAGTATTCAAAACTATTTAATATTTTAAAAATAAATTTTAAATTTTAAAAACATTAAAATATATATTTAATTATTAATAATTTATAAATTTAAACCAAAGAACATATATTAGAATGAAAGCATGGGAAATTCTAGAGTATTTTTTTAAATTCTATGGATAGTAAGTTAGATAAACTTTAGGCTTGATTACACATCGCAACCATACTATATGACACAACCCAAAGTTCAAAGTTATAACATATAATCAGCGAAGTTAGCTACCAGGTCAGTGCGATGGTAAAAAAAAGGCTTATATGCCAACAGTGATGCCATCGATTGGTTGGTATTACAATTATGGTTTGGAGTATTTTTCACATGGTGGGTTGCCAGGAGTTGATGTCACAGTTTGTGCAGTCGAGGTTGCTAACCGTCAGCGCACCGTTCACATGTAACCATAACACTTCATGTCACCACTGGCGCTGAACACACAAAATAGCGGAACTTTCAAAGGGAAGGGTTCCGCTAACCCAACCCACAACCTACCACATGTCACCGCCCGTAAACCCAAATCAGGTGCAACCGGTGGGAAAATGTGAGATCAACAAAGGTAAATGTGCGACGTGGTGGAAATTTGGCCAAGTACGGGGGTCACTGTCGCAATTAAGGAGGAGACAATTTGCCTCCTTTCTGACAATAATCTTGCTTTCACCGGGCAAAAATGTCGCCTCATGACGTCGAAAAAGGCACAATTTGTCACCTAAGGGCAAAAAAAGGGAAAATTGTAGAGTGAACAGCACATAAACTTTGGGAGATGATATCTTTTGTAGTTTTTGGCCTTTTTGGGAGCAGAAAGAGGCTAAACAAGGGTTTTTGACAGTTCTGAAGCCATTGGATCTATCATTGAAGCCATTTTAGCACTATAACTTTATGTAAACACCATTTTTTGAGCATAATGAAAGAGGCCCAACCATTGGAAGCTAGACCAGGAGATGTAGCCCAGGAGCGGTGAACTCCCTCATCATTTGTTGTATTATATTTGCTATTATGGTGATGTTGTCTCATGTTTCCTGCAAAAACTAAAATTTGAATTCATATTTATGTGCTTAAGAAATTTACTTAAGAGGCTTAAAAACCTAATTTAATCACTTGCAAAATTTACATGATCCTCAAACACATTCACATACAAATCAGTTTGGTATCAGAGCATAGGTTTTATTTTTTGTTGTGAGGGTTTAAGTGTTTGCAAGTGTTTATGATACTTACAGGGTTGAATTTCAAGAGAGGAGAAGGAAAGATTGTGGTTGCAACTCCTCAAGTTAGGTCAAGGACAAGGAGGGTAAGCTTGCAATAATCTCCACCACAAATTTCAACTCAAATTGCAGATGAAGCTTTAGCAAGTATAGCACATGAAGGAGAGCCTAACAATATTTCAGAGGTTGAAAAATATTTCAGGAAAGAATTCTTTGATACGACACAAATGGTGAAATTTCTCTATGAGGAGAGAAACACAAGGTTGTAAGGTGAGAGCTCCAATCCTTCAAAGGGAGATAAGTCTTCAAAAGGATATGAAGGATACGGGGACAAGACTCCAAAAGGTAATGGAGGGAAAGGTGACAAACCACCTTTGACACCACCATTCTCTTCATGTCCATCCTCACCACCATTTTTACCATCATCTTCTTCCAAAACAATCCCTTCACAAACACCTCCACATTCTCCAAAAGGTCATGGTAAAACTCCATTTCTAAAGCTTGACATAAATTTTGATTTGCCTATGTATGATGGAGAGGTAAATGCTGAAATATTAGATAATTGGGTTCGTCAACTTGAAGTGTATTACAGGATACAAAGGATCAAGGATGATGACACCAAGATTCAGCTTGCTTCACTAATATTGAAGAGTGCAACACTTATTGGTGGGAAGCCGAAAGTGAAGAGGACATGAAGAAACATGGTAAGGTCTTAACCTCTTTGAGTGATTTTGTTGCTGCCTTGAGAAGAAAATTTTATCCATTAGCATACATGCATAAATCTATAATGGACTAGAAAAACTTTATAAAATGAAAAGGAAAAAGTGTGCAAAGTTATACTCAATAATTTAGGAGAAGAGCACTAATGTTGGGTGTAGATTTGACATCTCAACAAACTTTGTTGAAATACATTGGAGATTTGCATAGTTACCTAAGACATTAAATTCTCATGTTTAATCCTTTAAGTTTAGATGAAGTTTGTGTACAGGCCACACATCTAAAGGCAAGAGGGAAACATGTTTCAGATGAGACAAGTGAGAATAGATTTGAGTATGGAGAAAAACGAAAGGGTAAGTTCAAGGGGAAAGGAAAGAAGAATGCATCCATAAATTTGGAGAAATATAAACTCAAATGCAGAGATTATTCCAAAGATGGACATGATGAAGATCATTGTTGGAAACTTCATTCGGAAATGAGACCCAAGAAGTTGAAAAACAAGGAGAAGGAGAAGACAACTGCAACAATACAACATGATTTAGGTTTTGATTTCGGAGATGAAACAAAGATCGCAACGATGGGTTGGAAAGGTAAGGACATAGAAAGTAATATTTCTTCAATTTGCCTTAATGATACTATAGATGAAGAAACAATAATTGAGCTTTTCCATATTATATTTGTTTCAAAACATACCAATATTAACACATTGTTTGATAGTGGCTCACAAGCAAATCTTATTTCAGAAGAGATTGTCAAGAAGTTAAATTTAGAGACCATTCCACATCCTAGACCCTATCCTTTAGGATGGGTATGTAAGAATGAAAAATTTTAGGTTACAAGGAGGTGCATCCTTAGATTTGTAATCACTGAAAACTTTCTTGATGAAGTTGAACTTGAAGTAATTATGCTTGATATTTGTGGTAAAGTTTTTGGAATCCCATATATTTATGATAGGAAAGCAATATTTCATCACCATGAGAATAAGTATCACTTGTTAAATAATGGGATGGAGTACATTGTTAGAGCGCATAGTAAGAATATGAGTTTGTCTCGTATGAATGTTGGACAAATGAAGATAATTGTGAATGCTAGTCAAATATGCTTTGTTAATGTTTAAGCATGAATATGTTGTGAATGAGGCCTTTCAAGAAAATGCATCAAATAAAAAATCTGATTTCATTGAGGTTGTTAATAGTTGTGATAAGATGTTTCAGGATTCTAACATGTTTCCTTCTAAAAGAGGTAAACAAGATGAGGTAAAATTGCAGCAACAAGCATCATTGTTGAATAGTGATGTGAACAAGATTCCAGTGCTAGAGAGTGCAAAGTTCAAAGAGCAAGTGCTAAAGAAATTTGAAAAAGAGGGAATTGGGTCCAAAAGTTCTTCTTGTGTGTTTCAAAAAGTGTTGTCTTTGAAATGGGATGTTTCATGGTGATGGCAACCACATTTGGACAAGATTTGGGCCAAGTGCAAGGCTAGGCATGTCAAGCATCGTCATGTCGACAATGTTCAAGGTGAGAAGAATTTGAAGTTGTTTAAGCTTTCTTTGATTAACGATCGAGGAGGGAATGTGTTTGTTCCTTAAAGGATAGTTTTTTGTTCTGCATATTCTAGGAAATTGCAGCAAGATGGTATCTATAACAGCAAGTCGAGGTCTCCAAAGTCAATGAAAATTAACAGTTTTCATGAAAAGCTCAAAATGTCGCATTCAAGCAATTTTCAATGGATAGACACTGGAAGGGTGAGGGATTTGTGCCCTCATCTATTTTTTAATGGATAAAGATCTTTTGAAGGTCCACAAACTTCCACTAGGAAGGAATGATCCGGTGGATAAATTTTATGCTCAATATTGAAAGTTATTAGAATGATTCAGAACCTAAACGACCCCATGGATCTCATCGTTTTGAATTTGGCACAACTTATTTTGCGAAAAACCAACGTCGTATGCTCCTGTAATCAAGTTTTGCTCGTTTCTGGAAACAACAATTTTTTTCGGTTTTTTGGTGTAGGGCTACACAGTCAGAAGTCTGTACTGTTAACTGGACCCTGACTATGCATGTTGACTGTGTCTCTTTGGCCTATCTCTATTTTCCATTTGTTAGTTTATTATTGGCTTCGGAATGAAGGAATATGATTTTTTTATGGTTGGTGTGAAGTGGACCAACCAGGAGGCACCACATGGGCCAACCAGAGGCTACCACATGGCCTCCTGGTGGCCACCAAAATTTTGGTAAGGCTGAACAACATCCCAGGGAGTCGAACGCGTGACCTTCGTTATGCCAATAAATCCTCATACCATCTCTGCTATTCATGGTTCTTAAGCTCATAAGTCTTAACCATTATTTAAATTTTCTCATAAATGTCATCATGGTTGGGACAGGGGTTAACCCCCGACCTTGGTCCATAGACCATGGTTACGGGCTAAATCCGACCCCAGAATATGTTTTATATTACAAACCCATTACATAAGTTTATAACCAAATTCTGGCATGGTATGTAATCAAAGGAGATTTTTATGGCATAAACCACATTGGAACCATACTATATGACACAACCCAAAGTTCAACGTTATAACATATAATCGATGGAGTTAACCACTAGGTCAATGTGACGATTAAACAAAGGCAAATTCACATGTCAAGGTTAGGGTATATGCCAACAGTGATGCCACTGGTTGGTTGGTGTTACAATTACAATTTGGAGCATTATTCACATGGCGGGTTGCCAGGGGTTGATGTCACAGTTTGTGTAGTCTGGGTTGTTAACTGTCGGCGCACCATTCACATGTAACCATAACACTCATGTCACCACCGGCACCAAACGCACAGAAGGGTAGCGGAACCTGTCGAAGGCAGGGTTCTGCTAACCTAACCCACAACCTACCACAATTCACCTCCCCCAAACCCATGTAAGGTGCAACCGGTGGGAAAATGCGAGATCAATGGCGGTAAATGTGCGACATGGCAAAAATTTGGCTGGGTACGGGGGTCACCGACGCCATTAAGGAGGCAACAATTTTCCTCCTTACTGATGGGAATCCTGCTGGTGTCGGGCCAAAATGTCACCCACAATGCTGAAAAAGGCGCAATTTGTCACCTAAGGTCGAAAAAAGGGGAATTTGTAGAACAAATAGTAGAGAAACTTTAGGAGATGATACCTTTTGCAGTTTTTTGCCTTTTTTGGAGAATAAAGAGGCTAGACATGGGATTTTGACAGTTTTGAAGCCATTGGAGCTATCATCATAGCAATATAACTTGTTGTAAACACCATTTTTTTAGCATAATGAAAGAGGCCCAACCATTGGAACCTGGACCAGGAGATGTAGCCCAGGAGGGGAGAACTCCTTAATCATTTGTTGTATTGTATTTGTTGTTATGGTGATGTTGTCTCATGTTTCCTGCAAAAAATAAACTTTTAATTCATGTTTATGTGCTTAATAATTTGACATAAGAGGCTTAAAAACCTAATTTAATCACTTGAAAATTTTAAATAATCCTCAAGCACTTTGACATACACATTAAATGTTTCCAAAGGAAAGATCAAACCAAGCCTTCTTCAATATTTCATGGCAGTATCTTGCCATTCAATACCCTGCATCATATTGTAATAACCACATAACTATCAGTGCATAAATAAATATAATAATATACAAGTTATATTACCTTGTTGTGCCAAGCACATTGACCTGTAACTGAACACACGTCATCCATATGTACCAAACATCAAAGCAACATATCTATCAATTCAAAATCAACTTTTAACAAGACTGACAACCATGTCATAATCAACAATCAACTCACATTCATCGGTCATAATACATAATGCTACCACTATCACCTACTTACACTCAATTATATAACAGATATCTCAGAACATATGTGTTAGCATAACCATCTTAAAACAATATCATTTCTTCATGAAATCTTATAAACACATACTCATATCATGCGATTAGTCAAACATTCAAACAAACTATAAACATACCATGTTAGATAAATCAACTAGATGACATAATGGAAACCAAACACTCAACACTATATAGATGACATAATTAAACAATAAAGAATCAAGTACACAACACAAGAAAACTCATACCTTAATGTATCTCAGGGCCTGAGGCTATCTTGTCTCCACAATCAATCCAGATTAGCACAATATAACTTCACAGCATATCAACTCAAATCCTAAATAAGGTCATGATATCCATAATATTAACTGGATAACATGTTCACATCATAGACTCATAAACAATTGTCATTCATGCATAATAATCACATATGCACAATCAGCCTAGATTAGTACAACACAATATCACAAATATATCGACTCATACATGAATGCAATAACCCTAGCCATCAAGTTACTAGCATATAACAACAACAAGATATATATCATGCTCATCAACAACATGTAACCTAATAATCAAACTAACTATCATACAAAAACAACAAGTTAACCCATGACATGCTTGTCAACACTATCTGTCATAAACAACAATAGAAATGCATACCACCACAGGTTGCTATCATTCATGACTATCCGACACATGTACATATAACCACACTAATCAACTAGCATCTATAATGTATGTAACCATAACATCAATAGAATGAAAAGGAATACTCTTAACCATAATGCATATGACTACGTCGATCAATAGCATTTTTCACATATATGTAACTTGTAACAATGATAGAATGAAAACATATATATGTAACCATTATAATGCTTAAAACAACCATGGAATCACATACATGCATGCCTGTATACAAACTTGTATAATGATCGATCTACCCCCAAATTCCATCATTGCAATGTCACTTTAATGATTTGTATCTCATTCTCTCATCCAACACATTAGCATCACCAACATACCAAATCATCATGATAGACTAACAACTTAATGAACTTATGCACAACACGTCAATAAAACCGGTACCAAACACCATATACGGCCATAACTGGCATGTATAACCAATCATGGATGAGCCAATACATGTTCAACATATGATATCCACAAAAAGCAAGCATACACCAATAACACCAAAGCATGACCAATATGTAATATATATACATAAACAAGCAATGCATATACAACATGTAACAATATGTAAGCAAGTGTGCATGCACAATACACAAGCATGAACAACACATACTCGATCATATACACATGACAACACACCATCAGTCCTTCCATGGCAACACCACTTCCACCATGGCCAATATAACATAGATGCAACAAGTACATACACTATAGGTGTGAGAAACACATAAGAAATCAAAAAAAGCATGACCAACACACCACCCATCCAGTCCAAGGGTTGAACCATGCTCGTGCCATATGGTATCGGATATCACACGAAGCATCATACCACCCAAGAGGAGGAAGTCACGACCATTCTCTGATACCACTTTGTGGTATCATATATCACACAAAGAGAACAGAAACCAAACACCACCCAAGGAAGGTGCAACCACGCTATGATACCATTCTGTAATACCCCCTTCTCACATATACCCAAGTAACCAACCCCGGGGTAAACATGCAATGAGAGGCTACTATAATGAGATTCACCCTCCTATGTGACCTTAAGAAAGTGTAACCAATAGAAAACACAACCTACAGACCTTGTACAACAACCACAACATCCCTAAGAGGTAACCCAACCATTTAGGGCTCTTAACCCTGGGTCACACTCAAATTTTGACCCCCTTTGAGCCATAGTTGCAGGAATAACACTACATTCCATGGGCTAGGAGGCTAAAGCCGCAGGAATAACACTGCATGCCAACATCTAGGGCCCCAAATGCTCAGTTATGTGCCTACAGCTCTAGGATTTGAGCTGCCTTTTTAGGCCCATAGCCCAGGTCACTGCCCAGAACTTCATGAAAACTTCAGGGATGATAAAGAACAATAGGACAATGATATGAAAGCAATCACATAAACGAGAACTCATATGGATCGCTCCTATCCATGACAGGAATTTTGTCAAACATGTCACAAACATTGAATCTAAGGTTGTAAACAATATATTTAAGCATAGGGGTCTCATACTTATATGAGAATCGATAAGAAGCATTTCTCCCTTACATCATTGGCTGGAATACAATCTATTTTACCATAGATACATTGTGCATTCATTTACAAGTAAAAACATGGATAGAACCATACGTCATCATTGATCAAATACATGCTTATAACCAACACAATAACCACATAAATACAATGGATACAACAACATTATAATCCACATAGAAACTAATATATTTGCATACCAAATACCCAAGGAATGAGCTCTTCATTACTGAATGCAAAAGGCAATTGGTTATGGGACTTCCATGTTCCACCCGACCATAGATTGGTTGATCCAAATCTCTCTTCGCCCAATCACCCCCGTGCCATATTCAAAGCATGAATGTGGGACTCAAACTGAAAGAACAACCAGGGCATCCTGAGGCTAAACAACCTCACCCTCATCAAATAGAAATCAAGCTTTACCATGCTCTACACCCGATCACTAGGCCAACTCAAGCATGGATATCACAAGATTCTCTCCACCTAAATTGTGAGGAATTTTCTTATCTCCTAGCCTTTCAAGATTTACCGCAACCCATAGTCTGAATCAGGGGTCATTAGGCCCTAAACCATGACATACTCTCTGAGATTTACCGTATATCCCAAACCTGAGATTCCTAGGCTTGAATGGAAAGCAAACCACCTCTTAAGATTTACTGCAATACAAACCCAGATTACTAGGCCCTAAACTGAGGCAACACATGAACCGGTTCTATATCATGTCATTTGGAGATCCACCTCACATAGCTTCGAATAAATCCGGAAATCCAGCTAAACCAAAACATGATAACTCCACAACACCATGAATATCCAGAAATGACAAGGCTAGGATGAAAACATTGTCATACCTGGAAAAAACCCATGCCAAGACAGAAAAGAACCACATGCAATACCATGCAAGCCAAATCTAGCAAGGAAATCATACATGCAAATCAATACCTGCCAAGAATCTTGTTCTGGTTTCTTGATTCATGCTCCTCCTTTCTTTCTTCCTCCTTCTTCTTGCTTTCTTTCCTTTCTTGCTCCAATGCCAAAGTGCTCCAAGAAACTTTGTGTCCAAGAGTGAGTGAGAGAGAGAGAGAATAATGAGAGAGCTCCAAAACTAAACTGACAAAATTTGAGCAAAAGCTTTCCAACATATCCTAAAAAGCCTTTTTATTAATGAGGCCTCTATTTTCTTTATTTTCCATTATTTCCTTTATTTTCCTCCTCACACGTAACCCATGACCTTTCACCTCCATTTTCTCCAATTTTCCATTATTTTCATAAATAAAATGCCAATTAATTCCTCATGCCTTTCCAAAGCCTTTTCCATTGCCTTGGCCAATTTCCTTTAGCCATAATAACCAAAATGAACACCCACTAGGATGTTTTGCCCAACATTAAACTTGGAAGAAGTGTCCCATAAACCACGGTTATTATCTTCAAATTTATTACATGGAATTTTCACTAGGGTTGTTACAGTTGCGTTGATCAGCAAGACCAAAAATAATGTACAGTTGTACAGGATCATGAATAGTCATTAATAAAATTTTAAAAAGTCATTCCCTGGAAATGGCGCCAAAAGAATGTTGGTTCCAAAATCGTTCCTTAGTTAGAACAATATAAGAACGCATTCACTAAGGATTTTGAAATCCTCCCGCTCTAGGTGTCTTAGGCTGACCTCCTATACACCACAGGGGGTATCCCTGGTTATAACTATATAATTTTTAAAATGCAAATATAATAGGGTCAGATAATAATCAAATGAGACGTTTTAGAAATAATATGTCTGTCACAAAAGAAATTTTAATCGCTAATAGATAATGAGGGATATAACTCATGCATCAAAGACAAACTCAAAAAACATTACAAATAAAAAGAAAATAAAGTCAGGTAAACATAGAACACGAACATAAATAAGACTATAAGTATTTGAGACAAAATGTTGACTCAATGATAATCAGTAAGAAGAATGCAACATGTGCAATTCGTATTTATTTCTTGAGTTAGTTCCACAATAACTAATGAACTCATAATAAATATCAAAGCCATCAAATTATGAATATCAACACGAGAGCATAATGAATTTAAGTTTCCTTTATATCCCAAACACGAAAATATCACAAGAATTACTGATAAAATAACACGTAATAGTTTGAAAATATGTAAAGAAAATGATTTCTCTTAGGCCTGCAGGGCCTGCAGGAAAGCTCCTAGAAACTATTCTTCAACCAGATGCTCAATATTTTAGTCACTCAATTCGATAATATATACTAGAACATCAAGGAAAATACTAGATGTGAAATAATTCTTGCATTTAGTGTGATTTAAACTTCTACAAATGCATACATATAAAATGTCTTTCTTTATGGCCTTCAACTTATAATGGAACTCTTCATTGGAAATCAACCATTTATCTTTTCCTGGAACGATGGGATGCCAAATCTACCTAAATAATTCCAATTGACCCTGAAATCCTCAATATCTCTAGATGCTTTGTCAAATTCTTCTCACATGATTTGCATTGCACTGCATTTTTCTTTCATCATACATAGGGAGAATACACAATCTTCCCTTGGAGGTATATTCATTTTAGTGAGATTTTCATCTTCCAGAGTGTTAATAAAATAAATGAGTGGGTCGATGTCCTTTAATCTTTATTCAAGCACCAAATCTATGCTTTTGGCCTCTAGATTGGTGCTCTTCATTAGCCCTTTTTCACAATAAAAAAGGATCTCTACATAGGCTCTAACTTTTGAGATTTTCTACTTAATTTCCCTCCAAATTTCCTATTTTACATGTATAAGGGCTTGTCTTCCTATGGTAGTCACCCTAATCACCTCTTGTAGGGATTTGACCTCGCCCTATTTCTCCTTGAGTGTATTTTGGATGTCTTCTATCATGGTGTTCTTTTGTTGCAGCAGTGTCTCCTCCCTCCTCTCGACTCGTTCCCTTTCTTGTCTAGCTTCTTCAAGTTCTTGTTCTAATTGGGAAACCTTTATGCACAATAACTTCAAGCCTTCATTTTATGACACTTGGGGGGTGGAAAGGGATTGATAAACCATAGCCTTGTATTCTGCAATTGTTTTGAGATGTTGCTCTATTTTTTCCAGGAATTCTTCTTTGAAAACTTACAGTTGTCTGTGTTTTCTCTTGAATTCTTCTTCGGGATTGAATTGAACATATTTTTTCATCTATTTTAGCTACTTATCAATCTATTCTCTACTCTCAAATTCTTGTATTAAAATATGAGGATCATAGTTAGGGATATTCATAATACTTTGCAAGCTTTTAATCTCCTTCTCGTTTTCCTCCAATAAATTTTTAAAAGGTCCAATTTCTTTATGCTAGCTAGCTTGATGAATCACCATGCCTTCGATCTCTTTTATCTGATTATCTTTGTTTCTTAGAGCTATTCGTGCAATATTCCATTGGTCGACACTTTTTCTAGCATAACTTGCATCTTTCTATTTCCATCTGTGGAGTCAAGTAATCGTTTGGCGATGATTTCCCTAGCTTTCCTATGCAAATTAATCATATCAAGATCTAAAATCTCTACCAAGTTAATCACCATAGAGGATGTATGAGAACCTAATAATTACTGATTCTCACCTAGTTTCGGTTAGATTTCCATGAGATTAAAAGTATTTGTTTCACAATTATCAAATTTGGATCAAGGACCTGAGTGATAGCTCAAATTTCAAAGTATTAAAAAGTGTATCGAACCTGAGCGACCGGATAGATCTCGTCTTCCTCATTCTAGCGCCGTGAATGGTTCGAAAAACTTACACCATATGAAGAAGTTATCACGATTTGAAAAGTCTAGTAAACTGTAATTTTTGACATTTGACTAGGGTTGACTAGGTTTTTGAAAAAGTTAAAAAAGAAGAGGAATATTTCAGGGAATATTCCTAGAATATTCCTTGAAATATTCCCTGGATTATTCCTTTCGGACGAATTGCAGGGTGACAAGTGTCGAATGGTTATTGGGCATACGGATTTGTGGACCAATAGGAAGGCGCCACGTGGCCATCCCTGAGGCTGCCACGTGGACCTTGAACTGCATAAATTTTTTTGGGACTCCGCGGGGTTCGACCATGGAACCTCCTGCCCACCAAGTCTGCGCCTTAACTGTTCTCTCTACTATTAGTTCTTAATTACTATAGCGCTTGGGTTATACTTAAGGTTTGAAGAATTTATAAGCGAGGGAGCAGAGGGGCCAGCCCCTCCCCATATGGCCTTAACCCCGGAACTAAGTGCCGATACAACCCGAAGGTTAAGCCTCCACCAACGGCTTACGATTTATCACATAGCATGGTTTAATGCAGCGGTTAATCCATCTGACAGTTTCTTTAACCCGCCTTTTAAACCAGATTTTGGTTCAATCAAACCACAATTCAAGCCTATGGTTCCGCTAACCTCCAACGTGACTACGGGATTTGGGGCATGTGCCCAACCACCAACCGTTAAATTAAGTGCTAATGGTATTTTCGGCAGTGAATCTTGGAGGCGCTCAGGCCAAATTTAGTGGAGTTGTTTTCGGTGTTACTGGGCAAAATTGATTATGCTCTATCTTGAGCATTATTCGACCATTTTGAGAGTGTGAATAGTCAATTTCAACTTTATTGGAAATTCCAGAGCCATTGGTGAGGGTCGCAGAGCCATCAGAGGACTTCTGAATGTGATTTTGCTTCAGAGAAGTTCTAGGGGCCATTAGGAGCCAACAGCAGAATGAGGCCTAGTCAGGGCAGCTAGAGGCCTTACTCAGGAAACCAATAGTCAATTTTGGATGTTTTAGACATTGTGGAGCCATTGGTGAGGTTTTCAAAGCCAACAGAGGACTTTTGAAGACCGAGATGCTACAGATAAGTTAAAAGGGCCACTAGGGCCACCAGGGGCCACCAGGAGAAGGAGGCCTATCCAAAGCAACTAGTAACCATTCTCACAAAACAATAGTCTGTTCTGAATATTTTTGACCTTCTGAATCCAATGGAGGTCTTTTCAGAAGCTTTTGAAGACTTCTGAAGGCCGAGATGCTTCATAGAAGTTTTTAGTGAGCCTAGAGCCACAAGGTACCACCAGGTGTTTGGGGCATAACCAGAGTAGTCAGAGGCCTTTTTCAGCAAGTGAATAGTCTATTATGACTATTTTGGAAATTATGAATCCAATGGAAGGATTTTAAGAACCATTTGGGGACTTGTAGAGCTGAATAAGCCACAAGTAAGTTTCAGGCAGCCCAGGGCCAGCAATGGTTGGAGGCCTAGATTGGGAAGCCAGAGCTCATTTGGAGCAAATGATCAGCCTATTTTGGATGTTTGATGTATGCTGGAGAAAGTAGGAAAGGTTCGAGACAGAAAAGGATTTCTTAGGGAGTTAGTGCCACAGAGAAACTCAGGGAAGCTTAAGGGCACCGACAAAAGAGGTCAAGTCTAAGGGAGCCGAGATCCATTTCCAGAGAGATAGCAGCCATTCCAGGGGTATGATGGTTTTATAAATTGGTTTAGTTCAGATAACCATTGGAGTTGAGTAGGATACTTGTAAAATAAAATTTTCCATCATGATCCCAAAGAGCTAAGTCAGTTGACAAAGGCTCAAGGAGACGTAACCCACGATATTCGGCTGAACTCCCTTACTAAATTTTTTGTTATGTGTTGATGCTTATTTTATGCACTTTATGGTTGTTGTACATGCTTAATATCATCAAATTTTTAATTCCTCACACTTAAAGCATTAAAAAAATTTTAAACACATACACCTGAATCAAGAATTCAATTCTGCATAGTCAAGTATAAGCTAGATATTAATTTGTTTAACTAAGTGGGAGGTGCTTGCATAGCATAACAAGTTATCCACCCATTTCAGATCAGGTGGTATTAGAGCACTAGGTTTCCTGCTTGACAGAGCACTAAGTTCTTTCTTGACAGAGCACTAGGTTGCTTATTTGACTTGAAAGGTGTTTAACAGTGCAAAGAATTTAACTGTTTGCAAATTGATTGATGCTTACAAGTTTGAGTTTGCTAGAGGTGAAGGGGAGCTACTGCTAGCTAAGTTCAGAAGAGGAAAAGAAGGGATAAGGTTGAAAGCATTCTCCTTACCCAAAGGACCTCAAGGAAACCCTTGAAGCACAAGAGGGATTATTTGCAAAAGGCTGCTTGAAGAAGAGATACAAGTTGCAGAAAAGAGCTTGAATCTACAACCAAATTGCTAAGAATCTTTGTCAATTATTTTTAAAGCTTTGTGAATTGTTGTTAAAGTTCTTTAGTTCATTTACATAATGATGACAACTTCATCAAGTGAGGTTTCTAAATCCTCCTTTACAAGACTCTTCGATTAAGAGATGAAGCGAGACTTCTACATCCTAAAGGATACGGTGCAAATTCTGTATGAAGATGGAAGAGAAAGCACTAGACTTCATGAGCAATTGGTTGCTATGAAGCAAGAGAAAGAAGGACTTCTTCAAAGAATGCATGAGATGGAGATGTAGCTCCATCAAGCCTAAGAGGCCTTAACCAAACACATGCTTGAAGCAGAGGTAAATCACTCAAATTTGTCTTCAAATTCCTCTTCAGATAGATGTGTAGGTTCATTTGAAAAACACACTAGAGGTATAGGGTCCAAATTGATGTTAAAAATGGGCTATGAAGGCAAGGATTTAGGCAAACATGCACAAGGCATGATTGATCCTATTTTTGTTGAGGAAAGGCCTAAGAAGTTTGGTCTAGGCTATGTTCAATCTTATGGCGAAAATTCCAAAGCCATGAAGGCATTTGAGACAAATCCAAGGAGAAATTTTGTTGCAAGTTCAAACCCACAAACATGCCAAGTTTGTTTTCAAGTTGAGTGCCATTGTTTGAAGCCTATGTTGCAGCAAGATGTTTGTAGACATGCAACTAATGGCGAGCAAGAGAGTTTTGACAGCTATCAAGACATGAACACTGATGTTGGTCTTCAAAAGAAAGTTGGAACCTCTTCAAGTTCATCTCCTTAAGAAGGTTAAAAATATGGACATTCAAAGCAATATTTGAGGTATAATTCTTCCCATAGTCAAGTTGATTATGTTTTTGTTAAGCATGGCAAATATGCATGCATGAATGGAAGAAAGAGTTGATGTTCCTATTGTGGTTTGTGTAACCATGAAGTTTCAAAATGCTGGAAGATATTGAAGGCATACAGGAAATAGTTGAAGCAAAGGCAACTTGCTCAAAAGGTGCAAAAGACTTGCACACATTGCCAGAAGAAGGGACATGTCATTGCCCAATGTTGGAAATTGCATCCAACCAATCATCCCAAGCATATGAAGCAAGAGGATAAGAAGACTAGCGAAACTGGAACCAAAGATTCCATCATTGATATGAAAACAGATGTTTCACAAGAAGAAGATTTTCAGTAGAAAAAATCGTCATGGAAGTGGCTTGGTAAGAAGTGGTTTGACTTCTTAACTTAGTAATACATAAATTCATTTGTACATATGAAAATTTCAGTCATGTATGCATGTATTCTGTTGGAAACTTACATTTATTTGAGCTACATTTGATCGATGATCAAGGAAGCAATGTTCAGCTACCTTCAATTGAAAATTTCTCGCCAGAAATTTCTGAATGAGTTCAAGGAAGATACAGTTCTTGACAGGAGGACAAGAGTATCAAAGAAGGAAAGTGTTGACTACCTTCGAGTTGGGGCTCAAAGGCACTAAGCCAAGCAAGGAAAAGTGTAAGGATGCTAAAAGGTGAGGGTGTTGTAATCTCATCTATTGAACAGGTAATCAGTCTTTTGGGGTCCAAAAGATTCCTAATGGGGAGGAGTGATCAGATTTGGATCAAGGACCTAAGTGATAGCTCAAATTTCAAAATGTTCGAAAGTGTGTAAAACTTAAGCTACCAGATAGATCTCTTCTACCTGATTCCGGCACCATGAACAGTTCGAAAAATCGACACCGTATGAAGAAGTTATTGTAATTCGAAAAGTCCAGTAAACTGCAATTTTTGACATTTGACTAGGGTTGACTGGGTTTTTGAAAAAAGTTTTAAAAAAAATTCCAGGGAATATTCCTAGAAATATTCCCTGGAATATTCCTTTCAGACAAATTTCAAGGTGACAAGTGTCAAATGGTTATTAGGCATACAGATTTGTGGACCAATAGGAAGGCGCCACATGGCCAACCCTGAGGCTGCCACGTGGCCCTTGAACTGCGTGTCAAAATTTTTGGGACTTCGCCGAGTTCGACCGTGGAACCTCCCGCCTACCAGGCCTGCACCTTAACTTTCTGCACTACGATTAGTTCTTAACTACTATAGCGCTTGGGTTATATTTAAGGTTTGAAAAATTCATAAGCGGGGGAGCGGAGGGGCCAGCCCCTCCCCATATGGCCTTAACCTCGGAACCAGGCGCCGATACAACCCGAAGGTTAAGCCTCCGCTAGTAGCTTGCGGTTTATCACATGGCATGGTTTAATGTGACGGTTAATCCATCTGACAATTTCGTTAACCCGCCTTTTAAACCAGAGTGCGGTTCAATCAAACCACAGTTTAAGCCTATGGTTCCGCTAAGCTCCAACGTGACCGCGGGATTCAAGGCATGTGCCCAACCACCAACCATTAAATTAAGTGCTAACTGTATTTTCGACAATGAATCTTGGAGGCGCGCCAAAATTGGCGCTCATGCCAAATTTAGTTGGTCTAACTGCAGTGGGCCCAAATTTAGTGGAGTTGTTTTAGGTGTTACTGGGCAAAATTGATTATGCTCTATCTTGAGAATTATTCGACCATTCTGAGAGTGTGAATAGTCAATTTTTACTTTCTTGGACATTCCAAAGCCATTGGCGAGGGTTGAAGAGCCATCAAAGGACTTCTGAGCATGAATTTTCTTCAGAGAAGTTCTAGGGTCCACTAGGGCCACCAGGGGCCAGCATCAGAATGAGGCCTAGCCAGGGCAGCTAGAGGCCTTACTCAGGAAACCAATAGTAAATTTTGGATGTTTCAAAAATTATGGAGCCATTGGTGAGGTTTTCAGAGCCAGCAGAGGACTTCTAAAGGCCGAGAAGCTACAGAGAAGTTCCAAGGGCCACGAGGGCCAACAAGGGCCAGAAGGAGAAGGAGGCCTATCCAGAGCAACCAGTAACCATTATCAACAAACCAATAGTCTATTATGACTATTTTTGGCCTTATGAATCAATGGAGGGATTTTCAGACGCTTTTGAAGACTTATAAATGCCGATATGCTTCAGAGAAGTTTTCAATAAGCCCGAGCCACAGTGTGCCACCAGGTGTTTGGGGCATAACCAGAGCAGCCAGAGGCCTTTTTCAACAAGTAAATAGTATATTTTGACTATTTTGGACATTATAAATCCAATGGAAGGATTTGTATAATCATTTGGAGACTTCTAGAGCCGAAGAAGCCACAGGGAAGTTTCGGGCAGCCCAAGGCCAACAGGGGTTAGAGGCCTAGATTGGTAAGCCAGAGCTCATTTGAAGCAAATGATCAGCCTATTTTGGATGTTTGATATATGATGGAGACATTAGTAAAGGTTTCAGGGACAAAAAATGATTTCTTAGGGAGTTAGTTCCACAGAGAAGCTCAGGGAAGCTTAAGGGCACCGACATAAGAGGTCAAGTCTAAGGGAGCTGAGATCCATTTTGAGATAGATAGCAGCCATTCCAGGGGTATGATGGTATTATAAACCCATTGGTTCAGTTCAAATAACCATTGGAGTTGAGTAGGATACTTGTAAAATAAAAATTCCCATCATAATCCCTAAGAGCCAAGTCAGTTAACAAAGGCTCAAGGAGATGTAACCCACGATATTCGGGTGAACTCCTTTATTAAATTTGTTGTTATGTGTTGATGCTTATTTTCTGCACTTTATGGTTGTTTTACATGCTTAATATCAACAAAAAAAAATGTTTAATTCCTCACACTTAAAGCAGTAAAACAATTTTAAACACATACACCTGAATCAAGAATTCAATTCCGCACAGTCAAGTATAAGCTAGATCTTAATTTGTTTAACTGAGTGGGAGGTGCTTGCAAACCATAACAAGTTATCCACCCATTTCAGATAAAAAAATAAGCAGAATAGATAAACCTTGGCCCAAATGTGGGGGCCATATCCTTAAGCATTGTTTCCTTTACTAACTAAGCCTCTTGTGGCAACAACTTTAATTATTTTCCCAATGCTTGCATTGAATTTCCTTCAACAAAATTGTGTTTGATATCCAAGGCTTGCGCCCTATAATCCTTAGGCCTAGTATCCTCAATTGTCCATTGCATTTCTTTATTTAATTTTTCAACCTACTATTCAAACACTTTAGTGTCTACATCGCCTTCTTTTATTTTCACGGGACACATTGCTTCTTTTGGACTCAAAACCTCAGACTTCCTCCTTGTCGCCAAACAAATACAGTTGGCGATGATTGTTCAGTATCTATTTCAAGAAATTTCATTTGAGTTGACACCAGAGCTTGGTCATTTGTTCCTTCATTCCCTGTTGGTATATGCGTAATCACTTGTATGTGACCACAAGACGACGAAAGGGTATTTTCCAACTTTTCTATTTTTGGATTACTCTCATGTGTGTATGCTGATAACCTTGCATTTTTTCTCAGTCTGAAAATAATTTCTAGTGGTTCATAGTGCAAGAATTCATCCTCCACTAAACCAATTGACAACATTTAATTTTTCATTGCATCTATAGCATTTTTGTTTTAGCGATTAAAGGCGGGATTGAGTATGGATAGCTAAAGAGTGCTCATTTTTCCTTTGATAAAAAATGCAAATCATTTACAATGTTTTTTTGACTAAGCACATTGTAAGAAAAAAGTAACAACAAAATATATTTGGGAAATTTGAAAGGTTCTCTTTTGAAAGCATATAAACGAATTAAAGAGAAATATTGATAGAGGAAATAACTTCCTATACTTTCCTCTTTAGTAAGTCTTAGGATTATTTTTTGTTCCTCATAAATCATGTCCGAGGCTACTATATATATATATATATATATATATATACCAAGTGTAAGAATTAGGCATGTGTCCTAGATAAATTAGATCGGTCCGTTGGTAAACTTCTTTTTCTAAATCACTTTCATCTTTAACGGTTGTGAGGATTTTGGTAGAAAAGAAGTATGTAGGGTAATTAAACAAGACCAAATGGAATAAGACCATGCAATGGTGACATGAGCTGAATGAAATAGAAGTGGAAAGGTCAATTGTAATACCTTTGACTAGGTATTTTGTAATTTATTATTTTCTAGTTAGGGTTCATGGTGATTAGCCGAATGGCTAGGAAAATAGACTCATCTATCTTCACATTTCCATCTAGCTCGAAAATGATAGATAAAAGGGACGTCAAGGTATGGTAAAGGAGCTTTAAATGATTGGTAAGAATAGGGAATTATAATTTTGAATTCGGGTTAGGGTAATCATTCTTGCATGTTTGGACCCGATACAAAGTGCCAACCATTGGATGAGTTTTTAATGAATAATCATGACACATTAGGGAAGAACTAAGATTTTATTTCCCATGCATATCTATGTGCAATGCAATGTTTTAGTGCATCAATTAAGCGTCAGATGGTTTGATCGTCGAAAAGGTGATAGAGACTTACGCTCATCGAGGAAAATAGGTCAGTTAAAATTTATGTAGGTTATGGACCGATGGGCCACTATGAGTCATTAATATTTTAGAAAGCGTGTTATTTGACATGAGATATGCACATTTGATAATACACTTATTTTAAATCTAAACATAAAATAGTGCATTTGTAAGACTTAGAGTTATTAGTTAGGGAGGTAGGATGGTAATTTTAGTTGATAACAGACTGTAGGTGATATATTAGGCATATTCCCTTCCTCGAATTCATCTCGTGTAGGAATGACATTTTTTAACCAATCTACCTATCATAATGGTAGGAAGTCCTTTATTTCTATTGTGCAGATAGTGTGGCTTGGTGCATCAATAGGTGAGAATGCTTTCTCGCATAAAAAGAAATTGAAGTGATGCATGGAATCCCAAGGACACTCTATTT
Organism: Pinus albicaulis; assembly: GCA_034641835.2. Lineage (NCBI taxonomy): Eukaryota > Viridiplantae > Streptophyta > Pinopsida > Pinales > Pinaceae > Pinus > Pinus albicaulis. Next base: position 417,529,666 of record CM076579.1, on the reverse strand, counting down.
ATGTCATGTCGTCCATAATATATTAATATGAGTCAAAAGTATTGTGTAATGGTGATATAGGTTGTGGGAGGTCATGAGGATGGGATTGGGACCTAGTGGTGTTGGTTGATAAACAAGAGAACCAATTTTTTTTTGTTGTTTTAGAACTTGACGATGTTGACAATGTGAAGATTGGATGGGTTTGCACAGTCAGTGGTGGTAATACCTTTGCAATGGATGAATTTGTCTCAATGCTAAGAAATGATGAGTAGACATCACGAATCATGGTTCCTGCTGCTGAGGAAATGAATCATATGTGGTTTTTTGTGTCATGAGAACTAGGTGGTGGCATAATTTCCATGATGGTGGCTTGAGGATGAGTGGGAGAAGGTTCTAAGATAATGTTTACATCCTAGGAGTCAAGGCATCTTTCTCTATGTGAGGATGGTGTTCAAGGATTACCTGAAATGGGTGGTGTCATATGTTATTTGTCCAAATGTTTGCAACATAGGACATCTGTCTGAACTATGAAAATTTTCAGTACAAATGTTGCATTTGTATACTACACATAATCTAGGTTCTTTGTGAATGTAATAAATGATGCGTGTATCAACATTTTTCATATTTCATGATGATGACAGATGGTTAGCGTCATGAGGTGGATCATTTAAGGGTGCGGGCCACCTCTCGATCTTAGTATCGATGATGGGAGGAGGATTTGTAATCTCGATGTCAGTTTGACACAAGGATACTCTTGTACCTCGAAATTGCGAGAGGTATTAACAGTTCCACATATGATGAACTTGGGAACAAAGTGACAATGATTATGTGCACGTCTAGATTGGTTTGAACGGGTAGGTCGATGAATGTGGACCAATAAGAGAAAAAAATCTCTGATTTTTCTCAATTCTCGGTATTGATTAATCAAATGGCCTGGTATGTCACATAATGCAGCAGGGTGGAAGGTTTTGGAAATACTATCGTATTGGGGGTGTGTGGAACTGGTTCCTGAGGCTGAGGTGTCTTTGATGAACTCATCATACACACTAGGGCTGCGGGGGCAGCCTCGGCTAAAGGTGGGTCACCAAGGGATGTGCCAAGGAGTGATGATTTGATGCAGGAGCATCTGCTCTAAGTCAAAAGTCCAAGTAGAAATCAGAATTTAGGGTCTTGACATTTGTCCAAGGAGGAACTATTGTAAAGAGACATTGTCAAACTCATGTAAAAATGTATTTTATTTCTTAGTGAGAATTAATAGGGAATATGCTTAGTTGTTAGGTGTCAATGAGTGTTGAGTTAGTGTAACAAATCCCCTTAAGAAATGGGATATTAGAGAGGATATTTATTTTTTATGCTAAGAATATAAGAAAGTCATAAATTAGGATTTCCTTACAATAGAAGTGGTTACAAGTTTTTAGGGTTGAATGAGGGCGGATAAGCTCTAAATTGCATTATAAATTACATTGTAAGCTTCGAAGGAGGTAGAAGCCAATTTAAACGAAGAAGATTAGGCATAAAATATAGTAGAGAGGAGAAGCTGAGAACATAGAGGGTTCTATATAGACGAGATAAGGGCCATGTAAAGGCAAAACATGCCAACGATTGGACGTAAACATGTTTTATTGTATATGTATAATTTGTTTTATTAATGAGAAATTGAATTCATGCGATTGTATTGTGTCTTTGTTACGAGCTGAGTGATCCGTAACGAGCTAATCTAGTTTCTATGTAATAAACCACTGTTGTATGAATTCTGAAGAATTCTCAATGAATGAATAAGTCTTACTGTGTGAATAAGATTTAATGGCTGGGTAGAATCATGTGTGATTCCAGTCTAGAGCGAGTGGATGTGAGTGCAGGTTGAGAAAGAAACAAACCCAAATTTTGGATTCAGAGAAGTAATACAGAATAATGTTATGTATTCAGCTTAAGACAGTGTAATGGTTATGGATCTGAACGAATAACCATAAGTTAAAGCTCAGGAGAGATTAACGCTACTAAATATTGAACAAGCTCAAGAAGGATAACATGAAGGAAACAGAGATACAGAGCGATGGCGGTCAAAGAAACAGGAGAAAAGATTAAGGCAATGAACCATTGAAAGATTTCCAAAGGAAGGAAATGGACAGCGAGGAGTAAATCACAAATATCAGTTTCAAATATTAACGGCAGAGATCTCATCGCAAGATAAGTTAGGAAAGTTGCAAAGTAGACATGTGTCGAGAATAGGATCTAGGCAGACATCGTAATCGGCAATTCTTTTAGTTACATGTTAAGACTTGGCAGGTAAGCTATTTGAATTGCGATGCGAAGCCGACCAACAAAGGCATACCAGAACCATTAGATTTGACATAGATCCATGGTGGAGATTGAATTGCAACCCAGTGCGATTTCGCACATCGGCAATTTTTTTAGTTCTTGTTAAGACTTCACATGATAAGTCATTTACGTTGTGATGCGATAAATATCGCACATCGCATGTGATAAGACATTTCGGTAATTGTGAAATGTTATGTTAAGTTGGGCGAAGTGCGAAGTGTTAAGTTTTGTGACTTGCGATAAGTTCTGAAAAGTGCGATGGAGTTTTGTGATGCGCGATGAAGCGTTAAGGAAAGGGTTAAGCACAATGAAATGTGACGTTGCTTGGGTTGTAATATTGCAAAAGGTAAAAAAATTAATCGCACTTGTAGCGAAGAATACTTTGGGTTTTGGCTGAGATCCCACAAAGCCTGGTTTCGATGTTTATTCCATGTAGAAGTTTGAGATTCTTTTCTTGTGATATTAGGTTGGACTGAGGGGAGCTTCCGCGCAATGAATTTTGTTAATGTTTAAACTGTGTTTTTAAAGGTTATTTGAGTTATGTGAACCTATCCGAATATGTCAAATTCAGAATATATACTCAGTTACGAGTATTAATCCTGGGAACGGGCATACATAGTTAAAATTCTACATATGTGGTTATTTGCAGCCTTATGGCTGCATCATGATTCCTTGAACATACCTGGTCCTTGTTTAGTAAAATAAGTGATCACCTCTTTGTGGGATCCTATGAAAGGTAATACATCATCAGGGGTGGTGGATGTCGTTTTCTCATAGTATGTGTGTTGATCTATTGTAACGATTTTCCCATCATGGGGGAATACCATGATACGAAACATTAAAGACGGTAATGTATTCATTGCACACATGTACCTCTGGCCTAGCAAGATATTGTAATCCAGCTGGGCATCAAGGACCTCTATATCTATGAGAACAATTTTGTTGGCAAGCTCTACCAGAACGTCCTAAAAAATTCCTACGTCATATGTATGCCATGCGACCAGGAGTGGGGCCAGGGAGGGTGTGTGGCCTATGGCCCGTACCCATCAGTCATATGTGGCTCCAAATGACCAACAGTGCGAGAGTTAAAGAGGGATTCAACCTTAACAAAAATATATTTTTAAACTTTATACAAAACACCAATCCCACCGAAAATTGTGGATCAAACCTAGGACCTCTGGGCTACCAACAGAGTGAAACCAATACACTATAGAGTCACTTTGTTGCCAAGTTTGCAGAGCGAGACAATTTGTAGAGCTATTTGCAAAATTTTTGAAGAAGGAGGGCTATCTTGCCCAATTTTAAACCTTTTTTAGCCCAAGAAGAGCCTAGAAGGCGTTTTTGGGCATTCTAGACATAATGGCAGTGTTATTTTTGCAAATTGAGATTTGTATGTTGATTTATTTGAGCATATAATAAAAAATTCCACCATTGGAATTTGGACCTGAAGGTGTAGCCCAAGAGGGATGAACTCCGTCATCAATTTTCCGTGTTTTGATGCTTCTTATTGTCCATATTAACTATTAAAAATATACAAAAAATACTTTATTTTGTGTGCTTTTGCAATCACAATCCATTGCCTAAAAGACATAAACTAGCTTGAAAATAATTTCATGAAACCTTCTTCTTTTTAATTTTTGATCAACAAAGCAAGCCTTGAATCAAAAATCAAGTGCATGGATGGATAATGGATCCTTATAAGGCACAAAGCAACAGCATGAGAGCATAAATAAGAGTCTCCAAAAGACAACCCAGACTCCATGGGAGGCAATTAATTTATAGGGTAAAAGAGGTGGTTTGGGATTTACCATTTTAAGACTTAAATCCACATTAGAGCGAGAATAAGTTCTAGGGATAAGAGATAGGACCTCAAGAGTAGGAGTTCAAGATTGAATCCAACAGTAAATAGTTAAAACAGCTTGGGAAGCTCCTAGAAAGAGAAGATTTGAAATCATTTTTTATTTTTATGGAATTCCAAGGGCCATCACACTTGAAGTGAAAGCAATATGTGTTGGTCAGTGCAGTTTCTCTTTGTACAACTTGCAACAATGAAGTTTTCATGAAGGCTAAGTGTGACGGGTCCAAAAATCAGGGTTTTGAGATGTTTAACCCATAATTCTTGGAACATTTGGCGAGCGGATGCTCTTGTATTTGCAGGGGATGAATGCAAAGTGTCAATGAATGCCGATTGATCCAATTTCAAGGCCATTTGATTAGATGTGATAAAATGAACTTTAACACGGAGGGTGTCAAAACCATAAGTGTAGATGCCTTCAAATTGTTTGGCACTGAAATATATGAGCTTTTTATTGAAGGTAGTGACTGAGTCTTTGGAATTTCCTCTACCACTTCTAGTTGGTCCTCATGGGCTTCGATTCTAGTTGGTTCGTATTAATTTGGTGGATCAATTTTATTTATTTCCACCATTTCTTTCTCCTCATCTTCTTGCTCAAGTACACCAAATACATTGTTGGTTGGGAGGTCTTTTTTCACATTGATATCTCTTGGGCTATTGCTTCTTATACCTTCTAGATACTTATTTATATGATTCAAGTTCTTTGTTTAAGGAAACATGGCCCTACTTCAAACAATGTTTTGTTCCCTGGATTTTTTAACAAACTTTTGCAAAGTGACCATAATCATGACATGAGTTACACCTAAAGATAATTTATTCATCATCAAGGGTCTATGCATAGCTCCAAGCCTCCATATTTAATTGGATTGCCTTTGGCATAATACCCCTTTCTAGATATATTTCTAACCAAATTCTAGCATAAGAGTAAATTGATATGAATTTGATCATTATATTTTTTTTCATCCATCTCGATGCATTTAGAGTTGAAAACATGGAGGAATCAACTCACGGGACCATTTTTATCGGCGGGACCTAGTTTGGTGAAATGGGGTCTGAAACATTTTGGGAGTGTTTTGAGGCATCAAACATCATTTTTTTGGGGTAAAACTTGGTTTCTTTAGCACCATACATTTTCAAGCTATTCTACACTCAAATATATTCCCAATGGTGCAATAATCACATCAATCGGAGTCCGTATGCAAAAGTTATGCCACTCAGAAGTTGACCTTCCTGTTTTCACAACTATAGTTCGAGAGGATGCCATGTCAACCCCCATTATTCATGGAAAATGGTCTAGCCATGTGTTTGTGATGTAAAATAATCTAGAAGAGTCTATTTTGTAACTCTACTTAAGAGTCGATATAGTCAAAAATAACCACTAGTAGGCTATCAAGCTATGTTAAAACCGGGCCACTAGAAGGAAGACACATTCCATTATTTCAAGAGCATTTTGTTCCATAGCTGAGAAAAGATAGCCATGATAGATATGAGGTAGAGAAGACAGACAGGATATGTGCACTGTAGCAGCCCACGGGCCACAAGCATTAGTTCTTTGTACTTGTAGCCATATTTTCAATCAGAGAAAGAGAGCAAAGCAACCTCAGCTTCGAGTTGGGTTTTCTCCCAAAAGAGTTTCCCAGAGAGCATATCTTGTGTCTTATGTGTGTGTGAGTTTATTTTTTTGTTCTCTACTTTTCTTCATAATTTCCATTCACATGCATGCACTAATTACAATAAAATCTATAGATCTAGAATGTTAATAGTAAAAATACGGTATTTTAATTTATTATCAGATTTGTTGTGACGAACTGTCTAGTGGAATATCCATGAAAGTTTACAAATCATAAATATTCCAATTAAGATAAGCCAAATTTATAGAATGACCCAAATTGTTTCCTATGGATTTAAGAGAACCTTTGTCTTATAAAAGGATTGGGAGATGTGGCAATCTCACTCACACTAGGATAGTTGATATTTCCACGAATGAATCAAAGTCCAAGGTCTAGTGGGGGAGGAATTATCCCTTGGAATTGATGAAGTAGGGACTTGATTTGAATATTTTATCCTATTCTTCCTTGTTGTCAAATAAAAACAAATAATAATCTTGGCCACAATAATAACCAAAGATTTGGCATAGGACAATAGCTTTGTGCTTTGAGATCCATATTTGGACTTCTTGAGGGTGCGAAAAAGACTAGTGAACTTCTCAATAAGAGCTCCCTTGTGAAACATTATGGCTTTCCTTTTCAACTCTAGAGGCATATCCAACTCGGGGATGACTTCAATTCTTTTCACCAACTTACTCTTCTTCAAGCATTTTCCACCAACAGATGATCTAAACATAGTAGCATAGGGTTTTCCCATGTGGTTATCAAAAACCTCCATGGTGATTTTGGACCTTCAACGTAGGTTTGAGGAAGTGATTATAACCAAAGAGACCACTAATGAGAAAAAAACACAATCTAGTGCTAATGATATCCCTTCTCTAGGAACGGTACACAAGTCCTTCAACTGACACAAGGGGAGGAAGATATACTACCAAAAAGGGTTCTTCAAAAATTTTCAAAGGTTGTCGATGGATAGGGTTTTTCCTAGCCACTGAAAAAGTTACATTCAAGGAAATTCACTAGACGATAATAAAACTTATCATAGCTATTTATATATTTAGAGCAATATATTCCCTAATTTTATATTAATATAACTTTCAATTTCAAATTTTCCATCTTTTTTTTTACATTATTTTTTACTCTTTTTGTATCCTTTTTACGTAAGTGAATATTGATTTAATCCCCTTCTCTTCTTAGTCCCATCCTTCAAGGTAAGAAATAGAAACCTTAAATCGTATGACTATATTTATTGCAAAAAAAGAAAAAAACATACTAAAGAAGTAAACCAACCATTTTGTTTGTCAAGAAAAGAGAAGAGAAGGACTTATGTGCCTACATGTGAGATTCCTTAAACCAATATGTGTTTATTTGTATAAACTCCCTTCTTTGGCAAAGTAAATTAGGTATGACCATGTCCAACTGCGGATTTGACTAAAATATCTTTTCAATGAATCAAAGTTTGTACCACCTACGAATCTCACAAAACAAATCATTAAATTGCTTTATAGTTTAAGATGTGTCTGGTCAGGCGCTTGCTGCAGTGCAAGTGCTAATTCCAGCGCCAACACTTGGCATGCATACACACATTATTCAACAAGGGGTTGAGTCTATATGGCCTTGGTTGTAGGCTAAAATTGGGGATGCCAGTTATGTGAAAAATATGAGCTGTAACATTAAGATAAGAGTTTATGGAATCAAGTGGAAGTGAGAACTAAATTGTATGAGGTCCAAGTCTTCTATGATACCGTGGATAATTCGATTTCTGATTACAATAACTAAATTATAATTGCAATGATGTTGTTGAGTTGTGTTTGTACTGAATCAGATCTTCTTAAAGGTGTGTACAAAGTGAACAATGAATGGCATGGACCTCTTATCCTATTAAATTTAGTCAATATTTGACAAAGCTATACACCGTTGGAACTTTTTGATCATCGGGCTAACAACCCTTCACATTAGATAAAAATGTTCAGGTAGACTAGAATGGACTGTAGTTACAAATTTAAAGGGTGGGATATGTGACAGGATATTTTAATTGTTGTTTCTTACGATACCAAAAGATCTTGAATATTTTATGCACTCATATAAACATACCTGTGTTCACACTTTATCTAATTAAGTTGTAGCATCGAGACTTTATCTGATTGTGTTATCACATAGAGACAACTTGGGTTACTTTCATTTATTTTTCAAATGATCCGCCATGTAAAACTACCTTGAGAAGAATCATGATTCATTTTGTACACACCGGTAAGAAGGAATAATACCATTTCAACAAGAAATGAACATGAGAAAAAACAAATCCTTGCTGGATCATACAGTCTAGGAATTACATTACTCTCTGAAAAAATTCTTCCATGGCAGCAGTGCTGAGATAAGGCGTCATTGAAAGAGCCACACGATAAAAAATCAGACTACTAAAGCTCTCTAACTGAGAGAGTTTACTTGCTCTTTAAAATTCTCAGAAATTATCTTCAAACACAACTGTTATGTTGCTTTACTTAGTCATCATGTAACGATGGTAGAACGAGTTTAAGAATCCCAGTTAACTTTGTAGCAACAACATCAATAGTAGGTTCTATGACAATTAACTTCAACAAGAGGGTTTGTAGGATATGAGTGAAAATGAAATCAATATCATAATATATAGCTAAGGACCGTTCCACTATATCCAAATATTCGCAATTGGAATCATTTTGGGCAATACCCAGTTTGGCTGTTAAATCGGGTAAAATATCTATCTACAAAGATGGTAGCATTTCTTAAAGTTTGAGTTATTATTGTGGACTCCAACATACACTAGATAGATATTTCTCTTGATGGAATGTCAAGCTAGCAATCGTGATTATAACTCTGTGGAGATCGATCTGCAGACCTGTACATACCCATCTTTGTAAAATCGAGAAAAAAAATTCTTTCTTTTTGGGGCTAAAATCGTAGAAGGGTTTTATACCTGGATTGAAAGCTGAGAATACCCATGGAATTTCCTCTACCACTTCTAGTTGGTCCTCATGGGCTTCGATTCTAGTGGGTTCCTATTCATTTGGTGGATCAATTTTATTTATTTCCACTATTTCTTTCTCCTCATCTTCTTGCTCAAGTACACCAAATACGTTGTTGGTTGGGAGGTCTTTTTTCACATTGATATCTCTTGGGCTATCGCTTCTTATACCTTCTAGATACTTATTTATATGATTCATGTTCTTTGTTTAAGGAAACATGGCCCTACTTCAAACAATGTTTTGTTCCCTGGATTTTTTAACAAAATTTTGCAAAGTGACCATAATCATGACATGAGTTACACCTAAAGATAATTTATTCATCATCAAGGGTCTATGCATAGCTCCAAGCCTCCATATTGAATTGGATTGCCTTTGGCATAATACCCCTTTCTAGATCTATTTCTAACCAAATTCTAGCATAAGAGTAAATTGATCTGAATTTGATCATTATATTGTTTTTTATCCATCTTGATGCATTTAGAGTTGAAAACGTGGAGGAATCAACTCACGGGACCATTTTTATCGGCGGGACCTAGTTTGGTGAAATGGGGTCTGAAACATTTTGGGAGTGTTTTGAGGCATCAAACATCATTTTTGTTGGGTTAAAACTTGGTTTCTTTAGCACCATACATTTTCAAGCTATTCTACACTCAAATATATTTCCAACGGTGTAATAATCACATCAATCAGAGTCCGTATGCAAAAGTTATGCCACTCAGAAGTTGATCTTCCTGTTTTCACAACTATAGTTCGAGAGGATGCCACGTCAACCCCCATTATTCATGGAAAATGGTCTAGCCATGTGTTTATGATGTAAAATAATCTAGAAGAGTCTATTTTGTAACTCTACTTAAGAGTCGATATAGTCAAAATTGACCACTAGTAGGCTATCAAGCTATGTTAAAACCGGGCCATTAGGAGGAAGACACATTCCATTATTTCGAGAGCATTTTGTTCCATAGCTGAGAAAAGATAGCCATGATAGATATGAGGTAGAGAAGACAGACATGATATGTGCACTGTAGCAGCCCACGAGCCACAAGCATTACTTCTTTGTACTTGCATCCATATTTTCAATCAGAGAAAGAGAGCGAAGCGACCTCACCTTCCAGTTGGGTTTTCTCCCAAAAGAGTTTCCCAGAGAGCATATCTTGTGTCTTATGTGTGTGTGAGTTTATTTTTTTGTTCTCTACTTTTCTTCATAATTTCCATTCACATGCGTGCACTAATTACAGTAAAATCTATAGATCTAGAATGTTAATAGTAAAAATACGGTATTTTAATTTATTATTATCAGATTTGTTGTGACGAACTGTCTAGTGGAATATCCATGAAAGTTTACAAATCATGAATATTCCAATTAAGATAAGCCAAATTTATAGAATGACCCAAATTTTTTCCTATGGATTTAAGAGAACCTTTGTCTTATAAAAGGATTGGGAGATGTGGCAATCTCACTCACACTAGGATAGTTGATATTTCCACGAATGAATCAAAGTCCAAGGTCTAGTGGGGAAGGAATTATCCCTTGGAATTGATGAAGTAGGGACTTGATTTGAATATTTTATCCCATTCTTCCTTGTTGTCAAATAAAAACAAATAATAATCTTGGCCACAATAATAACCAAAGATTTGGCATAGGACAATAGCTTTGTACTTTGAGATCCATACTTGGACTTCTTGAGGGTGCGAAAAAGACTAGTGAACTTCTCAATAAGAGCTCCCTTGTGAACCATTATGGCTTTCCTATTCAACTCTAGAGGCATATCCAACTCGGGGATGACTTCAACTCTTTTCACCAACTTACTCTTCTTCAAGCATTTTCCACCAACAAATGATCTAAACATAGTAGCATAGGGTTTTCCCATGTGGTTATCAAAAACCTCCATGTGATTTTGGACCTTCAACGTAGGTTTGAGGAAGTGATTATAACCAAAGAGACCACTAATGAGAAAAAAACACAATCTAGTGCTAATGATGTCCCTTCTCTAGGAACGGTACACAAGTCCTTCAACTGACACAAAGGGAGGAAGATATACTACCAGAAAGGGTTCTTCAAAAATTTTCAAAGGTTGTCGATGGATAGGGTTTTTCCTAGCCACTGAAAAAGTTGCATTCAAGGAAATTCGCTAGACGATAATAAAACTTATCATAACTATTTATATATTTAGATCAATATATTCCCTAATTTTATGTTAATATAACTTTCAATTTCAAATTTTCCATATTTTTTTTTTTACATTATTTTTTACTCTTTTTGTATCCTTTTTACGTAAGTGAATATTGATTTAATCCCCTTCTCTTCTTAGTCCCATCCTTCGAGGTAAGAAATAGAAACCTTAAATCGTATGACTATATTTATTGCAAAAAAAGAAAAAAACATACTAAAGAAGTAAACCAACCATTTTGTTTGTCAAGAAAAGAGAAGAGAAGGAATTATGTGCCTACATGTGAGATTCCTTAAACCAATGTGTGTTTATTTGTATAAACTCCCTTCTTTGGCAAAGTAAATTAGGTATGACCATGTCCAAAAATATTTGAGGCATGACTTCCACTCACACAAGGAAAATGAAGTCACTTATATTATGGTAAATGTTTGTTTTTCTCATTTCTATTTAAAATGAAATTAGACAAAGATAAAAAATTTGAGGGTTTTACTCCTCATAAATAATGTTTTTTGCCAAAAATGTTAGTCATTGGATTTTGACCTTGAAGAAGAAGTCCCAATTAATTCATCTCATACTACCTTTCTTCCCTTACAACCATGGGATGAGCAACCTTATCTGAAGCAAAAAAACATGTTTAGAAAATACATAAACATATTTGAAGCCATTATGGATATATGCATGCACTCAAATGTTTGTTGAAGTAGATTTATGAAAGTGGCTTAATCGTGATTAACATTCAAAGAAGATATTAGATCCATGTCTAAAAAATTGATTATGAGCTAATATATTTTAGATGTGACTTTTGTTATGAGTACAAACATTTTCCAGTGATTCTATATGGAGAATATGAAAACCTAAACTAGTCCCTAGAATGAAGAAGGAGATGGCTTTAATAAAGTAAGAAGTCCACAAAGATAAAGGATAAACTTATACATAAAATCATGGAAAAATTCATGACATATTATCTATTCAGATAAGCATGAGGTGTTGAGAAAATACATTTAGGGAAATACAAAGGACCTTTAAAAAATATAAGATGCAAGAAACGATATTTGATAAAACAAACCAACACATTAAAATGAGTAAGAAGGGGAAATTCATCCCAACAAATATTTTTCCCATACAAAAAATGTTGGTAAGCAACTATTTCATGACACTCTCACAAGGGCTTGCTAAGAAACCCAAATAATAATGGAAAAATGGATAACCCCATCTTCTTTGAGAGAATATAAAAGGTAGCATAAAAAGCCTAGGATAAAAGCAAAGAATGATGAAACTATGGAACTTGAAGTAACTAAAATCAAGGCTCACGGAAAATATGAAATAGTAAGAAAAATTAGTGAAGAAAGTAATCAAACCCCAAAATCATGAAGGTATTATCAAGGGAGTTTAAGGGCCCTCGTGGACTAAGAAAGAAGAAAGAGTCTAAAATATTTAATTAAAAAACAAAATCTTACACTAACTCTTCTCCTTCCAGAAATAAACAAAATGAGGAATTCAAAAGAAATAAGATTAAGGGGTGTTAAATTTATTATAATGTAAGACAAATGTATGTCATGATGTCATGCAATTATATCATATCATTGTGCCATATGTTTATAATGTTACTATATCTTTACAAATTAGGTTGAATTTTAGGTAAGTCAATGTCGATTTCCCCTCTCAAATAACAATCTCATATGCCCCAAATAATTACATGGAGAATAATAATTATAAGTACTTTGTTCAAGAGTTTGTTGTTACATCAAATCCTCGTAATAGGATTAATCCCGAAGATTTAAATTTTATTTTGAATAACAAAGAAAAGAAGAAACAAGTTTGTTGTTACATCAAATCCTCCTAATAAGATTAATCCCGAAGATTTAAATTTTATTTTGAATAACAAGGAAAAGAAGAAACCAGAATCAAGGATCCTTACAAGAATATTGTGAAGACATTGGTTGGGAATGAAGGTAATGAAAACCACCAGGTATACGAAACACACTTGTAATAATAAGAGAGTAGGTGTAAATTTCATATCTGCGAGACTAGATATGTTTATGTTTTAGTATATTTGTCTATATTACTACATGTTTTGGTTCAAATCTTTCATTATCAATAAAATTACTTAACACTTTAACTCTATTCTATTCATTGCATTGCTATGCTTTCTTTAAATTCATCTCTAAATATTTATTAAAAAAATAAACTTGAAAATTTTAAAAACTCTATTATTAAAATCTTTCCTTTAAACATGAGTTCTCTCCAAAATTTTAAATACTTTATAACATACCTTACACATAACAAAAATAATTATTATACACTCTAATAATATAAATAGAATATTGATTTCTTATTAAACAAAAATCCAAAAACAAAAACTTACTAAAATTACATTCCAAAAACAAACTTACTAAATTACATTCCAAACAAAACTTGCTAAATTTGTAAAAAGGATTTTTGATGCTCCAGTTTTAATAGTGCGAATAATATAGTGTAATTCTGTGTGAATTGTAATTTACCGTGAGAAAACGGCTGTCCTAGGGTGTTTGATGAGCTAACCAAGAAAACAGACGCCCCACGCTAGATGTATTGTCATTCTCTGTGTAAATTGTAATTTACCGTGAGAAAACGACTCTAAGATGCGATAACCAAGAAAACACACGCGCAGGGTAGATGGATTGTCATTCTAATTAAATGCAACGGTTCAACACGTAGTGGAAGTAGGAATATTTTCTCACGTGTAAGCCAGCCAGATGATAATCGCCGTTGGATTGGAGAGTGGGAGCGTAAGTATGGTGGAAGGGTTTAAGGGAAAGAATTGACATTCAAAGCCATCCGAGAAAAGCTTGTTCGACTAAAGGGCTTGGAGAGTGGGAGAATCCGGGAAAAGCTTTTTGGACTAAAAAGCCCATCAGCTCCGTTTATAAAAATCCTTCGCCTCGCCTGCTCACCAATTTGATTCTCTCTCTCTGGTGTATGTCTATATTTGTGTCGCTCTTTCTCTAAGCTTTCTCTCTGTCTGTATGCATATTATTTGAATCTGAATTTGAATTTATCTCTTGGAAATCTATTTGCATTGGATTTATCTCTTGAAATTGGATTTGCATTTGTAATGGATTTGCTTTATTATTTGAATTTGAAGTTGAATTTATCTCTTGGGTATGCATCAAGAGAGCAGCAAGAAAGGATACATGGACGATGGACGAATGAAGGGAGCCATTCTTCGATGTCATTAATTGAAGCACTGAATTGAATAAATGGAGGCATTTAAAAAGGAGAGGAGGGAAACAGAGAGACTTGACTGTGACATTTGTTGCAGCCATGACAGGTATATTCCTTGTTTTTATTTTATATTCATATTCATTATTTATTCTTTGGTTTTGGTTTCATAGATTATCGCAGAATATTCTTATACTTCCTCATCAAAGCCATGACCCACCCTATCAATCTGATATCCCTGCAATTGAACTGACTCTCCTCCCCTGTTTTGACCTGACTCTCCTCCCCCGTTTTGACGTGATTTCCCCACCTGTTTTTAATCCATATACACCTATTCTCTTCTTGCTATATGGATTTCTTCTTGAGTAGGGATGATTGGCTGTGGGATAGGAATTATTATTTTCAGGGATGCACAGCCCATCAACCGGGGTTTCTTAAAGGATTTATTCAGAACCTAATTTAGATGTGTTTCTGCTTTCCACATCTAAGATATATTTTCATGGATACCCAGGTCAGTCACGAACGTTGCAAGAAATTCTATTATTTTTTATTGTTTTCCCACCATATCACATTCCACGCCAGCCCCTTCTTCTCCCAAACGAAGAAATAAATAGCAGGCGAGGCGATTGAGGAAGCCAACTGACTACCAGGTAAGCTTCAGTGTCTGGGTTTTGTGTCATTTCGTTTTCTATATTTTGTCTCCCTTAACCTCTATATTTTCTATTTTTTGTCCCGCTCATTCTTTGGTAAGCTTCCTTACTATTGCCTGATCTGTAATATCAGCATTCATTGCATTTACCCTCATCCTCTTATCGCCGGGATTCGAACTCAGGAAGCTGTTAATTCGTCTCGTTTCTTTTATAACTCTGTTTTTCCATTTTTTGGTATAGAAATCTGCATAAACTAATCTGAAACTCGATTTTGTTGGTGTGAACGAACAGAGGACAAGAGTGAATTTGAATACAAAGAGGGTCCGAAGGGGCCTGAGCACTGGGGGGAACTCAAGGAGGAATGGAAGGCCCGCGGGAACGGGACACATCAGTCTCCCATCGATGTGGTGAAGAGACATGCCACAATTTATCCGAACATGGGCAGGCTCCGCAGAATCTGTTACCCTGCAAAAGCAACCATTGTCAACAGGGGCCACGACATCATGGTCAGTAAGTAAACCTTCTTTTAACGCTTTTGCCATCTAAAGTTTTCGGGTTCGATCTGTTTTACACCTATGGCTGTATTGCATCAGGTGAACTGGTCGGAAGGCGCCAGCAGTGTTGAGATAGAAGGGAAAAGATTCACACTGTATCGAAGCCATTGACACACTCCGTCCGAGCACACTGTAGATGGAAAACGGTACAATCTCAAACCCTTCTTTTCAATCCCTGCTATCCTAAATTATATTATTGTTATTTAGGCGTTGCTAAAGGGTTTTGCATCGTAGTGTGCATTCATAGTCGAAGAAAAGAATAATACTATTTTAAAGAGTAATTGTAATGCTTCGCAGGTTAGCCCTTGCCTTCTACTCTAGAGTATTTGTATTAGATTACACCGCCACAACTTAAAGCCAATGATCGTTTATGCACGTGGTAGATGAATATGTGAGTAAGCATTTAGTGAAAATAATAATGACTCGTTCTTCTTAGCCAGCTTTGAAGACAGGGCAAATAACCTATTCCTATTCAGGTTTGGACTTCATGATGAGAAACCCTGATCTTCATTTCCCGGAGACCCCAATCATTTTGGAACCTATTGACGTCACCCTTATCCAATCTTGCACTCTCTTTGCAGCTCTCAATTGGTCTTATTTTCATTTTAGAGCTGCCATAACAACATGGATACCTGATTCCCTGACACACACACTGATATCACTTTTATCTGTCTTCTTTTGCACCTACACCAATAGGTTTTCTTGAGGAATCCTAGTAGGGTCCTTCAAAATTTAGTTTCACTCGTTCCATATAAGCTCTTCGAAAGCCTATGAAATAGATTGTAGTAGTAACTGTCGTGGTACTTGAGGCGGTAGGGATGATTGTGTTGGATCACAAAGTGAAGGTTTGTTATAGCCTCCAAAAGCTATAGATCGATTCAAAACTTCCTTGAAAATCAAGCCAACCCTCATTCTCAGTGTAGGTGGTTTTGTTTTACTTGTCCTATATCAGCAGAGATTCTTGTATGTATGCACCCTCGAGATTATTTTTTGTATGTAAGTGAGAATTACATCTCTTAGTAAGCTTATTCCACTGGAATTACAATCCTAAAAATATTGGTCATTTCATAACACAATGATATCTAGGTATGCAGATTTTCTTTGCTTCTCCTCTTTTCTTGCTGTGTTAATGTAATATTGACCTCAATTGTTCGGTAGGATATATATACGTTTGCCGCAATGTCAGACTAATAAACAATCCACAACTTCATATTCTAATATGCCCATTCACCTCTAAACCCTGCAAATTCATTTGGGAGGAGTAAGAGTTACAATAACAATTGTATATGGCCAAGTGATGCTTCAACAAATAAACTTTTAAATACTAAAGATCTCATTTTGCATCTGAGTTGCCACAATATTAGAGATTTCAATAAAAGAAACATTTAGAAAATTTCACTCTATCAATTTGTTTATAACTCCAAAATTAATTTCCCTGATATATTGTTTTTCTCTTGTCCCTGTGTTCGTGTAGTATTTGATCTTGTCCTTGTGTTCCTCTTGCCCTTTGAAGATTGTAATTTTGTTTCAGAATTTTTGAAACCATTATATATATATATATAATAATAATAATAATAATAATAATAATAAATTCTTCCTCATAGAGTGTTATATACATTTAATGAAAATAAAAGATAATTGTGAATTTTTTATAGAGAAGTTTGTTTTAAAAAAGAATTGGGAAATTTGCTTTAAATTTGTCAATATAATTTAACATAGGTTTATGTCATGAATGTTATGTGGTTGTTGTCGAAAATAGAATTGACTAGGATTCTAGGTGGATTTTTTAAAGTTTTTATTAGTGTATTTTTAAAACAACATCAACAATTATGTCAATTTCTATTTGTGTTACCCCCAAGTTCTAACCATTCGCTGATTCTTGCCATATCTAGAGGATAGGATAACCTTCCCTAGATAGCGTTTCTCCCATAGAGGGAAAACCAACATAGCCATCTTCTCTATAACCTTCTTTTTTATACTACTGTGATAGATGAGTTAGCAGTTTTGAAGAAGGTTGTTGGGAGGGGTTCGTTCAACAATTCTGTCCATGTGAAAGTAAAGGAACCAAAATGATACGATGGTGCGAGGAACACAAATATATTAGGCAACTTTGTTTAGGATATGGAGCAGTAGTTGGACTGATTCAGGGAAAATAAGAATTGTTGTACATCCTTAACAAAGGATGTGACAATGTGGTGGAGAAGGCGAGCAAAACAGATTGCTTTTGGTAACGTGACAAAAGACATCACCACATGGGAGAAGATGAAGGAAGCCCTCATTTTGGACCACAAGATGAGACTTGGGGTGTGAGAGCAAGGGTGAAGTTCATTAAGCAAAGAGGGATCTTGCAAGCACATGTGAGGGAGTATTCAAGTCTGATGTTGGAGCTTCTGGATATGGCTATGGCTAAGAAGGATAGGATGTTCAATTTTGTGATTGGGTTGCAACCATGGACCTCAAGTTGAAGTAAATAGGTAGAAGGTTTAGTCTCTTGAAGAAGCCATCACTGATGTAAACAAGCTTCTAGATTACCGTGAATGCAAGACATAAGGGAAGGAGCAAAGGCCAGAGGAGGAAGAAAGCAGTTAAAGGGACAAAGAATCTTTCGAAGTAAGATGGAATGAAGTCAAGTGGCTTTTTGAAGGGGAAGAAACCTCTTGTTTGTTGGTTGTCTAGTGAAGAGCACATGACCAAACATTTTCCATTAATGCAAAAGGCAAAAACTTTGCAGTAAGTCGAGAAGGAAGAGAGAGAATAAGGTTATCGTGCATCAAGAGTTATGTAGGTTTTAGGAGCATCTACGGTGAAGGAAGCTACCTTGAAACATGATCCAAAAAGGAGGAAGCTAAATTTCGTGAAGATGGATGTAGTTGGGAGTCCAGTGATGGCTTATCTTGGATAGTGGAGCATCTCACAACTTCATGAAGGAAGATGTGGCTAGGAGATTGGGATTGAGGTTCGTTCCAACCCATGTTTCTTTTAAAGCGGTGAATTCAAAAGGAATCAGAGTCCTTGTGATAGCGGCAGATGTTCCGATGAAGATTGGAAGTTGGCAAGGAAAGGTGGACTTCACTATCATTAAAATGGATGACTATGAAGTTGTATTTGGCATAGATTTTATTATTAAGTTGTACTTGTTCCAGTACCACACTTGGGGAAACTATTCATTCATGCAGGAATGAAGGAGTCAACGATCGTTCCTACCGTGGGAGTTATGGCAAGAGAATGCAGGATGATTGCCATTCATGTGGAGGTAGGAGAACAGGAATATGAGGTTCATGAGAGGAGCCATTCATGTGGAGGCAGGACAACTAGAATATGAGCTTCATGAGAGGTTGGATTGAGTGGAGTCCATGCTCATGGAGCACTTGAAATTGATAGCAACATTGTTAGATGGTATTCTAAGTTTAGCGGATAGGCCAAGAATGATGGATGCGGGGACTTGTGTGAAAATTCCTGAATACAGTTATGCAGAAATCCTATTGTAGTATCATGGTTTACTTCTCCTACCTGATTAAGTTATACAAGTTATTTTTAGAAAAGATATTCAGAAAATACTGAAGTAAACACAACTAATAGCCTACACATGCAGATCATTTACTGAATATTACGCTCATTCAAACAAAGTAACACACTGATTTTTGGACATAAGTCCTCAAAAAAACCCAATGTGGGAAAACCGGTTTCCAGCAGATATGAGGGTTTATTATTATTAAGTAGATTCTGAGTACAACAAATCTGGGCACCAAATCTGGTTAACCCGACAGAGAAAAAGTAGATCTGCAGCTAACCTGCTGTTCTGAGACCAAGATTTTGACTGATCCACGCCCTCAAACGGGATTTACAAGACTCAGCTTGATTTTGGCCCTAGAAACCCCAGCGCTGCCCCTGAAGCCCCATTGTTAGCCCTGCTAGGCTTTGCGTGCCTTTGTGTTGCTCAGAAGGGGACTGCGTAACCCCAAAGTGGGTGACGTAGTCCTTACGCTGCCTCTGGAGGACTCTGCATAACTTTGGAAGCCCTCTGAAGCTACATTGCTGCCCCTCCTGGGCTTGCGTAGCACCTGCGTAGTGGCTGAAGCTATGTTGCGCAACAGCTGCGTAACTGCTGCTGTTGTTGCCCTTGCTCCTCTGCGCTGACCCTAAACGCTGCTCCTCTGCCTCTTGCTGACTTTTGGCTCCGAGATCAGATCATCCCCTCAGCTAATACTACTCCTCGCTGCAGAAAAATCCTCCAAAAATTCTTAGCAAACCCTGCCCTAGAATTCCAGCTTAGTTTCTCAGCTCTGCCTCTGTGTGTGTGTCTCCAACTGACCCTCGAGCCTTTCTCTTATAATTTTTCGTTGAACACATCAACGATCGAGATTAAATCACTTATCAATGGTTGAGATTAAAAGGCTGCTCGATCTGCGTCATTTAGAACATTTCAGCACATGTGTTAATTAATTCACTTTAATTATTTAATTTCCCTAAGTTTAGACTTAGGGATCACAATAAAATAATTAATTATTTGAATAACTTTAACACTAGATGAAATTTCTCCAAATGCTTTTTTGGGTTTTGGAGTTGATGTGTTTCTTAGCCCCTCCATAAAGTTCTAGGGGAGCACACCCGATGCTACCCCAACTACACAAAATCTCAACAACTTGCACTAGAGAGTGCGAGGCTATTGATGCCCAAACTTCTACCATTGAAGAGTATAGAGGGTATAAAGATCAATGTGAAGAGGAGTATGTCGATTTGGAGGAAGAAGATGTTCACAGATGGATTGATAGTATGGAGTAGGAACCAGACCGAGAAGAGGATGAATATTGAGGGATGTCCATGGATGGGGATGGAACCATGAAGAAATATACTAGGCCGTAACAATCCAGTTTCGATGAAGTTGATGGAAGAGAGTATGGGTAGTAGGTGTTCCTATCCACCTTTGATAAAGTATATTGTAGATAAGTATGGAGGGTTCATACCAGGTATCGGTGGATTCTTCTCGGAGATGAAGAGAGATGGCCTTGTGATGTGGAAAGGGAAGTTGTATGACTTCCCCATACCACAATATTTTTGAAGCTCATGAAGGAGATGGGCTCACTATAACTTGCTTGATATTGTGAGACCCCTGGGAGCTTGAGATTCCATTGAATGGCACCTCATGGTGGGCGAAACTGGAAGAAAGATTGTGTAACAGGGAAGAGATGGAAATGGTTGCACATGTTTGGGTGCATGTGTTCTTGTGGAGTTGATGCTACGATCATATTAGCTACTTGACTGGTCGATTGCATGAGGGGATCCAACACATCATTCTTACAGGTTACGATACATGAATAGACATGGTATATATGTTGGAGATGAGATTATTCTGAATTGATGAACACAATTGATGCGAAGTTTTTTCATGATGAGGACAATCTTTAGGCTTTGGTTAAGAAGTTTGTTGATGGGTGTGTTGTCAAAGACAACAACCATTTTGAAGTGGTGGTGGCGGGGTGGGGGATGTCAACCCCCCCTCCCCTTAGGCTAGGAACTCGAGGACGCCTGAGTTAGGGCGAGTCGATTTTGGTGGAACAACTTGGTTAGCACGAAGAGTGCGTCTAAGATGAGTTTGATGGAAAGAATTCAGTGAGATAAGCGCACGAAGAATGTGCCCAAGATTAGTTTGGTGGAATGATTGGAACAAATTAGAGAGTCAACATGACGAGGGTGCCTAGCTATGGCGCACCTGTTCGAAGACAAGGCGTGCCCAACCAAGATGCGCTCGACTGATGACAAGGTAAGCCTAGTTGAAACGTGCCTGATTGATGACAAGGTGTGCCCAATTGAGACACGCCCTCTTGAGTTGTGAAGGTATGTGACCGAGGATGAGATGTGAAAGCACATGACTGAAGGTGAACCAAAGGAATGTTTGTATGCGACATAATTTGGGGTTTATGGTTGGCATGAACTAAGGAAGGTTGGCTAGAACACCTAACCGACACATCCGTTGGAAAAGACACAATTGTTCATGGAGGGTGACTCATATATATAAGATGAGAAGGGAGGAGTCAGAACATCAATCAACTGAAGATACACAACCTCTCATCACAAGACAAGGAGACAATGAAGGAAGAAGACATTTGGGTCTCATGAAGGAGCTTTCTCTCTAAAGCAAGCGGTGGGAGGAAGTTGTCCGAGCTTGTGGAACGAAGTATTGTTGAGTTTGGTACGCCATGTGGTATTTCTGTATTAGGGTTGTGTGCAGGTCGAGGGGCTGCAACTTGGTTATTTTTTGGGTTTGGTTGTGGGTTGATAGTTGAATTTTTTGTAACTCGATTACTATATCTTTGTATTAGTGAAGGGTTGTGGCAGGGAACTGTTTGGAGTTTGGCCCAACTGAATCGAAGTCCATTATAAACCAAAGTTTTGTATATTGAAGTTTTATAGTCAAAGAACAGTTAGGAAATTGTTTTGAGAGTTTCCCATCCTGTTTATTGAAGTGTTATTTTTGTACAATATTCGTGTTTTTTAAGAATGAATGTGATTATTGTTGAAGTTAACTTAATTGAAGTAAAATGTAATTGAAGTTAAGTTTTGGAGTGGCTATTGTACTAAGACTTGATTGAATAGTAATTTTGAAAGTATAAGATATCGATCTCGCTACAAGGTACATGGGTTAGATTCATAGTACAAGCATTAGTAAACTCAAGTTGGTTTTGCCATTGAGGAGAAAGCGCATTGGTGTCACACACCTTAGGGGACTAGGGAAGCTCATAGCTCAAAGGTGCGCCTTGGGGGTATGACACCCACATTTTGATGGTAGACATTGGCTTGCTAGAGGGAATTCATTTCTTGGATGGAAACCTTGCCATGTTTTGAGGCTTATACCATACTTGGCAGGGATATTGATCCACTTGATTCTAAAGGACTTCATCATTTGGGGATGACCCTCTATCTTAGATGGTTTTGTTTACATTTTGCATACCTTTCTTATTGTCTTAGTCTCCTTTACTTTGTGAATGGCAACTGACTTTCTTGTAATTTTTCTAGGCCGAGGAGTTGGTGTTGCCTTTGCTTCTACTTGAGCCAAACCAAAAATATTATTAGTGGAGCTATATAGTTTGCTTGGACAATTAGATTACCATGTTTGAATTTTTATCATACAATAGTAGTCTCCCACTTCTGAATCATTCATGGAAAGGGTGGGAATTAATATTTTCCTTTTTTCTTTCTTTTTGCCTCTCTCTCTATATTTTCTCGTTTTGTCAACTCTATTTGTGGTCACCTCACTAGTGATTGATTCTCTCCAAGTCATTGTCATGATTGGGCCCAACTTGAGATACTTCTTCTAATATGGTTCTAGTCACCATGCTCCTTCCTCCTTGTTACTTCCTTGGAACGTTGCATCTTGTAGACTGCAGCTATGGGATTGCTTAAGCATTTATCCAACGCATCCTTCCTCTAATCTTTTGCTTCTTGACTTAGCTAGTACCACCCTAGTGTCGTAACCAATTTTCTCTCTTTCTATATCTGCCTTGTTCTATTGTTTACATTCTTCTTTTCTCATTCTCTCAACAACGAACATCTACATACTCATGTTAGATATTTTTGTCTTCACTAGTATGCCACTAGTTGGTCACAACTCAAACCTTTGCTTGTTTTGTGATAGCATTGTCTCATGTAGCCTGTGCTTTTACCTCTCTAAAGTCACTTCTTCTCATGCTAGAGCTACCATGGTGATCGTATTTCCAAATCTTGCCTTCATTGGTGCTTCACCAGTCTTTGTATCTCTTGCACCCTAGGTAGTTATAGGCGTGTATAACTATCTTGTAGTTTCATAGCTATTTCATGAACTGTGCCACTTTAGATGACCTTTATTTCCATCTATTTTGCAATTGATGAGGTCAGTTGGATGATTATGAGGATATATTCTTACCTTGGAAACATCCTTCAACAAGCTCCAACATCAAGACATCTCTTTTTTTCAGTGAATTATAAGTATCATAATTCTAACTATTCTTCCTTGGCTTTTTGCATTTCATTTATGCTTCTTGCTTAACTCAAACCTTATCTAGCTTGTTTAGCATGGACCCCCTTTTATGTATTCGACACGTTTTGGTTGGGGACAATGGGATATGATTCTATGATTGCTCATGTGGCATCACATTTGATGGGGAAATTTCATGGTTGACATGGACACATATGCGATGAGATTGGTCACATCATTCAAGGCCCATTTAGGCAAATTTTGCATGCATGGGCATCCTCTTGACGTTCCATGTTGAATATCCTTGAACGACGACCTATTTCATCATCTTTCTAGCTATTTTACACTGGAATAGAGCTCCAAACCCTTTGCGGACACATCTACTTGACATTTGCGAACATGTGGCTACATTATTTTTGACTTGGAGAGGGTCATTTGATAATATTTGGAGGTCACTTGCATGATTTTTAGGAAATATTATTACATTCGAAACATCTCCTTGGACTTATGAGCTATTTTGGAGGAGCTTTCAACATATTTGGCCCTTTTCACTTGACACGTGTGGACCTCCCACCATGAAGTCCTTAAGCTTAGACACTCAAATGTGCTCGAGTTAAGCTAAGTCAAGTTTGGTGGAATGACTTGGATGACACGAAGAGTGCGCTCGAGACGAGTCCGGTGGAACGACTTTGGTGAGACGAGCACACGAAGAGCGCACCCAAGATGAGTTTGGTGGAACAATTGAAATGACTTGGTGTGTCAGCATGACAAGGGTACCCATCTAGGGCATGATCTATCGAAGACAAGGTGCACCCACTCGAAGACAAAGTGCACTTAGTAGAGACACTTCTGTTTGATTTGGAAGGGATATGACTGAGGATCAACGTGAGGAGTAGTATATTACAGAAAAGTATGGAGGGTTCATACCAAGTATGGGTGGGTTCTTCTCGGAGACGAGGAGAGATGGCCCTGTAATGTGGAGAGGGCAGTTGTATGACTTCTCCACAACACCATCTTTTTGAATCTCATGAAGGAGATTGTCACTTGCTCGAGATGGTGAGACCCTTGGGAGCTTGAGATGCCATTTAATGGCACCTCATGTTGAGCATAGTCGGAGGAAAGATTGTGTGACATGGAAGAGGTGACAATGGTTGCACATGTTTGGGTGCATGTGTTCTTGTAGAGTTGATGCTACAGTCAGATTAGCTACCTGACTAGTCGATTGCACGAGGGGATCCAACACATGTCATTCTTATAGGTTGCGATACATGGATAGAGATGGGATATGTCAGAGATGAGATTCTTTTGTAGTGATGAAGACAGTTGATGCGAAGGTTGTTCATGATGAGGACAGTCTTCAAGATTTGGTTAAGAAATTTTCCAAGGGGTGTGTTGTCGAGGACAACAACCATTTTGAGGTGGAGGGGATGTCTAGCCCTTAGGCTAGGGCACTCGAGCAGGCTTGAGTTAGGCCGAGTCGAGTTTGGTGGAATGACTTGGTTGGCACGTAGGGTGTGCTTGAGACGAATTCGATGGAAAGACTTTGGTGAGATGAACGCACCAAGAATGCAACTGAGATGAGTTTGGTGGAATGACTGTAACAAATTTGAGAGTCAGCACGATGAGGTTTCCTAGCTGAGGTGCACCTGACTGAAGACATGACACGCCCAGCTAAGATGTTCCTGACCGACTACAAGTCGTGACGAGCTAGGATGAGCTCGACCGAAGACAAGGTGTACCGAGCTGTGACACACTCGCCCAAGTTGCGAAGGTACACGACCGAGGATGAGGTGCGAAGGCACACGACCTATGATGAATTGAAGGAATGCTTGTATGCGACATAAATTGGAGTTTATGGTTGGCTCAAACGCCCAACCGACACATCCCTTGGAAGATACACGACTATTCATGGAGGGTGACTCATATATATAAGATGACAAGATATGAGTTAGAACATTAATACACTAAATATCAACTACCTGTCATCGCTAGAAAAGCAGACAACGAAAAAAGAAGAGAGTTGGGTCTCACGAAGGATTACATTGAATGGTCATCCCAAGACTTGGGAGAGTTTTGTGGATGGGATTGTTGCATGGGAGAACCT
Organism: Pinus albicaulis; assembly: GCA_034641835.2. NCBI lineage: Eukaryota > Viridiplantae > Streptophyta > Pinopsida > Pinales > Pinaceae > Pinus > Pinus albicaulis. The sequence continues at coordinate 417,504,276 of CM076579.1, read as the reverse complement.
TCCCAGCTGGGAGAGGTTGTGGGCTGATTGCATTTAGAATGAAATTAGAAAGAACCATCTTGGGGCAGCCAAACAGGTAGAGGAGGATGACAATGTAACATTGTTAGCAAGGGGCAAGAAGGGCAAAGGTAAGAAGAAAGCTTCCACAAGTGGTGGTGGGGGCAAAGGCAAAGGTAAAGGTAAGCAGGGAAACAAGGAGGACTATTCCAAAGTTAAATGTTGGAATTGTCAGAAGTTGGGACACTATGCAATTGTGTGTCAGGAGAAGAAAAAGAAGGGAAAGGACAAGACCATGGCAGCATCAACTAAGATAGAGGACTTTTCAGAGAGCTTTGACCGGGAGTTTGGGTTCATAGCTTGTGAGTCCTCTAGTGCAGGATCACCTGTCACGCTGCCACACAGGTTGAGAGGGAGTGTGCACTTCCCTCCACTAGCGGAGCATCTTCAGGTATTTGGTATGTTGACAGTGGGGCTTCTCATCATATGATAGGAGTTTGGGAGTACCTCTTAGAGCTTTCAGAGAGTGGCACTGATATAGAGGTAGTACTTGGAGATTACAACATTGTTAGAGTAGTCGGTGTGGGGACATTGACATTTGATAGGGAACCCAAACCTCCCTTGAAAGTGTCGGATGTTCTATATGTGCCAGGGATGAAGAAGAACCTTATATCTGTCTCAGCATTGGAGGAAAGAGGTTATGAGGTGTTGTTCAGGAGAGGGCAGGTGCTTATATATCCCAGGGGTGCTCCAGTTGATTCAGCTAGAGTGATTGGTGTGCGCCATGCCAAGGTGTACAAGTTTTCATTCCAGCTCCTGATGGCATTGAGTAGCAGTACCGACAGCAGAGCTAGCAGTTCAGAGTTGTGTAAGATTTGGCACCGCAGGATGGGGCACATGTATCATGGGGCCTTGAGGACATTGTGGAAAAGATCACCATAGGTGTTGTAGATTTCAGTTCTGATCACCTACATGCAGAGGATGTGTTATGGGGAAGTTTGCCAAATCCCCTTTTCCCAGCAGTGACAACAGGTCGACAAGGATTCTTGATTTGATTCATACCGATGTGAGCGGTCGGATGTCTCATGTATCCTTGAGTGGATATGAGTATTATGTTTTATTCATTGATGATCATTCCAGGAAGACCTGGATTTATTTCTTGAAGACCAAGAGTGAGGTCTTCAAGCGGTTTCAAGAGTTCAGAGCTCTTGTGGAGACTCAGACAGGTCAGAATATCAAGGCCCTCAGGTCGGAGAATGGAGGGGAGTATACCGTTGGTGAGTTTGTTGATTATTGTGCAGAGGCAGGCATCAGGAGGGAGTTCATAGTTCCTTACAACCCACAGTAGAACGGGGTTGCAGAGAGGAAGAACAGATCCATCGTTGGGGCTGCCAAAGCCATGCTTCATGATCAGGGGTTACCTTTGTTTTTGTGGGCAGAGGCCTGCAACACTGCTGTGTACTTGCAGAACAGGAGTTCGCATCATGCCTTGGGCAGTGTGACTCCGGAGGAGGCTTTTTCTGGGAAGAAGCTTGATGTTGGTCACTTTCGTATCTTTGGGTGCATTACATACTCCTATGTTCCCAAGGAGAAGAGGACCAAGCTAGAGCCCATTGCAGGTAAGGGCATCTTTGTGGGTTACAGTGAGACCTCGAAAGCCTTTTGGATTTATATTCTTGCGAGGAGGAAAGTTGTTGTCAAGCGGGATGTGAAATTCAAGGAGGATAGGGATTTCAGGAGGTCACGGGAGTTAGAGTATCTGGATTCACCAGAGCCTCAAGAGTAGTTGAGTTAGTCACAGGGATCCACTGGACAGGGATCAGGAGGTACATTGATTATAGTGTCAGGTCCATCAGTGAGCAGTGGCTCTCAGAGTTAGATGGGTGGTGCTTCGGGCAACATGCAGAGCAATCTGCAGAGAAGTTCATAGGGTTGCCCACTGATGGAGAGTTCACACGGTACTTCAACATCTACAGGCACATGTTCAGGCATGAGGTCGGTTGGCAGGCCTTCAGGAGTTCAGGCTTTTGATGAGGATGAGGATTCTTTCACTCCAGTGGGAGAAGTGTGTTCAGGGAAGAGGAAGCCCAAGTGGCTTCAGGACACCTTGCGCGAGGCCACATCTGTCGCTGGGCCAAAGAGACAGGTTAGAGAGAGCAAACCACCTGAGCGGTTCTGTAGCTATATGGCATTGATCACTAGCATCGTTGATTCTGAGCCTTCTATGTATGAGGAGGCAGCTAGCCAGCAGGTTTGGAGAGAGGCCATGCAAGAGGAGTATTCTTCTATCATGAAGAACAATGTTTGGGAGGTGGTGCCAAGGCCTGAAGGCAAATCAGTGGTTACTTCCAGATGGCTTTACAAGATAAAGCATGCTGCAGATGGCAGCATCGAGAAGTTCAAGGCTCGGTTTGTGGCGAGAGGGTTCTCACAGGTAGAGGGTGTTGACTATGAGGAGACCTTCGCTCCCGTGGCTCGATATACTTCCATTCGCTCCATTATATCGATAGCAACAGAGATGGGTTGGAAGATCCACCAGATGGATGTGAAGACCTCATTTCGCAATGGCTTCATACAGGAGGAGGTTTATATTGAGCAGCTGCAGGGCTTTGAGGTGCATGGGAAGGAGTCCCATGTATGCAGAATGAAGAAGGCACTTTATGGCCTGAAGCAAGCTTCTAGAGCTTGGTACTCGAGGATTGATACGTCTTTGCAGGAGTTGGGTTTCACAAAGAGTGATGCAGATCTGAACCTATACTTTATTGTAGTAGGTGAGGAGCTTCTCATTCTGGTGTTGTATGTGGATGACTTGGTCAGTACAGGTGCAGAGAGACTCATTGAGGGTTGCAAGAGAGATCTTGCTTCAGAGTTCGAGATGAAGGACATTGGCTTGATGCATTACTTTTTGGGATTGGAGGTGTGGCAGGAGGAGGGGCATTTATTCCTGGGATAGGGGAAGTATATTGTGGACATTATTAGCAGATTTCACATGGAGGATTGCAAACCCATGTCTACACCTATGATCACTAATTGGAAGAAGTTTCACGCTTTAGATTCCGAGTTGGTGGATCCCACTTTGTATAGACAATTGATTGGTTCCTTGATGTATTTGGTCAACACTCGATCAGATATATGTTTTGCAGTCAACAGGATGAGCCAGTTCATGTGTGAGCCCAGGAGAGTGCACTGGGTTGCTGCGAAACACATTCTTCGCTACTTGCAGGGGACAGTGGATTTTGGTCTGGATTATAGATAGGGAGATGGAGTGAGATTGGCAAGGTACACTGATTCAGATTGGGCAGGTTGTGCTTTTGATAGGAAGAGCACTTCAGGGTGTTGTTTTGGTTTGGGTTCGGCAGTTGCGTCGTGGTTCAGCCGGAAGCAACAGTTAGTTGCATTGAGTTCAACAGAAGCAGAGTACATGGAAGCCAGTTTGGTTAGTTGTGAGGCCATATGGCTTCACAAGATGTTGTTTGGCTTATTTGGTCAAGCATTGAGACCTTCGGTGATTTACTGTGATAATCAAAGTTGCATTAAACTCACAGAGAATCCAGTATTTCATGATAGGTCAAAGCATATTGGGATCAAATATCATTTCATCAGAGACTATGTTCAGAAGGGAGCTGTGAAGCTTGAGTATATTCCCATAGATGAGAAGGTAGCAGACATATTCACCAAAGCCTTACCATGGGGCAAGCATGTCTACTTCAAAGACAAGATGGGGGTGGTGAGGAACACTTTCCTCGGTAAGAGGGAGTGTTAAAATTTGGGTACCAGAGAACAAGTGGTTCCCTAACGCTTTGATCTTTGGCCTAGGGAAAAGTGTCCAAATGTATTTGTACTTTTCTCCTAATGTGACTTTATAAGTGGTAAAGTCATATCTAATTTAAAAATGGCTTTGTAAGTGATAAAGTTACAAGTCTAATTTTAAAGTGACTTTATTAAAGTCAATGTAAAATTAGAAAGTGAAAAAGTGACTATGGAAATAAAAGGCCAAGTGGGTCTTTATTTAAGTGGGGTGAATTAAAAATTAGAAAGTGAGAATTAAATGCATACTTATTCTCAACCCTTGATTTAAAGCTATCTCAGCCATTGGATTTAGGGATTCCCCAAAAGTCACTTAGGGTTAGGTTAAAGGAGAAAAGAAGAGAAAAGGTCATTCATTCTTTTCATGAGCAGATTGAGAGAAAGACCAAGAGATAGCAAGGATAATTTCTAAGTAGTGAGGAAGAAGAGAGTAGAACCTTGGCACACATAGCGAGGCAGCATTCAACAAACCCGTGGTTACACACAGTTCAAGGCAGTTTATTGGCACATTTTTCAAGGCAGAACCATACAACAGATTTGGCATGCATTCCTAGGAAGTCGTACAACATTTATGGCACAAATTTCGAGGTGCATTTATTGCTGGTTTTGAGGCATAGATTTCGAGGCAATCTGTACAACGTATTGTTGTTTCTGTGCATAGAAATCGAGGCAGAAATCGTATAGCATTTATTGTTGTTCCTCTGCATGCAAATCGAGGAGGCTGTACAACATCATTTATTGTTGTTTTGCACGCAAATTGATGGGGCCATATAACAACATTTATTGCTATGTTTTCTGGGCACGAAAATCAAGGAGTTCGTACAACATTTAAGGAGGTTCCTATTTTTTTACTGTTGGCACATTTTTGAGGCGAAGGTTAAGCACAGAAAACGAGATAAGTTGTATTTTTGTGGTTGCTGGAATTTTCTGTGTATTTCTGTTTCACTGTAAAAGCATTTTATCAAAAATAAAGAACTGCTTTCAAACTGGTTTTGCCCAAGAGTTGTAGGGGGGTTTTCTAGGGTCACATTGACAAAAAATCAGCGTGTTATTTTTCTGTGTGTGGCTGTTATAATTTCCTGTGTTTTATTTCTACATTTCCAGCAACTGTGAAACTCCTAAATTTATGTTTTCAGAAATATTTTTCATTTCCAGAATTTTGAATGTATGATTATGGGAATGGGCATTTAACTATATGGGAGTGATAAGGTGAAACTGAAAACCAGAGTGGGGTCAAAATTTCTACACGATTTGTGAAGGCAAATGACTGAGGATCAACGTGATGAGGAGTATATTGCGGAGAAGTATGGAGGGTTCATACCAGGTATGGATGGATTCTTCTCGGTGATTAGGAGAGATGGCCTTGTGATATGGAAAGGGAAGTCGTATGAGTTCCCCACACCACCATCTTTCTGAAGCTCATTAGGGAGATGGGATTATTATCATTTGATTGAGATGGTGAGACCCCTGGGAGCTTGAGATGCCATCAAATGGCGCCTCATGATGAGTATAATCAGAGGAAATATTGTGGTCATGGAAGAGGTGACAATGGTTGCACATGTTTGGGTGCATGTGTTCTTGTGGAATTGACGCTGCGGTCAGATTAGCTACCTGACTAGTTGATTGCACGAGGGGATCCAACACATGTCATTCTTACAGGTTGTGATACATGCATAGACATGGGATATATGTCAGAGATGAGACTCTTTTGTATTGAGGAAGACAGTTGATGCGAAGGTTGTTCATGATGAGGATAGTCTTCAATATTTGGTTAAGAAATTTGTCGAGGGGTGTGTTGTCGATGACAACATCCATTTTGACGTTGGGGAGGATGTCAAGCCCTTAGGCTAAGGCACTCGAGCATACCTAAGCTAGGCCAAGTCAAGTTCGGTGGAACGACTTGGTTGGCACGAAGGGCGCACCTGAGACGAGTTCGATGGAAAGAATTTGGTGAGACGAACGCACTAAGAACGCACCTGAGATGAGTTTGGTGGAATGATTGGAACAAATTTGAGAGTTGACTCTACAATGGTGCCTAGCCGAGGCGGACTTGACTGAAGACAAGGTGTGCTGAGCTGAGATGCGCCTGAACGAAGACAAGGCATGCCGAGCTGAGACGTGCTCACCCGAGTTGTGAAGGTACACAACCGAGGATGAGACGCGAAGGCACACGATTGACGGTGAACTGGAGGAATGTTTTTATGTGACAAACGATGCGACATATTTTGGAGTTTATGGTCGGCTCGAACAAAGTAAATTCATCTCAAACTCCCAACCGACACATCCCTTGTAGGAGACACGACTTTTCATGGAGGGTGACTCATATATATAAGATGATAGGAAAGGAGTTAGAACATAAATCAACTGAAGATCAACGACTTGTCATCGCTAGAAAAGGAGATAATGAAAAAAGAAGAGAGTTGGGTCTCACGAAGGAGTTCGCTCTTTAAAGCAAATTGCATAAGGAAGTTGTGCAGTCTTGTGGAACACAGTATTGTTGACAGTGGTACACCGTGGGATATTTATGGGTTGAGGTTGTGTGTAGGTCGAAGGGCTGTAACTTAGATATTTATTGGGTTTGGTTCTAGGTTGCTAGTTGAAGGGTTGTAACTTGGTTATTTTATATTTGTATTTGTGAAGGGTTGTGGCTGCGCACTGTTTAGAGTTCCTCCCAATCGAACCGAAGTCCATTATAAGCCAAAGTTGTGTATTGAAGTTTTATAGTCAAAGAGCCGTTGGGAAATTGTTTTGAGAGTTAAACCTCTCGTTTATTGAAGTGTTATTTATGTACATGATTTGTGTTGTTTATGAATGAATGCGATTATAGCTGAACTTAAGTTAATTGAAGTAAACTATAATTGAAGCTAAGCTTTGAAGTGGCTATTCTTGTGAGGTTTGATTGAACACCAATTTCACAGTATAGGATATCGGTCTCAGAATATGGTGCATAGGCTAGAGGCATAGTACGAGCATTATTAAACTCAAGTTGGTTTCACCATTGAGGAGAAATTTTGCCGATGCCGCACACCTCATGGGACTCGGTAATCTCATAGCTCAAAGGTGTGCCTTGGTGGCTTGACATCTAGATTTTGAGGCTAGACATTGGCTTGCACGAGGGAAGTTATTTCTCGGAAGGAAACCTCACCATGTTTCGAGGCTTATAACATGCCTTTGGGAGGGATATTGAGCCTCTTGATCCTAAAAAATTTCATCTTATGGGGGACGACCCTCTATCTTCAATGGTTTTGTTTACATTTGGCATACCTTGCTTATTGTCATAGTCTCCATTACGTTGTGGATGACAAGTGACTTTGTTGTAAATTTTCTAGGCTAAGGAGTTGGTGTTGCCTTTCCCTCTACTTGAGCCAACCCAAAAATATTATCAGTGGAGGCATATAGCTTGCTTGGACAATGAGATTAACATGTTCGAATTTTTAGCATGCAATAGTATTCTCCCACCATGTTTGAATTTTTTGCATGCAATAGTAGTCTCCCACTTGTGAATCATTCATGCCAATGGTGAGAATTAGTCTTTTCCATTTTTTTTCCTTTTGCCTCCCTCTATATTTTCTCTTTTTTTCAACTCTATTTTTGGTCACCTCACCAGTTATTGATTTCCTATAAGTGATTGTCATGAGTAGGGACCAACTTGAGATACTTCTTCCTAGATGGTTGTAGTCAACATGCTCTTTCCTACTTGTTACCTCCTAGGAACGTTGGTTTTGGTTGTTGCATCTTGTAGATTGCAGCAATGGGATTGATTAATGATTGAATCAACACATCCTTCCTCTAGTATTTTGCTCCTTGACTTAGCTAGTACCACCCTAGTGTCGTAACCAATTTTCTCTCATTCTATATATAAACCTTTTTCTATTGTTTTCTTATTTTCTCATCATCTACATACTCATGTTAGATAATTTTATTTTCACTAGTATGTGACTAGCTCATCACAAATCCCACCTTTGCTTTTTTAGCAATAACATTGTCTCATGTAGCCTTTGCTTTTTCCTCTCGAACGTTACTTCTTCTCATCCTAGAGCTACCATGGTGATTGTGTTTCCAAATCTTGCCTTCATTGGTGCCTCACCAGTCATCATATCTTTTTCACCCTAGGTAGCTACAGGTGGGCATAGCCATATCATAGTGTCATAGCCAGTGTTTTAAAAAATGGAATCGGGTTCCGACCAGGCCAAGGGTCGGCTCGGACTCCGACTCCGAATGAGTAATGACTCGGTCGACTCGGTTTCAATGACTCAGTGTTTGTAAAAAATACATTGAATATTAATTTTTTTGTACAAAAACATAAATTTAAAGATTTTTATTCATGTTTCCAAACACAAAGCATTACAATATAGACAAAAGACAACATATGATCAAAGTAGGCTCATGAATATATCCATTATATCAAAATTGCACCCAGTGCACTGTCCAAGGACCAATACATGATGATGATATATAGATCAAAACAAAAAACATAACTAAGGAGGCTCTAAATGGCCTCTACAACAAAACATGAATAGTCACTAGTAACTACTGCTAGTCATCTGACTGTGACAAGCCAATGTCCTCTGCCTCAAACTCTGAACCAGAGGGGGAAGACGCTCGCTCCGCCTCCTTTGAATCAACATCCTCAACTGGAACTATACCCTTGCCCTTACCACCTTGAGAATCAGATAGACGAGCTATGCGTCTCCGTCGTGGCTGACTAGAGGAAGTGCCTGCACCTGCAACTGGATGGCCTGGGACTGGGTCTGCTACTAGTGGATCTACATTGAGCATAGTCGCCTCCATCTCTAAATTGAAGTCAAGTGAACTCTCCCTGTCAAACTCTGGTGGACAAGACTCCACTACCCAATCTGATGTTGGATCAATATCCTCCAACACAATGGGATCTGAATCAGGTCTTTTGTTCAGCAATTGGTTCCGTCTTAGTCGGAGGTTGTACTGGACAAACACTAGATCATTTAACCATTTTTTCTCCAAAAAGTTTCTCTTGTGTGTGTGAATCCTCTCAAAGATATACCAATTGCGCTCACACCCAGAAGCACTGCAAGTTTGACTCAAAATGCGGATTGCAAACCTCTGCAATTCAGGACAGTGGCTACCAAATGCCTCCCACCATTGTGCTGCAAAAAATGAGTTTCAGTTAGCTCAACAATTTATATCCAACTTTGAAATTGAAATTATAAATAATTATACAAAATAATAAATTATAAAATATAAATTTGAAAATTGAAATTCTTTGTTTGCCTGGCTCATCTGATTCCCTTGCAATCCTTGCAAGGTTCTTGCCAAAGGTACCAGTGGCTTGGCTGAACATAGTGATCTGATTGTGTATCTTCAACTGCTCACTCTCTGTGGGGATCATGCGATCAATGCAATCAATCAATCCATCTCTAACCTCCCCAGTCAAAGCTCTTGTTTCTTGAGCTTTATAATGATACCTTGGGTTCAGAAAATACCCAGCTGCATGTATCGGGCGATGGAGTTGATTGTTCCATCTCTGATCAATGATTTTCCAAATGGGCCCATACTTAGCCACTTTGTCCTTGTATGTTGCCCTTATTTGCTCCTTTGCTTGATCCATAGCCTCATAAATGAAGCCCATAGCCAATCTTTCCCCATCCACCAAGCGCAACACCTTAACTAGTGGCTCAGCAAGTTTCACAATCTCTGCTGCCTTTTTCCAAAATATTTCTTCATTGACTTTCCTTTTCACATCTTTGCCATCTTGTTTGCGAGCCCACTGACATTCATTCCATTCATCACTAGAAATCATCTTTTGCAAGTTTCTATGTTGGGCAAGCATAGATTGCAATGTCAAAAAATGTGTTGCAAATCTAGTGATGGCAGGCCTAATAAGTTCCTTGCCCCCTGTGTATTTCCTCATCAGACTTAGAATCCATGAGTGATTGTAAATATATTTTGTGATGCATTTGGCATGCTCTATAGTGTTCTTGATCTAGTCTATTTTGCCAATATCCTCAAGCATGAGGTCTATGCAATGTGCAGCACATGGGGTCCAAAAGATGGTTGGGTGTTTTTCCTCTAACAATTTACCAGCAAGAACATAGTTAGAGGCATTGTCTATGATGATTTGAACAACATTTGCCACCCCCACCTCTTCAACAACCTCATCCAAAAGCTGAAACAACAACTGTGCATCTTTCACCCTATCAGATGCATCAACTGATCTTAGAAACATGGTTCCCCGTGGGCAAAAGACAAGAAAGTTTATGATGGTACGGTTCCTCTGATCAGTCCATCCATCTGACATGATGGTACATCCTGTATGTGCCCATGAGTTTTTGAACTCTTTCAAATAATCATCAATGTTCGAAATCTCTCTTTGCAAAAAAGATCCTCTTAACTCATGCATAGTAGGAGGTTTGAAGCCCTTTCCAGCAGCATATATGGCATCAAAAATAGGTTCATAATATGGTGAACGAGTAGCATTGAAGGGAATATCAGCGTCATACCACCATCTAGCAATGTACTCACAAGCAACATCTCTCAATTCTTTTTTCCAATGAGCATCTAAAGTGGGCTGCACAGTTGGAGGATTAGGACCATATGCAGTTGGACTATCAGAGGGAGACGAGGGCACAAAAAAGCTTTTAATAGTACCCTTATTTCTCATTGCACTCTTACCCTTGTCAGAAATAGACTCCATAGAGGGAGGAACATAGCGAAAGGGGTTTTTTGATGCATCAGTGGAAGGGATAGATGAGGAACCCTCATAATCAAAAGATTCAAAACTTGAGTTGGCAGCCATCATATGTTGTAGATTCCTCTTCCTCCCAATTTCAGCCTGTATTTCTTTTTACCTATTTTTCTCTTGCTCATACTTCTCAAATTGTTCTTTCAACTGCTTCCTAATTTCCCCAATGTTTTCTGCTTGACATGAAGTAATTTGGCCTTTAACACCAGCCAAATGTAGTTTCAGCCTATGAATGCCCCCTCCACCCTCCTTAATTTTTTTCTTACAAAATTTGCAATACATTTGATCACCAACCATTTCAGCATATGCCCAAGCAACATCTTTCGCTCTAGGGGCCATTTTGGAAATTTGGACTGAGTTTTTGACTTGGAAAGAAAACGTTTAAATCTGAAAATGAAAACAAAAAAAAAACTATTCATTCTATGTTCATTTCTTTCACCAAATGGCAAAAACTATGTTTGCCATTTTCAGATTTGCTAAATAAATAAAACAAACAAAGGCAAACATTTTAGAAGAGAAAATAAATACCTCTAGCCTCGTCTAGCTCAATGCTACTCCAAAGTTTGCCCAATAAGCTCCTCACCGGCCGCCTTCCAAAGCTTGCCCAAAAGACTCCTCAAAGCTGCTCCAAAACCAACTCCACAACTCTTCAGAAAACCCTCACAAATGCTCAAGCAAATTGAATGAGAAAGATGTGAGGTGTTGAGAGGGGTTGGGTTAGTTAAATAGGATGGGGAGGGGTTAGAAAGCCTAAAAAAAACCTAACAGCAGATAAAATTCCATTTTGAAGTCCGTTTTTTTCATGTTTTTGGGCCCACCGGCCGGCTGGAACAACTCGGCCAAGTTAAGTCGAACCAGGCCGAGCCGGCCGGTTTGTTACCGAGCCGGCCGAGTCGGTCAAAAAACCGGCCGGCTAAGTAACAAATCGGCTGCCTGACCGGTTCAACTGCCAAGTCAGATCAGCGTACCCTTCGGCTCGGTCGACTCGGTCGGTTCCGATTTGGTTCGGCCTGGTTTTAAAACTATGTTTCAAAGGTAAGAATATATCCTCATAATCATCCAAGTGACCTCGTCAATTAAAAAATAGATGGAAATAAAGGTCATCTAAAGTGGAAAAGTTCATGAAATAGCTATGACCATAGTTTTAAAACCAGGCCGAACCGAATCGGAACCGGTCGAGTCGACCGAGCTGAAGGGTAGGCTGGTCCGACTTGGCGGTTGAACCAGTGATGCGACCGGTTTGTTACCGAGCTGGTTGGTTTTTTGATTGACTCGGCCGGCTTGGTAACAAACTGGCCGGCTCGGCCTGGTCCGACTTAACTCGGCTGAGTTGTTCCAGTCGGCTGGTGGGCCCAAAAACATGAAAAAAACCGACTTCAAAATGGAATTTTATCTGCTGTTAGGTTTTTTTTTTAGGCTTTCTAACCCCTCCCCATCCTATTTAACTAACCCAACCCCTCTCAATACCTCACATCTTTCTCATTCAATTTGCTTGAGCATTTGTGAGGGTGTTCTGAAGAGTTGTGGAGTTGGTTTTGGAGCAGCTTTGAGGAGTCTTTTGGGCAAGCTTTGGAGCAGCAGTGAGGAGCTTATTGGGCAAGCTTTGGAGCAGCATTGAGTTAGAGGAGGCTAGAGGCTAGAGGTATTTATTTTTTCTCTTCTAAAATCTGCCTTTGTTTGTTTTATTTATTTAGCAAATCTGAAAATGGTAAACATAGTTTTTGGTGAAATAAATGAACATAGAATGAATAGTTTTTTTTTGTTTTGTTTTCAATTTCAGATTTAAACCTTTTCTTTCCAAGTCAAAAACTCAGTCCAAAATGGCCCCTAGAGCGAAAGATGTTGCTTGGGCATATGCTGAAATGGTTGGTGATCAAATGTATTGCAAATTTTGTAAGAAAAAAAATTAAGGAGGGTGGAGGGGGCATTCATAGACTGAAACTACATTTGGCTGGTCTTAAAGGCCAAATTACTTCATGTGAAGCACAAAACATTGGGGAAATTAGGAAGCAGTTGAAAGAACAATTTGAGAAGTTTGAGCAAGAGAAAAATAGGCAAAAAGAAATACAGGCTGAAATTGGGAGGAAGAGGAATCTACAACATATGATGGCTGCCAACTCAAGTTTTGAATCTTTTGATTATGAGGGTTCTTCATCTATCCCTTCCACTGATGCATCAAAAAACCCCTTTCGCTATGTTCCTCCCTCTATGGAGTCTATTTCTGAAAAGGGTAAGGGTGCAATGAGAAATAAGGGTACTATCAAAAGTTTTTTTGTGCCCTCATCTGCCTCTGATAGTGCAACTGCATATGGTCCTAGTCCTCCAACTGTGCAGCCCACTTTAGATGCTCATTGGAAAAAAGAATTGAGAGATGTTGCTTGTGATTACATTGCTAGATGGTGGTATGATGCTGATATTCCCTTCAATGTTGCTCGTTCACCATATTATGAACCTATTTTTGATGCCATATCTGGCAGAAAACTTCAAGCCTCCTACTATATGACAGAAGATCTTTTGCAAAAGTTTGGTGTGATGATTATTTAAGAAAAATTCAAAACTCCTTAGGTATACGAGATATTACCATCATTTTAGGATGGAATAGACGTGAAGAGCCGTGCATCATAAACTTTCTTATCTTTTGCCAAAATATATATAAAATATTTTGTCACATCGATAAGTGAATAAGTAGTTGTTATTCTGACTTTACAGATGAGGTTGTTGAAGAGGTGGGGGTGGCAAATGTTGTTCAAATCATCACGGACAATGCCTCTAACTATTTCTTGCTAGTAAATTGTTGGAAAAAGCACTCAACCATCTTTTTGGACCCCATATCTGAACACATTACATAGATTTTCTTCTTGGTCATATTAGCAAAATAAACTAGATCAAGAACACTATAAGAACATGCCAAATGCAAAATATATTTTTAATCACTCATGGATGCGAGTGCGATGAGGAAATACACGAAGGGCAAAAAATTTTTTATTAGGCTTGCCATCACTAGATTTGCAACACATTTTTTGACATTGCAATCTATGCTTGCCGCTCAAAAACACAGATGTTTTTCTAGTGATGAATGGGATGATGTCGATAGACTCGCCAACGAGATAACAAAGATTTGAAAGAAGTCAATGAAAATATTTTTGGAAAAATAGGCGAAAAATTAACTTCTTTGAATTTAGCTTGGTTAAGGTGTTGCTTACATTATGAGGCTATGGATCAAGCAAAGGAGCAAATAAGGGCAGCATACAAGGACAAAGTGGCTAAGTATGGGCCCATTTGACAAATCATTGATCAGAGATGGAACAATCAACTCGATCGCCCGATACATGTAGCTGGGTATTTTTTGAACCCAAGGTATCATTTTAAAGCTCAGGAAACAAGAGCTTTGACTGGGGAGGTTAGAGATGGATTGATTGACTGCATTGATCGCATGATCCCCACAGAGAGTGAGCAGTTGAAGATACACAATCAGATCTCTGTGTTCAGCCAAGCCACTGGTACCTTTGGCAAGAACCTTGCAAGGATTGCAAGGGAATTAGATGAGCCAGGTAAACAAAGAATTTCAATTTTCAAATTTATATTTTATAATTTATTATTTTGTATAATTGTTTATAATTTCAATTTCAAAGTTGGATATAAATTGTTGAGCTAACTGAAACTCATTTTTTGCAGCACAATGGTGGGAGGCATTTGGTAGCCACTATCCTGGTCTGGAAAGTTTCGTCGCAATTTGAAATCAGCTTGCAGTATACAGGTGTAGCGCGGGTGAGTACATCTTTGAAGGATTCCACAAGAAGACCGTTTAGGCAAACTGGTCCCGTAGTCTAGTATGTCCAGTACAACCTCCGACTAAGACGCAACCAATTGCTGAACAAAAGACCTGATTCAGATCCCATTGTGTTGGAGGATATTGATCCAACATCAGATTAGGTAGTGGAGTCTTGTCCACCAAAGTTTGACATAGATGGGGGGATTTCGATTGACTTCGATTTAGAGATAGAGGTAGCTATGCTCAACGTAGATCCACTAGTAGCAGACCCAGTCCTAAGCCATCTAGTTGCAGGTGCAGGCACTTCCTCTAGTCAGCCACGACGGAGACGCATAACTTGTCTATTTGATTCTCAAGGTGGTAAGGGCAAGGGTATAGTTCCAGTTGAGGATGTTGATTCAGAGGAGGAGGCGGAGCGAGCGTTTCCCCCCTCTGGTTCAGAGTTTGGGGAAGAGGACATTGGCTTGTCACAGTCAGATGACTAGCAGTAGTAGTCATTATTCATGTTTTGTTGTAGAGGCCATTTAGAGCCTCCTTAGTTATGTTTTTTGTTTTGATCTCTATATCATCATCATGTATTGGTCCTTGGATAGTGTACTGGGTGCAATTTTGATATAATGGATATATTCATGAGCCTATTTTGATCATATGTTGTCTTTTGTCTATATTGTAATGCTTTGTGTTTGGAAACATGAATAAAAATTTTAAATTTATGTTTTTGTACAAAAAAATTTAATATTTAATGTATTTTTTACAAAACCGAGTCATTGAAACTGAGTCGACCGAGTCATTACCGATTTAGAGTTGGAGTCCAAGCCGACCCTAGGCTTGGTCGGAACTCGATTCCGTTTTTTAAAACTCTGCTTTGAAACATTCTTCAACAAGCTCCAACATCAAGACACCTCTTTTCTTCCGTGAGTTATAAGTATCGTAATTCTAACTATTCTTCCTTGGCTTTTTTCATTTCATTTATAACTCTTGCTTAACACTACTCTTATCTAGCTTGTTAAGTATGGACCCCATCTTATTTATTTCACAAGTTTTGGCTTGGGACAATGGGAGATGATTCTATGATTGTTCACGTGGCATCACATTTCATGGGGCAATTTCATAGTTGACATGGTAGTACACATATGCCACGACATTGGTCACATTGTTCAAGCCCCAGTTAGGCAAATTGTTCATGCATGAGCATCCTCTTGACATTCCATGTTGAATATCCTTGAACCACCTCCTGTTTCATCATCTTTATAGCTATTTTTCACTGGAATAGAGCTCCAAACCCTTTGCGGAAACATCTACTTGCTATTTGCGAACAGGTGGCTTCATTATTTTTGATTGGGAGAGGGTCATTTCATAATTTTTGGTGGTCACTGGCATGATTTTTAGGGTATATTCTTATGTTTGAAACCTCTCCTTGGACTTATGAGCTATTTTGGAGGAGCTTTCAGCATATTTGGCCCTTTTCACTTTACGTGTGTGGACCTACCACCATTAATCCCTCAGGATTAGGCGTTAGAATGTGCTCAAGTTAGGCTGATTCAAGTTTGGTGGAATAACTTGTACGACACAGAGAGTGCGCCTGAGACGAGTTCGGCGGAACGACTTTGGTGAGACGGGCACACAAAGATCATGCCCATGATGAGTTTAGTCCAACAATTGGAACAACTTGGTGAGTCAACACCACAAGGATACTCAACCGAGGTACATTCTATCAAAGACAAGGCACACCCAATTGAAGACAAGGTGCACCCAACTACCTGAGACGAGTTCAGCGGAACGACTTTGGTGAGACGGGCACACAAAGATCATGCCCATGATGAGTTTAGTCCAACAATTGGAACAACTTGGTGAGTCAACACCACAAGGATACTCAACCGAGGTACATTCTATCAAAGACAAGGCACACCCAATTGAAGACAAGGTGCACCCAACTGAAGACAAGGTGCACCCAACCGAGATGCGCCCGTCCGATTTACAAATGCACACGATTGAGGATCATCACGAAGAGGATTATATTGCAGAGAAGTATGGAGGGTTCGTACCAGGTATGGGTGGATTCTTCTCGGAGTCAAGGAGAAATGGCCTTGTGATGTGGGAAGGGAAGTCATATGACTTACCCACACCACCATTTTTTGAATCTCATGAAGGAGATGGGCTTATTGTCACTTGCTCAAGAAGGTGAGACCCCTGGGAGCTTGACATGCCATTGAATGGTGCCTTATGATGAGCATAATTGGAGGAAAGATTATGTGACATGGAAAGAGGTGACAATGGTTACACGTGTTTGGGTGCTTGTGTTGTTGTGGAGTTGATGCTACGGTTAGATTAGCTACCTCACTAGTCGAATGCACGAGGGGATGCAACACATGTCATTCTTATGGCTTGCGATACATGCATAGACATGCGATATATGTAAGAGATGAGATTTTTCTGTATTGATGAAGACAATTGATGCAGAGGTCATTCATGATGAGGACAATCTTCAGGATTTGGTTAAGAAGTTTTTCGAGGGGTGTGTTGTTAAGGACGACAACCATTTTGATGTGGGGGAGGATATCAAGCCCTTAGGCTAGGTAGTAGAGCATGTTTGAGTTCAGCCGAGTCAGGTTTGGTGGAATGACTTGGACAACATGAAGAGTGTGCCCGAGATGAGTTTGGTGGAACAATTTTGGTGAGACGGGAAGACGAAGAGCACGCCCAAGATGAGTTCGATGTAGAAATTGGAATGACTTGGTGAGTCAACACGACAAGGGTACCCAGCCAGGGAACGCTCTATCGAAGACAAGTCGCGCCTAGTCGAAACAATATGCACATAGTCGAGACGCGCCTGTCCGATTTGCAAAGGCACATGATCAAGGATCAATGTAAAGTGGAGTATATTGCAGAAAAGTATGGAGGGTTCATACCAAGTTTTGGTGGATTCTTCTCAGAGAAGAGGAGAGATGGCCTTTTGATGTGGAAAGGGAAGTCGTATGACTTCCCCACAACACCATCTTTTTGAATGTCATGAAGGAGATGGGATAACTGTCACTTGCTCGAGATGGTGAGAGCCATGGGAGCCTGAGATGCGATTTAATGGTGCCTCATGATGAGCATAGTCGGAGGAAAGATTGTGTGACATGGAAGAGGTGACAATGGTTACACATGTTTGGGTGCCTGTGTTCTTGTGGAGTTGATGCTACAATCAAATTATCTACCTCACTAGTTGATTGCACAAGGGGTGTGTTGTCGAGGATGACAACCATTTTGACGTGGGGGAAGATGTCAAGCCCTTAGGCTAGGCACTCGAGCATGCTTGAGTTAGGCCAAGTCGAGTTCGGTGGAACGACTAGGTTGGCACGAAGGGCACCCCTGAGACGTTCGATGGAAAGACTTTGGTGAGACGAGCACACGAAAAACGCACATGAGATGAGTTTGGTGGAATGATTGGAACAAATTTGAGAGTCGACACAATGAGGGTGCCTAATCGAGGTGCACCCGAACAAAGACAATGCACACCCAGCCAAGATGTGCTCGACTGAAGACAAGGCATGCCGAGCTCAGATGGGCTCCATCGAGACAAGGCGTGACGAGCTATAACTTGCTCGCCCAAGTTCCGGAGGTACACGACTAAGGATGAGATGCGAAGGCACACAACTAACAATGACCTGAAGGAATGTTTGTATGCCACAAATGATGCAACATAATTCGGTGTTTATGGTTGGCTCAAACGAAGGAAGGTCGGCTCGAACGCCCAACTGACACATCCCTTAGAAGAGACACGACTATTCGTGGAGGGTGACTTGTATATATAAGATGATAGGAAAGGAGTTAGAACATTAATCAACTGAAGATCAACAACGTGTCATCGCTAGAAAAGCAGACAACGCAAGAAGAAGAGAGTTGGGTCTCACGAAGGGGCTCGCTCTCTAAAGCAAGTTGCGGAAAGAAGTTGTGCAAGCTTGTGTAACGCAACATTGATGAGTGGTACATTGTGGGGTATTTGTGTATTGAGGTTGTTTGTAGGTCGAAGGGCGACAACTTGGATATTTATTGGGTTTGGTTGTGGGTTGCTAGTTGAAGGGTTGTAACTTGATTATTGTATATTTGTATCTATGAAGGGTTGTGGTAGCGAATTGTTTGGAGTTTCTACCAACCGTATCGAAGTCCATTATAAAACGAAGTTTTGTGTATGGAAGTTTTATAGTCAAAGAGCAGTTGGGAAATTGTTTTGGGAATTCTCGCTCTAGTTTATTGAAGTGTTATTTACGTACATGATTTGTGATGTTTATAGATGAGCTTAAGTTAATTGAAGTAAACTATAATTGAATTTAAGTTTTGAAGTGGCTATTGTAGTGAGATTTGATTGAACACCAATTTCGCAAGTATAAGATATCAGTCTCAGCATAGGGTACATGGTCTAGAGGCATAGTACGAGTATTAGTAAACTCATATTTGTTTCACCATTTAGGAGAAAGCATGCTAGTGTTGCACACCTAAGGGGACTCGGTAATCTCATATCTTAGAGGTGCGCCTTGGTGGCGTGACACCCATATTTTGAGGCTAGACATTGGCTTGCTTGAGGGCAGTTATTTCTAGGAAGGAAACCTCACCGTGTTGTGAGACTTATAAAATGCCTTTGGGAGGGATATTGAGCCTCTTGATCCTAAAAGATTTCATCCTTTGGAGGACGACCCTCTATCTTCAATGGTTTTGTTTATATTTGGCATACTTTACTTATTTTCTTAGTCTCCTTTTCCTTCTGGATGACAAGTGACTTTCTTATAAATTTTCTAGGCTAAGGAGTTGGTGCTCCTTTGCCTCTACTTGAGGAAATCGAAAAATATTATCAATGGAGGTATATAGCTTGTTTGGACAATGAGATTACCATGTTTGAATTTTTAGCATGCAATAGTAATCTCCCACTTGTGAATCGTTCATGCTAATGGCAGGAATTAGTCTTTTCCATTTTTTTCTTTTTTCCTCTCTATATTTTCTCGTTTTTTCAACTCTAATTTTGGTCACCTCCCTAGTGATTGATTCCCTCTAAGTGATTGTCATGAGTAGGGCCCAACTTGAGATACTTCTTCCTAGATGGTTCTAGTAAACATGCTCCTTCCTCATTACTTCTTTTGAACGTTGGTTTTGGTTGTTGCATCTTGTAGAATGTAGCTATGGGATTGCTTAATCTTTTATCCAACACATCCTTCCTCTAATCTTTTGCTCCTTGACTTTGTTAGTACCACCCTAGTGTCGATTTGGAGGAAGAGGAAGTTGATTGATGGATTGAGAGTTTGGAGTAGGAATCAAACCGAGAGTGTTGGGAGTCACGATTGTCGTTAAAACAAAACCCGCAAGTGTTAATCAACGATCGCATCGCCAGAGATAAGGATCCACGAGAGGTGGTTAGTCCATGTCGTGAAACACACGGGGAGCGTTTGTTTATCCAATGTCGAACAATCTCCCCCCCAACGCGAGCAAGGTGTATATCGAACTCGTGACCTACGCTCTGATACCAATTGTTGGAAATATTGAGAAGGGGGGTGAATCAATATTTCTTTTCAATTGGTATTTTTACCAGTTAAATCACTTATAATTAGAAAACAAAATGAACAATAAGAATGAATACTTTTATTAATTAGGAATAACAAGGACTTCAATCCTCTTCTTTACAATAAATCAAGTACAATATAGTGTAGGGCTCCAACCCTAGATGAAGACACCAATCCTCAATCCACCAGGCTCCAACCTGTACTTTGCCAAGCACCAACTTGGAATTCACAGGGCTCCAACCTCTAAGGCTCCAACCCTTTCTTCCCAATGCACCAACCTTGTCTCTATGAGGCTCCAACCTCTAGGGCTCCAACCATATCTCTGGTACAAGCTCCAACCTGGTCTTCTTGAGGACTCCTATCTTCTAGGGCTCCAACCCTACAACTTCAATTCTTCAAGATATGTTTAATATTTATTCACAGCTCCCAATATCTTTTACAACGAGCCCTGACAATATCTTCACCTTCAACACTGCCCTCAAACAATCTCCAAGGCATTTAACTCATCAATGACAACTTTTTCTTCTCATGAAGGTGCCATCATTGCTCTTCATGTCACCCAAACGCTTTCTCCAAGGTCACCTCATGATGACATCAACAATGCATCATGGTCTCTAGGGATCTCCATGATTAGCTAAAGCTTCTCAACAAGATGTCTTCAATAAGCGACACTAAGTCTGCATACAATGTCCTTCAATGGTGTCTTCAATAAATTTCTTAAGTTCTACACCAGGTCATCCAAACTGCTCTAGATATCTTCAACAACTTTCTTCAAGTTATTCAAGAATGTTGCTCAAAAGCGCTGCTATAGGACTGCTTCAAGAATTGTCTTTACTTTAGCTTTGGTAGGTTCTTAACAAGCTCCAAGTGTGATCTCCAAAGTGTGCTCCAAACAAGCATCCAAAGTTCAAAGCTACATCAAAGGTCGTCTTGGATGATCAGGGCCCCTAGTTTGCTTCAAGGGATTCCCAAGAATATTCCTCAATTTCGTCTTCAAATACTGCTCATAAGTTCTTCAAAGGTTCTCAAAATAGTTTACAAAGATGTCTTTACAACTTGTTGAAGTCTGTCTCAATTAAAGCCAAGGTCTATAAGAATGGCTTCACTGTAAACTAATCCCAATATTGTGCCTCAAACAAAGATCTGCAAAATAATTTCAGACTGGTCCGAATGGTCACCACAGGTACCAAATCTGAGCTCTTAAAAATGAAGATAGTACAGATCAACAAGTCTTTAGAAATTGTTCCCACAAGTGCCTCTTCAGGTTCAAGGGAGGTGTCTCCTTAAGTCTGCAAAGAGTGCTCTCATTGGTTGCTTTTCAAATCCGAAAAGGTGTCTCCTCAAGCTTGCAAAGAGTACTCCCACAATTCAAGTCTGAGCCCTCCACAGTATTGCAATTACGATTTTCCACAGAACCGAAGTCTGCAATCCCTCCACAGGTCCGAGGAATTGTCCAATCACAGAAATTAGATCCTCCAAAGCTGGTGGCTGTCCATAATTCAATAATTCACAAGTCCAAGCCAATGGTTAAGGTTCCAAGGTTATATTTCTTCAATTCTGAGCCCTCTAATGTCACTGTTTAGAGATTTGCACATCTTCAGCTCTTCAAAATGATAACCGAAATAGATTTAACCCAAACTCGTCTCCTCGACCTCCTTAATTCACGAGAGTTTGTGCTATCTCCATGATGATCTTCATCGAAAATGATGATTTGAAATGAAGTGTTTTGACTTATATTTACACTGATTTCGACCTTTAATGAAGAGACATGTCCCTTGAGTGAGAGGCCGACTTGCATGAGTTGGCTCATGTCGGCTTGCATAGAAATTATATTTCTCCAAACTTGTAAATTCATTTTCTCTCAAACCAAGAGGAGTTAAATGACATGTAATAGCTCGTTGGAAATATCTTGACCGCCTCTACCATCCTATGCCAATTACACCCTTAGATAAGGTCGTTTTATCATCAATAAAATAATATTTGTAAAACTGTCATCATTATTTCATTTATGACAACATTTAGAATTTTATGTCTAGGGCTCCTTCATAGATTTTAGGCCTTCAAGCTTTTAGGATTAGGACATATAAGGCTTCTTCAGCTAGAGCTCCAAGTGTAACCTTCAACAATCATCCATGCTATTATCAAGGACAAGGTCTAGGGTTTTTCACATGTGTTCTTTATTTATCTTCAAAGGCATCATAGGCATCTAGGGCTTCATTGATTTATGCATTTAGTGTTTTCCATGTATGTAGCATAGAGTTTCATATATGCATTTAGGGTATCATTCATGTATAGGCGTAGGGTCAAGGCTTCCTAAATAAGAAACAAGGACTAGGGCATCATGAGCATATTATAGAGCTTAGCATAAATGTACTTAGGGGTTTGCACCAATATCTTTATTGACATATGACCTAGGTTTGCATGAGGTTAGGGAAACATCACGAAAGGGTTATCACAAAAATATTTTCCATCTCCACAAATTCCACATTGACATCAATGACAACTTTGACCAATAGTCTCCCCCTTTGTCATTGATGGCAATATTCTTGCCCTTCCAACAATTTCTTCCCCTTTGACATCAATGGCAAATGGGGTGCCCAAGTACTCCCCTTATCAAGTTACTCCCTGACATGCTGCTCTATCGTATTTTCCTCATCAGTGATAGTTCTCCATGATAGATATGTTGCTTCCTTTGTCATGGTGCTCTTTTGTAATGAACTTACCTTTCCATGCCTTCATGGAAATGGATGAGGTAGATGATCAACCAACCCCCTTTGCCTGCGTAAGCTCCTCTAGTTCTTCTTTTTACTTTAGACAAGAAATTTTGCTGCCTTGCAATCAAGTGGAAGACATCTTCACAATATCATGATTTTCTTCAATGGAGTTACTCCCGAGAGATGATCTATCAAAATTTTCATGTGTGACTCATCTAGGTTTTCATAGGGCTCTTCACGGATAGCTTCTGCAAGAATATTCAAGAATCATAAGCTCCCCCTAACAACATGCATGGTCTTCTTCTTCACAGAATTTTATCATCAAAACTTGGAATATCATATTTGCCAAAGATGCATTCATTAAATCAACAATGTGTGTTGTTGTCTTGAATGTTCAAGAGACTTTCAGATCCAATTTGCTTCCTGTTCCATACTTGTGTAACTTTCTTTTCTGGCTTGGTAGTCATGATTTTAGTTTGTTTAGGGACCCAAGTCAAGTTACAATTACAATCCATATGTCCAATGTTATGGCATTTGAAGCATTCTATCTTGTTCATGAATGAGTAATCATGACTTATTCTTGCAAAGTTTCTTCTAGGTAGCTGATGTGGACCATTATATTTGTATTTGTGGTATGCCCTACAATCCTCTACCATGTGCCCAAAATTTGTACAAGAATAGCAATAACCAAAAAATATACTTTGGTACCTGAGAGATGGAGATTGTCTTGATGTATTTATGACGTCTTTTCTCCCTAGTATACTTTGATGATATCCATTGCCTCTTGCATCCTTGATACCTTCTACAGAGTATTGCCTTGATGTACTTCTAAGGTCATTTTGCCTTGAAATCCTTTGGTCAAAATGTTGTGAAACCAGCTCCAAAAATAGAAGAAAAGAGAGATCAACGCCTTAGAAATAGCCACTTCGAGGGGGAAACCTCCAATACATTACATAAATGAACAATTCTTGGATGATACAAATGACAAAAACCTCCTTCTATATATAGGAGTCCATGGGGCTACAAATGTAATCCTAGTGGGGCCACAATGTAATCCTAGCCGACCTAACAATAATGTGTTAATAACAATATGGGGGGTTACAGGGTACAACAATAACAATAAGGGGGGCTACACTAACATAATAAGGGACTACACTATTAATATAGAGACTTAACATGCCTCTCTCCTTCAAACAAGTGTTGTCCTCAACGCTTGATTATTTCTTGATGCTTTTGTATAAAATTCTCATCCTCCCATGTGGAATCTTCTACAGGAAGGTTCTTCCACTTGCTGAGATACTCTGAAATTGATCGTACTTGTCGAGTTCTTGTTTCTGTGACTGCTTCAGAACTTTTTTCAATGTGATGTTGATCTTCATGTTGTTTCATTAGATTCTGCACCAAAGTTAGGTTATCCTTTGAGAGTTGGAGAAGTTGTTGTTGATGCTTGATGTGATTTTCCACTAATTTATCATCCATATTAGCTATTATTTGATCCTTCAAACCATCCAACTTAGCCTCCGTTTCTGCTTTTAAACCATCTATGTCATCTTTGGTTGCTCTTCGTAAGATCGAAATTTGTTGCACTTGGTACCGTAATTTGTTGCACTTGGTACCGTAATTTTGATATCTCAATCTGCAATTCTTCCTCTTCATGCGTCATAGTATAGTTTTTTGAGGGCTTAAGGGGTATGGAATTATTTTTTGGAGGAATTATAGAACCCAATACTGATAAAAATTCTAAAATATGCCCTTGGAATCACTTCAAACTGCTTTTTCAAACAAACGTTATGAAATTTTAAAAACCAAATACACACCTTTTTCTTGCTTTTGAGAAGCTCGATATTGAAACTGAATTATATATGTGATTTCGGATCCTCAATAATGAAAATTTTGCATTGAGGTAGCCCTCTGAATTCTCTTTCGAATGCCACAGGTTTGACCTGATTTGGATTCTTGAAGACAAAGTTCCGCCCAATCTCCTACGATGACCTAATTATGGACTGGTTCAGTAGAGCGAAATTGTACGACTTGCCATATGTCACTGTTTCCTCCTTCGGCCCTGAAATTTATAGACATGAAACTACAATCCGTGTAATTGCAGCCACGTTTTACAGAATTCCAATCTGATGCTTAGAGAGAGAGTTATGAAGATTTTCCCACGATCACCTCTTTGAGATGAAATTCGGGAGCCTGCAAAATACCTAACTTCCACAGACGCATATCTCCAAAAATATTGCGAACCAATATCTGAAATTTTGCGACGATGTTCCTCAGGATTTCAGCTTCGCACTCTAAAAATTTCAGCTTCTGAACCTTCGTAGAAAAAAAGTTATAGCGAAAATGCCACGATGACCTGTTTGGAGCAGCGAAACCCTAGAATCCAAAGCTTTGATACCAAATGTTGTGAAACCAGCTCCAAAAATAGAAGAAAAGAGAGATCAACGCCTTTAGAAATAGCCACTTAAGGGGCAAACTTCAATACATTACATAAATGAACAATTTTTGGATGACATAAAATGACAAAACCTCCTTTCTATATATAGGAGTCCATGGGGCTACAATGTATCCTATGGGGCCAATGTAATCCTAGCCGACCTAATAATAATAATGTAAGGGCACAATAATAACAATATGGGGGTTACAGGGGTACAACAATAACAATAAGGGGGGCTACACTAACATAATAAGGGACTACACTATTAATATAGGGACTTAACACAAAATTCTTGCCTCTTGCATTCTTGACACCATCTGCAGATCTTCTTGGAGTAGGGTTTCTTCTAATGTTATCTTGACTCTTATCTTTGCCTTTGTTGGAACTTGGAGCATTAATATTTCTTACAAGCTTTTCCACATCCTTTTTGTTTGAAGGTTCACCTGCATATCCAAGACCCGATTTATCGAGGAGAGATCTTTGATGACTTAGGATCTCATCTAGTGCTTGAGAGCTCTTTAGACTCTTGTTCAAATGATCAACTTCTTTTCTAAGGAGATCAATTTCTTCTTTCATCATCTTGCATTCTTCATCCTTCTTTGCTAGATGGTTCTCCATTTCTTCCTTTATTCTAGTTGCTTCACATGATTAGCCCTTAAGTGAGGTGATATCTGATTTTAATTTGAAGTTCTCTTCATCTTTTTCTTCTAGTTGGCATATCATGGCATTTCTTTCCTTTTTCTTCATCGACTTGTCCTTCCAAGAGGACCAAAACTTCCATCACCTTTTCAAATCCTTGTGCTTGTTTCTTTGCTTCCTCTAGTTGAGATTTAAGGGAGGAGACCTCTTCCTTATATTGACCAATGTTCGTTTCAAATTTGTTCAAGTCCTTGTGTCTTTGTTCAAGATGGCTTGACAAAGTGTTTTCCCCTTTCTTTGATTTATCCAATTGACTTTTCATGGATATGACTTCATGATGCTTTTTCTTGTTTTGAGGAAATTCTTCCTTAAGCTTGGTGAGCTCCTCATCTCTTTCTTGAAATTGAAGCGTAAAGAGATCAACTTCCTCCGTTGTCTTATCTAAGTCATAGTCACTGTGAAAGTTTCAAAACAGAAACCCTACTGCAGTATCTAGATCTACTTCACCTACTTGTTTCATTAACATTAACAAGTTATTTTACTGAATTATTCAGAAAAACATTAAAGTAGACACTAACTGCAACCTACACATCTACAGATCATTTACTGAACAATACACGTGACAAGATTACACGATTTTTCAGACAAATGTCCCCGGAAAAACGCAATGCGGGAAATCGGTGCAACAACTATAGATGGTTTTTATTATTATGCAGAATCTGAATACAACATTCTGGGCACCAGACATGGTTGGCCCTAAAGAGAAATTACATGGTAGTAAGTACCTTTCACTCAAAGACAGAAGATATGGCCGTATCACACCCTCAATCGGGATTTACAGATCACTAGCCCCTTTTGGCCCACTAGAACCCTCAGCGCTGCCTCTGCAGCCTCTGCGTCAGCCCTCACTGGCCAGTGTCCCCACTGCGTCACCTTGATTGGTGCTACGCTGCCCCGACTGGGACTGTGTCACCTTGGTTGGTGCTGCGTTGCGCTGGCTGAGTCTGCGTCACCCTAGCTGGGCTTATGCAGCCTCTGCGTGGTGCTGGCTAGCTCTGCGTTGACTGGTACTCATTGCCCCTCCGCCTTGCTGTATTCTCGACCTTGGATCAGATTATCCCTCGCCAATCTTTGCCTCTCACTGCACTGCAAACGCGCTTCGAATTTCTCAACAAACCCCGCCCCAGAAATTCAACTTAGCTTCAGTGCTCTGCCAGTGTGTGTGTGTCCCCAACTGACTCCAAGCCTTTCTCTTATACTTTTCTCGTTGGAAAACCAACGATCATGATCTAATCTCTAATCGATAGCTCAGATTAAAAAATTGCTTGATCCGCGTCACTTAGAACATTTAATCACATGTGTTTAATTAATTCACTTTAAATTTTCCAATTCCCTAAGTTAGACTTAGGGTTCTCATTAAAAAAATTAATTATTAGAATAACTTCAACAGTAGATGAAATTTCTCCAAACGCTTTCTAGGTTTTGGAGGTCTCGTGTGTCTTGGACCCTCCACAAAATTTCAGGGCTAGAGCACACTCGATGCTACCTCAAAATCTCAACACTCCCTCTTAGCGAGGAGTGTGCTCTAGCAATACATCCACACCAAGTATTGCCTGATCTCGACATTGGTCTCTGCGCTGCTAATGCTTGGCCTGCTGCCCTCCATCCATAGCGCTGTTGCTTTCTGTATTGCTGCCCATGTCACTGGCACTAACACTGGTACATCTATATTGCAACTCCCTCTCAATTTGCTGCATCGTGCTACCCATAGCATTGCCACTGCTAACTGCTGCACTGCAACTTAGTTGTTGAGAAGTAACCAACTGAAGGACCCCTGCCCAATCACTGACAGACAAGTCAGTCAGGATGCACCTCATCACTAAAGCTCCCTGAAGCCACTGCGTTGCGCTGTCTCCCTGAAGCCACTGCTGCAGCTCTGCATTGCGTAAGCACTGCCCCCTCTCTGCTGCTGAAGTCCCATCAGCGTCTGCACTGTTGCTTCTACACTGCTACTGCCTCTGCATTGCGCTGCTCCCATCTACAATGTTCTAGCTTTATCCTCCACTTCACTGTGATCTCTTGCACCCACTATTCCACTTTTCCCAGTACTGTCTAAAGGCTCCCGTAGCTCATATGTGATCTAGGAGTTGGGCACCTCAAGGATCTTGCCTTTATCCATCTGTAGCTGTTGTACAAATCTGTCGCCCCACTTACGTGGTTCATGAGCATTCATGGCTACATCATCATTACTACCATCGTCCCCCTTTGCTGCTACTGCCTTGGATTCAAAAGATCCATTGTCCTTCTTCTTAAGACAATTGCTGGTGAAGTGTCCAAGTTCGCCACAATTAAAGCACCAGACCTTGGATAGGTGCCTCTTCTTCTTCCCTTGCTACCTCTGTCCCTTTGATGTACCGTTGCTGTACCGTTGCTGCTGCTTTGCCTCTTGGCAAATCTCCTGATTTCCTCCTGACGGAGGATTTCCCATGTATCCGCCCAGGATGGTAGTGCTGCCCTGCCCAAGATGCTTTGGAGAAACGTTTCCCATTCCTCGATGACTGCATTCAGGGCAGTCTCACTAAGAGCCCTTCGTTCGGAGTTGTACCCATGGCAATTAGTTGGTCCCAGATAGTCTAAAGTCTGAAGAGGAAGGGATCTATTTCCTCACCCTTTTGCATCTGGAACAACTGCATCTGATTCTCCAGAAGCATCTTCCTTTGGACGGAGCCTCCCTGATACATTGTGTCCAAAGCTGTCCACATTTCATTTGCTGTGTTCTTCCCTGCAATATGTGGAACCACGTGATCTTTAACTCCGTCCATGATCAAGCGCTTTGCTCGCGCTTGATTCTCCTTGAATTTCTTCAGAGGATCTGCATCGGTAGGCACAACTAGGACATTCTCAGCATGGTCCTTGATGCCGTACTCATCCAGGACTGTCAGGATCCTGGCCCTCCAGATAACGAAGTTAGACATGCCGTCCAACCTGTCCTGATCTCTCAGTCCATGAGAAACCATCTGTGCTCAAATCTATTAGAACATATACTCCTCCCCCTTTTTCTGCTACAACACTCAACAAAGAATTGGATTTGGGTTTCTTGGCGATTAGAAACCCTCTATAGTAGCTCCTCCCTCTGACAATTGATTTCCCTCCCAGAAATCCTTAGCCAAAAACAACTGAATCAGTTCTCTACTATCACCCTTTTGATCGAATCTCAAATCTGTTTGGCACAGATCTGCTGAGCAACTGTTCTCCTTCCGCTCTTGTCGCCTTTGTTAGACACGATTCTGCACCGACAGAACCTTCACCACACCAGAAACCTCTGAAGGTCAGAAGCTCTGCTTTCAGACTTCGTCAGATTTGCAAAGCAACCTCAAAACTCGGACTGTGTCCCTCTGGCTGGCCTCTGCGTGAGCAGATTGGCTCAGCGTAGCCTCTGCATAGCGCAGGCTGTTCCTGTGTCACTCTGGAAGGCTTTGCATTGCCTCTGCATTACCCTGGTTGGGATGTGTCCCTCGTAGTGCTGTGCTGCCCTCTTCTGGAACTTTTTTGCTTCAACTGTCGTCTTTGCATCAATTTCTTCAGCCACTCTGCTGGTGGATCAACTTGATCTGCAATGCTCTGTTACCATGTGAAAGTTTCAAAATAGAAACCCTATTGTAATATCTAGATCTACTTCACCTACTTGTTTCATTAATATTAACAAGTTATTTTACTGAATTATTCAGAAAAACATTAAAGTAGACACTAACTGTAGCCTACACATCTACAGATCATTTACTAAATAGTATACACATGTGAGAAGATTACACACGATTTTTCAGACAAATGTCCCCAGAAAAACCCAATGCGAGAAAACTGGTGCAACAGCTCTAGAGGGTTTTTATTATTATGCAGAATTTGAATACAACATTCTGGGCACCAGACATGGTTGCCCTACAGAGAAATTACACGGCAGTAAGTACCTTTCACTCGGAGACAGAAGATATGGCTGTATCACACCCTCAAACAGGATTTACCGATCACAAGCCCCTTCTGCCCCACTGGAACCCTCAGCACTGCCTCTGAAGCCTCTGCGTCAACCCTCACTGGCCAGCGTCCCCACTGCGTCACCCTGACTGGTGTTGCGCTGCCTCTGTGCTGCCCCGGCGGGGATTGCATCACCCTGGTTGGTGCTGCGCTGCCCTTGCGCTGCGCAAGCTGGGTCTGCATCATGTTGGGCTTACGCAACCTTTGTGTAGTCTCTGCGTGGTGTTGGATGAACTGCGTCCTCCTAGCTGGCTTTGCACTAACTGGTACTCACTGCCCCTTTGCCTTGCTGTATTCTCAGCCTTGGATCAGATTATCCCTCACCGATCTCTGCCCCTCACTACACTGCAAACTCGCTTCGAATTTCTCAGCAAACCTTGCCCTAGAAATTAGACTTAGCGTCAACCCTCACTGGCCAGCGTCCCCACTGCGTCACCCTGACTGGTGTTGCGTTGCCTCTGTGCTGCCCCGGCGGGGATTGCATCACCCTGGTTGGTGCTGCGCTGCCCTTGCGCTGCGCAAGCTGGGTCTGCATCATGTTGGGCTTACGCAACCTTTGCGTAGTCTCTGCGTGGTGTTGGATGAACTGCGTCCTCCTAGCTGGCTTTGCGCTAACTGGTACTCACTGCCCCTTTGCCTTGCTGTATTCTCAGCCTTGGATCAGATTATCCCTCACCGATCTCTGCCCCTCACTACACTGCAAACTCGCTTCGAATTTCTCAGCAAACCTTGCCCTAGAAATTAGACTTAGCTTCAGTGCTTTGCTAGTGTGTGTGTGTCTCCAACTGACCCCAAGCCTTTCTGTTATACTTTTCTCGTTGGAAAACCAATGACCGTGATCTAATCTCTAATCAACGGTTTATATTAAAAGACTACTTGATCCACGTCACTTAGAACATTTCATCACATGTGTTTAATTAATTCACTTTAATTTTTCTAATTCCCTAAGTTAGATTTAGTGTCCTCATTAAAAAGGTTAATTATTAGAATACCTTCAACACCAGATGAAATTTCTCCAAACGTTTTCTTGGTTTTGGAGGCCTCGAGTGTCTTAGCCCCTCCACAAAATTTTAGGGTTAGAGCATGTAGAAATTTCTGAATCTTAACACTTATGCAGGAATTATTACTGTTAATCCAATTAAGCTCCTCCTACTTATACAAGTTATCAACTAATAAATTCAAGCTAACATCGAAGCAAAACACATAACAGATCTCTACCAATTCAGATCTAGAATAAGCACATGCACACATTGACAAAGTGACACAGTTATTTCTGGACAAACTGTCCCAAGAAAAACCCAATGTGGGAAAACCGGTCTTTGGCTGCTGGAGTGTTCTACTATTAAGAATATTTTTGAATACACAACTCTGGGTTCCAGATCTGGAAAACCCTATAGAAAAAACTCCAGATCTACAACTCCTCGCTGATCTAGGACCAAAAATACTGATTGATCCACACCCTCAAATGGGATTTACAGAACTCAGTCAGATCTAGGCCTAGAAATCCCAGCGCTGCCCCTGAAATGCACTGCGTCAGCCTCTGAAGCCCCTGCCAGGCTCTGCGTCAGCCTTGGATGGCCTCCAAACCCTTAGCACTGCCTCTGGAAGGGATTGTGTTACCCCAGAATGGGTGACGCAATCACTACGCTGCGCCCAAAGGGTCTTTGCGTAACCCCTGAAGGGTTTCCTGAAAATTGCACTGTCCTTGCTGCTGCTATCTTCCTCTGCGCTGTCCTTGAGTTGATCTCTTCTCTGCCTCTGTGTGTATTCTAGACCTCGGGTCTAAATTCCCCTCTCTGCAGCTGAAACACTTTTGAGTATTCTTAGCAAACCCTGCCCTAGAATCTCAGGTTAGCTTCAGTGCTCTGCCTCTGTGTGTCTTTACAAATGACCCCAAGCCTTTCCTTTATACTTTTCTCGTTGACAAATCAACGACCAAGATTAAATCTTTAATCAATGGCTAAGATTAAAAGAAAGCTTGATCCGTGTGACTTAAGACAATTTCATCACATGTTTAATTAAATTCATTTTAATTATTTTATTTTCCTAAGTTTTAACTTAGGAAATACATTAAAATAATTAATTAATTTAATATCTCCTAAACCAGATGAAATTTCCCAAATTCATTTCTGGGTCTTGTAGATCAGGTGAACTCTAGTCCTTCCTCAAAATTTGGGACCTAGAGCACAACTGATGCTACCCCAAATACACAAAATCTCAACACTCCCTCTTAGCATCAAGGGTGTGCTCTAGCAATACATCACACTATGCATTACATGACTTTGAGTACTAGTTCTGTGCTGCTGAAGCATGGCCTGCTGCCACTCAACTCTGCACTGCTGGTGCCATTCTGTACTGCTGCCCATGACTCTGCCACTGCTGCTACAACCACTGTACTGCAACTCCCTCTCAATATGCTGCATCTGTGCTACTCATAGCACTGCCACTGCTGATCTGCTGCATTGCGACTTCAGTTGTTGAGAGAAACAACTGAATCTTCTGCCCAATCTTTGACAAACAAGTCTGATGGGCTGCATCCTTATCACTGAAGCTCCATAGGCCACAGATCTGTGCTGGCATGTAAAGAACGATGCACAACTACAGGTTTGCCTGCTTAATCAGACTCCCTCTGCAGTACTGAAGTCACATCAGCTCCTTGTGCTGAAATCCATCACGCTGTTGCTGCACTGCTTTGTCCTTTTGAAGCTTTTTGCGCCGCTGTAGCTCTGCACTGCGTAAGCAGTACTGCACTACACTGTTGAAGTCACATCAGCCTCTGTGCTGCTGCTGCTTTGCCCTGCGTTGCTCCTCCCAACCTCCAGATCTGTATCCGCTTCTGCTTCATCTGTGATCTATGCACTCACTGCTCCACTTGTCCCACTACTGTCTTAAGGTTGCCATAGCTCGCTTGTGATCCAAGAGATGAGTTGCTCAAGGATCCTGCCTCTCTTCCATTTAGCTCCTCTACATGTTCATGTCACCCCACCTCCGTGGTTCATGAGCACTCATGGCTACATCATCTCCTGACCCATCATCTGCCACCACTGCTTTAGAAGAAGATGCTTCCTTGTCCTCCTTATTTTCTGGACAATGGCGTTTGCGAACATGTGGTTTCATTATTTTTGACTTGGAGAGGGTCATTTCATAATTTTTGGAGGTCACTTGCATGATTTTTAGGATATATTCTTACTTTCAAAACCTCTCCTTGGACTTATGAGCTATTTTGGAGGAGCTTTCAATATATTTGGTCCTTTTCAGTTGACACTCGTGGAGTCTGGACCTCCCATTGTCAAGCCCTTAGGCTTAAGCGCGAATGTGCTTGAGTTAGGTCGAGTCAATTTTGGTGGAACGACTTGGACGACACAAAGAGTGCACCTGAGATGAGTTCGGTGGAACAACATTGGTGAGATGGGCACACCAAGAGCTCATCCAAGATGATTTCGGTGGAACGATTGAAACGACTTGGTGAGTTGGCATATCAAGGGTACCTAACCGAGGCATGATCTATCGAAAACAAGGTGTACACAGCCGCAGGAAAGACGCGCCCATACGAGACACACCCATTCGATTTGCAAATGCACATGACCGAGGATAAACGTGAAGAGGAGTAAATTGCAAAGAAGTATGGAGGGTTCATACCAGATATGGGTGAACTTTTTTCAGAGACTAGGAGAGATGGCCCAGTGATTTGGAAAGGGAAGTCGTATGACTTCCCCACACTACCATATTTTTGAAGCTCATGAAGGAGATGGACTTATTGTCAGTTGTGCAAGATGGTGAGACCCCTGGGAGCTTTAGATGCCATTGAATGGTGCTTCATGATGAGCATAATTGGAGGAAGAATTGTGTGACTTGGAAAGAGGTGACAGTGGTTGCACATGTTTGGGTGCATGTGTTCTTGTGGTGTTGATGCTATGGTTAGATTAGGTACCTGACTAGTCGATTGCACAAGGGGATCCAACACATGTCATTCTTACAGGTTGCGATACATGCATAGACATGGGATATATGTCAGAGATGAGATTCTTCTGTATTGATGAAGACAATTGATGCGATGGTTTTTCATGATGAGGACGGTCTTCAGGATTTGTTTAAGAAGTTTTCCAAGGGGTGTGTTGTCAAGGATGACAACCATTTTGACATGGGGGAGGATGTCAAGCCCTTAGGCTAGGCACCCGAGCACACCTGAGTTAGGCCGAGTTGAGTTTGGTGGAACGACTTGGTCGGGACAAAGGGCACATCTGATACGATGTCGATGGAAAGACTTTAGTGAGACGAGCACACGAAGAACGCACCTAAGTTGAGTTTGTTGGAATGATTTGAACTGAAAATTGAGAGTCGACGCGATGAGGGTGCGTAGCCAAGGCGCACACGACCGAAGACAAGGCGCGCTTAGCCGAAATATGCCCGATTGAAGACAAGGTGTGCCCAGCTAATACTAGCCTACTCAAGTTGCGAATGTACATGACTTAGGATGAAGCACGAATGCACACGACTGACATTGAATAGAAGGAAAGTTTGTATGCAACAAATGATCCGACATAATTTAGAGTTTATGGTCTGCTCAAACAAGGGAAGGTCGGCTCGAATGCCCAAATAACACCTCCCTTGGAAGAGACACGACTGCTCATGGAGGGTGAGTCATATATATAAGATGATAGGAGAGCTGATGGAACATCATTCAACCAAAGATCAACAACCTCTCACGCAAGGAAATAAGGAGACAACGAAGAAAGAAGAGAGTTGGGTCTCATGAAGGAGCTCGCTTTCTAAAGCAAGCTGAGGAAGGAAGTTGTGCAAGCTTATGGAACACATTATTGCTGAGGGTGGTACACCGTGGGGTATTTGTGTATTGAGGTTGTGTGTAGGTCGAAGGGCCGCAACTTAGTTATTTATTGGGTTTGGTTGTGGGTTGCTAGTTGAAGGGTTGTAACTCTGTTATTGTATATTTGTATTTGTGAAGGGTTGTCGTAGTGAACTGCTTGGAGTTCCTCCCTACTGAACCAAAGTCCATTATAAATTGAAGTTTTGTGTATTGAAGTTTTAATGTCAAAGAGCAGTTGGGAAATTGTTTTGGGAGTTACCACTCTCATTTATTGAAGAGTTATTTATATACATGATTCGTGTTGTTTATGAATGTATGCGATTATAGATGAACTTAAGTTAATTGAAGTTATGTTTTGAAGTGGCTATTGTAGTGAGATTTGATTGAACACCAATTTCACAAGTAAAATATTTTGGTCTCGGTATAGGTTACATGGCCTAGAGACATAGTACTGGCATTCGTGAACTCTAGTTCATTTCAATAATAAAGCGCATCAATTTTGCACACCTCAGGGGACTTGGGAAGCTCATAGCTTAGAGGGGCGTCCTGGTGGCGTGGCACCCAGATTTTGAGGCTAGACATTGGATTTCCCAAGGAAAGTTATTTCTAGGAAGGAAACCTCACCATGTTTTGAGGCTTATAACATGCCCTTCGGGAGGGATATTGAGCCTCTTGATCCTAAAATATTTCATCCTCTGGGAGACTACCCTCTATCTTCGATAGTTTTGTTTACATTCGACATATGTTGCTTATTGTCTTAGTCGCCTTTACCTTCTGGATGACAAGTGACTTTCTTGTAAATTGTCTAGGCTAAGGAGTTGGTGTTGCCTTTACCTCGTCCTAAGCCAACCCAAAAATATTATCGGTGGAGGTATATAGCTTGCTTTGACAATGAGAATACCATGTTTGAATTTTTAGCATGCAATAGTAGTCTCCCACTTGTGAATCATTCATGGAAATGGCGGGAATTAGTCTTTTCCATTTTTTTCTTTTTGCCTCTCTCGCTATGTTTTCATGTTTTGTCAACTCTATTTATTTCACCTCACTAGTAATTGATTCCCTCTAAGTCATTTTCATGAGTAGGGCCCAACTTGAGATACTTATTCCTATATGGTTCTTGTGATAATGCTCCTTCCTTGTTACTTGCATGGAACATTGGTTTTGGTTGTTACATCCTGTAGAATGCAGCAATGGGATTGCTTAATCATTTATCCAACACGTCCTTCATCCAATCTTTCGCTCCTTAGCTTGTACCACCCTAGTCTCGTAACCAATTTTCTCTCATTCTATATCGATCTCTTTCTATTGTTTTCTCTCGTCTTTTCTCATTCTATAAAAATCTACATACTCATGTTAGATATTTTCGTCTTCACTAGTATGTCATTAACTCATCGCAACTCGCACCTTTGCTTGTTTTGTGCTAGCATTGTCTCATGTAGCCCTTGCTTTTGCCTCTCGAAAGTCACTTTTTCCCATGCTAGAGCTACCATGGTGATCATATTTCCAAAACTTGCTTTCATTGGGGCTTCACTAGTCTTCGTATCTCTTGCACCCACGTAGCTACACATGGGCATAACTATCTCATAATTTCATAACTATTTCATGAACTTTGCCACCTTAGATGCCCTTTATTTCCATCTATTTTGCTATTAATGAGGTTGCTTTTGATTTCTGGTAGCATCAGATGTGCTCTAAGCCTCAAAATTTGCAAGGAGGCTTGGACACATGTATTCCAGAATACCCAGAAATCGTTTTGGGAAATTCTACTCGATGGATGTTTTATTAAAATAATTAATTATTTTTAATGGATGCCTAAGTCTAAACTTAGGGAATTAAAATAATTAAAGTGTATTAATAGAACTGTGTGTCAATCTTCTAGAAAAAGACGGAGATCATGTCAATATGATTTGAGCCATTGATTAGAATGTAATCTGGGTCGTTGATTTCTCAACGAGAAGATTATAAGGACTTTGATCGGAATTTGGAAAACACATCGAGTGAAATCAAGAGATCGATTTGTCAAATGAGCAACGCAACAATTGCTGGAAAGATCAATCGAGGAGATTTCTTGTAGTGAGGGGTAGAGATAGTTTCCAGTCGGAGATTTCCTGAGCCGGGAATACAACACAGAGAAGGTAGAGATCGATCTAGAAGAGGTAGCGCAAGGGCCATGCTGGGAAGTGCTGAGCCTGTGAGGAGATCCGCAAATTTGTTGAGGGTGAGATCAGTTTCAGTGCCGAGAGTCGAGTTGTGAGACTAGGGGGCCAGAATATTGAGCATCTAGCCAACAGATTGTTTAGTCAGAGGGAGTGAAGCAGTCCCTATTAGTTGTGACGCAGAGTTGCGTAGTAACTGTGTAGAGACATCGCAGAGGCAGCTTGGGGCTAGCCATTCCGGGGATGGATCAGTGTTGGATCGCCAGTGATAGTCTGAGGTATTTCTCACTAATTTTTCTGCCAGTCAGATTCTCTGTATTGGATGACCAGGAAGGCATCCTAGATTGTATTTAGAACTAATGCTTAATAATACAAACCCTCAGTTGTTGCATCTGTTTTGCCGCATTGGGTTTTTCTAGGGACATTAGTCCAAAAACAACGATGTCATGTGTGTGTGTTAATTTCTTCTTGCTCAATTCTTGTTTCCGCATATAATTTTAATTAGTGAAGGCTGCAGTTGTATTTACTTCAATATTTACAGTTTAAAATAGTAAATAACTTGCATGGATTTAACAAGTAAAAGAAGAAATATCAGATTGCTAAAGTAGGGATTCGGGTTTATCTAGTTTTCACATTGTATTAGAGGACAGGTGAAGCAAGAGAGCAGAGCCGGAAAGCCCAACGATGAGTAGAAGAGGGAGATCAAAGAGATGTGTAGGCAACATATCAAATCCCTAGAGGGATTGCGTAGTCTAGTCCAGGAGGGCAAGATTATCATGGAAAATATCTCTCTAAGTGAGTCGACAGAGAGAAAGATTTCCAGATCAAAATTTGCCAGAGACAGAGCGAGCAGTACAACAGTTTCAGCATAGAGCAGTCTTCAGGTGGGACACGGTTTTTTGTTGCAGCAGTTGCTGGTGCAGAAAAGCGTCAGAAGGAGCATACTGAGGGAATTCTGACCTTAGAGCATTTCTTGTCCAAGAAATTATGATTTTGCACGCAAAAGCAACAGAAATCGAGATTTGTTTTGCTTACTCCAGTAGGGAGTGCATAGAGCAAGCTGCGCAGAGGGTTAGAAGCAACATTCAACATTTGTTTGGGTGAGATGGCAGCAACCGGGTTGAGAGATCAGGGTCGGTTGGAGTGTGCCTCCAACTATGTGATCTGGAAGGAAAGGATCTCCTTCTTTCTAGATGAGCATGATCTCAAAACCTTCATCTATAGTGCGGTGGGTGTCCCCGCAGATCCGGATCCATTGAAGGCCTACAAAAAAAGATATGGAAAAAGCCAAGAGGGTGATCCTCAACAGAGTGAGGGATCACATTGTTTCACACATTTCTGGAAAATGGACTGCCAAGGGGATGTGGGATGCATTGGCTACACTGTACCCGGGGTATTTCGAAGAGCGAAAATGTTCTTTGAGGAGAAGATGAGATCTACAAGGATGCAGAAGGGAGAACGCATAGATCCGTTCCCATCGAAGCTTCAGGATGTTCGAGATCAACTGGCAGTTGTAGTGTCAACACTGAGCAACTCAGGCCACAGAGATGGTAAGATTGGCCTTGAATTCCATTTCAGAAGAATGGAAAATCTTTGTCCAGAGTTTCCTGGGTAGGGAGAAATTGTCGGATTGGGAAGGATGTGGGCTGCTCTTCTACAAGAAGAGATGAGGTGAGACTTACTCAAGTGCAAGCTTGATGGTAGCAGCAACAGTGGGACAATCCCTAAGGAGGAGGAGGAGAATGCAGCCCTTGCATCAAAGGGGCAACAGGAGCAACAAAGGTGGAAGAAGGATGTCTCAAAGATCAAGTGTTTCCGGTGTGGTGAGCTTGGTCACTACGCTACACAGTTTCCTCTCAAGAACAAGGACAAGGATGATTAACATGATCTGTAGGCTGCAACCGCAAGGATCGAGGAGGAAGAGTTTGCGATGATTGGCCACACATCTCCAGGGGAGAATTGGGGTGATCTAGAACTGTAGTTCGAAAGAGCTGCAATTGGGAAGGATCCTAGAGGAGTCCACTTCTTGGATCAATGCCTTGCTATGGGAGCCCATATCAAAAGTAGCAGGATGGACCAGTGTTAGTTGGTGTAGGGAGGTGCAGGAGTGACAATGCAGTGCCTAGAGAGTGCCAGAGACTGAGAAGTGCAGAGCAGAGTTGGCAACAGTGCAGTTGGCATAGTGCAGAGTCAGCAGCAGTGTAGAGGCTTCAGAGGGTCAACACAAAGACTAGTAGTAGTCGGATATCCAGTATCAGATGCATCATGCTGAACACTTGGTTAAATATTTTGGATGTTTTTCTGCTGCAACAACAGTAGAGTTGCAGTGTAGATGCAGTTGGCAGCAACATGCAAGGTCAGTAACAACACATATGAAAAATTTTCATAGTAGTTGGTGGGTAGTGATGTCAGACATCAACAATGTAGAGGGAGATGTTACAGAGTCAGGGTGATGCTTCAACAGGTTGCATTACTAGAGCACATTCCTCGCTAAGGGGGAGTGTTGATTTTTGGTAGCATCAAATGTGCTCTAAGCCTAAAATTTTGCAGGGAGGCTTGGACTCATGTATTCCAGAATACCCAGAAATCGTTTTGGGAAATTACATCCAGAGGATGTTTTATTAAAATAATTAATTATTTTTAATGGATGCCTAAGTCTAAACTTAGGGAATTAAAGGAATTAAAGTGTATTAATAGAACTGGGTGTGAATCTTCTAGAAAAAGACGAAGATAAATTCAATATGATTTGAGCCATTGATTAGAATTTAATCTGGGTTGTTGATTTCTCAACGAGAAATATTACAAAGACTTCGATGGACATTTGGAAAACACATTGAGTGAGATCAAGAGATCGATTTCTCAACTGAGCAACGCAGCAGTTGCCAGAGAGATCAGTTGAGGAGATTTCTTGTAGTGAGGGGCAAAGATAGTTTTTGGTTGGAGATTTCCTGAGCCGGGAATACAACACAGAGAAGGTAGAGAAAGATCTAGAAGAGGCAACGTAAGGGCCACGGTGGGTAGTGCAGAGCCATGTAGGGGTAGCGCTGGGCCTGTGAGGAGATCCGCAAATTTGCTTAGGAGCAGATCAGTTTCAGTGCTAGGAGTCGGGGTGTGAGACCGGAGGGCCAGAAGATCGAGCATGCAACCAACAGATTGATCAACCGGAGGGAGTGACGCAGTCCCTATTAGTTGTGACGCAGAGTTGCGTAGAGACAGTGCAGAGGCAACTTGGGGCTAGCCATTTCGAGGTTGGATCAGTGCCAGATCACCAGTGATAGTGTGAGGTATTTCTCACTAATTTTTCTGCCAGTCAGATTCTTTGTATTGGATGGCCAGTAAGGCATCCTAGATTGTATTCAGAACTACTGCTTAATAATACAAACCTTCAATTGCTGCACTAGTTTTCCCGCATTGGGTTTTTCCGGGGACATTAGTCCAAAAACAACGGTGTCATGTGTGTGTTGATTTCTTCTTGCTCAGTTCTTATTTCTGCATATAATTTTAATTAGTGAAGGCTACAATTGTATTTACTTCGATATTTACAGTTTAAAACATTAAATAACTTGCATAAATTTAACAAGTAGAAGTAATATCAGATTGCTGCAGTAGGGATTCGGGTTGGTTTTTCGAATTTTCACAGTTGCTTGGATGATTATGAGGATATATTCTTAACTTGGAAACCCCTCTATTGGACTTACAGAAATTTTTAGAGCTTTCCACCTACTAAGCCCCTTTCAATTCACACGTGGATGTCTGAACTTCTAGTGCTTGACATTGGTTTGTTTGAGGGAATTTTTTTCTACAAGAACAACCTTACCATATTTTCGGGCTAATAACCTACCTTTGGTGCTTCACTAGTCTTCATATCTCTTGCACCCTAGGTAGCTATGTGTGGGAATAACTACCTCTTAGCTTTATAGCTAGTTCATCAACTTTTCGACTTTAAATGGCCTTTATTTTTTAATATTGAAATTTCTGCCTTTTATTTTTGATGGTGCTAAAGCAGTGTCAATACGTTTGTTGTTTTCTCGTCTTGATTTTGTTCACCTCATGGCCTTTCTAGGGAGCCAGTGTCACCTTCTGTCATCCTAAAGGTTAAACTCAACATGACCATTGTAGGATAATAACTTATTTTGGTAGCGATGTTACTGTTGACCACACTTTGTCAACGACCCCATAGCAGTACACCCCCATTTTTTTAAATGGGATTCATCATGTTCGACGTGTTTGCGCCATTCAGATTCCATCATCAATCGACAGTTTTATGAATGATGTAAACCCATTCTACATGTTTATGATATAAATGATCTAAGTAAGACCACCATGTATGTAACAACCTAGGTAAGCCTAGTATGTTGGTGACGATTTCTATCCTAGGAGGTTTTTTGTCTCACTGATTTGCTTGTGTTTTTCGACACAAGTGATCGGCAGAGTTTTCCCCTCCAGCCTCACCCCAAAGCTAGGGTGGATTTTGTCATCAGGTTGCTAAGTGAGTCCTAGTGTTTTCTATCGAGTTTTTGTGAAAGTAGTTTGGGAATAATTCTAGCTAGTTGGCTAGATTATTTTATTACAAGCTACTTGGTCTACTAGATCATGTTTTGAGTCGCAGAATTGGGTACTTTTTTGAGGGTCTATATGAATGGGTATTCTCCCTTCGTGTGTCTAAATGTATTTGTCTTATGTAAAGAGGGTTGAAAAAATAATTAAATCCCCTCTTAGTCGATTAATTAAATTTTCTGGCCAAATTAATTAAAAATTCTAAGTTAGAAATTTAATTAATTTTAAGTCCTAGGTAAGATAAAATTCTTCAAAGGCAAAATTCGTTGGTCCTTAAAAAATGAATTTTTAAAGGTCCCAGGCCAAGGGAATATTGAGAATTTCAGGAAATTTTGGACTCTTAGGCCTAAGTGGTTAAGTCAAAGTCAAAATTTTGAGGTAATTAACTCAAAAATAGTATTTTTGAGTTTAAAATGGAATTAAATGATAAATTCGTTTTTTCCTCAAATTTATAATTTCGACGGTCCAAATTAAAAGATGATCAAATATTTTCGACAATCGAGATTATTTTGACATGGACCAACCGAACTAGCCATTGTAGATTTTGTCTTATAAATTAGAGGTCTTTGTCAGTCTTTCAATAATTCGATCTTTGGATCGTGCACTTGCTCTTGAAGCTCTCCTGTAATATTTTCTGGAATAATACAAACAAAGACTTTGGGGTTTTATCTTGATGGTGGTGTTCCTCTTCAGCGTTTTATGGTAAACTTGTTCTTAATATTCTGCTGGTGATTATTCTAATGGATTGTTGATTAATGGCTCTTGTAGAGTAATTTTGGGTACAGGTATCTTGCCCAGGCTACTGGATCTAGGGTAAAAATATTAATTGGATCGAGCTAACTGTTATCTCTAGCTCATGAAAGTTTTATGTTTTATCACTATTTCTCTATTAATCTGACAGTTTAACTTTAAGTTTGCAGAAATTTTCCAGATTTAAAACTGGGCGTTTTGGAAAGTCCTAGTTTGGACCAGCTGACTCCCAGAAGATAAGATCTGAAGAGCCCTCCGGATCTAAATCCCCGGGCTTATCTTAAATTCCAGTTTTTGCAGGGATCTTTATTGGGCTTGTGTCTCTCTTTTAAAATTTTATTTTCTGAATTGTGCTGAACTGTTTTAAATCTGGCCAAGAGG
This sequence comes from Pinus albicaulis, assembly GCA_034641835.2. Taxonomy (NCBI): domain Eukaryota; kingdom Viridiplantae; phylum Streptophyta; class Pinopsida; order Pinales; family Pinaceae; genus Pinus; species Pinus albicaulis. The sequence goes on along the minus strand of CM076579.1, from coordinate 417,461,957 downwards.
GTTTATGATCTGTAAATTAGCACTGTAAATTTGTAAATATTCTATAGGATTTAGAGTATATTAAATTTTTTTTTTGTGCATAGTTTTGGATTTGTTCTGGTTTTTTGCAGGATTGCAGGGGGTTTCTCAGAATTTTTTTTAAATCTGAGCCAGATCTAACCCCAGAGGGTAAGATTTGGCCTCAAGATCGGTTTTGCTTCCAGATCTGGGCATAATTTTGTTACAAAGGAGAAGATATCAGGGGCTTTTAAATCAACATTCAAAAAATCTGAGTTATTGTGGGAAAAATTTTAATTGCTGGAGGAATTTCGAGTTTATTGGGTTTTCTTGAGATTTTTTTTTGGCGTTTTGCCTCCAATTCCCATTACATTTCTGCCTTCACGCGCTCCCTCATTTTCTGCATACGTTGCCCCTGCTTCTGCATGCATACGCTGCTTCAAATCTCTGCGTCTGCCCTCTCTTTACCTGTCCACTGCCCATCCTCTACACATTCCCTTCCCTCATGCTACATAACTCCTCCTTATCCGTCCTCAGCTTCATACACTCCTCTTCCTGCACGTCCTTCCCTTTCCTTATGCCCAACCCGCAGACCTCTTGTCTGCTGCCGTCCAGCCTGCTGTCTCTACGCTGCCTTGAACATTTGCTTCGCCGTCCAACTTCCTCCTTTGCCATCTCCCTCGCCATCCTCACATTCCTTGTCGTCGATATCTCTTCTCCGCCGTCCGTAAGCTCCTCGACCTGCAAACAAAAAACAAAAACAAACGCACGGATATACGTAAGCCATGAAACCTCACATCTATTCGTTTAATTTTTTTAGGTTTCGTTTCATTTGTTTGGTTAGATTTTAGATTGTGAATAGTTTAGTGTTAGTGTTAGGTTTAATTCGATTTTTTATTAACTTTTAGTTTTTTAATTTTTAGTATTTTAGTTTGTAGATTTTAACTTTTAGTTTAAATTCGATTTTGATTTTTTTTGGATAGCGTTAGTTTTTAGTTTTGTATTTTAATTCGATTTTTTTTTTTTTTTTGATATGTGTGTGTTATATGGTTAATTTATTTGTAACTTTTTAATTTTTAATTTTAGTTTTTAGTTTTTAGATTTTAGATTTTAATTAACGTTGGTTTTAGTTTTGTTTTAATTTGTTTTTTTAGAATTTCACATTTTTATTTTATTTTTTAGATTTAACCAAAAAAAAAAAAAAAAAAAAATTGCCTTTTAGGACTTTCGTTTAATTTTCATAACTTTTTAGATTTCATTTTTTTTAAATTTTTTAGATTTTGTTTTTTTAGCTTTAGATGTATATATATTTGTTCTAGATATTTTTGTTTTATTTTAGAGATAAAAAATAATAAAAAGGGAATAAAAATTTAAAAAATGTCCAAAAAGTTTCTAAATTTTCAATTTTAGAAAATTTCTCAAAAAATTAAATTTTTTTTTTTATATAGTCAAGGTAATCTTTAATTTCCTATCTAAAGTTTGACTAGGTTTTTGAATTGGGATTATTTTGAATATCATTTAATTCGGAAATATTGGAAATATCTGGCTTTTAACTTTGATGGGTTTCTCATGATAACATTTTTGTGGTTGATGATTGTTGAGCTATCTTTAATCGTGGTTTTAAATTACTTGAAATTAGCGATCAATTGCTTAGTCTAACTTTGGAAATATTTCAAGTGATGATTTTTTGTGTATCTTCATCGAACATTGTTAACGCGTAATTGTGAGGGTGTTTTATTGAATATCATTGTGGTGAATCTATTTTTCATAGCAACAGTTGTATATCAGATACTTGACTTTAATTGTATAATGAGATATTTTGACTCCATAAGACACTGGTTCTAAAGTTTTGACTCTAATTGGATCTATAAAATCTCATGAATCTTAACAAGTATTTGATTGTCTAGCTGTGTCTCCTGAATTGGTTGATTCTCAACCAGTTCTTTTCCTTCATTTTTGTTAGGGTCTACCTCTCTTAGCTTGCAAGGAGACAGCTTAGATAGAGAAATTGGGGATCCGGGTGACAGCTCCCGATCTGAGCCGTTGTCGCGGTGCCTAGACATTTTGTGCGACAACAGTTACCATTCTCACATCTTTCGCATTGTTTAACAAGAAACAGCTTTAAGACACCTGTTTTGTTAAATATAAGTATAATATTTCTAGCTATTCTTCTTTGGTTTTTATGCATTTCACTTATGCTTGCTTCTTAATGCCATTCCTTTTTATTTTTTAAGCATGCATCCCTGTCTTATGGATTCGACATGTTTTGGCCAAGGACTCTTCGGCATGAATCTATGATTGTTCAAGTGGTGTTACATTTCGTAAGGCAATTTCATAGGTGGTAGTACACATATCCTAAGGCATTGGTCACATTATTCAAGGCACAATTGGGAAATTTTTGCATGCATGGGCATCCTCCTTACATGCGAGGTGCTCAATTAGTGATAATACCTCCCTTGTTTTTTTGGCTCGATTTTGTTCATCTTCTGTCCATGCTAAATAGCCAATATTACCTTCTATCCTAGAGGTAAAATTATAACATAGTCATTGCAAGATTGTATCTTATTTTGGTGTTGAGATTACCATGTTCACATCTTTCACATCCTTCAACAAGCTCCAACATCAAGACATCTGTTTTTTTCATTGACTTGTAATTTTCGTAATTATAACTATTCTTCCTTGGCATTTCATTTATGCTTCTTGCTTAACACTATCTTATCTTTCTTGTTTAGCGTTGACCCCATTTATGTATTCGACATGTTTTGGCTTGGGACAATGGGAGATGATTCTATGATTGTTCATGTGGTATCACATTTCATGGGACAATTTCATAGTTGACATGGTAGTACACATATGCCACGACATTGGTCACATCATTCAAGGTCCATTTAGGCAAATTTTGCATGCATGGGTATCCACTTGAAATTCAATTTTGAATGTACTCGAACGGTCTTCTATTTCATGATGTTTCTAGCTATTGTGCACTAGAATAGATCTCCAAACCTTTTCCGGACACATCTACTTGCTATTTGCGAACATGTGGCTTCATTATTTCTGACTTGGAGAGGGTCATTTCATATTTTTTTGAAGGTCACTTGCATGATTTTTAGGATATATTGTCACGTTCGAAACCTCTTCTTGGACTTGTAAGCTATTTTGGAGGTGCTTTCAACATATTTGGCCCTTTTAACTTGATTCGTGTTGACCTTCCACCGTCGAGCCCTCAGGCTTAGGCGCTCGAATGTGCTCGAGTTAGGCCAAGTCAAGTTTGGTGGAACGAGTTGGATAACACGAAGTGTGCGCCCGAGATGAGTTTAGTGGAATGACTTTGGTGAGACGGGCACAGGAGGAGTGCGCTCAAGATGAGTTCAGTGGAACACTTGGAACTATTATCACTCCACCAGATTCCCAAGGTTGAGGAAGGAAACCCAACAGAGGTAACCACAAACCAAGCTTTTGACTTGATAACTAGCCCTATCAAGCTGGAGAGGGCTCTCTCCAAAAGGGTCACAACCAGGAGGGCTGAAGCAATTAGGGTTTTAGGCTAGATAATGAGTGCAAGGGGTTGTTTTGATTTGATTTGGTTGGGGAAATCAGTGGATAAAGGAATTAGGTCAAGGAAAGCTAGGTCAGGGCTACAGAGTTAGGGTTGCAGGGATGAATGGGGCAAGGTAGGTATAATGCCAATCACTTGAAGGTGATGGTTATGGAATGGTTTAGAAAATGTAAGGAGGCTGAGGGAAGCATAAGAGATGTATTTCTCTCAGACAAAAGATATGAAACAAAATATGATTAGTTACCCAAAACAGAGCATGACTAGCATGTATTTTGAATTTCACACTTATAAAAGATCATAATCATAGACACGAAAAGGAAATGAACAATACATTCACACAAATGTCATTGAAGAAGAAACAATGAAAGACATTTAATACCACAGGTATCCCATAAATGTAGATGCAACTCCTCTTGTATTAATGGCCAAAATTGAGTACAAAGTCTCCTTGATCAAGTAAGCAAAATCAAACTGATTCCAACCCTTGACTCATGTGAAAAATTGAGCTAAATAGACATGAAAACCACCTCCACTCATCCTCTGGGGTCGAATCCATGAGGTGAGGGAGATATTACACAAAAAGCTGAACTGATAGCTAGAGTATAGGATGAGAAAAGTGACTCATTCCTATCTCAAGTGAACTGATTCATTACACCTCATATGCTTGATTTACCTAATGTATTTACCCTAGTAAATAGTAATAACATGATAATTACATTCATCTTGATCATTTACTTGGGTAGATTCAACATTTCCCAAGGTAAAAGTCAACACTGGAGTGAAACTCAGAAAATTTCTGAAGACTACAAAAACAAAATTTCCTTGTAAAATGCGCAGCGTCCAGGCAGAAAAAATGACCTCTGTTCAAGGCTAAATTTGAATGCCTTCCCGGTATCCAAATCTGCTCTATGATGGCTTGTTGGAAAGCCCTTTGAGTTTGCTTTCCAAAACTACCTCTAGTTTTCAAAATGGTGCTCATTTGCCCTGTCAAAAATCTCTTCTCCCAAGACTAGTAAACGCGCAGTGACCAGGTAGATTTTGAGGCAGAAACTTGAAATTTTGATGGTTTTTTGACTTTTTGATGGACTAGTTCTCCTCCAAAAACTTTGAAACTTCACAAGGTTGATGTCCTTATCAATACAAACCTGCTAGTGGTGGCCATTTTTCCTTTAGATGCTCCAAAAAAGAGCGTAGCATCCAAGGCGCTATGCGTTTAGCAAATTTTCTGTGTGCAAAATATCCTTAAAAACACAGAAATGAACAAAATGCTAAGTTTGCCAAAATTTTGTCAAAATTGTGAGGGTACTTATTCATGAAGTGTTTGAGGCATGGAGTGACACCTCAGTAAGTATGTCTAACTTCTCTTTCTCTTCTTGCTTGGTCAAGACTTCAATCTTGGCATTGGCTCTTTTGAGCTTGGCCAATGCAATTCTCTCTTTCCGGGCATGGAGTTGGACCCTTGTCCTCAACAAGTCATTGTCCTTGTTGACCTTCTCTAGTAACTTCTCCAAATGTAGATTGGCTCTATCAAGCCATGGTTCCCTGTTCTTGCTGATTTCTAGGGCAAGCTGTTCATTTGGTGTAAGTTGGTTTGCTAGATTAGCTTCCCTTTGTCTCTCTAGGGCTAGAGCTCTTTTCAGCCCTCTAGTCTTAGGTCTCTGTCTTTGACGCTGATCTTCATCATCATCAAGTTCACCAAGCTTTTCCAATGTTTTGTCAAGCAAGGCTTTAGCCTTCTCTGCCTCTTTCTGTGCTTTGATGTATTTCACCTTATTGATGACCTGTTTGGTTTTGAGCTGCTGGTTTTCATGTTCAAGGAAGTGAATCACATACTTGGCCCTCTCAAGATTATTTTGGAGCTCATTAATCTCAGCCTCTTTACCTTTAATTATTGCATTGGTGATTTTGTCCTCATATTCCTCACCTAGGTCAATCAACTGAAATTCTTGCTCTGTCTCATGATTGTCCTCCTAATCATGAATGATTGGCTCCATCACCTGTTCCTTACCTTTATTTACTTGCTGTGTTGATGAAGAAGGCATGGCCCCTTTCTCTCCAAGTGAAGCAAACACATGCCTATAGCCTCTCTGGAAGTTTTGGGCAATGGCCCAACCTTAGCGAAACTAGCCCATTTTGCCTCAATGTCTTCATCACTACTTGATGACTCAGAATCATGATGTGGTGATGATGTAGCGTTATAAAAAGGTGAAGAAGAAGGCTCAATGTGAGGTGAATGGAGCTGATCTGGTAATGATGTATGAACAGTAGGCTGAGATGGAGGGATAGATGAGGGAGGATGAGATGATGAAGGTGCATTCTGGCCATGCTGACTAGGTGAAGCAGTGAAAATCTCATTAGATAAATGGCTTTGTCACTTATTGGTAAATGGAGCTTTATGGACCCTTGTGCAAAGATTGAGCATCATTTGATGGAGTGGCAGGCTGTGAGAGGGTTTTTTGGCCCATCTTGGGTGAACGCGTAGCGTCCTTCCCAAATGTGCAACACCCTTCTTGAATGCGCAACGCCTTTGAATTTTGCATTGTGAACCCTGACCAAACGCGCAGCATCCCTCCTGAATGCATAGCGACCTAGAGAACACGCAGAGAGCAGCCAATTTTGCCTAGTTACACTCTAAAATTCGAATTTTCTTCTTTGCTAAAGGTTGTTGAAGGTTGTTGAAGGCTGAATGAGACAAATGGGCTTTGTCTTAGTGGATTTGATTTATAACTTGAAAAACCCACTTTCCTTATGTTCACTTTTCATTTTTCAAACTTTGACACTGATACTCTGACTTTCTGACTTTTTGTTTTATAGGTTGTTCAGCTGATGGAGTTTGAATTTCTTTGCTTCAATTTGGCAAGAGTGCTTGAGTTGGCAACTTTAGGGAATGAATTATTACATATAAAAAAAAACATAAAATTACATCTGAAATAAATAAATTACATTTTTTTTATTTTATATCAAAATGACAACTTGATATTAAAATCATAGAAATCAAAATTACAACTTTAAAAATATGATAGTTACATAGTGATGATCTTCTGTAGATGAAAATAGAATGTCATTGAGTCACTCTCATATGTTTGCTGACTTTATTGAGATGGAATAATGCATTTTTGGACCTTGAAAGACAAAACCCTATTGACCTAATGAGACTTTGAAACTTGATTTCCATGGTTGACTTTTAACTGAGACAAGACATGGTGAAATGAGCTTTTCATAGGTGTTATTATGCTCAAGAAAACATGGAAGTGAGTCAGCAATGTGAATCTCTGAGGGAGAGTGAAGTTTTATTGAAGGAGGCTACCATTAGTGAAACAATTTTTAGCATGACCTAATGGAATGATATAAAAATTTAGGAATGAGACACCTAAAATGAAAAATGAAGGAATGATATTGATCACTGATGGTAGAATGCATATTCTGACACTAACAGGAACAACTTGGTGTGTCAGTACGATGAGGGTACCCAGTCGAGGCATGCTTTAACGAGGACAAGGGGTGCCCAACCAAAGACAGTGTGCCCAACCGAGACGCACCCATCCGATTTGCGAATGAACACGATTGAGTATCAACGTGAAGAGGAGTATATTGCAAAGAAGTATAGAGGGTTTATACTAGGCATGGGTGGATTCTTCTCAAAGACGAGGAGAGATGGCCTTGTGATGTGGAAAGGGAAGTCGTATGACTTCCCCACACCACCATATTTTTGAAGCTCATGAAGGAGATGGGCTTACCGTCACTTGCTCGAGATGGTGAGACCCATGAGAGCTTGAGATGCCATTCAATGGTGCCCCATGATGAGCTTAATCGGAGGAAATATTATGTGACATGGAAAGAGGTGACAATGGTTGCACATGTTTGGGTGCATGTGTTCTTGTGGAGTTGATGCTATGGTCAGATTAGCTACCTGACTAGTCGATTGCACGAGGGGATCCAACACATGTCATTCTTACAGGTTGCAATAAATGCATAGACATGGGATATGTGTCAGACACGAGATTCTTCAGTATTGATGAAGAAAATTGATTTAAAGGTTGTTCATGATGAGCACAATCTTCAAGATTTGGTTAAGAAGTTTGGAGAGGGGTCTGTTATCGAGGACGACAACTATTTTGACGTGGGGGAGGATGTCAAGCCCTTGGGCTAGGCACTCGAGCACGCTTGAGTTAGGTTGAGTCGATTTTTTTGGAACGAATTGGTTGGCATGAAGGGCACGCTCGAGATGAGTTCGATGGAAAGTATTTGGTGAGAGGAGCACACTAAGAATGTACTTGACATGTGTTTGGTGGAATTATTGGAACAAATTTGATAGTCGACACGATGAGGGTGCCTAGCCTAGGCGCACCTGACCGAAGACAAGGCGCTGTTAAATTCTATAATTAGAGTCGAATTCCACTTTGTACAACTCAGATGATTAAGATTATAATTGCATTAGATTCCTCTTTTCGAGAGGACCAAAATCAACCTCCTATAGATCGCCCCAATCGGTTAAGCATAAATTAAATTATGAATTATTTTATTTATTAAATGAAATGGAATGGGTCGGCCTCAACAAGATGTGGATTTGGTCAAAGCCCCAATGTGTCCCTCACAAAAGCTATAAATAGAAGTGACCTCAAGTTCATTCTCACACATTTGATCATGAGATTTTCTTCTTGCACTCTTTGTCTTCGATTGTCTTTTCTATTTTGTTTCAAATAGGTTTGATGGAAGAAGATCACAGGGAAGAGGCTCGCACTGAATTAGGGCTTCTAGGCCATAGTTGCAGGCATAGAACTGCAATATTCGGGCCATGGCTGCGGGCATAGCGTATCAAGGTAGCGGTTGACCTGCTATAGCCGTGGGCTGAGAGTGTTAAGGTCGTGGCTAGGGTTTCTGAGCTAGATCGGGCTAATCAGCACCAGAGCTGCGGGCACAATGTGTTTATGTAGCGGCCAGGGATGTTGGAAACACTGAGAGGGGGGGGGGTGAATCAATATTTCTTTCAATTAGAGCATTAGTTAATCTTCAATTATTATCAATGTTTGTACAATGATAGTAGTAAACAAAAGGAACACAAATGCACACAGTTTTTAAGGTGGAAACCCACTCCGGGACAAAAATCACCTAATGCTTTTCAAATAATTCTTTAATATTCAACTCCATTTGAAAATAAAGCTCCAACTTCCTAGAATCTTGTTGGAACACCTAATCCTCCATGGGTAGGTGTGGAATTCGAAAAGTCACAATGGAGTCCAAGTGACCTTGGAATATGAAACCAAGAGTCACACCATTGTATTATAAATGTACATCTTTGTATAATGGAAAATAAAAAAAGCCTCACGCTTATCTTTCATTGTGTGTTGTTTCTCTTGTGTGTGCATTCTTCTTCCTCATACACCATGTGTGTGCTTCAACATGGTGTTTAACATGGTATCAGAGCGGGCGATTGCTGGCCCTGCTCCACTTTGAGTGAGCCATTTGTGTTTAGGGCCTATGCATATCTGCAAAAATTGTTGGTTTTTTTGCAGCACTCAAGTGTTTGTAGCAGTCTTTTTGCCACACTCAGAAAGTGGTTTTGGAAAAGGAGCAGCATTCAGAAGAAGAAGAAGCATTCAGAAATCTGCTTGGAAGAAGAAGAAGCATTCAGAAATTGGTTTTGAAGAAAGGCAACACTGCCCATCTGAAGATTTACATTGAAGGGTGATTTTTTTGAAGAATTTCACATTTGAAGACAAGTTTGCCATCAGTTGTTAAGGAGCTCTTTGAAGGAAAATTCAGCTGCCTCAAAGGCTTCTTGTGTGTTGTTTTCAGCTACATATTTTGCAGAGATATGTATTGAGCTGACATTGTATTTTGAGTGAAATTTGTTGCTTCTTCATTCATAATCAGTGTTTGAGTCATTGTTGATTGCCCTCCATCATTTGAGGAGCACATTTTGTACTTTGAGTCATTTGTATTTCTTGTTGAATCACATTGTAAACGGGTGCATTTTCGGTTGTAGCCGACACCCTTTCATTTTTTGAGCCTAAGTTGTTGAAAATGGCCAAAATCAATGAGGTATTAGTGTTGTTGAATAACCTCATTCATTCAAATGTTGATGACATGATAAAAATGAGCAAGGATGCTCTATGTAACATTCAGAGTTGTTTGCTATATGCACATGAAAAGATTGAGTTTTTGCAGTTGGAATCTCAGCTCCAACAAGATGAACTTCACCAAAAGAGTCACCATTCTGAACCTGTTTCTGTTCAGAACATTGTGAAAGACTCCCATCAGCAGCAAGTCAGCAAAGTTTCAGTTGATCCACATTCAGTTCCTTGTACTAGAGCAGATGTACATGCAGATGCAGCCACTCAGCCTGCACTTCCTAAGCCCATCATCAGACCTTGGGAAGAGCTTGTCCACAACAAGCACCGAATTGGTCTTGGATATGACAAGGATGTGTCCTTTCATATTCCAGACTACACCAAGCCCATCATATTTCAGAGTGCCGGATTCATGTATGACAGTTCACCTGCAGCTGTTCCAGATCCTGTTCCACAACAACAACATCAGATTGAGAAATGCCAACACTGTGATCGAGTTGGCCACATGAAAGATCATTGTTTTGATCTTCATCCATGCAAGCACTGTGGTCGGCACACTCATTCTTCAGACAGATGCTTCAGACACAAGCCTCCTGCAAGAACCAAGATTCATCTTGGATGGATCGCTTCTTGGCAATGGGCATCAGCAGCCAAGAAGATGTTTATGACACATGTTAGAACTTGTTCACGGATATTGAGCAAACTTGCAGTTGAGTTTTCACCATCATCTCACCTTGTCCCTGACAGGGGGGAAAATGGTGGTCATGTACAAGCTTCGACGACAGATCAAACGAGCCTGAGCCACAATATCTCATTCCATGTTCAGAGTTGTAGCCAACAGTTCAAGCGAGCCTGAGCCACAATTCGTCATTCCGGATTCAGAGATGTAGCCAAAGATACGGATGCCCATGAGCATACCTTCGGTTGGTGGATAACCTAAAACCATCATCTTTGGTTGGTGGATAACGTAAAACCATCATTTTCGGTTGGTAGATAACCTAAAACCACCACGTAGTAGACTCCTTCTTTAGGTCGTAAGGTCTCCCTTTATATGAGGGATAATCTCTGTGCGTGCTCTCATCTTCTTGCCGCTTTGGAAGAGTTTCGGAACTGATGTTTTGTAATATGCTCCAAAGAGTTTGTGGTCATCCTAAAAACACCTCCTTTTCCAACATTTGTAGAGTAATTTCACCAAGCACACATGTATACTTTGCACATTTGTATTACAACTCTTTTCTTGGACTCACACATACCCCTTCGGATTAAGGGGGGATGTTGGAACACCTAATCCTACATGGGTAGGTGTGGAATATGAAAAGTCACAATGGAGTCCAAGTGACCTTGGAATATGAAACCAAGAGTCACACCATTGTATTATAAATGTACATCTTTGTATAATGGAAAATAAAAAAAGCCTCACGCTTATCTTTCATTGTGTGTTGTTTCTCTTGTGTGTGCATTCTTCTTCCTCATACACCATGTGTGTGCTTCAACATGGTGTTTAACAAATCTAGAAAAGAATTCTTCTCCAGCTCCCACTGGATGGACGCTCCAACGCCTGAGATCCTTCAGTAGTCAACTGAACGGATGCCCCAACACCCAATGAGCTACAACTCACCCTAGCACCACCCTATCACCCTGAAGTTTTCACAGGCTTGAACGTGTTGGTGACTTCATGAACCAGCCAACAGCACTCTACCACCCTATAGAAGAATAAAAGAAGAATGGACTCCTGTACCAGGGAAAATGGTCCACTTTACAATGATATATAATGATGTAGAAGAAGAAGACACACTAGACCATAACCCCAACTATGACACAACCAGCTAAAGATAATCCTAGACGTCCTGACACTACCTCTTCAACTCTTGGCAGATAGACACTAGTACAATTTTTACAATAATGTATTTACAATGACTTAGTACAATGATACCTTTACAGTGACTGTATGCAGTGCTGCCCACTTGAAGACTTCTTGTGATGAACTCCTTGCTGCTGTTCTGCACCTTGATTGCTGCTCTTGTCATGCTATCCTTTGCTGCACCTTGCTTTGCTTTTCTGCCCTAGAAAGTCTGGTCCTTTGCAGCCCTTGACAACACATGATCTAGCTTTTTCTTGCCTTCTAGGAGCTTGATATTGAATCTGGTGTATGTCTGTTATTTCAGATCCCCAATATGTGATTTTCGGCCCTGTAGTAGTCCTCTGAGTCTTCTTTCGAATGCCACAGGTCTGACCCAATTTGGATTCTTCAAGGGCGAGTTATGCCCAATCTCTCACAATGCCCTAATTATGGATTGTTTCAGTAGAACGAACTTGTATGGCGTGCCACGTGTTACTGTTTCTTCATTCGGCTTTGAAATTGATACAACGAAAACTACAGTCCGTGCACTATTTTCCACTTCTTACAGAATTCCAATCCGATACTCAGAGAGAGAGTTATGATGATTTTCCCAAGGTCACTTCTTTGAGATGAATTTCAGGAGCCTGCAGAAACACTGACTTCCACAGATCATATCTCTAAAAATATTGCGCACCTTGATCTGAAATTTTTATAGGAGCTTCCTCAAGATTTCGGCTTCGCCTCATAAAAATTTTAGCTTCTGAACCTTAGTAGAAAAAAAATTAGAGGGAAAATGCCACGATGACCTGTTTCAGATAGCGAAATCCCTACGTCAGGAGGATATGAGGATCACTATTTAAATAAATGCTTAGGTTGAGAGGGGCTTTAACAAGTGAACGTGGGAGGGATTTTAGGAGCTTAAAAGTTATTAATTATTGAATTTTCAATGACCCATGCCACAACCCCATGGGGTTTTAACCCACTAACTAGGGTTACAAACTTCAAACATGAATATCTCTCAAACCGTGAAGAATTATAGGGCGTGCCATATATCAACGGAAACATCTCGACAAGTAGAAACCATCAAAATCATTTTTGACCCAGAATATAGTAATTTGGTAGGTCAAAATTGCCATGCAATATTGGGGTAGCCCTTGGTGCTGCTTGAGTTGACATCAATGACAACCACTGATCAACAAGGGAAGCTTCAGCCATTGGTTGAGCGTGTTGAGGTCACGGTTAAGGGATTTTTTGTGCAAATTTGAGTTGGGTCACATTCAGTTGCTTGCGCAGTGCCTTCATACATTTGTCGCTCAGTCATAGTTTCTTCAAATCAGTGTTTCAAAACATCCTAGATTGAGATCTAGGACTTGGCAGTTGATATCACTTGGTTTTAGTGATCTATTGGATTCGTGCTCTTATGTTGTAGATCAACATATTTCTAGATCTGATCTATTTGTTTTTGCTGCATATGTATTGGGCTGATTGTACTCTCTTCTGAAAACTGTTTATGACGATCTATTGAAGAAGAAGATTTGAAAGGGTTTCCCCCATAGTGGTATTTTTCCCTGGTCTTGGACCAATCTGCTGTTCTTTATGGTTGTGCCTATGTTGCACGGGTTCGCAAACCCAGGGTTAGGGTTCTCGAACTAGTCTCGGATTCTTGTCCCCAAGAACCTGATTCGGGTATGGGTTCTTCTGAAATGAACCCATAATAACCAGGTTCTTCTACAAAGAACCAAGTTCTTCGTTAAAAAAATTTGGGTGCCTTTGACCTTTAGGGTACTTGGAACCCTGATAATGGGTACTTGGAACCCAAAAATCGGGTTTTTTAGGGTTCTTTGTTGAATGATTTTTGAAATAAAAATTTAAATAAAAAAATTCATGGAAAGTTAAAAGGTGAATACAGAACCCGTAAAACCTAAAATCGCTTTCACTCTTCAACAACGACATTCCGTTTGAGACAACAACCATTCGGTTTGGCTATTGAGACAACGAGTATTCCTTGGTGTGTTTGGGGCATTCGGTGGTGTGTGTGCAGGTGACTAGAGGTTACCATAGAAACGCAATCAGGGCTAACAATGCTAATCAAATTCTCTTTTTGAAGAACAAGTTGAAGACCATCAAGATGGACAAGGGAGAGTCCATCCAATCCTATTTCATGAGGCTCACTGAAATCAAGAATGATCTCTTAGCTATTGGAGAGGTCATAGTTGACCAAGAGCTCACTTTCATTGCTCTTGGAGGACTTCCCCGACCATGGTATGTATTTAATACCACTATTCTCAATAATTATATAATTCCTGATTTTGATGAATTGTTGACGAGAAGCACTCAAGAGGAGACAAGGATGATGGAGTGAGACCATCCCTTAAATGGAAATGGAAGTGAACCTACTGCCTTCACCGCTCATGCAAAGAAGAGGAATAATGCTGGTCCGAGAAATCAAAATCAAGGAAGAGCAGGTCCCAAGGGAAGTAAGGGTAGATGTTATAGTTGTAACAAGTTTGGTCACTATGCTAGAGAGTGCCCCAATAAAAGCGACTCTCCCAGAGATGATGACTACAACAACAACAACAACTTTAGGGGGAATGGAAATCAAAGGAACAACAGGTTCAAAGGAAAGATGAAGGTTCCCTCTCATCGAAATGGAAATGGAAATGGTCAACCTTTCCAAAGGTCAAGGAACTCCATGTATGATGAATCTAATGTTGTTGATAACAAGAGAAATGAATATATTCTTATATCTTCCCTCTCTGCTACATCTCCTCTCGACACTCTGGATAACTGGTTGATTGATACTGGTGCCTCAAGGTACTTCACTGAATATAAAGAGGCTCTCTTTGATTTGATTGAAATGGATACAAATTTGTAAATTATCCTTGGAGACAATGCCACCTATCACGTGAAAGGGATAGGGACTGTAACCCTTCATGTAAATCAAGGTCAAGTCCTTTGCTTGCAAGATGTGTTGTATGTAACTGACTTGAAGAAGAATCTAGTTTCTATCTCAGCGATGGAAGACAAAGGATTCAAGGTGGCATTCATCGATGGAAAGGTATGCATTTGGAAGAGGAACTTCAAAGAAGCATTCACTCTCTTTTTCAGGGTTGATACACTCTATCAGGTTGGAGGAAGTCCGTTGGGAAGCATGACATGTAACACAACTCTTCAATCCGAGCTATGACACCAGAGGTTTGCACACCTTCATTATAAAGCACTTCCCGAAGCAAGGAAGGTGGTCACAGCTATGCCTGATTTCAAAGATGATCATGAAGGTGTATGTTAGGGTTGTGCTGAAGGAAAACATACAAGGGGACCATTCCCCTCAAGTGTCACCAAGACTTCTGATGTTCTACAATTGATTCATTTTGATCTATTTGGTATGTTTCCCGTAACATCCTTGGGAGGATGCTTATACTATGTCACTTTTATAGACGACTTCTCCCGCAAGACTTGGATATACTTCTTGAAGAAAAAGGACGAAGTATTCAAATGGTTCCCCAACTTCAAGGCCTTGGTTGAAAATCAAACAGGGAAGAAGATAAAAAATTTGAGCACCGATAATGGAATCAAATATGAGTCAAATGAATTGAATGAATATTGCAGGGAAGCTGGCATTAAGAGGGAGACAACTACTGCGTATACTCCCGAACAAAATGGTGTTGCCGAAAGGAAGAATAGAACCATTCTGGAAGCTGCTCGTGCCATGCTTTATGACCAAGGTCTTCCAAAGTTCCTATGGGGAGACGCTGCCAACAACGCTGTGTATGTTCAAAATAGATGCCCACATTCAACATTGGACTCCAAAACTCTCGAAGAAGTCTTCTCTAGTAAGAAACTTGATGTTTCTCATTTTAGAATTTTTGGAAGTCCCGTATATTTTCATGTGCTGAAAGAAAAGAGAAGCAAATTGGATGCCTTTGGAAAGAAGGGAATGTTTGTGGGCTACACTGAAACCTCGAAGGCATATAGAATCTATGTGGTGCTTGGCCAAAGAGAAGTGGAGATATGTCATGATGTCACCTTTGACGTAGATGCTACCCTTCGGAAGGTTTGAGATCTTCCTATCTCAAAGGAAGACAAAGAAGAAGTAGCAGGAAAGCAGGAAGAACCGAAGGATGAACCAATGCCTGATGTTGAAGCTCCGATGGATCCTATAGATCCACCTTCTTCAAATAACAGGAGACCCTCATGGCTTAGAGACACTCTTGAAGATGCAGAGAGACATATTGCTCCAAAGGGAACATTCCGTGAAAGTAAGAAGCCGAATAGGTACCAAGGGTGCTTAGTAGCCATGAGCACCATCGTACAATCTGAGCCTAGAACGTTTGAAGAAGTCGTGAAGCACCAAGTCTAGAAGGATGCAATGAATGAGGAATATGAGTCGATCATGAAAAAGGATGTCTGGGATGTGGTCCCTGGACATGATGTTTGGGATGGTAGACTGCAAGTTCGTGACTACTCTGATCGAACTCAACTTTAAGAAGTTGTGTGGAAGTGTTGCTGGGACGGATTTGGGAAATCCTACTGAGTATTGTCAACTCGTAGGGGCCTTGATGTTCTTAGTGAACTCACGTTCGAACATATGTTTTGTGGGTGAACTCACGTCTAGACATATGTTTTGCAGTGAACACATTGAGTCAATATATGGTCGAGCCTCATCACATTCACTGGATTGGTGCCAAAAAAATCTCTTGCCATGGGCTAAGATACACTGCCGGGAGTATGAGGCTCCATGGATATACCGATGCCGAGTGGGTAGGTAGTGTGGTGGATCGCAATAGCACATATGGATGTTTTTTCACCTTAGGTTATACTTCGATCTCTTGGATGAGTAGGAAGTGGAAATCGGTTGCTTTGAGCATCGCCGAGGCCAAATACATTGCAACAAGTATGGCTTGTTGTGAAGCTGTTTGGTTGAGAAAGCTCTTCAGTGAGCTATTTGGGCATGTGCTGGATACCACCGTGATCCTTTGCGACAACCAAAGTGGGATTCGACTTTCAGAGAATCCCTTGTCCCATGATTGTTCCAAGCATATTGATATTAGGTACCACTTTGTTCGGGGCATGGGACTGATGAACAGGTTGCAAATATTCTCACGAAGCCCCTGGGGAAGGTCAAATTCTTAACCTTCTGTGAGAAGCTTGGTATCATGGACAAACCCTACTATGAGGGTCTCGCTTGAGTTGGACTTTGAGCTCTGGGAGCTCCAGGGGGCTTGGGGATAGCTTCTTGGAGCTATAAGCAACCACAGGGCTAGGTTCGCCTTACCTTGTTGGTGTGCTATTTCCCCATTGTTATGATATTGAGTTGGTTCACTCTCTCTTGATCTATGCCCCACATACATCCTACCCATGTAGTCCAAGACTCATCGGAAGTACCTCTCATCTAGCCAATGAGTTGGGAAATGAGGATAGAGACCATTGCATTACCTATGGATGCATCGTGTATTGCCGTACTCTCTATGACTAGGATGAGTTGTGTCCAACAACTTGATCTAGGATAAAGTTTGGTAGAGGTTTTTACCTCTAAATTGACTTCCGGTCAGTGGAGAGTGGCAAGGTCTTTGCGACTCACTCTCGATCAAATCTTCTTCATTATTTCTTCTACAACAGAGCAGAGCCGGCAAAGTACAGAGACAATAGGATGACACAGGATGCCCGGATGATATATGATAGTACATGACGGTATTGGATGACAGGATTGCACAGGTTTACAGATGGATGGACAGGTGTAGTTCTCCCTAGTTGAGAGGGAGTGTTAAATTTGGAAACTAGGGCCAAACTCCATGTTGCACTGCTCATATGATGGAGATGATATTTTTGTTGGATTCCTCTTTCGGAGAGGTGCAACATTGGTCGAAAGACCATCTTGTTTGGATGAGCAAAAGTTGAATTTTTGAATTTATTTTTCAACTCGTGCAATTTGGCAAGGTTGGCCAGAATTGTAATGTAGGCTCACAAGCCCTAACAGATGTGTCACACACCCTCATTGATGGATATAAATAGGAGAGACTAAATACTCATTTTGGACATCATCTCTTCACACATTCTCTCTCCTTCTGATTGGTTTGTACAACCTTAGGAGATATTCTCTCTCCTTCGCATGTGTTAAAGAGTTGTTGAAGTTTTTAGACTGTTTTAAGGGTTTCTATTGCAGTGTTGACCAACATTGACTTTGGATCAACTCACATTGTTTGACTTCGATTTTTGGGACATTCTGATTTTGGGAGGCCGAATTTGGTGGCATAGAAATCGAGGAATTATGAGCTGATTTGACTGCTGCGTTGATCGTAGATTTGCTGAAGTTTGACCGCAACGTTGATTAGGTTTGACTGAAGGATTGCAGACTGTTTTGGGTTGACTTTGACTGTTTCAAGAGGCTGAGTTTGGCTGGATTTGATCGAGCTCCATTGGGAGACATTTTGTTGGTTTGACCAGCGTTGACTTTGCTGGCTAGGGCATCTTGTTGACTGCTGAAAATTGTACTTTCCCTCTTTGCTTAATTTGAAGAATAATAAGAAGATTTTATCAAAGGGTTTTCCCCGCATTGGGGTTTTCCTGAGGCATCCGCCAAATTATTGTGTCTTGTGTTGGCTTGTCTTCTGGTTATTGATTTATGTTCTATTAACATTTATTGTCAATGTTAATGTGATTGCATAACAAGAAATTGAATTGGGCTAATAAGAAAGATTGAAGTAAATTGATCTAAGCACAGAAAATACCATCGTTAACTAAAATTAACAGACTTTTTACTTTTCATAATTAGGTTCTTCTTGTACTTGATTATTATAATGTGTTCTTCTTCATCAAACATCTAGCAAACCATAAATAACAATGAGACAAAAGCCACAAGTTGTACGTGATCAGCTAGGGCCAAAACCTCTCCAACCTAAGAGGAAAATCCACAAGAATTCTTCTTCTTATAGAATCTTCAATTGACGAATTCCAAGACCTAGACCCTTGATCAAAAACCCCTCCAAGACCAAGTCAATGTTTCCTCTTTGATATCCTCCTCCTAGCAACTTCGACCTACTCAACAATTGCAACTTCGACTTGCCTAGAAATTGTAACTTTGACTCCCAGAAAACTGCAACTTCGACTTGCCCAGAAACTGCAACTTCGACTGCAACCAGAAACTTTGACCTACTCTGCAACTTCAACTTATCTTCTTCGTCTTGGTAGATTCTCTCTCATAGAAAATTCAGGTTCCAAAACTAATCTTCTTGCAACTCGACTTCACTGCAATAATGTGCCCTAATTCCTTTGCACGTGTGGAGAGAGGTAGCCTAAAAACAAATCCAAAACTTCGACTTTTTCTCCTTCCTTAGTCTTCCTCTTCTTCACACTTCCTTTCATCCTTAAGATCGAACTTGTGTGAGTGAGAGTGTGTCTTCCTAATGAGGTCTAAGTCTTCTTTATATAGGCTTCTGAATGGGTTGAATTGCTCCTTTAGGCTGATTTGTTTCTTCATGTAGGCTAACTTGATCTTTGTGCCATGACGAGGTCTTGGAGGGTCTTTTAACTCAATAAATTTTCTTTTACAATATGTAACATGCCCAAGAAGGGTTATTCATACATGACAATGACTCTTTTGGCTTTATAGACTCGAAAAATTCTAGAAGCTCACAATGGGAGCTTGGCCTAAAATATATTTTCCTTGAGCATTAAACCCATGCCTTGAGAACAATAATAATAAATTTATTTTTCTTTTTACATTGAATACATAAAATCAACATTACATATGTCATTATGAGGACCAAACCTAGTTACATATTTTAACACTCTTATGGATTTGACATGTTTTGGCAAAGCACTGCTTGGGATGACTCTATGATTGTTCAAGTGGTCTCACATTTCGTAAGGAAATTTCATAGGTGGTAGTACACATCAGTATTATTAGAACCGAACCAGTTCCAGAAAACTGGCCGGTTCGATCAGTTTGGAGGCAAAATTGGTCCGAACCGTTCAGTTCCGTACTGGTCCGGTTCAGACCGGTTCAGAAACCAGTTCCACCGGTTCACAAGCTTGGGCATTAAAAAAAGATATATATATATATATATATATATATATATATATATATATATATATATTTTTTTTTTTTTTTTTTAAATTATTATTATTATTTTTACTAGTTAATAATGCTACCCTAGGCCCCCCCAAATTTATTTAAACGCCCCTACCCCCTCTATTTCACTCACACTATTCATTTGAGTCTCTTGCAATTCTTGAGCTGAGTTCGGTGAGGAGAATTCAGAGAGTTTTTTGCAGGGTTGTTCTAGGGGAGATTTTTTGCAGATTTGAGGCACTGATTGGAGTCTTGGAGGGTTGTTGGGTTGGCAGATTTTTGAGCTACTTCAAAGATTTTTTATTTTTTTCCCTCAAGGATCTTTGGGTTTTCTTCAGTGGTTTTTGCAACTGGTGGAAGATTTTTATTTTTATTTTGTTGGGGTTGCTACATAGTTGATTTCAAAGGATTTTGGATCTCGTTTTCTCCAAAATTTTAGAGGGTAAATCAAGGGCCATGGGAATCAAGCCATAATCCCATTGCAGACTTGGATGCTACTCATTCTTCAGATGAGGATGAGGAGGATGATCAGGATGACAATTGATGATTGATGATTTGATCATTGATTTGTTGTAGCTGTAGCTTGTAGTATTGTAGGTTGTAGAATAATACTATGATCAATGATGTTATTTTGGACTATAAAGGCTTTTTAGAGCCTGCATCTTGATGTTTGTAACATTTTTGTTTCAGCGATGTTTTGCACTAGGTGCTATTTTGGTTGTGTTGACCATACTTTGTCAACGACCCCATAGCAATACACCCCCAATTTTTCAAATGGGATTCATCATGTTCGACATGGTCGCGCCATTCAGATTCCATCATTAGTCGACAGTTTTATGAATAATGTAAACCCATTCTGCATGTTTATGATGTAAATGATCTAAGTAAGACCGTCATGTATGTAACAACCTAGGTAAGCCTAGTATGTTGGTGACGATTTCTATCCTAGGAGGTTTTTTTGTCTCACTGATTTACTTGTGTTTTTCGACACAAGTGATTGGCAGAGTTTTCCCCTCCAGCCTCACCCCAAAGCTAGGGTGGATTTTGTTATCAGCATGCTAAGTGAGTCTTAGTGTTTTCTATCGAGTCCTTGTAAAAGTAGTTTGAGCTACTTGGTCTACTAAATTATGTTTTGAGTCGCAGAATTGGGTACTTATTTGAGGGTCTATATGAATGGGTTTTCCCCCTTCATGTGTCTAAATGTATTTCTCTTATGTAAAGAGGGTTGGAAGAAATAATTAAATCCCCTCTTAGTTAATTAATTAAATTTTCTGGTGAAATTAATTAAAAATCTTAAGCCAGAAATTTAATTAATTTTAGGTCCTAGGTGAGTATAAAATCCTTCAAAGGCAAAATTTGTTGGTCTTTAAAAAACGAATTTTTAAAGGTCCTAGTCCAAGGGAATATTGAGAATTTCAAGGAATTTTGGACCGTTGGGCCTAGGTGGTTAAGTCAAAGTCAAAATTTTGAGGTAATTAACTCAAAAATAGTATTTTTGAGTTCATTAAAATGGATTTAAATGATAAATTCGTTTTTTTCCTCGACTTTGTAATTTTGACGGTCCAAATTAAAAGATGACCAAATCTTTTCGACGGTTGAGATTATTTTGACATGGATCAACCGAACTAGCCATTGGAGATTTTGTCTTATAAGTTAGAGGTTTTTGTCAGTCTTTCAGTCATCCGATCTTAAAATCGTGCACTTGTCTTGGAAGCTCTTGTGAATTTTCTTTGATGAATAAAGCATAAAGACTTTGGGGTTACAAAATTTGGTGTTCCTTTTCCAGATCTATGTGGTGATTCATTTCTAAACTCTATTATTTTGTTTGACATTTTTATGGTTGATGGCCTTCATGGATTAATCTGCATACATGTATCTTGTGCAGTTTTCTGGGTTCATAAAATGACATTTTTGATGTAACAGAAATACTAGTTATCTATTTTTCTGAAGGATCTCATGTTATTTTCTTAAATCTCTATCAATCTAAAGTTCAGATATATGTGTGCACGATTTTTTTTTTTTAAAGGTTTGAGTGTCTGGGGAAGTCTTCAGTTGGACCAGCCGACTCTCAGATTTCATAAATCTGAAAAAGCCCATTGTTTCTAATTTTTCAAAGCTATCTTATGAAATTGTGTTTTTTACAGGGTCTTTTAGGGCTTGTGCCTCTCTTTAAAATTTCAAATTTCTAAAAATTGTGCTGAAATGGATTTAAGTCTGGCCATGAGGGCCTTCGATTTGTAGATTAGCATTGTAAATTTGTATATTTGCTCTAGGCTGTAAGTGTTTTATAAAATTTTGTGCATATTTTTTGGATCTGTCTAGTTATTGCAGGTTGCAGGGTTTTCTCAGAATTTTTTTTTAAAGATCTGAGCCAGATCTAACCCCCGAGGCAAGATCTGACCTTAGAATTGTTTCTGTGGGCAAAACTGAATGTTATTCGATTTAAAGAGCATCTAAAATCTAAGTTTTTTTTTAACGAAAATAGATTTAAGTTTGCTAGATGTTTTGTTTGTACTGGGTTTATTCACTGCATAAATGCTTTCCATCCGATCTTCAAATCCATACGCTGCCAAACCGTCCAGCTTCATTCGACTCTCTGTTTGATCCTAAGCCAGCCTCGCCCTTCGATTTTTCCATCGCTGCTCCATTCCCGCCCACCACTCAGCCTATTCCTCTACGCATATGCTCCATCTTCCTCTGCTGCGTTAACCCTCCTTATCATCCTGCCTTAATCTCATTCGTCGTCCCTGCTATTGTTGCTCTCGATTTTCTGTCAAGACCCATCCTTCCCTCTCCGAGCCTTTTCCCTTGCGTCGTCCTCATCCCTCTCCTCTGTCGTCGACTAGCTCTTCCATTACCATCGAGTTTCCTTTCCTCCGCCGTCAAGCCTTCCCTCGCATCCTTCTCGACCTGTCACCAAACAAACGCACGCATTAAAAATTTCAAACCCACGTATATGCTTTGATCCGATTCATCTTTGTGTGTGGGAGGGTTTAGCTTTAGTTTTGATAGCGTTAGTTTAGTTGTTTTTTTAAAATTTGATTTGTTAGTATAGTTCGATAGCGTTATTTTTAGTTAGGTTCTAGTTTAAATTTTTGTCTATTATCTTTTAGTTTTAATCATAATTTTAGATTTATTTTTGTTAGATTTTAAACTTTCATTTAGAGGTTTTGATTTTAGATTTTATTTAGTTTATTTTTAGTTAGGTTTTAGTTTAAAAATTTGATTTTTTAAACTTTAGTTTGTTTGGTTTTAGCCTGTCGTTTTAGATTTAGGATTTTAAATTTTAAAATTTTGTTTTAGGATTAAAAAAAAATAATAAAATAATAAAAAAAATATAAAAATTCCAAAAATTCTAAATTTTTTTTTTTTTATAGTCAGATGAGCTTTTAATTTTTAATCCAAAGTTTGACTATATAATTTCCGGATTGGGTTATTTAGAACACTATGGATTTGGAAATATTGCAAGCATTTGGCATTTTAATTTAATGATCATCTCATGATTTATTGCTGTGGGCTTAAGTATCTTAATGAATGGTTGTGGTGCTTTCTATTGAATATCATTGTGGTCATTTGTGTTTTCATAGCAGCAGTTATACATCCATTACTTGGCTTTAATTGCATAACGGGATCTTTTAACTACATAAGACACTGGTTTTAATATAATTGGATCTGTGTAATCTCGTTAATCTCATCAAGTACTTGGTTATTTGACTGTGTCTCCTGGGTTGGTTGATTTGCAATCAATTCTTTTCCTTCATTTCTGTTAGGGTCTACCTCCCTTAGCTTGCAAGGAGACAACTTAGATAGAGAGATTGGGGATCAGGGTGACAGTCCCCGATCTGAGCCGTTGTTGCGGTGCCTAGACATTCTGTGTGACAACAGGTTGTATGCACTATTACTTGCTATATAAATGAGAGCTTTTGCATATTTGTATATAAATGGTTTGGATTCATATGGATGCACATGAATATATCTTTTTTTTCTTTAAAATATGAATATTTTATGTGTTTTTGGTAAACCGGTGTTTTTTTCCGGTTTTTTTCCAGTTTCGACCGTTTTTCGGTCCACAAGGTTTTCTGGTTTGATAACCGGTTTGGTTCCGATAACATTGGTACACATATCCCAAGGCATTGGTCACATTATTCGAGGCCATTTGGGTAACTTTTGCATGCATGGGCATCCTCCTTACATGCCAGGTGCTCAACTAGTGTCAATACCTCCTTTGTTTTTCCGTATTGATTTTGTTCACCTCCTGTCCTTGCTAAGTAGCCAATGTCACTGTCTCTCCTAGAGGTAAAACTATAACATAGTCATTCCCCGATTGTATCTTATTTTGATATTTAGATTACCATGTTCATACCTTTCACATCCTTAAACAAGATCCAACATCAAGACATCTATTTTGTTTAGTGAATTACAATTATCTTAATTATAACTATTCTTCCTTGGCTTTTTGCATGTCATTTATGCTTCTTGCTTAACACTACTCTTATCTAGCTTGTTCAACATGCAATCCCCTTTTATGTATTCGACACATTTTTTCTTGGGAATCTTGTAGATGATTCAATGATTGTTCATGTGGCATCACATTTGATGGGGAAATTTCATAGTTGACATGATAGTACACATCCCAAGGCGTTGGCATTGCTATTTGTCATGTTAAGTGTAGACACCCCTCTTATCTATTCAACATGTTTTGAGTAGGGACTCTTGGGGATGACACTATGATTGTTCCTGTGGTGTCACATTTCGTCAGGTATTTTCATAGTTCTCGTTGTAGTACACATATCCCAAGGCATTGGTCACATTTTTAGAGGCATATTTGGGCAACTTTTTCACGCATGGGCTTCCTATTGACATGGCAAGTGCTCAAGTAGTGTCAATGCCTACCTCGTTTTTTCCTCTTGATTTTGTTGACTGCTTGGCCTTGTTAATTAGTTGGTATAACCCTCTCCCCTAGATGTAAAAATATAACATTATCATTGCAGGATTATAACTTATTTTGGTATTTATATTATCATGTTCACATCTTTTACATCATTCAATAAGCTCCAACATCACGACATCTATTTTGTTCAGTGAATTATAATTATCGTAATTATAACTATTCTTCCTTAGCTTTTTGCATTTCATTTATGCTTCTTGCTTAACACTACTCTTATCTAGCTTGTTTAGCATGGACCCCATTTTATGCATTCGAGACCTTTTGGCTTGGGACAATGGGGGATGATTCTATGATTGTTCATGTGGCAATTTCATAGTTGACATGGTAGTACAAATATGCCACGACATTGGTCGCATCATTCAAGGCCCATTTAGGCAATTTTTTCGTGCATTGACATTCTCTTGACATTCCATGTTGAATATCCTTGAACAACATCCTATTCCATCATATTTTTAGCTATTTTGCATTGGAATAGAGCTCCAAACCCTTTTCGGACACATCTACTTGCTATTTGCAAACTTGTGGCCTCATTATTTGTGACTTGGAGAGGGTCATTTCATAATTTTTAGAGGTCACTTGTATGATATATAGGATATATTCTTATGTTCGAAACCTCTCCTTGGACTTATGAGCTGTTCTGTGTGAAATTTTCAATCTGAAAACTATATAGTTGCAGTGATAGATTTATTCCTCCTACTTATTATTTCGATAAGTTATTTTCAGAAATGTTTTGGCAAATATCGAAATAAATACTACTGCAACATTCACAAATACATATGTAGAGAATTGAATAGTAAAGGACATAAGCACAAGAATCAATCACATGCACACAGTTATTTTTGGACAATTGTCCCCGGAAAAATCCAATGCGGGAAAACCAGTGCAGCAGATGAAGGTTTTATTAATTCTTCAGCGATTGATTTCTTTACAAAGAAAAAAAACACTGGCAGATAAAATCTGAAACACCTGAGACAGGATTCCCGACTCTTTCTGACAAACCTCTGACACCCTAATCAGCCTCTGCCATCTCCTATGCCTGTCTGCGTGTTTCTTTGTGCAATCCCAGCGCTGGACTGCGTAAGTTTGCGTAGGGTCTGCATGGGTTCTCTGCGTTGCAGCCTAGAGCTGCCTCCAGTGACCCACTTCCCTTTGTCCCTGACCTCAATCACTAGCTGACTCCCTCCACCTTCTGCTTTTGCAAAATCCTTGCCCAACAACTCTCCCACTGAAGTCGAATTCTCTTGCTTAAGAATCGATCTCCTTTGGGTATTGAGTGTATGCCCGACTTATTTTCCAAATGACCCTCAAGCCTTCTTTTATAATCTTCTCGTTGGAGAACCAATGGCCCAGATTAGAAGTTTAATCAATGGCTAAGATTAAAACTTGACTTGATCCTTGTTTTCTAGAAGATTCACACTCTGACTTATTAATACCCTTTAATTATTTCATTTCCCTAAGTTTAGACTTCGGGTCTTCATTAAAATAATTAATTATTTCATTTCCCTAAGTTTAGACTTAGGGTCTTCATTAAAATAATTAATTATTTTAATAAGTCATGAACTGAGTGGAATTTTCACAAACGGTTTCTTGGTTCTTTGGAATGCTATTGTCCAAGCCTCGTTGCAAAGTTTGAGACTTGGAACACTTCCGGATGCTACAAAAATCAACGCTCCCTCTTAGCGAGGAAGGTGTTCCAACAATATGCCTGATGCATGCTACTTTGCTTTTGAAGCACCCTCTGCGCTGCTGATCTCTGGACGCTGCCCCTCATCTGATGCGCTGCTGTTCTCTGTACTACTGCCTTTGACACTGCCACTGTCACTGCTGCATCTGTACAACAACTCCCTCTGAATACTGATCCTATCCATCCCTGCTACTAGAAAGGATTCTTCAGCGTCCCCATCTTTTCTCTGAAGTAGACAAACTTAGTCTTCCTTAGATATTTTGTGAGGATCTCTGCCACTCGTTTTCTTGTTGGAGTGTACTGCAACTAAACAACTCCACGTTGTACACAGTCCCTGATGAAGTGACTCCTGATATGAATATGTTTCGACTGATGATGAAACACAGGATTTTCAGAGAGCTTGATGCAACTCTGATTATCGCATAAGACACTGGTCGTTTCCATTTTCTCTTTGAGTAGATTCACTAACAATTTTCGAAGCCATATGGCCTCACACGAAGCTGTGCTGGCTACCATATACTCTGCTTCTGCTGAGCTCAGTGCTACGGACTTCCATTTCCTGCTGCACAAGGAAGTCATTCCTGATCCTAGACTAAAACAATACCCACTGGTACTCTTTCGATCTACTGAACTCCCAGCCCAATCTGCGTCGGTGAAACCACTCAACCTGACATCATTGGTACGGGTGTACTTCAATCCAAGCTCGTCTGTTCCTTGAAGGTTACTTGAGAACATGCTTGGCTGCTTCCCAATGAGCCCTCTCAGGTTCTACCATGAACTGATTGAGGGTATTTACAGCGTAACAGATGTCTGGCCTTGGGTTTACTAGATACATCAATGATCCTATGAGCTGCCTATATAACATAGGATCAACCTCATTGTCTTCGGACGTGTCGATTTTCTTCCAGTTGGTGATCATTGGAGTTGTCATGGGTCTACAATCCTCCATATGAAAGCTCTTCAGTATCTCTGTAGTGTATCTTCCTTGACCAAGAAAGATCTCCCCATTCTGCTGCCAAACCTCCAACCCCAGAAAATAGTGCATCCATCTTAAATCCTTCATGTCAAATTCCTCAGCCAAATTCTTCTTGCAGTCTGTGATGAGCCATGATGATCCTGTTAAGAATAGATCATCTACATACAAAACCAGTATCAGAGGCTCACTCCCTACTCTCAAATAGTAGAGATTGGGATATGCGTCACTCTTGACGAATCCCATCTTTTGCAGGTAGCTGTCAATTCGACAATACCAGGCTCTAGGAGCTTGCTTCAGTCCATACAATGCTTTCATCAATTTGCACACGAGTCTTCTGATCATGTGTCTCGAAGCCCTCCGGTTGTTCCATATACACCTCTTTCTCTATCATCCCGTCCAGGAATGCTGTCTTGACGTCCATCTGGTGAATCTCTGATCCCATCTGCGCAACAAGGGATATCACGGATCTGATAGAGGTGTATCTGGCTACTGGGGCGAAGGTTTCTTCATAATCAATCCCTTCCTTCTGAGCATCCTTTAGCCACAAACCTGGCTTTAAATATCTCGAGGCTACCATCTTCAACATACTTGATCCTACAACTAATCTCTCCTGGGGTTTGGGGACCACTTCCCAGACATCATTCGTCATGATGGAAATGTACTCTTCCACCATTGGATCAACCCACACCTGGTGCTGAGCTGCTTCCTGAAAACTAGAAGGTTCACCGACTTGAGCAACCAAGGCTTGATACCTCTCAGGCTGCTTACGCTGTCTCTTCTCATTTCGGGGGACTCCGACAAAGTCCTATGCATCTTTCAAAATCTGTCGTAGTTCCCTGCTTGTTCTTCTAGTAGTGGTGGGTGGATTTACCGGCTCTCCCTCTTGCAAATCCTTAGGAGACACGTCCCTTGGATCCCCATGCCTTGGAGAGGCAATTGAATTTTCTGCCGTTGGTTGTTGGGGTTGAACCAGAGGCTCCTCCTCAGACTGTGTAGCAGAAGGCAACTCGCGGGACCTTCTGAAGGCCTTCTCCTCCATGAACTTCACATCCCTCCGCACCATGACTTTCCTGCTCTCAGGAATGTTGATGCAATATGCCTTTGCATTCTTGCTGTATCCTACCAAATACCCTTGGTAGTACACATATGCCACAACATTGGTCATATCATTCAAGGCCCATTTAGGAAAATTTTACATGAATGGGCATCCTCTTGATATTCCATGTTGAATATCCTTGAACGCCCTCCTATTTCATGATCTTTCTTGCTATTTTACATTGAAATAGAATTCCAAACCGTTTGCGAACACATCTACTTGCTGTTTGTGAACATGTGGATTCATTATTTTTAACTTGGAGAGGATCATTTCATGATTTTTGGAGGTCACTTGCATGATTTTTAGGATATATTCTTACATTCGAAAACTCTCTTTGGACTTAGCAGCTATTTTGGAGGATCTTTCAACATATTTGGCCCTATTAATTTGACGCGTGTCGAGCTCCCATCGTCAAGCCCTCAGGCTTAGGAGCTTGACTTTCTCGAGTTAGGCTTAGTCAAGTTTGGTGGAACAACTTGGACGACATGAAGAGTGTGCACGAGATGAGTTCGGTGGAATGCCTTTGGTGAGACATGTAGCTGAAGAGCGCGCCAAGATGAATTCGGTGGAACAATTAGAACAACATGGTGAGTCGGCACGACAAGGGTACCCAACCAAGGCATGCTTGATCGAAGACAAGGCATGGCCAGTCGAAGATAAGGTGCGCCCTTGTGAGACATGCCCCTCTGATTAGTGAAGGCACACGACTGAGGACCAATGTGAAGACGAGTATTTTGCAGAGAAGTATGTAGGGTTCATACAAGGTATGGGTGGATTTTTGCTGTAGACGAGGAGAGATGGTCTTGTGATGTGGAAAGGGAAGTCTTATGACTTCCCCACACCACCATATTTTTGAAGGCCATAAAGGAGATAGGCTTATTGTCACTTGATCGAGATGGTTAGACCCCTGGGAGCTTGAGATGCCATTGAATGACACATCATGATGAGTAGAACTAGAGGAAAAATTGTGTGACATGAAGGAGGCAACAATGGTTGCACATGTTTGGGTGCATGTGTTCTTGTGGAGTTGACACTACGGTCAGATTAGCTCCCTGACTAGTTTTTTACACGAGGGGATCCAACACATTTCATTCTTACAGGTTGCGATACATGGATAGACATGGGATTGGATATATGTCAGAGATGAGATTCTTTTGTATTGATGAAGAGAGTTGATGCGAAGGTTATTCATGAGGAGCACAGTCTTCAGGATTTGGTTAAGAAGTTTCTCGAGGGGTGTGCTGTCGAGGATGACAACCATTTTGAAGTGTGGGAGGATGTCAAGCCCTTGTGCCAGGCCCCCGAGCACGCCTGAGTTAGGCCGAGTCGATTTCGGTGGAACGAATTGGTTAGCACGAAGAGCGCAACTGAGACAAGTTCGATGGAGAGACTTTGGTGAGACGAGCACACAAGGAATTCACTTGACGTGAGTTCGGTGGGATGATTGGAACAAATTTGAGAGTCGACATGACGAGGGTGCCTAGCTGAGGCGCACCCGACCGAAGATAAGGCGTGCCCAGCCGAGAATCGCCTGACTGATGACAAGGCGTGCCCAACTGAGATATGCTTGCGAAAGTTGCAAAGGTACACGACTGAGGGTGGGACACAAAGGCTCACGATCGAAGGTGGTCTTAGGAAACTTTGTATGCAACAAATGATGAGACGTAATTTGGAGTTTATGGTTGGCTTGAGTGCCCAATTGGCATCAGATGTGCTTTAAGTCTCAAGTTTTGCAGGGAGGATTAGACATATGTATTCCAAAATACCCAAAAAGCGTTTTGGGAAATTCCACCCGGATGGAGGTTTATTAAAATAATTAATTATTTTTAATAGGAGCCTAAGTCTAAACTTAGGAAATTAAAATAATTATAGTATATTAATAGAACTGGATGTGAAACTTCTAGAAAAAGACGAAGATTGAGTCAATATGATCTAAGTCGTTGATTATGTTTTAATCTGGGTCGTTGGTTATCCAACGAGAAGATTATAAGGACTTCGATGGGCATTTGGAAAACACATCGAGTGAGTTTAGAGATCGAATTTCTCAAGTGAGCAGCGTAAAGCAACCAGAGGAGTTGATCGAGTTGATTCGATTGCAGTGAGGGGCAGTGATAGTTATGGTTGGAAGATCTCTTCCTGAGCTGGGGAATACATTACAGAGAAGGTCGGGGGCAGTACGCAAAAGACGCAGCTATGCTGGGCAGCGCAGTGCCACGTAGAGGCAACACTGCAACCTTGAGGAGATCTGTGATTTTGCAGAGGATCAATAAGATTTAGTGTTGGAGCGCCAGGGTGTGAGACTGAAGGGGCCAAATATCAACATCCAGCCAACAGAAGATCCAACAGGAGGAGGTGACACAGTCCCTAGCCTGAGTAACACAGATCTGTGCAGAGGTAACGTGGGGCTCATCAGTTAAGTGTTGGGTCAGTCCCAGATCCCCAGTGTTAGTGTGAGGTAATCCTTGCTAGTTCTTTGTCAGTCAGATTCTCTGTGGATAACTAGATTTTGGGCATCCAGTTTTATTCATAAAATTCTGCTTAATAAAATCAAACCCTCATTTGCTGCACCAGTTTTCCCGCATTGGGTTTTTCCAGGGACATAGTCCAAAAACAACGGTGTAATGTGTGTCTATTTTCTTGCTCAAATCTTGTTTCCGCATTTAATTTCCGCAGTTTAATGAGTGAAGTTTGTAGTGTATTTTCTTCATGATTTACTGGTAGAACACTGTAAATAACTTGCATGATTAATCATGTAAGAGAAGTAATATCAGTTTGTTGCAATAGGGATTCCGGGTTTAGGAATTTTCACATGGTATCAAAGCTTGTATAGAAGTGCAGGAGAAGCAAGAGGGAAGAACAAAAGAGCTCAACGTTGAAGAGAGAGAGGGAGATCAAATAGTAGGCAGCAAATTGAATCCTGAAGGGTTTGCGTAGTCCAGGCCAGAAAGGGCAAGATTTGCGAGGAAGTCTCTCTTTGAGTGAGTCGACAGAGAGGTAGGACTTTCCAGTTCGTGATTTGTTAGTAGAAGAGGAAGCAGTGCAGCAGAATATTCAGTGTAGAGGAGTCTATTGCTGGGACACCGCTTTTCTGATCATTTGAGGGGAAAGAAAAGCGCCAGAAGAAAGAAGAAGACACTTTCGAGGGAATTTTCTTCCTCAGTGAATTCCGAGCCAAGGAATACTAATTCTCAGTTGTTGAGCAACAATGTTGAGGAGCAGATCTACTAACTCCAATAGGGAATGTGTAGGCCAGCCCAACAGTTGCACAGAAGAGAGAGAGGGAGCAATTCTACAGTTTTTCAGTCGGCAGAGATGGCAGCAACCGGGTTGAGAGATCAAGATCGCTTGGATGGTGCATCCAACCATGTGATCTGGCATGCAAGGATCACGTGTCTATTAGACAAGGATGATCTCAAGGCGTTTATTGAGAATGTGGTAGTTGTCCCTGCAGATGCAGATTCATTGAAAGCCTACAAGAAGTACATGGCAAAGAATAAGCGCTTGATCCTCGACGGAGTGAGGGATCATGTAGTATGTCACATCTTTGGTAAAGGGACTGTTGTTGCACGAAATGTCTAGGCACCGCGACAACGGCTTAGATTGGCGGCTGTCACCCTGATCCCCCAATCTCTCTATTTACGCTGTCTCCTTATAGTAGACTAAGGGGGGTAGACCCTATGGAAGTGGAATGAAGGAGAAATAGTTGGGAACCAACCAGTTTGGGAGACAGTTAATTGACCAAATACTTGTAAAAGATCTAGCAAGATTAAAGGATTCAATTGAATTTGAAAGACTGATACGAGTGCCTTATGGAGTCAACTATCCTGCTAAGGAAATTACAACCAAGTACTTGATGAGAAACTTTTGCTATGCAATGTTAACTTAGAATGCAGAATGCAAGGAAAATGATTTGAAGAGGGATCGAGATGAAGCAAGCTTCGAAGATGAGAGGTGATGTTAAAAGCCTAAAACACTTAGATTATAAATAATCTGATCTAACCACTAAGTACTTAAGCGAGAGTGCCAATTATGAAGATGCCAAAAAATTACTCAAGTAAAAGATATACAGATCCACAATAGAGATCTCAGAATCAGATATCGATCACATTTACTTGAAGGTAAATATCCAATAAATGTCCAATATTTAATTACACGATAGGCGATTTTAATCGATATAGGATGTTTAAACATTTTCAGATGCCAATGATCATCAAACCCAGTTGAAGCATAAGAAAATAATTAACATTTAAATCTTTATAATTAATTATCAATAAACACCCATGAAATTTCAATGCTAAACAAACACTTCATCAAGAAATTTATGGACTAAATGATATTCTAAAATAATGCAAATCCAAAAAATTAAATTTTCTCCTATCGTTAAACTTAGGATATTTAAAAAAAATTAAATCATGTCAACCATAGGAATTTTTCCACAATTAAGTATCTTGCCCAACCTAAAATTTTACCATATTAAAAAACCTTAATTTCAAAATATAAATGGCCTTAGAATTTTATATACAAAAATTTAAAAAAAATCTAGAAAATTTCTTAATGTTAAAAGCTGACACTAAAATAGATATTTTTGGATTTTTAAATAAAAATTAAAAGTTAGGAATTAATTTTAAAAAAATGATTTTTTTCAAGAATTTTATTAAAACACGTTAAACTTTGAAATAAAATAAAATTAGAAAATCAAAGACCAAAATCTAAATCTAAAAAACTTTACAAAAAATTAAAAGAAAATAAAAAAGTTAAAGTTTTAAATTTTAAAATTTTTTAAATCTTAAAAGTCAACTACAAAGAAAATTAAAATCGAATGTCATGAATTAAAAAACTAAAGTTAAAATTTAATGTTTCATTTGTTTGATATGTTATGCATTTACTTGTTTTTTGATTTAGGTATATATAGGTCCCAAAAAGAAAAGCGACATCGTAAAGGGGAGCGTGAAGGAAGAGGACAGTCGGCTACAGGAAGAGACAGTCGAAGGAGCAACACGTAGAGAAGGGCAATGGATCGCGTGGACAACTTGAAGACTGCGTGAGGGGAGGAGCCAGCGTGGAAGGGAAAGCAGTGTGGAGATGAGTGTGGGGTGAGCACGCAAAGCTGGAGGAAGGGACGTGTTTGCAGGTGAGGCAATGACAATGTTCGATGGAGAGGATAGGATGTGCCGATAGATGGTGATTGTAGAGACAACGAATGGAGCTGCGGGTTTAAGGATGAGGGAAAGCAGTGGATAGCAAATGCAGGGATGTGAAGGACGATGCTGTGTGGAGGGAGCAGGGTATGTAGTGAAAAGGAAAATGAAGATGGCAGCAAGGAGACAAAACGCAGAGGAAAAAATGAGCAGCAAATGATTTCAACTAGCATCAGGAAAACACTGGCACTGCTGGAGCATAAAAAATTTTAAAATTTTCCTTCTGTCCAGCAGTTAAATTTTCATTAGAGCTCAATTTTAAAATTTGACTTGGATATCCTTGCAAAATTATGATCTTGAGACCAAATCTTACCCTCCAGGGCCTAGATCTGTCTGAGATCTAAAACATTTCTCTGAAAACCCTCAAAGATCACCTACACAGATCAGAAACAAGAAAAGCTAGATACCCAACAACTTTACAAAAATAAAAAATTGAAACCCCAAGTTAGAAATTAGAAACTCAAAAATTTCTAAATATTTACACCCTAAAAATACAGATCTATATAATGTATTTATAGATCTATGCACAAGAGTTGTAGATCTGTTAGATCTGAGGAGTGTAAGTCTGACTTCGCTCCCAGATCTGAAGATCTAAGGCTTTTAATAGTCAGATGTAACTTTAACTTCGATAAAAAATTAAAATAAGTTTTTATTTTAGGCACAAGCCCTAGAAAAACCCTGCAAAAATAGAATTTAAGATAAGCCCAGGGAATAAGATCTGGAGGGCTCTTCAGATCTTATTTCCTTGGGAGTCAGCTGGTCCAGTCGAAGACTTCCCCAAACGCCCAATTCTAAATCCGAGAGATTTTTGCACACTTAAAGTTAAACTGTTAAATCAATATAGAAATAAGATAAAAATGAAATTTTCAAGAGTTAGAGATACCTGCTAACTCAATCCAATTAAAATTTTGACTCTAAATCCAGTAACGTAAGCAAGATACCTGTGCAATAGATTAATCTACAAGAGCCATTAATCAACAATTCATTGAAATAAGCACCAACAGAATATAAAGAACAAGTTTACCATAAAATGTTGAAGAGGAACACGACTATCAAATAAAACTCCAAAGACTTCCTTTGTATTATTCCAGAAAGTATTATAGGAGAGCTTCAAGAGCAAGTACACGATCAAAAGATCGGATGAAAAATCAAACTGACATTGACCTTTAATTTATAGGTAAAATCTCCAATGGCTAGTTCGTTTGATCCCCGTCAAAGTAATCTTGACCGTAAAAAAAGATTTGATTATCTTTTAATCTCGTTCGTCGAAATTATTATTTTTTTGAGGAATTTCGAATTTTTCAATTAATTCCATTTTAATTAACTCAAAAATAATAATTTTGCGTTAATTACCTTGAAAAATTGACTTTCACTTAACTATCAAGGCCCAAGGGTCCAAAATTTCTCAAAATTTTCAATATTCCCTTGGCCTGAGACCTCTAAAAATTTATTTTTTAGGGACCCATGAATTTTTCCTTTGAAAAATTTAATTTGACCTAGGACATAAGATTAATTAAATTTATGGCTTAGGGTTTTTAATTTAATTTGGCCATGAAATTTAATTAATTGAATCATGAGGGATTAATTGGTTTCCAACCCTTTTTACATAAGATTAATACATTAAACCATGAGGGGAACACCCGTTTGCAACAGGCCGTCAATAATCTACCCAATTCTGCGACTCAAAATATGATCTAGTAGACCTAGCAATCTGTAATAAAATGATCTAGCCATTTAGCTAGGATCATTCCTAGATTACTTTACAAAGACTCAATAAAAAACACTAGGACTCACTTAGTATCTTGACGAAGAAATCCATCCTAGCTTTGGGGTGAGGCTGGAGGGAAAAAACTCTGCCAATCATTTGTGTCGAGAAACACAAATGAATTAGTGAGAAAAAAAAACTTCCTAAGATAGAAATCATCACCAAAATACTAGGCTTACCTAGTTTGTTACATAGATGATGGTCTTACTAAGATCATTTACATTATAGACATGCATAATGGGTTTACATCTTTTAAAACTGTCGACTGATGATGAAATCTAAATGGCGTGAACAACTCGAACATGATAAATCCCATTTGCCAAAATGAGAGTGTACGGCTATGGGGTCGTTGACACAGAGTGGTCAACAGGGACTTTCAAGGAGATGTGGGATGCCTTAGCAATGCTATATCAAGGATCTTCTGAGCATCGAAATATGTACTTGTAGGAGAAGATGAGATCTATGAGGATGCAAAAGGGAGAACACATTGATGCATTCCTTGCAAAGATTCAGGAAACTAGAAATCAGTTAGTAGTTGTCAGAGTAGCACCTCAAGCCACCGAGATGGTCAGATTGGATCTGAACTCTGTGTCAGATGAATGGCAAGTCTTTGTCCAGAGCATCCTGGGCAGAGAAATATTGCCTGATTGGGAATAGATGTGGGCCACTCTTGAGTAAAAAGAGATGAGGTGAGACATGATCAAGTGCAAACTTGATGGCAGCAGCAACATCAGGTCGAAGCCCAAGCAGGAGGATGAGAATGCAATCTTTGCATCTAAGGGGCAATAGGAGGAGTGAAGGTGGAAGGAGGACGTCTCAAAGATCAAATTCTTCCAATGTGGTGAGTATGGTCACTACGCTACATAGTGTCCTCTCAAGAAGAAGGACAAGGATGATAAACATGATCCGCAGGCTGCAACCACGAAGATCGAGGAGGAGTTCGCCATGATTTCCCACATACCTCCAGGGGAGAGGTGGGGTGATCTAGAACTGTAGTTCAAAAGAGATGCAGTTGGGCAGGATCCTTGATGAGTCCACCTCATGGATCAGTACCTTGCTACGGGAGCCAAAATTAGCAGTAGCAGGATGGACTGGTGTCAGTTGGTGCAGAGGAGTGCTAGGGTGACAACGCAGTGGCTAGAGAATGCCAGAGTCTGAGAAGCGCAGAGCACAGTTGGCAGCAGTGGAGGAAGGCACAGCACAGAGTCAACAACAACACAACAACTTGAAAGGGTCAGCACAATGACTTGTAGCAGTCAAATCTTCAATATCAGATGCATCATGTTGAACACTTAGTTGAGTAATTTTGGATGTTTTTTTGTTGTAGCAACAGCAACAGAGTTGCAGTGCAGATGCAGTTGGCAGCAGTATGCAGGGTTAGCAGCAACATAGATGCAACAACGTAGTAGTTGGTGGGCAGCAGTGTCAGACATTAACAACGTAGAGGGAGATGTTACAGAGTCAATGCAGGGCTTCAACAGGATGCATTACTAGAGCACATTCCTCGCTAAGAGGGAGTGTTGATTTTTGGTAGCATAGGATGCTCTAAGTCTCAAATTTTGCAAGGAGGATTAGACACATGTATTCCGAAATACCCAGAAAGCATTTTGGGAAATTCCACCCGGATGGAGTTCTATTAAAATAATTAATTATTTATAATGGGAGCCTAAGTCTAAACTTTGGAAATTAAAATAAAAGTATATTAATAGAACTGTGTGTGAAACTTCTAGAAAAAGACAGAGATTGTGTCGATATGATCTAAGCTGTTGATTATGTTTTAATTTGGGTCATTGGTTATCCAACGAGAAGATTATAAGGACTTCGATGGGCATTTTGAAAACACACCGAGTGATTCTAGAGATCAAATTTCTCAAGTGAGTAGTGCAGAGCAATCGAAGGAGTTGATCGAGTTGATTTGATTGTAGTGAGGGGCAGTGATAGTTCCAGTTGGAAGATCTCTTCCTGAGCCGGCGAATACATTACAGAGAAGGCAGAGGGAAGTACGCAGAAGAGGTAGCGTAGCAGCTACGCTAGGCAGTGCTACAGGTTTGGGGAGATCTGTGATTTTTCCGAGGATCAGTCAGATCCAGTGTCAGAGTGCCAGGGTGTGAGACTGGAGGGGCTCGAGATTAGCATCCAACCAACAGAAGATCCAACAAGATGAGGTAACATAGTCGCAAGCCAGAGTGACGCAGATCTACGCAGAGACAATGTGGGGCTCATTAGTTAAGTGTTGGGTCAGTTCCAGATCTCAAGTGTCAGTGTGAGGTAATCCTCGCTAGTTCTCTGTCAGTTGGATTCTTTGTGGATAGGCAGATTTTGGGCATCCAGTTGTATTTATAAACTTTTGCTTATTAAAATCAAACCCTCATCTACTGCACTGGTTTTCCCACATTGGGTTTTTCCGATGACTTAGTCCAAAAACAACGGTGTAATGTGTGTCTATTTTCTTACTCAAATCTTGTTTCCACATTTAATTTCTGCAACTTAATTAGTGAAGGTTGCAGTGTATTTGCTTCAGTATTTACTTGTAGAACACAATAAATAACTTGCATGATTAATCAAGTAGGAGAAGTAATATGAGTTTGTTGCAATGATACAATGAAGGAAGAATAGAGTTGGGTCGCATGAAGGAGCTCACTCTCTAAAGCATTTGCGGAAGGAAGTTGTGCAAGCTTGTGGAATGAAGTATTGCTAAGGGTGGTACACCGTGGGTTATTTGTGTATTGAGGTTGTGTGCAGGTCTAAGGGTCGTAACTTGGTTATTTATTGTGTTTTTGTGTGGGTAGCTAGTTGAAGGGTTGTAACTCGATTAGTTTATATTTGTATTATTGAAGGGTTATGGCAACAAACTATTTGGTGTTTTCCCAACCAAACCAAATTCCATTATAAATTGAAGTTTTGTGTATTGAAGTTTTATAATCAATGAGTATTTGGGAAATTGTTTTGGGAGTTCCCCCTCTTTTTTATTGAAGTTTTATTCCTGTACATGTTTCATGTTATTTATGAATGAATGTGATTATTCCTGAACTTAAGTTAATTGAAGTAAACTATAACTAAAGTTAAGTTTTGAAGTGGCTATTGTAGTGAGATTGTATTGAACACTAATTTCGCAAGTATAAGATATTGGTTTCAGTATAGGGTAAATGGGCTAGAGGCATAGTACAAGCATTAGTAAACTCAAGTTGGTTTCACCATTGAGAAGAAAGCGCGCCATTGTCGCATACCTCAGGGGGACTCGGTAAGCTCATAACTCAGAGGTATGACTTGGGGGCATGACATCCACATTTTGTGCCTAGACATTGGCTTACCTAATGGAAGTTATTTCTAGTTGGGAAACCTCAACATGTTTTGAGGCTTTTACCATGCCTTCTGGAGGGATATTGAGCCTCTTGATCCTAAAATACTTCATCCTTTGGAGAATGACCCTCTATATTTGATGGTTTTGTTTACATTTGGCATACCTTGCTTATTGTCGTAGTCTCCTTTACCTTGTGGATGACAAGTGACTTTCTTGTATTTTTTCGAGGCTAAGGAGTTGGTGTTTCCTCTGCCTCTACCTAAGCCAACTCGAAAATATTATCAGTGGAAGTATATTTCTTGCATGGTCAATGAGATTATCATGTTTTATTTTTTAGCACGTAATAAAAGTATTCGACTTGTGAATCATTCATGGCAATGGCGGGAATTAGTCTTTTCCATTTTTTTCTTTTCTCCTCTCTCTATATTTTCTTGGTTGTCAACTCTGTTTTTTTATCACCTCACTAGTGATTGATTCCCTCTAAGTCATTTTCATGAGTAGGGCCTGTTGCTTCACAAACTCGTAGGCATAGTAAATAGGCTAAAGCTAGAGTGTACAACAATGCCTTGGGACTAATGCCCACTGTGACCACAGCCAATGTCCCCCTCTCTTCTCAGATTTTCACCGACAGGAGGAGTCACAGTGCCCCTCTCTTGTGATAGATGTTCCTAGGATAAGTTTTAAGCGAGGCAAGGTTGCTCATTCAATGGAAAAATTCAATGAAAGTACGAGCTTTGGGAGAAGCTAGGAGGACTTTCCATGAAAAACCCCTTGAAAGGAAGACTACCCGAGGCCGAGGGTTGTAATATTTGACGGAATATAAGCTCATCTAAGGTCTAGATAGACGAGAAAAGGCTATGATTGATATACTTTAACAAGTACTAAATCTCAACCCTTCTAGAATCCCCAAGTTGAAGGATAACACCTAGGGTTCCCACTTGGCTTGATGGCTAGGGCATCAATTATATTGATATTTCACCATGAGAATTACCTCGAATCAAGGGGAGAGCTAGAGGAAACACCAGGGCATGAGACCGTCCATTATAAATTGAAGTTTTGTATATCGAGGTTTTATACTCAATGAGCAGTTGGGAAATCGTTTTGTGAGTTCTCCCTCTCTTTTATTGAAGTGTTATTTATGTACATGATTCCTCTTGTTTATGAATAAATGTGATTATTGTTGAACTTAAGTTAATTGAAGTAAACTGTAATTGAAGTTAAGTTTTGAAGTGGCTATTGTAGTGAGATTTTATTGAACACCAATTTCTTAAGTATAAGATATCGGTCTTATTGTAAGGTACATGGGCTAGAGGCATAGTACGAGCATTAGTAAACTCAAGTTGGTTTCACCATTGAGAAGAAGGCGCATCGTTGTTGCGCACCTCAAGAGACTAAGTAATCTCATAACTCAGAGGTGCATCCTGGGGGCGTGGCACCCAAATTTTGTGGCTAGACATTGGCTTGCCTAGGGAAGTTATCTCTAGGAGGGAAACCTCACCATGTTTTGAGGCTTCTACCATGCCTTCAAGAGGGACATTGAGCCTCTTGATCTCAAAGACTTCATTCTCTGGGGGACGACCCTCTATCTTCAAAGGTTTTGTTTACATTTGGCATACCTTGCTTATTGTCTTAGTCTCCTTTACCTTGTGGATGACAAGTAACTTTGTTGTAATTTTTTTAGGCTAAGGATTTGGTGTTGCCTTTGCCTCTTCTTAAGCCAACCCAAAAATATTATTAGTGGAAGTATATAGCTTGCTTGGACAATGAGATTACCATGTTTGAATTTTTAGAATGCAATAAAAGTTTCCCATTTGTGAATCTTCATGGTAATGGCGGGAATAACTATTTTCCGTTCTTTTTCTTTTCTCTTCTTTCTCTATATTTTCTCGTTTGGTCACTCTATTTTTGGTCACCTTACTAGTGATTGATTCCCTCCAAGTCATTTTCATGAGTAGGGCTTGTTGTTGCAAAAACTACTAGGCCTAGTAAATAGGCTAAAGCTAGAGGGCACAACAACACCTTGGGCCAAAGGCCCACTGCCACCGCAACCAATGTCCCCTTCTCTTCTCAGATTTTCACTGACTGGAGGAGTCTCAGTGTCCCTCACTTGTGATAGATGTTCATAGGATAGGTTTTAAGTGAGGCAAGGTGGCCCATTCAATGGAAAGGTTCAATTAAAGTACGAGCTTTGGGAGAAGCTAAGAGGACTTTCAAAGAAAAACCCGCTGAAAGAAAGACTACCGGAGGCCTACAGTTGTGATAATTGATGAAATTGAAGTTCATATAAGGTCTAGATAGACAAAATAAATGGCTATGATTGATATACTTTAAAAAGTAGTAAGTCTCAAGCCTTCTAGAATCCCCAAGTTGAAGGATAGCACCTAGGTTTTCCACTTGGCATGATGGCTAGGGCATCAATTATATTGAGAATTCACCGTGATAATTGCCTCAAATCAGGGGGAGATCTAAAGGAAACACCAACACAAGAGACTATCCAAACAGTTTTGCAAAAGCTCCTTCCTAATGAAATTCGTACCAAGCCCTAGGGAGGCCTCCTTATCCTTAAGGGGATGAGGAAAGAGGTGAAGGAAAGGTGAAATAGGAATGGTTTTTTAAGTATAATGTGGTCACCAAGGATCTAGGACCAATGCCTAGCAATTGGGAG
This sequence comes from Pinus albicaulis, assembly GCA_034641835.2. NCBI lineage: Eukaryota > Viridiplantae > Streptophyta > Pinopsida > Pinales > Pinaceae > Pinus > Pinus albicaulis. The sequence goes on along the minus strand of CM076579.1, from coordinate 417,420,789 downwards.
GATTGGAGTGAAAAATGATCTTGATTTGAGAACTTCGCTCTTCAAGGATATCTAAAGGCAACTTTGCTAGCCCTAATGGAGGCAACTTCAGAACTTCTCTAGGAATTTATACTTCGTAGGCAAGAATAAATGGAGTTTTAAGGATGCAATATGCAAAACAACCTCTAGGAATATTCATTCATTCATTAGCCATGAGTAACACATGCAAAATTTCCAATAGCTTCAATGTTCTAACAAAATTAGGGTACATTAAAAACCATAGACAATATTCCATGCATTAGACATTTATTAGGTCAGAATTATAGCATTAAACACTACTTACAAGATAATGAAGAATATACCCATCCATCAAATTTCCGAAGAGAAGCTCTAAGAGAGAAAACAATTTTTTCCAAATGTCAAAATGTGTTAGATTCATCCAAATCATTCCACAAAGTTGCAGGCTGAAAATATCTAGTGAGGCTAGCCGAAAATCCAAAGTGTGATGATTCAACGTTAGAGAGAGTCTCTTATTTATACAAGTCCTATGAGTTCTAATTCTTAAAGAAGAAGCCCCTAACATAGCAAATGATGTGAGATACCCTTGGTTACAAGTCAACCAAGATAGCTTAAACATTAATTATTGTTTAATTTGTCTTTTAGTCCATGTAATTAATGCGAAGTGCTCTCTAATGCTAGCTCAGAGGCCTCATGTGCTGAGGATGAGGGCGAGAGCCTCAAAAGTGATGAATAGGAGTGGGATGCCTTCCAAATGTTGCAAAACATCTTCAAACCCCAATTTGGGCTCTGTGGGCTCCAACTGGATCTCATGGGTCTCTAAATGGCTCAAGATCAAATCGATGCTACATCAATGAGGCCTAGAATATGACACATGCCCTTCCATGTCTTCCTAGGAGAGACAAAACCTCCTCTGGGCTCTGGATAAGATTTCAAGTGTCAGGTGCAATGTGTAGCCGGATGGGCAAAGTGGTCCTTGGAGAGGGATATTGAGCCTCATGATCCTAAAAGACTTCATCCCTTGGGGGTTGAACCTCTATCTTTGATGGTTTTGTTTGCATTTGGCATACCTTGCTTATTGTCTTAGTCTCCTTTACCTTGTGGATGACAAGTGACTTTCGTGTAATTTTTCTAGGATAAGGAATTGGTGTTTCCTTTGCCTCTACTTGAGCCAACCCAAAAATATTATCGGTGGAGGTATATGGCTTGATTGGACAATGAGATTACCATGTTTGAATTTTCAGTATGCAACAATAGTCTCCCACTTGTGAATCATTCATGGCAATGGCGGGAATTAGTCTTTTCTTCTTCTTTTTTTCTTTTTTCCCTCCTCTCTATATTTTCTCATATTGTCAACTCTATTTTTGGTCACCTCACTAGTGATTGATTCCCTCTATGTCATTGTCATGAGTAGGGCCCAACTTGAAATACTTCTTCCTAGATGGTTCTAGTCACCATGCTCCTTCCTCCTCCTTCCTTGGAACATTAGTTTTGGTTGTTACATCCTATAGACTGCAGCGATGGGATTACTTAATCATTTATCCAACACATTCATCCTCTAATCTTTTGCTCCTTGACTTAGCTAGTACCACCCTAGTGTCGTAACCAATTTTTTATTACTATATCTGCTCGTAACCAATTTTCTCTCTTTCTATATCTACCATTTTCTATTGTTTCCATTATTTTTTACTGATTCTCTCTCCATCTGCATTCTCATGTTAGATATTTTTGTCTTCGCTAGTATGTCACTAGCTCATCACAACTCACACCTTTGCTTGTTTTGTGCTAGCATTGTCTCGTAGCATTTTCTTTTGCCTTTCAAAGGTCACATCTGCTCATGCTGCAACTACCAAGGTGATCATATTTCAAAATCTCGTCTTGATTTCAGAATCGTAGTCCCTTGCACCCTAAGTAACTACATGTGGGAATGACTATCTCATAGTTTCTTACCTATTTCATGAACTTTTCCACTTTAGATGCCCTTTATTTCCATCTATTATGCAATTGTCGAGGTCGCTTAGTTGATTGTGGATATATTCTTACCTTGGAAACTCCTCTCTTAGACTTATGAACACTTTTGAAGGAGTTGTCTACATATTTAGCCCCATTTCACTTCACACATGTGGACGTTTGTACTTCTAGGGCTAGACATTTGCTTAGTTAAGGGAATTTATTTGTACGAGAACAACCTTTCCATGTTTTGGGGCTTATACCCTGCCTTTGGCACTTCACTAGTCTTCGTATCTCTTACACCCTAGGTAGCTATATGTGGGCAAAGCTACATCGGTATTTCATCAACTTTGAAACTTTATATGCCGTTTATTTTTTTATATGGAAATTTCTTCCATTTCTTTTTGATGGTGCTAAAGCGGTGTCAGTACCTCCCTTGTTTTCTCGTCTTGATTTTGTTCACCTCATGTCCTTTATAGGGAGTCAATGTCACCTTATCCTCTCCTAAATGTAAAACTGTAACATGACCATTGTAGGATTATAACCTATTTTGGTAGCGATGTTACCATTCTCACATCTTTTGCATCCTTCAACAAGCTGCAACATGAAGATACCTCTTTTGTTAAATATAAGTATAATATTTCTAACTATTCTTCCTTGGTTTTTATGCATTTCACTTATGCTTGCTTCTTAACACCATACCTATCTATTTTGTTAAGCATGGACCTCCCTCTTATGGATTTGGCACGTTTTGTCCAAGGACTCTTTGGGATGACTATGATTGTTCATGTGGTTTCACGTTTCGTAAGGCAATTTCATAGGTGATAGAACACATATACCAAGGCATTGGTCACCTATTCGAGGCACATTTGGGCAACTTTTGCATGCATGGACATACTCCTTACATGGCACTTGCTCAACGAGTGTCAATACCTCCCTTGTTTTTTCGTCTTTATTTTGTTCACATCCTGTCCTTACCAAGTAGCCAATGTCACCTTCTGTCCAATAGGTAAAACTATAACATATTCATTGCAGTATTGTAACTTATTTTGGTTTTGAGATCACCATGTTCACATATTTCACACACTTCAGTGAGCTCCAACATCAAGACATATGTTTTGTTTAGTGAAGTAATAAGTATCACACTTATAACTATTCTTCCTTGGTTTTTTGCATTTCATTTATGCTTCTTGCTTAACACTACTCTTATCTAGCTTGTTCAGCATGGAACCCACTTTTATGTATTTGCCACGTTTTGTCTTGGGAATCTTGGAGATGATTCTATGATTATTCACGTTGCATCACATTTCATGGGGCAATTTCATAGTTGACATGATGGTACACATATCTTGAGGCGTTGGTCAGATCATTCAAAGTCGTTCGGGAAGCTTTTGCATGCATGCACATCCTCTTGTCATTCCACATTGAATATCTTTGAACACCCTCTTATTTCATCATCATTCTAGCTATTTTGCATTGGAATAGAGCTCCAAACCCTTTGGAGGACATATCTACTTGCTATTAGAGAACATGTGGCTTCATTATTTTCGACTTGGAGAGGATCATTCATCATTTGTGGAGGCCACTTTCTTGTAGTTTTTGTAGGCTAGATCTAGGAGGATGCTCTAGAATAAATATGAGTTTTTGTAGGTTGCATGTGTTTCTCGCTGTAGATAACATGGACTTCTTGGTTGTTTGGAGGGGTTTTGACTTGGAAAATCATTTCGCTTGTAAAAGCTATCTTACATTTGGATTCTACTTCTTGTATTTTGTTCTAAATTTTTTTGGAATTTTACATTCCATTAATTCTACATTTACTTATGCCTTTAACGCTAGAAATCACCCATAAAATTCTGTTTAAGTTGCTAAAAGATGCTGCTGTTTTTTACTTTAATTGCTATAATTTCTTGTTTTTAAAGGAAGTTTTACAACATGATTTAGCAGATTTATGAACATGATTGTCTTGGAATAATTTCTGATTGGATAATCATGTAATGAACTATCTAAAGTAGGTCTAAAAAAGTATCTAACTTTAATCTCGATTTATTTTGAGTGACGTCCATAATTCATAGCACACATATCAAATAAATTGATGGTAATTTGGGTAGTAACATAGGTGATTGTAGATTTTGATTGGTTTTCCCATGGGATCCTACATTATACCTACTAAAACTCCTTTATGTTGGACTTATCCGTCATTAAAAGGAGGGAAATAGTTTTTTAGGTGAGAATGGTAACATTTCAATGTTAGACTCGTACTTGTACCTTGTGAGGGCTTTGCATTGAAGTGTAAGACTGTGTGATAACAATTCTCTTACGATGTTCATCTTATGTTATGTTTCATAAACTAGCTAGTTTTCTATCTCCATGGTTAGCCCAAATGAAGCAAGGTCGGCATGAACGCCCAACTGATGCGTCGCTTTAAAGAGGAACGACCGTTAATGACGGAGGGAGATTCGTATATATAAGATGAGGAGGAGACGAGTTAGCACATCAATCACCTGGAGATCAATAACCACTCATTGCAAGACAAGGAGGAGACAACGAATGAAGAAGAGGGCCTTGTCTCACGAAGGAGCTCGCTCTCTAAGGAAAGTTGCAGATTGAAGTCGTGCGAGCTTGTGGAGCGATGTATTGCTACGGGTGGTACGCCGTGGGGTATGACTCGTATATATAATATGTGGCGGAGACACATTAGAACATCAATCAATCGAAGATCAACAAGCTCTCATTTCAAGGCAAGAGGATGAGACGTGAAGGCACAAGAAGGAAGGTTGGTTCGAATTCCCAATCGACACATCCCTTGGAAGAGACGCGACTGCTCATGGAGAGCGACTCATATATATAAGATGAGAGTAGAGGAGTTAGAACATCAATCAACTGAAGATCAACAATCTCTCATTACAAGACAAGAATGTTAGGTCCCTATATTACTAGTGTAGTCCCATATTGTTGTTAGTGTAGCCCCCTTAATGTTATTGTTGTACCCTTGTAGTTCCCATATTGTTATTATTATGCCCCATAAAAGCCCATTATTGTTATTGTTGTGCCCTTACATTATTATTGTTAGGTTGGCTAGGATTATATTGTGACCCCATGGACTCCTATATATAGAAATGAGGTTTTGTCATTTGAATCATCTAAGAATTGTTCATTTATTTAATTTAAAGGAGGTTGCCCCTCGAAGAGGTTGATTTCTAAGGCATTGATCTCTCTTTGCTTCTATTTTGTGAGTTGGTTTCATAACATTTGGTATCAAAGCTCTAGATTCTAGGGTTTTGCTGCTTTAAACAGGTAATCGTGGCATTTTCGCTATAAATTTTTTTCTACGAAGGTTCAGAAGCTTAGAAAAACCCATTAGCGATGAAAGCCTGAGGAACTTCTTGTAAAAAATTCAGTTCTTGGTTCGCTATATTTTCGGAGATATGATCTGTGGAAGTTAGGGTTTTTGCAGGCCCCCGAAATTCATCTCAAAGAGGCAACCTTGGGAAAATTCTCATAGCTCTCTCTATGAGCATCGGATTAGAATTATGTAAAAAGTGACCGAAAGTAAACAGACTGTAGTTTCATGTGTATCAATTTCAAAGTTGAAGGAGGAAATAATGACACGTGGCACGCTGTACTTGTTTTCTCTACTGAGCTAGTCCATAATTAGGTCATTGTGGGAGATTGGGCATAACTTTGTCTTGAAGAATCCAAATCAGGTCAGACTTGTGGCATTGGAAAGAAGATTTAGAGGGCTAGTAAAGGACCGAAGCTAAAATCTCGGGGATCTGAAATTACAGAGATACATCAGTTACAATATTGAGCTCCTCAAAAGCAAGAAAAATGTATGTATTTTATTTTAAAATTACACAAGTCTTGTTTGAAAAATCAGTTTGAAGTGATTCCAAGGGCATATTGAAGCATAGATATCAGTATTGGGTTGTAAAAAGGACCCTAAATGAATTCAACACCCATTGAGCCCTAAGAAGGCTCTACTATGACTCATGAAGAGGAAGAACTGCAACATGATATATCAAAATTACAAGACCAAGTGCAACAAATTTCGCTCTCGCAAAGAGCAACAAAAAATGGCATGGAAGCGAAGTAAGATGGATGACATGGAAGCTAAGATGGATGACATCGATGAAAAAATGAAAGGCAACATGGAAGACATGAAGAATGATCTAAAAGCATACATGGAAGGTTTGAAAGAAGGTTTGACAAGGTTGATACAAGAAATGATTCCTAATGGCGAAAAGTTAGTAGAGGAAACTCATGATGAGAACAAAATAAATGTTAATCGTGATTTCATAAACTCTAATGTTGGATTGAAGACCCACCATATTCCAAAGATCAATATTAGGAAGTTTGATGGCAAGGATCTCGTAACATGGATACTACAGATGGAGCAATATTTTGATCTCCATAATGTGCAAAACACACAAAAGGTCCGTATTGCAACTTTATATTTAGAACAAAATACATTTGTATGGTATTGATGGCTTTGCTCTCGTAAAAAAATTGTCACTTGGTCAATTTTTACGGAGGAAATGATAGCACATTATGAGGATACAAAGAGCAACACCTTCTTTAGCTATTTTATAAATCTCAAACAAAAGGGTTCAATGGTGGAGCACATTGAGGACTTCAAGAAAATGAATATAAGGGTAACTGATATTCCAGAGGAACACATGATAGATGTCTCCATAGGGTCTTTAAAGGATAATATCCAACATGAGGTTCGCCTTTGGGAACCTGATTCATTGGAGAAGGCATTCAGGTTGGCAAGAAAAATTGAAAGTAAAATTATGGCGACAAGGAAGCCTACCACTCACATCTATAAAGATGGAAGTGTTGCTACTGTTAGACTTCCACGACCTACAAGGTCGACACCAAAACAATTGGAAGAAAAAAGAGCAAAAGGGATTTTCTACAGCTGTGATAGCAAATACACTAAAGGTCATAAGTGTGCCAAGAAGAAATTATTTTACATAGATTGTGAAGAGGAGGAAGAAAATAAACAAGAAACTTCAAAATAAGAGAATATACACCACGAACCAACCCTAGAGAAAGAAGAAATGAGTCCGACCATATCTTGTAATGCATTGGCAAGATTTACCACTCCTCAAACTCTCAAGATAGAAGCACATATCAAGAAGAAAAATGTAATAGTGTTGATTGATTCGGGTAGTACCCATAATTTTATTCATTGTAAGGTAGCCAAGGAATTGAATTGCTTCCTATACCCAACACCAGAGTGTCAAGTGATGGTTGGAAATGGAGGAACTACAAATTGCTCTGGAAAGTGCCATAATATCAAGCTAACCATGGGGAAATATGTATTGAATAGTCCAATGCTTTCCATTCCAATGGGAGGTGTTGATGTTGTACTAGGAGTACAATGGTTACAATCTTTGGAGACAGTAGCTTTTAATTTTCAAGAACTTTTCTTGAAATTTTTTTCGGAAGGAAAGGAAGTTGAATTACAGCGTATCGCAGGAAAGCCAGGAAAGAGAGTTGATGTTGTACTAGGAGTACAATGGTTACAATCTTTGGAGACAGTAGTTTTTAATTTTCAAGAACTTTTCTTGAATTTTTTTTTCGAAAGGAAAGGAAGTTGAATTACAGGGTATCGCATGAAAGCCAGGAAATATAATAAGCTCTAATATCATGGCAAAGCTTCTGAAGAAAGAACAACGAGGCGTAATTGCACAATTATGCTCACTAGAAGTTCCAACATCAAAATCATCTATTTCTCCAGAACTCCAAATAGTCTTGGACAATCATTCCAAGGTGTTTGAAACTCCCAAAGGACTCCTACCTATTCGTGATCATGATCATGCTATTCATTTGATTCCATGAAGTGTTCATCCAAACACCAAGCCTTACAGATATCCTTATGTCCAAAAGAGCAAAATTGAACGTATGATTGCAGAAATGTTAGAGGCTGCTATAATTCAACTTAGTCAAAGTTCTTTCTCTCCTCCAGTAGTAATGGTGCGCAAGATGGATCATGGTGCATGTGTCCGGATTATAGTGAGCTCAATAAGCTCACTATTAAATATAAATTTCCCATTCCTATGATTGATGAATTATTGGATGAATTACATGGAGCAATTTATTTTACCTAGTTGGATCTCCGTTTAGGATATCATCAAATTAAAATGAAGACTGAAGATATTCTGAAAATAGCATTTTGAACTCATGAGGGTCATTATGAATTTTTGGTCATGCCTTTTGGCCTTACCAATGCACCTTTGGGTTGATGAATTCCATTTTCAAACCCTTCCTTAGAATATTTGTGTTAGTATTTTTTGATGATATACTAATCTACAGCAGGTCTTGGAAGGACCATGTTCAACATGTTGACAGAGTGCTCAAACTATCAGAGGAGAAACAATTATATGCAAAAACCTCCAAATGTTTCTTTGGAGTATAGGAGGTGGAATATTCTGGGTCATATTGTATCTGAGGAGGGTGTTAAGGTAGACCCTAACAAAATTAAAGCCATTAAGGAATGGAAATTTCCCACAAACATAAAGCAGTTGCGAGGATTTCATGGGTTAACAAGGTATTATCACAAGTTTGTTAAGAATTATGGGAGAATAACAACACCTCTAACAACATTATTGAAGAAAGATGCATTTTCATGGACTCACAGTCTTAGCTATGTCAGACTTCACAAAAATCTTTATTGTGGAATGTGATGCCTCAGGAAATGGAATTGGTGTTGTTTTAATGCAAGAAGGAAGACCCATTGCTTTTGAAAGCCCGTCTAAACAAAGGAATGTATTTACAGAAATCTATTTATGTGAAGGAAATGTTGGCAATACTACATCCACTAAAGAAATGGCGACCTTACCTAATGGGAAGACGGTTCAAGGTAAAAACTGATCATGATAGTCTTAAATATTTTTTGGAACAAAGACTATCTTCAGAAGAGCAGCAAAAATGGGTCACAAAGATGTTGGGTTATGTCTTGGAAATCATCTACAAAAAAGGGAAGCTAAATGTTGTTGTAGACGCATTCTCAAGAAAGGATGAAGAGGTGGAAGCATTGCTTTGTGCCATTTCTATTATCCAACCAGATTGGATAATCGAAGCAAGGGAGGAATGGAAGAATGACGAAGAAGTGTGGACACTCTTTCAAAATTTGCAGCAAGATCCCAGTACATTTGATACATTTAGTTGGAAAAATGATTCCTTATGGTACAAAGATCGCTTATATCTTTGTAAGAATTCCCAACTAAAACAAAAGATTCTTTTGGAATTGTACACCTCTCCCCTAGGAGGACATTCAGGATTTTTAAAAACTTACCACAGGGTGAAGAAAGAATTTTTTTGGGATGGCCTTAAATCTGATATTCAAAAGTTTGTGGTGGAATGTTTGGTTTGCCAACAAAATAAAGTTGAGACAATTAAGGCCCAAGTCTCCTACAACCTTTATCCATTCCCAGTCAATGTTGTGAGGAGGTTTCAATGGATTTTATCACAGGTTTACCTAAGTCCGAAGGAAAGAGTGTCATCATGGTGGTAGTTGATAGACTTACCAAGTATGCACACTTTTGTGCATTATCTCATCCATTTTAGAAAGTACAGTTGCTACTGCATTTATGGAAACAATTCAAAAGCTACATGGAAACCCAAATATTATTGTAAGCGTCAGAGATCCCATTTTCGCTGGAAATTTTTGAATGGAATTATTTTCTTGTTTGGGTACTCAACTAGCTCATAACTCATCTTATCATCTTCAATCCGATGGGCACACTGAGATAGTGAACAAATGTTTGGAATGATATCTTCGTTGTTTTGTATCTGATAAACAAACACAGTGGGTCAAGTGGTTCCCTCTGGCTGAATGGTGGTATAAAACTTCCTTCCATACTGTAGCAAAAATGACCCCATTTATGGCACTTTATGGATATCATCCACCGTACATCACATCATCTTTAAGAGAAAATTCTAAAGTTCAAGCAGTGGAAGATCACATTGAGCATCAACAACAAGTTCTCCAACTCTTAAAGGATAACCTAAATTTGGCACAAAATCAAATGAAACAACAGGCAGATCAACATTGTAGCAAGGGAAGTTTTGATGTAGGAGACTGGGTATTTTTAGGACTACAAACATACAAACAAATGCCCCTCAAACAAGCTAAGAAGGATAATAAATTATCGCCAAAGTACTATTGTCCTTACAAGGTGTTGCAAAAGATTGGTACTATGGCATACAAATTGGAGCTTCCTGCTTCTTCTCGAGTGCACCCAGTTTTCGATGTTTCATGCTTAAAGAAGGTTATAGGTGAGAAACTTCCAGTTCAACCAATATGCCAGAACTTGATGAGGAAGGAAAAATCATATTGGAACCTGAAGCAGTCATGGAAACAAGAACTCGATATCTACAAAATCGATCAATTTCAGAGTATCTCATCAAGTGAACGAACTTACCCACTGAAGATTCCACATGGGAGGATGAGAATTTTATACAGACGCATCCAGAACTACTCAAGCGTTGGGGATAACACTTTTTTGAAGGAGAGGGGTGTTGAGATTTTAGGGTAGCATCAGATGTGCTCTAGCTCCCAAATTTTGTGTAGGAGTTGGAGTACATGAGATCTCCAAGACCCAAAAAGTGTTTGGAAGAAGAATTCCATCAGGTTTAAGAGATATTCAAATAATTAATCTTTTTAATTAAGGACCCTGTTCTAACTTAGGAAAATTAAAAGATTAAATTGAATTAAATTAAACATGTGATGAGAATGACTTAAGTGACACGGATCAAGCAACTTCTAATCTTCGCTGTTGAATAGAGATTAGATCATGACCGTTGGTTTTCCAACGAGAAAAGTATAAGAGAAGGTCTTGGGGTCAGTTGGAGGACCCATACAATGCCAGAGCACTGAAGCTAAGTTGAAACTCGTAAGGCGTGGTTTTCTAAGAATTTCAGGAAGAGTTTGCAGTGCAGTGAGGGGCAGTGTTGGCAAGGGGATGATCTGATCTCAGGCCAAGAGTACAACAACGGTAGAGAGGCAGCATACAGAGCAACATAGAGGCATGCCATAGCCACGCAGAGGCAACAGGGGCCATGCGGGGCTCACGGAGGCCCAATCAAGGCAGTGCAGGGGCAGCGTAAGCCCTTCAAGGGTGATGCAGGCCCTTCCAGAGCAGCGCAGAGGCTGACGTAGGCCAGGGAGGCTGACGCAGATGGCTGAGTAACAGCGCTGGGGTTTCCGGTGGGCCAGTTAAGGCTCGAGTTTTGTAAATCCTGTTTGAGGGTGTGAATCAACCATATTTTCTGTCTCTGATAGAAAGAGGTATGGCTGCTGTGATTTTATTTGTAGGGAAAACCATGTTTGTTGCCCAGAAATTGTTGTATTCAGAATCTGCTTAATAATAAAACCCTCTAGAGCTCGCTGCACCAGTTTTCCCGCATTGGGTTTTTCCCGGGACATTTGTCCGAAAAATCTGTCACTTTGTCATATGAGAGTGCTATTCAGTAAATGATCTGTATGTGTAGTATGCTATTTGTGTTTACTTTTGTTGTTTTTATGAATATTCAGATTAATAACTTGTATGATTAATCGAGCAAGAGAAGTAAATCAATGTTTAGCAGTAGGGTTTCTTAGTGAAGAAATTTTCACAAGGGGCATGTTAGGTTCCTATATTACTAGTGTAGTCCCTTATTGTTGTTAGTGTATCCCCCTTATTGTTATTGTTGTACCCCTGTAGTCCCCATATTGTTAGTATTGTGCCCCATAAAAGCCTACTATTGTTATTGTTGTGCCCTTACATTATTATTGTTAGGTCAGTTAGGATTATATTGTGACCTCATGGGCTCGTATATATAGAAATGAGGTTTAGTCATTTGAATCATCCAAGAATTGTTCATTTATTTAATTTAAAGGAGGTTTCCCCCTCGAAGAGGCTGATTTCTAAAGCGTTGATCTATTTTTTCTTCTATTTTGTGAGTTAGTTTAATAACAAAGGAGGAGACAATGAAGAAATAAGATAGTTGGTTCTCACGAAGGAGCTTACTCTCTAAAGCAAGCTACGAAAGGAAGTTGTGCGAGCTTGTGGAATGAAGTATTGTTGAGGGTGGGACACCATGTGGTATTTCTGTATTGAGGTTGTGTGCAGGTCGAAGGGTTGCAACTTGGTTATTTATGGGGTTTGGTTGTGGGTTTCTAGTTGAAGTGTTGTAACTTGGTTATTTTATATTTGTATTACTGAAGGGTTGTGGTAGGGAACTGTTTGGAGTTTGGCCCAACCGAATTGAAGTCGATTATAAACCTATGTTTTGTATATTGAAGTTTTATGGTCAAAGAGTAGTGGGGAAATTATTTTGGGAGTTCCCCCTCTCGTTTATTGAAGTGTTAGTTTTGTACATGATTTGTACTGTTTATGAATGAATGTAATTATTGTTGAAGTTAATTTAATGGAAGCAAACTATAATTGAAGTTAAGTTTTGAAGTGGCTATTGTACTAAGATTTGATTGAACACAAATGTTGCAAGTATAAGATATTGATCTTGCTACAAGTTACATGGGCTAGAAGCTTAGTAAGAGCTTTAGTAAACTCAAGTTCATTTCAAAATGTAGGAATTTACAAGGTAAGTTCCTTAGATCAAAAACCAAAGGTCACCGCTCATAAACAGATCAAAAACAGTACACTAGTATTATCACGTGGTTAAAATCCTTGAAGAGGGAAACAGTCCACGGCCTGAGCCAACGCGACCACTTCAGGTAATTTATTAATATAAAAAGAAAGATTACATATGTTTCTCTCATAAACGGTTACCGAACAAATGACCTTCCATGCTCTTTAAATAGAGATCATGGACCAATCGGGTGTTAAGCCACGGATCAAGTGTTGTTAATACCGATGAGAGAGTGAACCGTCAGATCACTACAAATCGTGACTGTCGGATTATAAGTTACAAATGTACATAGTAAAGAAACACACTTTACCTAACTCTACACTAGACTAAGTTATTCTTAACTATTTCCTATGTGGTGGAATATTCTAACATCCCCCTTTAAGAACAAATTGGGATAGGATTGAAGGACTTACAAAGGTGACACAAAAGGAGCCTATTTCCTATGTGTCGAAATCCTAACATCCCCCCTTAAGAACAACTTGGGATAGGATTGAAGGATTTACAAAGGTGACATAATAGGAGAAGGAAGGAGGCATTAGAGCCTATCTCCCCTTAATGATAACTTTCCTGAACTCCAAGCATGGATCGAAGTTTGGTAAACTTTGCTTCTGTGAGAGCCTTTGTAAAGATATCGACTACTTGATCATTGGTTGGACAATACTGCACTTCAAGAACATGATCATGAATGAGCTTTCTGATGAAGTGTATGTGGAGATCAATGTGTTTCATACGTTGATGCTGAACTGGATCTTTACATGCTGAATGGCACTCTGATTATCACACCAAAGTGTAGTTGGATGCTGCTGATGAAGACCAAATTCAGACAGTATCTGACAAAGCCACATGTCTTCTTTGCTGGCTTCAACTGCACCACGATACTCTGCTTCTGCTGAAGAAAGAGAGATAGCACTTTGTTTCTTACAAGACCATGTAATAGGTCCTGAACCAAGAGTGAATACATATCCTGCAGTAGACTTTCGATCGTCAGGGTCACCAGCGCAATCAGAGTTAGTGAAACCTATCAACAATGGAGATGCTCCTGCACTGTAATGTATCCCGAATTGAACTGTGCCTCGAATATATCGAAGTATTCTTTTAGCTTCTTTCCGGTGACTTTCACGAGGTTGGTGCATAAATCAAGCGACAAGACCGACGACAAAGGAAAGGTCAGGAAGGGTATGGGTTAGATACAGAAGTTTACTAGCAAGTTGATGGTATCAGGTAGCATCAACTTCAGGGGTAGTGCAAGTGACTGAAAGCTTGACTCCAAACTGAACGGCAGAAGGGGCTGGCTTAGAATCTTCCATCTGAAAGTGGTGTAGAAGATCATAGGCATACTTGGACTGAGAGAGGGTAATACCTTCTTTGGATTGCATGGCTTGAAGACCAAGGAAATAATGCAAGTGTCCTAAGTTTGTCATTTCAAACTTCTTTTTGAGGCTAGACTTCACATGGTTTATATGGTTGGGATCACTACCAGTAAGGATAAGAGCATCAACATAAAGAACAAGGATGGTGAAGGACTTACCCACTTTCTTGGTGTAGACAATGTTGTTAGAAGGACACCTAGAAAAGCCATTATCTAATAGAAATCTATCCATTTTGGCATACCAAGCTCGAGGAGCTTGTTTGAGACCATAGAGAGACTTCCTAAGGCGACAAACAAGGCTAGAGTCGTTTTGGATAAAGCTAGGGGGTTGTTCCATGTATATTTCTTCATGCAAATCTCCATGTAAGAAGGCAGATTTAACATCCATCTGATGGACTTCCCATTTAAAAGAGGAAGCAAGAGAAAGAACAAGGCAGATCAAATTCATTTTGGCAACAGGGGAGAAGGTTTCAGTATAGTGAATGCCTTCAACTTGTGAAAATCCTTTAGCGACAAGACGAGCTTTATGTCTATGCACTTTTCCATCTGGTCCAAACTTTGTTTTGTAAACCCATCTTCATCTGACAAGTTTTCTTCCTTTTGGAAGAGGAACAAGATCCCAAGTATCGTTCGCCAATAAGGAACGATATTCTTCATTCATAGCTTCATCCCAATCTGGATGACCGAAGGCTTCTTCAAAAGTTTTTGGATCAGGATTTTCTGGAACTTGAGCCAATAAGGAAGAGGCTCTTTCGAACTGAGAACGTGTACATTGTCGATCGGCAGGGTCACCTGCAAGAGAACCTGCTGCATCCCGAGTAGAGCGGACCCATCTTGGAAGCTCTGGAGTAAAAGAAATAATTTCAAGAGGTGGAAGAGGATTGTCATCCTCATTGTCATCATCTGAACTAGAAGGAATGCTATTAAAAATAGAAGAGAGAGAGAGAGGTGGGACATATGCCGAATCAGGCTCGCAGGCCAAAGGTGGCACACTCGCCGAACTAGGTTCCTAGGCCGATATTTTTTCATCAAATTTTACATCTCTTCTAATGATTATATTTTTGGATTTTGGTTGAAGAAGTCTATATCCTTTGACATCTTCAGAATATCCAACAAAAATGCATTTTTCACTCTTAGGTTCTAAGGCTTTATGTTTCGCATCTGGAATATGGGCCTAAGCATCACTT
Organism: Pinus albicaulis; assembly: GCA_034641835.2. Classification (NCBI taxonomy): domain Eukaryota; kingdom Viridiplantae; phylum Streptophyta; class Pinopsida; order Pinales; family Pinaceae; genus Pinus; species Pinus albicaulis. Next base: position 417,405,645 of record CM076579.1, on the reverse strand, counting down.
CCAAAAACGCGAAAGTGACATACATCTGGTTTGATTAAGCTCCAAGCTTCTTCTGGAGTTATATTCTTTAAAACCTTAGTGGGAGTGCGATTTACTATGTAATTTGCATAGTTAATTGCTTCTGCCCAAAAAATGAGACTAAGTCCTTTAGATTGAAGCATACAATTAGCCATTTCTTTTAAGGTGTGATTCTTCCTTTCAGCTACTCCATTTTGTTGTGTAGTAGCTGAAACGGTGTGTTGCAATTGAATGCCATGCTCAGTGCAGAAGTTGATAAATTTGTTGTTAACATATTCTCCTCCATTGCCCGATCTTAACTTAAGAATTGGATGTCCAGATTATTTCTCAACAAAGGCCTTAAAGGCAAAGAGCATGTTAAAAACTTCACTCTTGAGTTTTAAGAAGTATACCCAAGTGCGTCTAGAAAATCATCAATGAAAGTTAAGAAGTACTTGCAACTAGAGAAAGAAAGAACAGGAAGTGGACCACATAACATATTCTCCTCCATTGCCCGATCTTAACTTAAGAATTGGATGTCCAGATTATTTCTCAACAAGGGCCTTAAAGGCCAAGAACATGTTAAAAACTTCACTCTTGAGTTTTAAGAAGTATACCGAGGTGCATCTGGAAAAATCATCAATGAAAGTTAAGAAGTACTTGCAACCAGAGAAAGAAAGAACAATAAGTGGACCACATAAATCACTGTGCACAAGCTGCAAAGGGGCTGAAGCGTGCCAAGAGGCACGTTTGTCAAAACTATATCGATGATGTTTTCCGAGTACACATCCGTAGCAAACACCATCTTGGCAAGATACCATAGGAAGACCTATCACCATATTTTCTTTACATAGAGTTTGAAGAGAGCGATAGTTTAAGTGACCAAATCGCTCATGCCAAAGTTTGCTCACTGCATCATTATGAGCAACAAAAACGGAGGAAAGACATGATAACCCAAAGTTGTCAAACTTATACAACCTTGTGGAATCATCAGCAATGCCAGTAGCTAAAATATGTCTAAGATCTTTGAGGTCCTTGATTACAACATCATGAGGTGAGAATTCTACTATTTTCCCTTCACCTGAATGAGTTATCTGATAAATAGAGAGAAGGTTGCATGACAAGGTAGGAACACATAGTACATCATTAAATTGACCATTATCGAGATGAATGGTTCTAGATCCTACAACACTAAGAGATCTATCATCACCAACATAAATATGTTTGGTGTTACAATCATTTAAAGAAGAAAACATGGCTTTATTTTTGACCATGTGGTAAGAATCTCCAGAATCAATGAGCCACTCATGAGAATGAGAAGAAGAAGATACATTTAATGCATAACCAGATCTTGATGCTTGACAACCAGAAGCAGAAAGTGCCATTTCTTAAGATGAAGGTGAAGAGTGCTCCAAATTGATGTTGTGCTTCTTCATTGCTGTTTCTAAGACTTCCATCTTCTTAAAACATTTGGACTCTATATGGCCATCACGATTACAAAAGTTGCAATGTCTATCTGTCTTCTTCCCTTTGTTTTTATTTGCCTTATCATTTTGGTGAGTTGCTTTTTTAGTTTGCGGCTGAAATTGCTTAGCACCCTTGTTTGGTTTCGGACCATACTTTTTAGGATATCGTTTCTTGGGATTCTTTTGATATGATTGCTGTTGGGCTGCCTAGGCTTTCTTAGAAGTGTTTCGAGAAGTGATAAGACCAAGGTGTAAGAGTTTTTCTTGTTCTTTTATCAAAGGATTGCAAAAGGCATCAAAAGAGTGGTTCTTATAGGTGGTTCTTGAAGAAATGATGGCTTCTCTAGTGGAATGGAAGGTGGGAACAAATACAGAGTATGCAGGGCCAAGCTTAGCAAGAATGTAATAAATGAGGCTACCATCTTTCTTTTTGACCTTACAACCTTCTAAAAGAAGTCTAAGGGTCTTGAATTTGGACAAAAGATCTTCAATAGAGGAGAAATTATTGGGGTCCAAAGTAAGCTACTCATTTTCAAGCTGGTGGGCCCTGATTTGATTTTGAATGCCAAAGACAGTATTTAGCTTTTATAGGGCTTCATGAGTGGTGTCAATGTCAAGGATATGAAATCGAAGATCTTGAGCAATGGACATTCCTATCAACCCTCATGCTTGATCTTGTTTATTTTCCAATTTAGCAACTTTATCATCATCGAAAGGTTTAGTTTCTTGTCCTGTGGCTATTCTATAAAGCCCTTTACTTCTAAGTGTATCTACCATGTGAGGTAGCCATTGGAAATAATTAGTGCTGTTAAGAATAATCAGGCATGCACTTTCCATTAAAAAAAAAAAAACTGAAGCTGAAAAAGGCTGAAACTAATTGCTCCAATGGAAAGATCTCGAAAAATTGGGCTGATTAAACAAAACGGCTCGAAAAATGGCTTCTAGATGAAGAAGTTATGCTTTTTTGAAAAAACTAAGTTGTAGATGCCGAATAGTTACTGGAACGGTTTGAAATTTGAAGATGAAGTTCAACTTTAAAAAAAAATCCCGCCCCTTTAACAAAAAACTTTTTACAAAAGAAGCTTGAGAAAGAGACTTGAACCCAAGACTTCTATTCTCATAAACTAACTTCTCACCAAGTGAGATAGTAAAAGGATTCTGTAATTGTTTGAAAGGAGGAAGGGTTTTTTTTTTTTTTTAGACTTTGGTGTGCATGCTTTTTCCTGCACAAAAAACACAAAAATTCGGGCAAAAAAAAAAAACGAAATGCAGGCCTTACGACAAAATATTATATTTTCGATTAGCGTTACCAACAACTATCTATTTTTTCACTATTTCTGATTTCCTGAGATCACACAAAGACACAGGGAAAGAGCATACGTAGTAAAAAAATCTCTTCTTCCTGTTTCTGATTTGCCGAGATCGCACACAACGCAGAGCAAAGAGCATACACAAAGAAGAGGGTATCGATCTGGCAAATAAATAAAACCTAAAAACCGAAATAAACAGAGGGAACCGAAATAAGCAGAACTATTAACAAATATAACTGCAAAACAGATACTTTATACCTCCAGATCTAAAGTAACATAACTTGGGGAACCGGAAACCTTTTTGCATGAAACGAAAGGCGTTCGTCACTGTAACAGATGCTCTGGACACAACAGAGCAGTTCTCCAGGCCCGAAAATGTTTAGAAATAGTAGATTTAGAAAACGGCAGTCGCATGCAGTCAAACTGGCTTCGGATTTGGATCAACGGATGCGGCCCTCAAAATGGCTTCGATACCATGTAGGAATTTACAGGGTAAGTTCCTTAGATCAAAAACCAAAGGTCACCGCTCATAAACAGATCAAAAATCAGTACACCAGTATTATCTCGTTGTTAAAACCCTCGAAGAGGGAAACAGTCCACAGCCTGAGCCAACGCGGCCACTTCAGGCAATTTATTAATATAAAAAGAAAGATTACATATGTTTCTCTCATAAACGGTTACCGAAAAAATGCTCCTCCATGCTCTTTAAATAGAGATCATGGACCAATCGGGTGTTAAGCCACAGATCAAGTGTTGTTAATACCGAGGAGAGAGTGAACCGTCGGATCACTACAAATCGTGACCGTCGGATTATAAGTTACAAATGTACATAGTAAATAAAGACACTTTACTTAACTCAACACTAGACTAAGTTATTCTTAACTATTTCCTATGTGTCAGAATATCCTAACATCCCCCCCTAAGAACAACTTGGGATAGGATTGAAGGATTTACAAAGGTGACACAAAAGGAGCCTATTTCCTATGTGTTGAAATATCCTAACACAAAATTGAGGAGAAAGTGTGCTTGTGATGCACACCTCAGGGGACTCAGGAAGCTCATAGCTAAGATGTGTGCCCTAGGGGCATGACTCCCACATTTTGAGGCTAGACATTGGCTTGCTAGAGGGAAGTTCTTTCTAGGAGGGAAACCTCACCATGTTTTGGGGCTTATACTGTGCCTTTGGGAGGGATATTGAGTTTCTTGGTCCTAAAAGACTTCATCCGTTGGGGGACGACCCTCTTTTTTCTATGGTTTTGTTTACATCTGGAATACCTTGCTTATTGTCGTAGTCTCCTTTACCTTGTGGATGACAAATGGTGTTCTTGTAATTTTTCTAGGCTAAGGAGTTGGTGTTGCCTTTGCCTTTGCTTGAACCAACTGAAAAATATTATCAGTTGATGTATATAGCTTGCTTGGAGAATGAGATTACCATGTTTGAATTTTTATCATGCAATAGTAGTCTTCCGTTTCTGAATCATTCATGGCAATGGTGAGAATTTGTCTTTTCCATTCTTTTCTTTTTGCCTCTCTCTCTATATTTTCTTGTTTTTTGAACTCTATTTTTGGTCACCTCACTAGTGATTGACTCCTTATAATTCATTGTCATGAGTAGGGCCCAACTTGAGATACCTGTTCCTAGATGGTTCTAGTCACCATGCTCCTTCCTCCTTGTTACTTCCTTGGAACATTTGTTTTGGTTGTTGCATGATGTAGACTACAGGTATGGGATTGCTTAATCATTTATCCAACACATTCTTCCTCTTATATTTTTCTCCCTGACTTAGATAGTACCACCCTAGTGTGGTAAACAATATTATCTCTTTCTATATCTACCTTTGTCTATTGTTTACATTCTTCTTTTCTCATTCCCTCATCATCTACATACTCATGTTAGATATTTTTGTCTTCACTAATGTGTCACTAGCTCATCACAAGTCACACCTTTGCTTGTTTTTTGCTATCATTGTCTCATGTAGCCTTTGATTTTTCCTCTTGAGAGTCACTTATTCTCTTGCTAGAGCTACCACGATTATCATATTTCCAAATATTGCCATGATTTGTGCTTCACCATTCTTCGTATCTCTTGCACCCTAGGTAGCTACACATGGGCATAACTATCACGTAGTTTCATAGCTATTTCATGAACTTTTCCACTTTAGATGCCTTTTATTTCCATCGATTTTGCAATTGACGAGGTCACTTGGATGATTATGAGGATATATTCTTACGTTATAAACTCGTTTCTCAGACTTATGAACGCTTTTGGAGGATTTTTCCACATATTAATCCCCCTTTCACTTCACACATGAGGACGTCTAAACTTCTTGGGCTAGACATTGGCTTGGTTGAGGGAATTTATTTCTACGAGAACAACCTTACCATGTTTTGGGGCATATATTTTGCCTTTGGCGCTTCACTAGTGTTCGTATCTCTTGCACCCCTAGGTAGCTACATGTGAGCATATCTACCGCTTAGCTTCATAGCTATTTCATCAACTTTGCCACTTTATATTCCATTTATTGTTTAATATGGAAATTTCTGCCTTTTATTTTTGTTGGTGCTAAAGCAATGTTAATACGTCCCTTGATTTCTCGTCTTGATTTTGTTCACCTCGTATCCTTAATAGGGAATCAATGTCACCTTCTACCCTCCTAAAGGTGAAACTCTTAACATGACCATTGTTGGATTATAAACTATTTTGGTAGCGATGTTACCATTCTTACATCTTTTGCATCCTTTAAGACGCTGCAACATGAAGAAACCTCTTTTGTTAAGTATAAGTATAATATTTATAACCATTCTTCCTTGGTTTTTATGTATTTCACTTATGTTTCCTTCTTAACACCATTCCTATCTATTTTGTTAGGCATGGATCCCCCTCTTATGGTTTCGACACGTTTTGTTCTAGGACTCTTTGGGATCTCTATGATTGTCCATGTGGTGTCACATTTCTTAAGGTAATTTCATAGGTGGTAGGACACATATCCCAAGGCATTGGTTACAATATTCGAGGAGCATTTGGGAAACTTTTGCATGCATGGGCATCCTACTTACATGCCAGGTGCTCAATTAGTGTCAATACCTCCCTTGTTTTTTCGTCTTGATTTTTTTCACCTCCTATCCTTGCTAAGTGGCTAATGTCACAATCTCTCCTAGAGGTAAAATTATAACATAGTCGTTGTAGGATTGTATCTTATTTTGGTATTGAGATTACCATGTTAACATCTTTCACATCCTTTATCAAGCTCCAACATCAAGACATGTTTTGTCCATTGAATATCAAGACTACTCCTATCTAGCTTGTTCAACATGGAACCCCCTTTTATTGATTCACCACATTTTATCTTGGGAACCTTGCTGATGATTCATTGATTGTTCACGTGGCATCACATTTCATGGGGAAATTCCATACTTGATATGATAGTACACATACTTTAAGGCATTGACATTCCTATCTATCTTGTTAAGCATAGACACCACTCTTATGTATTCAACATGTTTTGGGTGGTTCTCTTTGGGATGCCACTATGATTGTTCCTGTGGTGTCACATTTCGTAAGGCATTTTAGTAGTTCTCGTTGTAGTACACATATCCCAAGGCATTGGTCACATTTTTCGAGGTGCATTTGGGCAACGTTTTCATGCATGGGCTTCCTCTTGACACGCCAAGTGCTCAAGTAGTGTCAATACCTCCCTTGTATTTTCTTCTTGATTTTGTTCACGTCGTGTCCTTGTTAAGTAGTTGGTATCACCTTCTCTCCTAGATGTAAAACTATAACATGATAATTGCAGGATTGTAACTTATTTTAGAATTGAGATTATCATGGTCACATCTTTGACATCCTTCAACCAACTCCAACATCAAGACATCTCTTTTTTTTTTTAGCAAATTATAAGTATCGTAACTATAACTATTCTCCCTTGGCTTTTTCCATTTCATTTATGCTTCTTGCTTAACAATATTCTTATCTAGCTTGTTAAGCATGTACCCCATTTTATGTATTCGACATATTTTGGCTTGGGACAATGGGAGATGATTCTATGATTGTTCATGTGGCATCACATTTAATGGGGAAATTTCATTGTTGACATGATAGTACACATATGCCACAACATTACTCACATCATTCAAGGCCCATTTAGGAAACTTTTGCATTCATGGGCTTCCTCTTGACATTCCATGTTGAATATCCTTGAACACCCTCCTAATTCATCTTCTTTCTAGCTATTTCGCACTGGAATAGAGCTCCAATCTCTTTGGGGACACATCTACTTGCTATTTGCGAACATGTGGCGTCATTATTTTTAACTTGTAAAGGGTCATTTCGTAATTTTTGGAGGTCACTTGCACGATTTTTAGGATATATTCTTCCGTTCGAAACCTTTCCTTGGACTTATGAGCTATTTTGGAGGAGCTTTCAACCTATTTGGCCCTTTTCACTTGACATGTTTGGATGTCCCATTGTCAAGCCCTTCGGCTTAGGTGCTTGAACGTGCTTGAGGTAAGTCGAGTTAAGTTTGGTGGAATGAATTGGACGACACGAAGAGTGTGCCCGAGAAGATTTTGGTGGAATGACTTTGGTGAGACGGACACAGGAAGAGCCCGCCCAAGATGATTTTGGTGGAAAAATTGGAATGACTTGGTGTGTGGGGACGACAAGGGTAACCAGATATGGAACGCTCGATCAAAGACAAGGCGCGCCCAACCAATAACAAGGTGTGCCCAGCTGAGACACACTCATTCGTTTGTGAAGGCAATTGACCAAGGATCAACGTGAAGAGGAGTATGTTGCAGAGAAGTATGGAGGGTTCATACCAGGTATGGGTGGATTCTTATCAGAGACGAGGAGAGATGACCTTGTGATGTGGAAAGAGAAGTTGTATGACTTCCACACACCACCATCTTTTTGAAGCTCAGGGTGGAGATGGGCTTACTGTCACTTCCTCGAGATGGTGAGACCCGTGGGAGCTTGAGATGCCATTGAATGGCGCCTCATGATGAGCAAAATCAGAGGAAATATTGTTTGACATGGAAGAGGTGACCAAGGTTACACATGTTTGGGTGTATGTGTTCTTGTGGAGTTGATGCTATGATCAGATTAGCTACCTGACTAGTCGATTGTACGAGGGGATCCAACACATGTCATTCTAACAGGTTGTGATACATGTGTAAACATGGGATATATGTCAGAGATGAGATTATTTTGTATTGATGACGATAGTTGATGCAAAGGTTGTTCATGATGAGGACAATCTTCAATATTTGGTTAAGAATTTTGTCGAGGGGTGCGTTGTCAAGGATGACAACCATTTTTGACACGGGGGAGGATGTCAAGCCCTTAGGCTAGGCACCCGAGGACACATAATTTAGGCTGAGTCGAATTTTGTAGAACAATTTGGTTGGCATGAAGAACGTGGCTGAGATGAGTTCGATGTAAAGACTTTGGTGATACGAGCGCATGAAGAATGGTCCTTAGATCAGTTTGGTGGAAATGATTGGAACAAATTGGAGAGTTTGCACGACGATGGTGCCTAGCCGAGATACACACGACCAAAGACAAGGTACGCCTAGCCAAGATGCACCAGACTGAAGACAAGGCATGCCTGCTGAGACATGCTCGACCGAGTTGCCAAGATACACGACCAAGGATGAGATGCGAAGGCACACGACTGAAGATGAACTGAAGGAAATTTTGTTTGTGACAAATGATATGACATAATTTGGAGTTTATGGTCAGCTCGAACATTGAACCGACATGTTCCTTTGAAAAGACATGACTGTTCATGGAGGGTGACTCATATATATATATATATATATATATGAGGAGAGGAGTTAGAACATCAATCAACTAAAGACCAACAACCTGTCATTGCAAGAAAAGGGGGAGATAATGACGGAAGAAGAGAGTTCAGTGGCAAGAAGGAGCCCCCTCTCTAAAGCAAGCTGCGACGTAGTTTGAGCAAGCTTGTGGATCGAAGTATTGTTGAGGGTGGTACACCGTGGGGTATTTGTTTATTGAGGTTGTGTGCAGGTTGTAGGGCTGCAACTTGGATATTTATTGGGTTTGGTTGTGGGTTGCTAGTTGAATGGTTGTAACTTGGTTATTTAATATTTGTATTAGTGAAGGGTTGTGGCAACGAACTATTTGGAGTTCAGACCAACTGAACCGAAGTCCATTATAAATTGAAGTTTTGTGTATTGAAGTTTTATACTCAATGAGTAGTTGGGAAATCGTTTTGGGAGTTGCCCCTCTCATTTATTGAAGTTTTATTTTTGTACATGATTCGTGTTGTTTATGAATGAATGCGATTATTGCCGAATTTAAGTTAATTGAAGTAAAATTTAATTGAAGTTAAGTTTTGAAGTGGCTATTGTAGCGAGATTTTATTGAAGACTAATTTGATAAGGTACCAGTCTCAATATAGGGTACATGGGCTAGAGGCATAGTACGAGCATTGGTAAACTGAAGTTGGTTTCACCATTGAGGGGAAATCAAGTCGGTGTTGCACCCCTTGCTTATTGTCTTAGTCTCCTTTACCTTGTGGATGACAAGTGAATTTTTTGTAATTTTTTTAGGCTAAGGAGTTGGAGTTTCCTTTCCTTGTACTTGAGCCAACCAAAAAATATTATTAATGGAGCTATATAGCTTGCTTGGACAACGAGATTACCATTATTGAATTTTTAGGATGCAATAGTAGTCTCCCACTTGTAAATCATTCATGGCAGTGGTAGCAATTAGTCTTTTCCTTTTTTTTCTTTTTGCCTCTGTCTTTATATTTTCTCGTTTTGTCAACTCTATTTTTGGTCCCACTAGTGTTTGATTCCCTCAATGTCATTGTCATGAGTAAGGACCAACTTGAGATACTTCTTCCTAGATGGTTCTAGTTAGCATGCTCCTATTTCATCATCTTTCTAGCTATTTTGCATTGGAATAGAGCTCCAACTCCTTTGGAGGACACATCTACCTGCTTTTTGAAAACAGGTGGCTTCACTAATTTTGACTTGGAGAGGGTCATTTTATCATTTGTGGAGTTCAATTGCATGGTTTTGAGGATATATTCTTAAATTCAAAACCTCTACTTTGACTTACGAGTTGTTTTGGAGGAGATTTCAACCTATTTGGACCTTTTAACTTCACAGGTGTGGACCTTGCACTTTTTGAGGCTAAACATTGGATTTCTTGAGGTAAGTTATTTTTAGGTGGGTGACCTCACCATATTTTGAGGCTTATACCATCCCTTTGATAGGGATGTGGAGCCTCTTGATTCTAAGCAACTTCATCTTTTGTTTTTTACACATTTGGCATAGCTTGCATATTGTCTTAGTCTCCTTTTCCTTGTGGATGACAAGTCACTTTCTTGTAATTTGTCTAGGCTTGATTTAGGAGGATGCTTTAGGATAAATATGAGTTTTCGTAGGTTGCATTTGAGTTTCCTGCCATAGAAACACTAGAGTTATTGGTGGTTTGGAGGGGTTTTGACTTGGAAAATCATTTCGCTTGTAAAAGGTATCTTTCATTTGGATTCTATTAGTTGTGTTCTATTCTAAAAGTTTTTGAAAGTACACATTCCATTAATTCTCGATTTACTTATGCTTTTAACCCTAGAAATCACCTATGAAAAATTGTCTAAGTTGCTAAAACAAGCTGTTGTTTTTTACCTTTTTATTGATATAATCTCTTGTTTTTTAAGGAATTTTACAACATGATCTAGGAGATTTAAGATCATAATTGTTTTTGAATAATTTCTCATTGGATAATCATGTAATGAACTATATAAAATAACCCCTAAAAAGTATCTAACTTAAATTTGAATTTAATTTGAGTGACGACCATAATTCATAGCATACACATCATAATAACTTGATGGTAATTTGGGTAGTGATAGGGCTGACTATAGATTTTGATTGGCTTGTCCATGGAATCCTACATTCTACCTAGTAAAACTCCTTTCTGTTGGAGTTATCCTTCACTAAAAAGAGGGAAGTAGTTCCTTAGGTGAGAACGATACCATTTCAGTGTTAGACTCATACTTGTACCTTTGTAATATTGTGCGATGATGTTGATTTTGAGTTAACATGTTCTTTGCTTAGCAAATTTACTTCAGAATTCCATATTAGCCCATTTATTAATCCATCAACAAGCACATGAATTATTATCATAATGATAGTAACTGAAGAAAGAACATATACAATAAATGACGAAGACAAGCCAAGACTAGGGGGCACAATAATATGGCTCGAGCCAGGGAAAAACCCCAATATGGGGAAAACTCTTGATCGAATCTTCTTATTATTAATATCAATGTTCAACAGAGAAAGAGGGAGAAAATACAATCAATGACTAAGAAGCAGCCTAGGCAAATCTTCCATTCTACCTTCAAACAATAGCAAACAAATATCTCCCTAACCAGTTTTCAACAGTAGATAAAGCGGTTACAAGGAAGTATTTTATACTGGACAGTTGACCAGTCAAGCCTGGTCAACGAGATGATGTAATAACTGTAGATCTAGAACCATAACTTACTCTAGGTTATGAGACGCCTCCTCAACATACCCTACATGTCTTCTGTACCAACCAACAAAATTAAACAACCCAAAAATATGCAATAAATACCTTTTCTCACTTGCGATGTACTGAGAGAAGCTAGGGCAAAGGAGCTTTACTAGCCCACTGGGCCAACAAAACAGAGCTCCCAACTTGCTGCTATAGGTGTCCTTACCTGCGACCTGAACAAAGACAACATAACCCTTAAAATATGCACAAAAATCCCTCTTACCTCTCCTCTGAGCCGCGACCCAAGTCTGCACATAAGTCTTCCTCAAGATATGTCTGAAAACTCATCCTTTAGGCCTTCTCACAATTTTCCTAGGACCTCGGACATATGTGGCTAGGTTTGCTAGGAATCCACACCCTTCCAGTAGAGATATTCCTTTCCCAACTTGTGCTCCTTGCCTCTTATGTTGCTGCTGCAGAACCATACCAAAATCGCAATTAATCCATGTGTGAACGCATTTGGAATATGTCTAATGAGGTTGGAGGGAATGCCCTTTTATAGGAGATGGAGAGGGGTTTGACCTGGTTAATTTACCCCAAGCTGACCTTGTTGAGTTACACATTGGTGGGCATAAATTCAAAAACATATTTCTCCTTATCCAAATTTGATGATCTTTAGGTCAATTTTGGTCCTCTCGAAAGGAGGAATTTAATGCAATAATCTCGAAAGGAGGAATTTAATGCAATAATCATCTCCATCAAATGAGATGTCCAAAGTGGAATTTGGCCCTAGTTGCCAATTTTAACAGTCCCTCTCAACTAGGGAGAATTCCAATTGCCAATCCATCATGCCATCTTGTCATCATGAACCATCTCTGCATCTCGTCTTAACTCTACTGAACAGTGATATAGATAATGAAGAAGAATCGATCGAGAGTGAGTCACAAGACGTTGTCGCTCTGTACTGATGAAAGGCAGTTCATATAACCAGCGGTTGAACTCCAATCAGACTTGATACCAGATAAAGTTGTTGAACACCATGCATCATAGACATAGGGAGTACTGTTAATTTTTCATAGGACTACATTGTTTTTTGCTTTGATAGTTGAATTTCTTCAATAACACGATAAGTTCACCCCATATCATTATATTATTATTCATATCTACATTATTATCCATCAACATGTGCAACTATGTAGAAAGAACAATAACATCATCATCATCTATGCAGCGGAACATAAAGAAACATAAGAAGAAAAGCATGCACACATATAAATGCCAGGATTGGTATGAGATCAGGGCAAAACCCACTATGGGGAAAACCCTTGCAAGTTCTTCTTCTTATATCGTCATCAAATGATTCAACAAACAAGAGTACAAGGATCCATTGATCCATATCTTCATAATGCAGTAAAACAACTAGCACATTATAATATGACCATAAATATATTTCTGTTGAAGGATCCTAATTCTAAGAACTTTAATGCACTATCACGGGCTGCAACATACTGATGAACACTACCGGTACTGAGTGAAAAATGAAGATACATCTTTGCAGCGGAAATATATAGAGCATATATACAAATTTGTAGATCTACAAGAGTACAAAACCCCGGATACAATTGATCATTGAAACTCACTGAAAACAACTGTCTAGTCCTAGATCTGAATCCAGGACACTTCCAAACCTCTCTGCAAACATCTGCATGAGCGCTAGAGGTTGATCAAGCCCAGATCTTCCCAGAACCCCTTAAACGCATCCTTGCAATGTTGTGCTCGTGGCTATAGCTTCCTTGGTCGCTACAAGGGTGCTCTATGCCTGCAGTTGTCAGAGAGCGTAGCCCAAACTACCTTCTGGGCCCTAGCCGCACTCATAGCACTCTGTGCCTGTGGCTATGGGTCCTTGGCCATAGGAATAACACCTTCTGCCCGCATATATGGCCCAGATAAGCCTGATATGGACCTAAAGCCCTAGCTGCTACCAAGACATGCTCTGCCTGTGACTATGACACCCTAGCCGTAGGCATAACACTGTACCTGCGGCTCTAGCCCGGATTAGCCAGTTCTGTGTCTAATAGAAAAACTTGAATTCTTGCGCGAGCTTTGGACCTGTGATTTCAGACCCTCCACGAACCGTTAACATCGAACCTGTGTGAGCCAAGAAAAAATAGACAAACCAAGACAGTGGATGCAAATCTAAGATCACTTGAGCAAGTGTGTGAGAATGAGCTTGAGGTCGCTTCTATTTATAGGCTTTTGTGTGGGTCTGCTTGGGGTTAAGGCTGACTTGACTAATTCCACATGAGCTTTGGCCGACCAATTCCATTTCACTTTAATAAATAAAATAATTCATAATTTAACATCTGCTTAACCGATTGGGGCAATCTATAGGTCGATTTTGGTCTTCTCGAAAAGAGGAATCTAATGCAATTATGATCTTGACCATATGAGCTGTCCAAAGTGGAATTTGACCGCAGTTGCATAATTTTAACACTCCCTCTCAATGGGGGAGAATTCCACTTTCCAATATTTGTTCATTGATCAATATGATATTTTGGTATCTTCATGCATCATCACGTATTGCCACTTATTATCTTTGTCATGTAGTCATCATTTTGTGAACCTATTACAAATCATCAATGTACTTCTCATGCTTATTCCTGCTTATCTCTTGATTGTTTCTGCTCGTATGCTGAAAATTCTTGGATCTAGAGGAAGAAGAATTTGTCATCGGAGGGGAGCGTAGACTACCACCCTTCATCCATCAGGCTATCATTCAGAATCTCTTCCAGGGAGCTACTACCTGGAATATCATCATCAATCATCATCGGAATATCGTCAAGGAGCATGCCTCAACCTGTAACTGCATCGGGGAGCACATCTTGACCCAGAATACCATGGGGGAGCTATACCTCTACAACCCCATATCTAGAAATAAGATATCCATCCACGCAGGGGAGCCCATCTCGACCATAGTATCACATCGAGGAGCTCAATCTCAACCTAGAAGTGCATAGGGTTATCTATACCCATCATATTGCCTACTAATCTTCCCGTCGATGACCCTGAATAGTCATGTGGTAGAACAACTGCATCATAATCGACTTGGGTTGTACACCCCAAGTGCACTCTCAAATCGTTGGCCAAATGAGGAGCGATATTCCCGACAATCCCTGCTTGTGGGTATGATGCCAACTGGGGTATACTCTACAAAGACTAATCAGGGGAGCAACATTCTTTGACCCTATGAAGATAGGGGAGCAACATCTCTAACGCTATGGGTAACGGATAAGGGAGACGCCTTATTGTTCAGAGTTCCCTCAACCCCAGGAGCCCTCTATCTCAATTCCTCATCTTGGGAGCTCAAACAAGGAGGAAGAGTTGGCTCAGTGTCCTCGATCAACGCTGCTCTCAACATACTCACATCTGGTATCTTCTTGTCTCAATAGCAGTTGATTCCTGTTCATACAAGACATCAAATCAAATTTTATGTTAGAACATACATAATCATATAAATTACAACAAGATACCATAATCATCCTCCCTCTCCTAAGGAGATGTAAATCACAAGCCTAAGCTTGTCTTGAACAACTACACTATCTCAAAATGTGGAGAAATCACAGTCCCAACTATATGTATATGGGATACTTTGTCATCATAGTGTATCCCTGTCTTATCCAAATCATGCTCAGATAACTCTCTAAGGAGCTTCTACATCCTACCTCACAGCTAATCATACTAGCAGCATTGTACCCAACCTCGACCGTATTATGGACCTCTCATCCAAGATATCATGGAAGATCTCATATTAAGCCAACATCCAAATGTGCTCATCAATAATAATCCCAAACATCATCAGTTCATTCATGCAACTACATATCATGGGAGAAATATCTCCCGCTTTAAAAAGAGAATGTTTCATGTAGATATTTCAAAAAGATGTTTGGTGGAAATTTTGAATGAAGCAGCTCAATCATGAATTTAATCATGTTCTATACACATCATATACAGGTGGATGTTCAAAATGGAATATCAATGCTTCAATCAAATATCGGATGCCATGTCAAGTTCAACAATATTTGAACTTTAACGTAGAGAGTCCAAGGATTTACATTTCCTTTACACAAAGACATTTTATCAACAGATTTCCAATATATGATTTCTTTCCCAAATTTCAGAAATCGATTCATCATGCCATGATACATTATTTCGAGCTTCAAAAGCCATCTCCCTCTTTCTTAGATTGTTAGAGGCTCATCACCTGTCAAGTGTAGACTATCAGTATGTAAAACCAAAGCCATAATCAAAATCAAGGCCATACCTTGGAACTCATTATCTCGACTTCATCATATAAATGTCAAGTGTGGACGAATCTGAATTGGGGAGCTTGCATCATGCAACGCTCTCAATCAGCATAATGGCTTACTAAGCCAACATACTCAACCTTACATAGATCAATGTTGTGTCAACAAAATCATCTCATTAGAGTTTAGAAGTCAGATCAAAACTATTATCAAAGACATTGATATCATAGTATCAATTATTTCAACCAGTGACAGGTAGAGCTCATATCAAGTCTTGACTTCATTTACTGTCAAGTCAACCGATCAATCATCTATCATGCCATTACAAGACATTTCCGTTACTAGATGCAAGTGCATACATCAAGGTTAAGTCATGCATGTTCCATCTTGATACTAAGTCACAACAACCATTGTGCTAGGAATGAGGAGGCCAATACATAACCATAATTCTGAATACTCACATAAGACACTGATGGTCACTATGGCCGCATAGCATTTTCATCAGGGAAAATCAACAATTGCCATATCAAATCATGTCAAATCAAAATGTGCAGTCATGGTAAGATCTATAATTCTAGACATATGTCAATCATTGAGTTAAAGGTCTAAGTCATTGTTAAGCATCATGTCAAAAGTTCCAAACACAGGTCATTAATCAGCGAAATCATGTCAAACTTTTGTAGCACAAACATAGTGACATATTCTTATGAATGTCTCAGACACCTGCAAACACAAGTTTGGTTCAAACATACGAACTGATATCTATGACACATCTGCAGAACAAACATCTTCTAAGTGACCATCTAATTTCATGCTTGGTCCTTTATTTTTTGTGATCAACAAGTCTAACCCGATAACTTCAGAAATCAGTTTACAGTGGCAGGACATGTCAGAGTTCCCTTGATTTAGAATACATGCTGTTTTCGTGCACAAAACTTCAATTTTGTGTCTGACAAGAATAGTCGCACCTATGGGCCTTCCATTGTGCGAGAGAGGCTTAGACCTTTGTTGTAGATTAACAATGTCCGATACCCATAAATCATATTTCAATAAAACATATAATAGAAATATGAGTTAGAATCTTTTAGGAGATAGGTTCTCTCTCTGAATGAGAATCCAATTCATTCATGTCATCAACCTATCTTTACTAGAGTCATGCAGCTGCAGATCTGTTAGATCATAACATCAAACATATATCCATCATGGTCAGCTACTACATCATGACATCAACCTTTCATCGAGGGTTGGATTTCCATGATAGTGTAGTGGACATGTGAGACATCATACTTCAAAGATAATGAACATAATATGATTTTCTATCAATTCAATCCATCAGTTTCACCATATGCCATCAATACATGACCACATGTAGTAAGAGATCTAGAACATCAAGATATACTTCTATCATCATGGTCATCAATAGCATGCTTTTCATGATCAATAGGATCAAGTTAGGTTATTTAATAAACCAACAGAGTGAAATCTCTCTTTCCATGAGCTTTCATCATGCTTATCACAAGCATTATCAATACCATATCAATGAGGTAACCTTCTACAAGAGATCCAAGATGTCTTTATGCATATCAAAGTCAAGAGTACCATTTACTAGAGTCAGGATCAGGATCTCAAAACAATAGAAGTTAGCCAAACATCAAGCATATCATTATATTAAGGATAGACACTAAGAAGCCTCATAGAATCAATTATCCTGATCAAAATGTTCAATACCAGGTGCACCTTTTCATTGTCAGGATCATGAATCCAAATATCACTTTCACATGCATGAGCCACTTGAGAAAGAGACATTTTCAACATACCATAGGGTTGACCTAGCCATCAATGTTACAGCTGAAATACAATATATCATGCATACCTTGTGGTATTACCTATGCACTTTCACATAGGCAACTTGTAGTGCTCAAGTGCCTCTTTATCTCTTTCAGATCTAGCCATCTTTCCTGCATTTAAAAAAATCCTCAAGAGGGATCCAGTCATCACATCTCATCAAGGAGGATAGAAATATCCAGGTACTCAAATATACATGCAGGAAACAATAATCAGATCCATAAGTATAAACAAGAGTGAGGAGGCAAAAAAACATCAAGAGTCAAGGAGTATTTATCTTCAATGGGAGATGATCCTCTCCCTCTTGAACCATTCTTCAAGGGCCATCACTGTCCATAGTCCACATAAGAATGTTGCCTTCAATCAACCAGGTCAGCCTTCAATCAACCAGGTTAGCTAGGGCTTCAAAAAGTCGATCCCAAGTACTCGAGCATCTTCACATAGACCATGCTAGGGTTTCATACACCAAATCTTAAAGACTTTACCATAAACCAGGGTTTCTCTCAAACTCTCACCATCAAACCCTTAAGCACTAACTACCTAGGGTTTTCTTCTTACCCTAGAATTCTTTTAGGTCTCTACCATCCTCTTCTTGCTTCCATAAAAAGGGTGTCTCCATGGGGGTGATCTCCATGGCTTTTCTTCAGCCCAACTCTGATTCCATGTTAATTTTTCATAAGGCTACATTGTTCTTTGCTTTGATAGTTGCATTTTTTTGAATAACTTGATAAGTTCACCCCATATCATTATATCATTTTTCATATCTACATTATTATCCATCAACATCTGCAACTATGTAGAAAGAACAATAACATCATCATCATATATGCAACAGAACATAAATAAACATAAGAAAAGCATGCACACATATAGATGCCAGGATTGGTCCGAGACCAAGGAAAAACCCACTATGGGGAAAACCTTTGCAAATTCTTCTTCTAGATCGTCATCAAATGATTTAGCAAACAAGAGTACAATGATCCATTGATCCATATCTTCATAATGTAGTAAAACAACTAGCACATGTATAATATAACCATAAACATACTTCTGTTGAAGGATCTTGATTCAGAGAACTGTAATGCATTGTCATTGGCTGCAACGTACTGATGAATGCTGCTGGTACTGAGTGAAAATTGAAGATACATTTTTGCAACGGAAATAGAGCAAATGTACGGATCTGCAGATCTACAACAGTACAAAACCCCAGATACAACTAATCATTGAAACTCACTGAAAACAACTGTCCAGTCCTAGATCTGATTCCAGGACACTACCAAAACTCTTTGCAAACATTTGCACATGCATCGAAGGTTGATCAAGCCCAGATCTGCCTAGAAACCCTTAACTGCACCCTTGCAATGCTATGCTTATGGCTATAGCTTCCCTGGCCGCAACTAGGGTGCTCTTTGTTTGCGGCTGTGGGAGAGCGCAACCCAAACTTCCTTCTGGGCCCTCGCCGCATCCATAACACTTTGTAACTAGGGCTATGGGTCCCTGGCCGCAAGAATAGCACACTGTGCCCACGACTATGGCCTAGATCAGCCCTATTTGGTCTTAAAGCCCTGACTGCTACCAAGACATTCTCTTCCTGTGGCTATGATACCCTGGCCGTAGGGATAGCACACTATGCCTGCGGTTTTGGCCCGAATCAACCAATTTTGTGCCTGTGGGGAAAAAAAAGAAAAAAAAAAGAAAACCTAATTCTTGTGCGAGGTTTGGACCTGTGATTTTTGACCTTGCACGAACTCTTTCAGTTGAATCTATGCGAGCCAACACAAAATAGACGAACCAAGACAATGGATGCAAATCAAAGATTGATTGAGCAAGTGTGTGAGAATGGGTTTGAGGTCGCTTCTATTTATAGGCTTTTGTGTGGGGCTGCTTGGGGTTAAGGCTGACTTGCTAATTCCACATGAGTTTAGGCCAACCTATTCCATTTCAATTTAATAAATAAAACAGTTCATAATTTAACTTTTGCTTAACCGATTAGGGTGATCTATGTTGAGATTCTGTCTATTTGGGGTAGCATCATTTGTGCTCAAGCTCCCAAATTCGCTGGTGGGACTAGAGTACACTTGATCTACAAGACCCAAAAATGGATTTGAGAAATTTCAAGTGGTGTTCAAGTTATTCAAATAATTAATTATTTTTAATGGATCTCCTAAGTCTAACTTAGGAAAATAAAATAATTAAAGTGAATTAATTAACACATGTACTGAAATCGTCTTAGGTCACATTGATCAAGCAATATTTTGATCTCAGCCGTTGATGGATGATTTAATCTCGGTCATTGAAGGGTTCAACGAAAAAGTATAGGAGAAAGGCTTGAGGGTCAGTTGAGAACACACAATTTTGGTAGAACTGAGGAATAGATCTGGAATTCTAGGGCAGGTTTGCTAAGAATCTTCGGAGGAATTTCCTGCAGTTAGGGGTAGTATTGGCCAAGGGAATGTTCTGATTCTAGGGCCAAGAGGCAGAGGAGTAGCCACAAGGACAACGTAAAGAGGCTTCAGAGCCATGCAGAGCAACAGGGGCAACGCAGAGGCAACTAGGGCCACGCAAGGCTGACGCTGGCCTAACAAAGGCAGCGCAGGGGCAGTGTAGACCCTACAGCGGTGATGCAGGCCCTCCTAGGGCCACGAAGGGGCTGATGCAGGCCTTCTAGGGAAACGCTAGGGCTTCAGAAGCTGTGTTGAGGGTTTCTAGGGTTAGATTCGGGCTCAGTCTTGTAAATCTCGTTTGAGGGTGTGGATCAGTCAGATATTTGGCACTAGATCTTTAGGTTAGCTGCAGATTTGATATCTTTTATTCTTTGTCGGGTTTTCCAAGTTTGGAACCCAGACTTGCTGTACTCAAAACTACTTAATAGTAAACCTTCATATTTGCTGAACTGGTTTCCTGCTTTGGGTTTTTTCGGGGACTTGTGTCCAAAAATCCATGTGTCACTTTGTTGCATGAGTGTATTATTCAGTAAGTGATCTGCATGTGTAGGCTGTAGTTGTGTTTATTTTCGGTATTTTATGAATCTAATTTTTGGAAATAACTTGGATTAATTAAATCAAGTAGGAGAAAATAAACCAATACACTGCAGTAGAATTTTCACAATCTATAGGTCAATTTTGGTCCTTTTGAGAAAAGGAATTTAATGCAATCATGATTGCGAGCATCTGAGCTGTCCAAAGTGGAATTTGACTGCAGTTGCATAATTTTAGCAAGTACAGCAGTACACGATGGGTCCATTTGTAGTGCTATGTTCCCTATCCACTTTTCCCAACTCATTGGTGAGATGAGAGGTACTCCCCAAGGGTCTTGGACTTCATGGGTAGGATGATGTTAGGGAACAACAGGGGAAGAATGAATCGCATCCTACTCACAACCACACATAGGGAAAGGATAAACCACATCCTACAGTCAGATGTCACAATCATTGTATGGAAAGTATAGACCACATCCTACGCGCATGCAAACCACCAAGAGTAGGGACAAGATGAACTATGTGCTGCATGCATGCCAACCAACAATTCGTAGGAATGATCCTACACGTGGGGAAAGGATGAACCACGTCCCATTGACATGTCAACCATCGATCATAGGGAATGAGCATCCTACATGTGGGGAAAGGATGAACCATGTCCCATTGACATGTCCACATGTGACAACTAACATATGCCTATATGCATCTCTCACTGGGGTATCTGCAGGAGAAGGTGAACCACTCATCTTGCTCATATGCCATAGGAGAAGGTGAACCACTCATCTTATGCATATTTCATCAATAGTAGGGGAAGGTGAACCACTCACCCTATACACGTGTCATCAATCGTAGGGGAAGGTGAACCGCTCACCCTACACACATGTCAATCATCATGGGGTATCACATGGGAAGGTGAACCACTCACCCTATACACAACACACCTAAAGGGGAAGGTGAACCACTCCACCTATGGTCGCTCATAGCTCCAAGAAGCACCCCAAGCCCCCCAGGAACTCCCAGGGCTCAATGTTCAACCGGGACCCTCCTAGTAGGGTCTATGCACAACTTCTTGCCTCTCTCTGAATAAGGATAATTTGGGCCTTATCAAGAGGCTATGTAAGGAAGATAGTAATCTGCTTATCCAACAATGATGGAGCTAGGTAGCTCTCCAATGTACCATATAAAAATAAAGCGGTACCCAATACATGGAATGATTGTGGAACGCAGATTCTCTGAAAAATGAATCCCTCTTAAAAATATCGCAATATCCAGCACTTGCTCAAAATGGCTCATAACTGGCTTCATAAAAAGCCATTCTTGCTGATATATACCTTCAGTCTTAAAGTTAATAGTGCTTCTAGAGAAACAAGCCTCAGACTTAAGTTTATTCAAGAAATAAAGGTGTTCCTTAAGAGACATATCACTTAGATGTGCTCTTTCTATTTACCATACTGTCAGTGCAGCGATTTCCAGCAGTGTACTTGAAATCTTAATTAATCTTGATGAACAACTATTCAATATATGAGGCTGAACCATAAATCTTCTTAGTGTCAAGGCATACACTAGTGCCCCCATAAGTTGTTTATATCAGGATCAACAATTTCTCCATTTTATCTGACTATTAAGCTGAGGAAGAAGGCTAGATCTTTCATCTTGATTTTTAAAAATCAACTCCCTCTTCCTTTGATAAATGAGAGGATAGACAACATCAATAGCTATATCCAAACATCATAGCTCCCTTTTAATATCGAGAAAGTAACCTTGCCAAAAATGTAACCATCGAGCTATTTGAAATCTTCTATTAATCCAGGGATTTTATAGTTCCCTTTGAAGCTTTGCTTTAATCATGAGCTTCCCATATGAGAGATGAGACTTTCCACGAAGCAACTGGAACAATAAACTTTTAGGAAGCTTCAAGTCAAAGAAGAAAATTCTAAAGTCCTTCTTCAACCAGGGAGAAGAAATCCTCCGATGAGACAACACAGCTATATGATCCTTCATAAGTAGATGTCAGCTACCAGCGTATCAATTTACCCAATCTAAGATAAGGAAGAGCCTTTCTCACTCAGGAATCCATATCTATAAGACCATTCTTATAACATCCTTGCTTAATGTAACCAAGATGCCAAAATCTGGGTCTTCTACTCATCGTGCTTGAGAAGTCATAGAATCTGTCTTGCATTTCCATCAAAGCAGTTCTGTTTTCATGCTGATATGGGTTGATACAAAGAACTGTTAGTTGTTCTTTAAGAATGAAGGCTTCAACTGTGCAACAACCCTTATCAAAGACAAAGTTGCTGCAATTTCTTTTACTGGTAGATCCCTATAGCTTCTTCATAGAAGATGATCTTTCAAAAGATAGGCTATCCAAAGTTTACATTTGTCTTGTTCAAAACATCGCTTGTGAACAAGACTATAATACTGACATCAATTTATACTTACTGGACTGTACGATATCATACATGATGCTGAGCTGTATATGCTATGATGCCAAACTTAAAGTAGTTCCACACATATCAGAACTGATGCCACAGACAAATGTGAAGCAATCAAGAATCTTCATGGCATAGGGTTCTATCTTTTCGTTTTATGATAGCTTCTGATCTTTCAAACTTCCAGGGGGACCATTCTTTCTCGATAGATCTAGGATCTTTGTTTACTAACATGTTTTTAGCAGAATTTCTGCTCTTCTACTTGTAGCCTAGTATAATAGATTTCAAGGAGACTATTTCTTCTTGTTACAAAAATCAAATGCTTCCACCACTTGATGCCTGTAGCTATCCTTCTTTCCAATGTGATCAAAATTTACTGATGTCTCTTTACTGCAAACCACAGGTTGGCTCAACTGATATAAGAAGTTCAATTGTGTATATATGTATATGGGCTGATCATGTCACTGTATAATGTGCAAATCATGGATCTCATACAAAGACTTATGCTATAGGCATATATTCTTATTATTGGAGGATGTACAGATGCATTAATCCTTTTATGCTACCAATATGACTAGGTGGTGAGCCATCATGTTAGGACTACTTTATGTATAGGATTCTTGACTCCTTTTTCTTTATGAAAGAGGATAGAATTAAGACCCTTTTGAAGAGCAATAGGAGAAATATTGATCCAGGTGGATATCAGTGACCACCCACCTATTCCATTTGAACCCCCACCATCAGTTATTTCAGTTTGTAAGTTTCAGCACAACTTACTATTTAAAGCAGTTTTTCGGGTCCTGAACTTCCGGAGCCGTTTTGAGGCTCTGAACGACGCTTTTTGGGAAAACGGGGAGCAAAATGGGTCGTAGACCGATGTTGCTCACTCAAAAGTTGTAGTCCTTGGATAGATCTTTCTAACGAGCTATTGAGTGCGTCAAATGGAGATCGGATGCCAAAGTTACGTCCCCGGGAAGTTGAAATAGCAACTTACCCAAACGGGGCCCATAGCTTCGGCGCTTCATCTCCTAGGATTAGGTTTTTGGACGTTTTGGGTTTTACATTGTTTCTCAACAATAAATAGGCCTTCAGGCCTCATTGTAACACAGTTCAGGGGTTGGAAGCTGACACATCTCTTCTAAGAGATAAGCGCTACTAGTGCCCTAGCTCGCTTGTTCCCATCTTTTCAGTTCTGTAACACAGTGGGGAGGCTTGTAGCCGACACATATCTTCTTAAAGATATGCTACCAGTGCCCTCGCTCGCTCATTTCCATTATGTATCATTGTAACACAGTTAAGAGGGCTGTAGCCGCCACATCTCTTCTCAGAGATACACCTACCAGTGCCCTAGCTGTTTATTTCAGTCATTTGTTTTATTGATAAAATGAAGCATTATTTCCGCTGCATCTCTGTATCTATGGCTATATGTGTATTCTGTTGCGTTCCTGCATAAAATCCGGATCAGTGGTATCGGAGCGGTTTGCTCTTTCTCTGTCTTTCTTTTCACATCCCCAACACAGCCAAGGTATAAGGAGTTCAACCTCGCAACCCCAACGACCCCCCATGGCGGAAGGAGAGAAAGAAAAGGGAGTAGGAGATCTCATCAAAATCTTGCTTGAGGAGGCCCTCGAGAAACAGAGAAACGTGATGATGGATAACTTTTCCCAGATCCTTCAACAACTGCCCACTGGCGACACATCTACATCCAGCACGTTCGCCAACAAGTCCGTGACATCCTGGACAAATCCAACACCAAGTTCAGCAGAATTTGCCCCCCCGCCATGGAGGAACTCAATGCAATGGAGACCATTGCTTCCTAAGGAGGGAGGAATGATCTAGGTGGATATCGGTGGCCACCCACCTATTCCATTTGAACCCCCACCATCAGTTATTTCAGTTTGTAAGTTTCAGCACAACTTACTATTTATAGCAGTTTCTCGGGTCCTGAACTTCCAGAGCCATTTTGAGGCCCTAAACGATGCTTTTTGGGAAAACAGGGAGCAATATGGGTCGTAGAATGATGTTTCTCACTCAAAAGTTGTAGTCCTCGGATATATCTTTCTAATGAGCTATTAAGTGCGTCAAACGAAGATCAGATGCCAAAGTTACGGTCCCCTGGGAGTTGAAACACCAACTTACCCAAACGAGGCCCACAATTTTGGCGCTTCATCTCCTAGGGTTAGGTTTTTGGACGTTTCGAGTTTTACATTGTTTCTCAACAATAAATAGGCCTTCGAGCCTCATTGTAACACAGTTCAAGGGTTGGTAGCCGACACATCTCTTCTCAGAGATAAGCGCTACCAGTGCCCTAGCTCACTTGTTCCCATCTTTTCAGTTCTGTAACACAGTGGGGAGGCCTGTAGCCAACACATCTTTTCTTAAAGATACGCTACCACTGCCCTCACTCGCTCATTTCCATTATGTATCATTGTAACACAGTTTAGAGGTTTGTAGCCGCCACATCTCTTCTCAGAGATATGCCTACTAGTGCCCTATCTGTTTATTTCAGTCATTTGTTTTATTAATAAAATGAAGCATTATTTCCGCTGCATCTCTGTATCTATGGCTATATGTGTATTCTATTGCGTTCCTGCATAAAATCCGGATCAACTATGCTTCTTCTTTTCTAGCCTTGATTTGAATGATGAGAGAAGCTCATAATTTCAAAACATACTACCTATACAACTTTGATTGAGAACAAGTCTCATCATATGAATTTCAATACAATATTGTTTGCCGAAATACCATAACTTCTTCTGAATGTCATACATATATCAATACTTTTTCGTATATATATATATGATGATACCAATATTGGTCCGCCTACATATATGATGCCCCACTAATATTATTCTTTATTGTAGATATACAAGAAGCCACATATGCTGCAACAGCCATAATAACTAGATATCCACAATGTGTGTGTGTGATGTCACAATGTGTTCTTATAACTAGATTATCAAGCATACAATGCAGATCTACTTACACGACTGAGATGATATCCATATAACACACAAATCTGAAACTGATTGTCATGTCTTATATACATATGGTTCAGTGATACCAAAATGTTGTTTGTCATTTACATATACTACTTGATACATACCTTTTTATCTTTGTGCCAATGCGCTGAGGAATCTAAATTACATACGCAATGAGCCAAAAAAGATGAGATGGGTGCAGAACCAGACAAGGTGCCAAACAGTGAAAGACCATGCATCTGTAACGAAAGATATAAGACCGTGTCAACTGAGCGAGATTGAGTCAAATGTACAATGTTATATACAAAAAGGGACCATGCTAAGAGGGACTGTGCCAATTGTGCAATGCCATATACAACATGGTTATAGTGCCGAGACAAAGATGAGAAGAGAAAGCGAGAACCAAGGCATAGAGAGACTTCTGAATAGATGAGGTATGTTCCATGCAAAAATTGCAGTGAGAAAAACTCAAAGCCAATACAAGTCATCTGCAAAATTCTGGAGCCATGCGATGTGCCTCAGATTAATATGAGGATCTCAAAGAAACATCTCCTGTGCTATCCTTTGGGGATACACGGCCTCAATCCGGCTTGATGTGATTCGGATTGGATCATTATATTGTTTTTCATCTATCTCGATGCATTTGGAGTGGAAAAAGTGTTGGGAGGATGTTGCGTCATCCCCCATTATTCGTGGAAAAGGGGCGAGCCACGTGATTATGATGTAAAAGACTCTAGAAGAGTCAATATTGTAACTCTAGTTAAGAGTTGATGTAGTCAAAATTAAACACTAGTAGGCTATCGAGCTGAGTTATAACCGGGCCAGCAGGAGGAAGAGGATTCCATCTTTATGTGAGAATTTTGTTGCATAGCTGAGCAAAGATAGCAAGGAGAGATAAGAGGTAGACCACACAGAGAGGAGCTATGCATTGTAGCAACCCACGGGCCACATGCATTACGTCTTTGTACCTGCAACCATATTTCTAGATAGAGAAAGAGAGTGAAGCAACCTCACCTTCCAATTGGGTTTTCTCTCGAAAGGGTTTTCCAAAGAGCATATCTTGTGTCTTATGTGTGTGCGAGAGCTTAACTTGTCGTTCTTTACTTTTTTGCATAATTTCCATTACATGCATGAACTAATTGCAGTGAAATCTACAAATATAGAATTTTAATAAAACTGTAATAGTTTAAAATTTCAGTATTTTAATATATTATTATCAGATCTGTTGTGACGAACTGTCCAGTGGAATATCCATGACAGTTTACGTATCATCATGCCTGATGATCCAGTCCTTCATAAAAAGTGCTTCAACCCTCGATCAAGTCACCACTGTGGCTTGACCTTATATCCAAAATATCATAGGATTTCAACCTTCAAAACAAAGTATCCTTGCACAAAAGTTTCTCTAGACTCAGCCATAAAATAGAGAATTAATCCTTCAAAATGAGAACTGAACTACTGTTACAAATTCCTTGATTAGGCTTTTAGCTTAGACATAGTAATCATGGTGATAATTTTAATTGATGGCACAAGGAGCTCAGTCCTGGGTATGATTCTGACTGAAGCGTTGAATTTTGAAGAGGAAGGAGGCCATCATAGACTTGTCGACAAGCTTCTTAGAGATTGCATTCTTGCTTGGGCTTGTCCTCACTTGAGCTCTCAAACCATGTTAGTTTTGAGTTAACATGTTCTTTTCTTAGGACTGTTTCTTCAGAATTCCATATTGGCCCATTTATTAATTCATTAGCAATCACATGAATTATTAATTATTATAATGATAGTAACTGAAGAAATAACATATACAATAAATGACGAAGATAAGCCAAGACAAGAGGACACAATAATATGGCTCAAGCTAGAGAAAAACTCCAAGATGGGGAAAATTCTTGGTCAAATCTTCTTATTATTAATATAAGTGTTCAGCATAGAAAGAGGGAGAAAATATAATCAATGACTAAGAAGCAACCTAAAGAAATCTTCCATTTTGCCTTCAAACAATAGCAGACAAAATTTTCCCTAAGTAGTGATCAATAGTAGATAAAGTGGTTACAAGGAAGTCTTCTAATCTGGGCAGTCAATCTTGGTCAATGAGATGATGTAACATTTGTAGATGTGGAACCCAAACTTACTCTAGGGTATGAGGCTCCTCCTCAGCGTACCCCACAACTCTTTTGAACCAAACAACAACATTAAACAACTAAAACATATGGAAGAAATACCTCTGTTCACCTGCGTTGTACTGGGAGAAGCTGCGGATAAGACAGAGGAGCTTTCCTAGCCCACTCTAACCCCAAAACAAATCTCCCAACTTGCTGTTGTAGGTGTCCTTACCTGCGGCATGAACAGAGACAATATTACCATTAAAATATGCATAGAAATCCCTCTTAGCTCTCCTCTAGGCTGTGGCCTAAGTCTGCAAGTAAGTCTGCTTCAAGAACTATCCAAAATCTTGTCCTTTAGTCCTTCTCACAAATTTCCTAGGACCTCAAACATTTGCGGGCTCGGCCTGCAAGGAATATGCACCCTTCCAATAGAGATATTATTTTCCCAGCTTGTGGTCCTTGCTTCCTATCTTCCTGCCTCAGAAACATCCCAAAATTGCAGAGCAAATGCATGTTTGAATGCACATGGAATCTATCTAATAAGGTTGGAGGGCACTTCCTTTTATAGGAGATGGAGAGGGGTTTGACTTGGTTAATTTAACCCAAGTCGACCTTGATTAGTTACACATGGGTGGGCATAAATTCAAAAATATGTTTCTCATCCAAATTTGATGATCTTTAGGTTGATTTTGGTCCTCTAGAAAAGAGGAATTTAATGCAATAATCATCTCCATCAAATGAGATATCCAAAGTGGAAATTGGTCCTAGTTTCCAATTTTAACAGATGACAATTCTCTTAAAATGTCCGTCTTATGTTATGTTTCATAAGCTAGCTAGTATTATATCTCCATGCTACTTAGGCTTGTTGCTCTTGTCCTATTTCTATATTCACATATGATAGTTTAATTGATGTATTAATATTGTAGTCATTAAACTTGTTCATCTTCTCTCCCTTTATTCACAAATTGTCGTACATATTTTCTTCATATAGTTTATTTTTCTTTTCCTCTATTTGTCCTCTCATCACTTACACATGTTGTAATAGCTTTGGCTTATATCTATTTTCGAGGTTTGCAAGGTGTATTGGTGTTACCAATTGTTACCCTTGCCCTTTTTAGCTCCATGCTAGCATTATTGCTTCTTTCTTCCATTGATTCTTAAACAAAATAGCTGCGTCTTTTTCTTTATTCTCTCATCTTCTGTCACTTGTCCTTTATATGGAGTTAGTGTTGAAATTGCCACTACTTGAGCCAAGCCAAAAGTATTATTAGTGAAGGTATATAACTTGCTTAGACAATGATATTACCATGTTCGAGTTTTTAGGATGCAATAATAGCTCCTATGTTGAAAAGTGTAACTAGGTCGGTCTTCATGTTGACTATGTAATTATGTATATATGTAAGAAGTCAAGGATAATAAAAGTATATTTGGTGTACTTGCTTCATGGGTTTCATGAGCAAGATTTTTATGTAGATAGACTTCTTCTTGATGTCTACTAGGTTTGGGTCTTCTAGGCATAGAATTTAATTATGTTCATGTATATATATGAAGGAATCTGTCTTCAGTATATGCTCCAGATCTTGTCAAAAGCCTTGTATTACATCCAAGAGTTCAGGAAGAAAATGTCCTCAAACTGACCTCTCTCAAATGATGGAAGAAGAAACTGTTATAAGTTGTTGAAGTCGGCCTACACGACTACATATAGGTCGGCCTAAAAGCTGAGCCATCACCAATATATATACCTCTGTTCATGCGGATAATAGAGACACAATTCAATGCGGATTCCTCTGTAAATTGCGGATAAGTCTGAGCCAAAATTAAAGGAAGATTTTATAGGGAGCATTTGCAGATCTAATACAAAAAGGACTTGCGGATACCACAGTAGAGACAACGTATACATATGCTAAGATAGTGTGGATAGCAGAGGCAATGTATATATATACTAAGGTAGTGCGGATACCACAGCAGAGACATTGTATATATATACTAAGATAGTGAGGATATCACAGCAGAGACAGCTTATATATATACTAGGGTAGTGTAGATACCACAACAGAGACAGCGTATATATATATATATATATATATATATATATATATATATATACACACACTAAGATAGTGCGGATACCACAGCAGAGATAGCTTATATATATATTAAGGTAGTGCGGATACCATAGCAAAGACAGTTTGAATATAGACCAGGATAGTGTGGAACTTACGATAGACTTTAGTGCGGACATATATAGGATACAATGCGGATAAAGGGAAAGACTCCAATACTGATAAATCAAGGGACAATGATCATAAGGAGAAGTGGGAGCAATAAGGAGAAGCGTATAAAGGACAGGTAAAAGAAGAACAAAAGTGCGAATAAGAGACGGTGATCATAAGAAGAAGCGGGAGTAATAGTGAGGATCACATTCCAAGAAAATCAAATAGAAGCATACACAAGGTGAAGATCAAGGTTCTGGAAGAAAATCTAGATCTAGGGTCTAAGTCTAGGTCATGGTACTTGTCATTTGAAAATCTATAAGAATAATTCTTTGCGGGTTTTCCTCTCCAAGAGGGAGAGGTTTTTCCCTGGGTCTAGGAGCCTAACCTTTGTGTCTTGTGTTTTTGATAATTGACTTGATGAAAGATCAACTTAGCTAAAAGAAGAGAAGACATAAGTACCTCAAGTAAGTTCACAAGTAATTATGAAGAAGAGAATTTGTATTAACTTACAACCCTCCAAATTCTCAACATGGTATCAGAGCTAAGGTGTTGAACATAAGGACTGCTTGTCAACAAAGACACTCAAAGAAGGAAAGACCAAGAGTTTGGGTTGGAAAGACAAACCAGTTTGCAAGGAAGACTATCCAACTACTTCATGTAGGAAAGTAATCTTTGGCATCAAAAGATTTGCACTCAAGACATTGTTTGAAGGAAATCTCAACTTCTGGAGATAGTCATTATAATCAACGGTTCAAGTACAACAACATTGAAGAAAGGAAACCCTTGACTTCATTCTCAATCGTCATCAAGGAAGCTGCAAGAAAATCCGCTCAAGTAAGTATTCATGACCCTATCTATCAAGATGCCTTTTTGTAAAGAAAGCGACAAGCTGGTTGGATAATCAAACTTTAGTGCATGGAAGAAGAGAATAGACTTAAATTTAATTGAAGACGAAGTAATGGACTATATCGAAGGATCTGCTGTTCAAACTCTAAAAGAAGATACTTCAGCCCATGCCAAGTACATGAAGGGAGAAATTAGAGCCCAAAGGATTCTCATGTAGAAATTTCTGAATCTTAATTCTTATGCGGAAATTATTACTGTTAATCTGGTTAAGCTTCTCCTACTTATACAAGTTATTAACTGAATAAATTCAAGTTAACATCAAAGAAAAACACATAACAGATCTCTACCAATTCAGATTTAGAATAAGCATATGCACACATAGACACAATGACAATTATTCATGGACAAACTATCCCCGGAAAGACCCAATGTGGGAAAACCAGTCTCTGGTTGCTGGAGGGTTCTATTATTAAGAATATTTCTGAATACACAACTCTAGTTTTCAGATCTGGAAAAACCTACAGAGAAACTCTAGCTCTGTAGCTCCTGGCTGATCTAAGACCAAAAATACTGACTGATCCACACCCTCAAATGGGATTTACAGAACTCAGCCAGATGTAGGCCTAGAAACCCCAGCGCTGCCCCTGAAAGACACTGCTGCTGTCGTCTATTGCTGCTGGTCTTGTTGTGTGCTGCTGCTGCTGCTGCCGTCTGTTGCTACTGTTGCTGCTGTGTGCTGCGGCTGCTACTGTCGCTGTTGCCTTTCTCTGCGCCTTCCTTGCTGATCTCTTCTCTATTTCTTGTGCATTCTAGGCACCGGGATCAGATCATCCCCGTGGTCAAAATTCCCCTGTCTGCGACTGAAACACTTCTGAGAATTCTTAGCAATCCTGCCCTAGAATCTCAGCTTAGCTTCAGTGCTTTGCCTCCATATGCTCTTTACAAATGACCCCAAGCCTTTCCTTTATACTTTTCTCGTTGACAAATTAATGGCCAAGATTAAATCTTTAATCAATGGCTAAGATTAAAAGAAAGCTTGATCCGAGTGACTTAAGATAATTTCATCACACGTTTAATTAAATTCACTTCAATTATTTTATTTTCTTAAGTTTTAACTTAGGAAATACATTAAAATAATTAATTAATTTAATATCTCCTAAACCAGATGAAATTTCCCAAATCCATTTCTGGGTCTTGTAGATCCAGTGTACTCTAGTCCCTCCACAAAGTTTGGAAGCTAGAACGCAACTGATGCTACACCAAATACACAAAATCTCAACACTCCTTATCATCAAGGGTGTGCTCTAGCAATACATCACACTCATGCATTGCATGATTTTGGGCACTAGTTCTGTGCTGTTGGAGCTTGGCCTTTTGCCACTCAACTCTGCACTGCTGCTGCCATTTTGTACTGCTGCCCATGACTCTGCCCTTGCCATTGCAACCATTGTACTACAGCTCCCTCTTCTTCGGAATACCACCCTTTCCTCTAGTGGAAGGGGTTCTCGATCATTCCTATCTTCTCTCTGAAGTAAGTGAACTTAACCTTATTCAGAGCCTTTGTGAGAATGTCTGCTACTTGTTCACCTGTAGGAGTTTATCGTAATTGTACTGCTCCCTTCTTAACATATTCTCGGATAAAGTGACACCGAATGTCAATGTGCTTCGACCGGCCATGAAACACAAGATTCTGAGAGACCTCGATGCAACTCTGATTATCACACATCATCGTGGTCGGCTCTATTCGTTTCTTAAGTAGGTTCAAAATTAAGTTGCGGAGCCATATGGCCTCACACGAAGCTGTGCTTGCTGCCATGTACTCTGCCTCGGCTGAGCTCAGTGCTATGGACTTTTGTTTCGTGCTACACCAGGAGGTCATTCCTGATCCGAGACTGAAATAGTACCCGCTTGTACTTTTACGATCTACTGTGCTTCCAGCCTAGTTTGCATCTGTGAACCCACTTAATTGAATTTCATTTTCCTTCGTGTACTTTAGCTCATACTCGATTGTCCCTCTCAAGTACTTGAGAATATGTTTAGCTGCTGCCCAGTGAGCCCTCCTTGGTTCCACCATGAACTGACTGAGGGTATTCAATGCATAGCAGATGTCTGGTCTTGTATTGACCAGATACATCAATGACTCGATGAGCTGTCTGTACAAGGAGGGATTAGCCTCATCATCCTCTGATGTGTCAATCTTCTTCCAGTTAGTGATCATTGGCGTGGCCATGGGTCTACAGTCTTCCATCTAGAATCTTTTCAGAATCTCTATCATGTATCTTCCTTGCCCTAGGAAGATTTCCCCTTCATGCTGCCAAACTTCTAACCCAAGAAAATAGTGCATTCGTCCCAGGTCCTTCATGTCAAATTCTGTTGCTAGATTCTCCTTGCAGTCCATGATGAGCTTGGATGACCCAGTCAAAAACAAGTCATCCACATACAAAACAAGAATAAGTGGCTCATCTCCTACTCTCAAGTAGTATAAGTTGGGATCTACGTCACTCTTGACGAACCCCATCTTCTGGGAGTAGCCATCAATCCGACCATACCATGCCCTGGGGACTTGTCTCAAGCCATACAAGGATTTCTTAAGTCTGCAAACATGAGTCTTATGCTCATGTGTCTCGAAGCTCTCTGGCTTCTCTATGTACACTTCCTCCTCTATCACGATGTTCAAGAACGCAGTCTTGACATCCATCTAGTGAATCTCCCATCCCATCCGCGCTGCCAAAGAGATGATGGATCTGATAGAAGTGTACTGAGCTACAGGAGCAAAGGTTTCTTCATAGTCAATGCCTTCTTTCTGGCCATACCCCTTTGCTACAAATCTTTCTTTGAATTTCTCTATGCTAACATCTGCAACATATTTGATCTTGTAGATCCACTTGGATCCTACAACAGATTTGTCCTGTGGTCTAGGGACTACTTCCCAAACATCATTTGTCATGATGGAGCTATACTCCTCCACCATGGCATCTACCCATACCTGATGCTGAGCTGCTTCCTGAAAGGTAAAGGGCTCACCAACCTGAGCTACCAGTGCTTGATACTGTCAGGTTGTTTCCTTATCCTCTTCCCTACTCTAAGTGTTCCAACAAATCCTTCCAACATCTCTAAGAATTTGTTGGAGTTCTCTGCTCAGTCTCTCATCAGTGGTGGGTGGCCTCGCTTGTTCTTGCTCTTGTTCTTCGTCGGAGGAGCTTCCTTCAGAACAATTGTGCCTAGGAGAGGCACTGGACCTCTCCTCCAAAGGTCACTGAGGCTGTACCAGTGGATCTTCCTCAATCTGCGTATCTGTGGCCATCTCTTGAGATTTCCTAAAGGCTCTTTCTTCAAGGACTTTTACATCCCTTCTTACCACGACTTTCCTGCTCTCTGGAATATAGACGCGGTATGCCTTTGCATTCTCCCTGTAGCCCATCAGAAAACCCTTTTCTACAGTTTGATCCAGTTTCTTTCTCTTTTCCTCTGGAACATGGCAGTATGCTATGCTGCCGAATATCCTGATGTGGCTCACTTTAGGCTTGCTGCCTGTGACACACTTTCGAGAGTGATGTTCCCCAAAGCCCTATTTGGAACTCTGTTCTGAATATAGACTGTTGTGTTGCAAGCCTTTGCCCATAAGAATTTGGGCATTTCCTGGTTGTACAACATTGCCCTTGCAGCTTCTATTATGGTCTGATTCTTCCATTCCGCAACTCCATTTTGTTCTAGATTGTAGAGAGCTGTTCACTCTCTCTTGATGCCTTCCCGTGCACAGAAATTTTTGAAGTCTTTATCGATATATTCTCCACCATTATCTGACCTTAACTTCTTGATCTTCTTTCATGTAGAGTTCTCCACCAATGCTTTGAAATCTTTAAACCGATTAAAGACTTCATCTTTGGTCTTCAGAAAATAGATCCAAGTTTTCCTGGAATAATCATCAATGAAGGTGGAAAAATATTTTGCCCCACTGAGAGCTGTTGTAGACATCGGACCGCAAATGTCAGAGTGTATTAACTCTAATACACCTTTGGCTTTGCTGCTGCTTCTTGGAAACACTGCCTTAGCGTACTTCTCTAGTACGCATCCTCTGCAAACATAGTCTTTCCTTGTGCTGAGTTTAGGAGCCCCTATGACAGTATTTTTGAGAATCCCCAAGGCTCCATGATGTAGATGCCTCATCCTTCTGTGCCATAACTCATTCAAATCTCTGTCGTCTGTACGACCGATCAGGGCCACCGGAGATTCAAGCTGAAGCTTATACAGCTTGTGATTCCTTACTCCAATTTGGGCCTTTTTACTCCAGTTAGGATGTTTGAAATATACTGTCTTGAATAAAGTATACATCATAGCCCTTGTTCTAAAGTTGAGAGATCGAGAGTAAGTTCATCCCCAACCCTTGGACAGGCAAAACGTTCGTGGCTTGAATCTTGTGGCCATCTTCCGTCTAAAAAGTTACGGTACCTCTCCCGATGGCGGTACATTTTCCTTTGTTTCCCATAGTTATTTGGAAATTCATATGCTCCTCTTGATAGCTCAAAAAACATTCTCGAACCCCCGTCATGTGAGCAGATGCTGCACTGTCAATATACCAAACATTAGGAGGAGCTGTGCTTGACTCACATGCAAGATCCTCCTCTATTCTGGATGCTAGCACTTTCATGTCGTGTTCTCTCTACATTTCTGCATGCTCTGGAGGACTATGTGAGTCCTTTTGGTTGCATGAACCCTTCCTTTTGTTCATGTCAGATTTTCCCTTCTTGTCAACTGCATTGCCCCTGTAGATCTGCAATTGCTTTGATACCCTGTAGAAATTTCTGAATCTTAATTCTTATGCATAAATTATTACTGTTAATTTGGTTAAGCTTCTCCTACTTATACAAGTTATTAACTGAATAAATTCAAGTTAACATCAAAGCAAAACACATAACAAATCTCTACCAATTCAGATCTAGAATAAGCATATGCACACATAGACATAGTGACACAGTTATTTCTGGAGAAACTGTCCTCGGAAAAACCCAATGTGGGAAAACCGATCTTTGGCTGCTGGAGGGTTCTATTGTTAAGAATATTTCTGAATACACAACTCAGCCCTAGGCCTAGAAACCCTAGCGCTGCCCCTGGAAGACACTGCTACTGCTGTTGCCATCTGTTGTTGCTGCTGCTGCCTTTCTCAACGCTGTCCTTGTGATCTCTTCTCTGCTTTTTGTGTATTCTAGACCCTGGGATCAGATCATCCCCTTGGTCTAAATTCCGCTCTTTGCAACTGAAACACTTATGAGAATTCTTAGCAACCTCGCCCTAGAATCTCAGCTTAGCTTCAGTGCTTTGCCTCCATATGTTCTTTACAAATGACCCCAAGCCTTTCCTTTATACTTTTCTCATTGACAAATCAACGACCAAGATTAAATCTCTAATGAATGGCTAAGATTAAAAGAAAGCTTGATCTGGGTGACTTCAGATAATTTCATCACATGTTTAATTAAATTCACTTTAATTATTTTATTTTCCTAAGTTTTAACTTAGAAATACATTAAAATAATTATTTAATTTAATATCTCCTAAACCAGATGAAATTCCCAAATCCATTTCTGGGTCTTGTAGATCCAGTGTACTCTAGTCCCTCCACAAAGTTTGGGAGCTAGAGCACAACTGATGCTACTCCAAATACACAAAACCTCAACATCTCATAAAATCCATCAAAGACTCTCATCCCTATGTATCAAAACTAAAAACGGCAAAACAAATATATGAGAAATTGGTGGAGCTATTCTCTGTGAGTACTGCTGGAGAAGCAATCTCTCTGAGACAAGAAGTATACAAAATGAAATTATCAAGGGAAGAAGGAATCGCTTCATACTTTATGAGGATTTCTGAAATAAGAGATCAACTGCAGGAACTAGGAGAAGTGATGTCTGACACTGAGATGACAACAGTGGTGTTGAATGCTCTACTAGAGGAATGGGGAAGCTTCACTTCTAGTCTATATGGGAAGAAAGAAGTCACTCCATTCCATGATTTATGGTCTCTATGTAAAATAGAGGAAACAAGACTAAAGGCCAAAGCTGATATAGGAACAAGTGAAGAGAATCATTCCTTTGCAGCCTCATACAGGAAGAAAGGAAGATTTGGAAAATTTGGCCCTCAGAATAAAAGAAGAAATATGCACAACGTGCGATGCTTTGGATGTGATGAGCTTGGACATTATAAAAGAGACTGTCCTAAATCTGGAAAGGACAAGAGGAAAAAGGAAGAAGCCCATGTCACTTATGAAAGAGAACAACCTGACGCTAAAAGATCTAAGAAGGAGGAAGCAAGAGATCTCTATGATGATTAAGATGATCTTCCTCTGTAAGTGATCTCTGATTAGTTGTAAAATTGTATGATAGCAATGTACATTATGAAGAATCTCGATAAAAGCATGGAAGGAGCTCTCGGTGAAAAAGCTTCTGGAAAACCTCTCTACTAAAAGTAAAGCAGTGATCAGATCAATGGATATCATGGAGACAGAATTTTGGGATGTGATGACATATTGTTGAAGCAGGACAAAGGAATGAAGCTCTTCATTCAAGAGAAACTGCTACAAGATGACTCAAGGAAAATAGGTATGAGGTATGCAGACATATATGCTGATATTGGATGCAGTGAAGTCATGTCATATGGTTGTAGGTAATATACCTCCGTATTTAGGAGTATGATCTATGAAGAAGGATCTCTCAGTGCACTAACAGATAAAATCAACATAATATGACCTCATAGAATATGAGGTGGCTGTACATAAACAAGAAACTGGAAAAGTTGTAAGTTCCTGTGAATGAAGAATGTGCAGAAAGGAAGAGATCATGAAATGCAACCATGTCAAGAGGTAGTTATCATCCGGAGGCCAAGAAGATGTGACTAGGAGATCCCTTGGAAAGATATGTAGACTCTGACGGAAGTCCAGTAAAGAAGAAGACCCTTGGAAAAGCATATCATTAGGAGATGTGTCAATCTGTATGAAAGATGTCGATGCCTACAGGAAGATGTCATGGTGAAAGATCATCATTGAGGTAACTTTGTCTTAAAAGTTCATATGTATATGTTTATCTGGATGAATTTGTGCAGGGCTGCTAATCATGAGAAAGGATGTATGACCTTGGGAGATGATTCAAAAGAAAGCAACATGTCACAATAATGGACCAGATAAGGAAGTTTGATGAATTACTTTCTGACAGCTGACATGACTCAGGATGAAAGTGATGGATGATCTGTGCCCTATGAAGCTAAAAGTTGAAGATTCGTCAATATCAAAATGCATGACATCGAGGATAGGAATTTTTCATGAGCAGCTGGGTGTCTCACCATTGCTGCTGGAAGTCCCTGGTTAAGAGGGAGCATGATGATAAGTTTCTTACTTGGAAGAAACTTGGTAATTCCTAAGATTGAGCTTAGGTACATACCTTGTATATGAATGAGTACATTCTCTTGTGGAATAGGTCCTCCTTGGTTGAGAGGGAGAGATAGACACATCATTTTGGTCTTCACTTGGGAAGACATAATGGAGGATTGGGTAATCATTTGGCATTCGATACTCTTTGAGAATGTATTAGGGCATTCAAGATAAGAGTTGTCGTGGACCGATATTCTTTGAGGGCTAGCTACCCAAGAGAAGAATAGTCTAAGAAGGTGATACTTTGGGAACACCCGGGTGGAGTATGTACCTTGGAGAGACAATGACGATGGTGTCTATAAGTCATGTGTCTCGCCAACATTGAAGCCCATTGTCTCGTTGAGAGATGGGGCTGTTAGTAAAGGCCTTGCAATAAGACAACGCTGGTTGATATGATGCTATATAGATGCGATTACCAATCTGATTCTTCTTATGAGATTCTTTATTTTGAAAGTAACCATGTACCTGTATGAATATCTCCCTAATTAAGGAGTGTTGAAAAGTGTAACCAGGTCGGTCTTCATGTTGACTATGTAATTATGTATATATGTAAAGAAGAAGTCAAAGATAATAAAAATATATTTGGTGTACTTGCTTCATGGGTTTCATGAGCAAGATTTTTATGTAGATACTTCTTCTTGATTTCTACTAGGTTTGGGTCTTCTAGGCATAGAATATAATTATGTGTCATGTATATATATGAAGGAATCTGTCTTCAGTATATGCTCCAGATCTTGTCAAAAGCCTTGTATTACATCCAAGAGTTCATGGAAGAAAATGTCCTCAAACCGACCTCTCTCAGATGATGGAAGAAGAAATTGTTATAAGTTGTTGAAGTCAGCCTACAAGACTACATACAGGTTGGCCTAAAAGCTAAGCCATCACCAATATATATACCTCTGTTCATGCGGATAATAGAGACAAAATTCAATGCGGATTCCTCTGTAAATTGTGGATAAGTCTGAGCCAAAATTAAAGGAAGATTTTATAGGGAGCATTTGTGGATCTAATACTAAAAGGAGTTGTGGATACCATAATAGGGACAACGTATATATATACTAAGACAGTGTGGATACCACGACAGAGACAGCGTATATATATATATACACTAAGGTAGTGCAGATACCATAGCAGAGACATCGTATATATATACTAAGACAGTGCGGATACCACAACAGAGACATCGTATATATATATACTAAGGTAGTGCGGATACCACAACAAAGACAACGTATATACTATAGATATATACTAAGATAGTGAGGATACCACAGCAGAGACGACGTATATATATACTAAGGTAGTGCGGTTACCACAGCGGAGACAATGTGAATACATACCAAGATAGTGCGGAACTTACAGTAGACTTCAGTGCGGACATATATAAGATACAATGCAGATAAAGGGAAAGACTCCAACACTGATAAATCAAGGGTCAGTGATCATAAGGAGAAGTGGGAGCAATAAGGGGAAGCGGATAAGAGACAGGTAAAAGAAGAACAAAAGTGCGAATAAGAGACAGTGATCATAAGGTGTTGTGTAACCAGCTCCAAAAATAGAAGAAAAGAGATATCAACGCCTTAGAAATAAGCCACTTCGAGGGGGCAACCTCCAATACATTACATAAATGAACAATTCTTGGATGATACAATTTACAAAACCTTTTTTCTATATATAGGAGTCCATGGGGCCATAATGTAATCCTAGTGGGGCCACAATGTAATCCTAGCCGACCTAACAATAATAATTTAAGGGCACAATAATAACAATATGGGGGTTACAAGGGCACAATAATAACAATAAGGGGGTTACACTAACAACAATAAGGGACTATACTAGTAATATAGGGACCTAACATGCCCCTCTCCTTCAAAAAAGTGTTGTCCTCAACGCTTGAGTAGCTCTGGGTGCTTCCGTATAAAATTCTCATCCTCCCATGTAGAATCTTCAGTGGGTAAGTTCTTCCACTTGATGAGATACTCTGAAATTGATCGATTCCGTAGTTGTCGAGATCTTGTTTCCGTGACCGCTTCAGGTTCCAATATGATTTTTCCTTCCTCATCAAGTTCTGGTAATATTGTTTGAACTGGAAGATTTTCACCGATAACCTTCTTTAAGCATGAAACATGGAAAATTGGATGTACTCGCGAAGAAGCAGGAAGCTCCAATTTGTATGCCATAGTACCAATCTTTGCAACACCTTGTAAGGACCATAGTACTTTGGCGATAATTTATTATCCTTCTTTGCTTGCTTGAGGGACATTTGTTTGTATGGTTGTAGCCGTAAAAATACCCAATCTCCTACATGAAAACTTCTCTCGCTACGATGTTGATCTGCCTGTTGTTTCATTCGATTTTGTGCCAAATTCAGGTTATCCTTTAAGAGTTGGAGAACTTCTTGCTGATGCTCGATGTGATCTTCCACTGTTTGAACCTTCGAATTTTCCCTTAAAGATGATGTGATGGATGGTGGATGATATCCATAAAGTGCCATAAATGGGGTCATTTTTGCTGCAGTATGGAAGGAAGTGTTATACCACCATTTCGCGAGAGGTAACCACTTGACCCATTGTGTTTGTTTATTAGATACAAAACAACGAAGATATCCTTCCAAACTTTTATTTACTATCTCAGTTTGACCATCAGATTGAGGATGATAAGATGAGCTATGAGTTAATTGAGTACCCAAACAAGAAAATAACTCCGTCCAAAAATTTCCAGTAAAAGTGGGATCTCTGTCGCTCACAATAACCCTTGGGCTTCCATGTAGCTTTTGAATTGTGTCCATAAATGTAGTAGCTATTGTACTTGCTTTAAATGGATGAGATAATGCACAAAAGTGTGCATACTTGGTAAGTCTATCAACTAACACCATGATGACACTCTTTCCTTCGGACTTAGGTAAACCTGTGATAAAATCCATTGAAATCTCCTCCCAATGTTGACTTGGAATGGATAAAGGTTGTAGAAGTCCCGGGGTCTTAATTGTCTCAACTTTATTCTGCTGGCAAACCAAACATTTCGCCACAAACTTTTGAATATCAGTTTTAAGGCCATCCCAAAAAAATTCTTTCTTCACCCTGTGGTAAGTTTTTAAAAATCCCGAGTGTCCTCCTAAAGGAGAAGTGTGCAATTCCAAAGGAATCTTTTGTTTTAGTTGGGAATTCTTACAAAGATATAAGCGATCTTTGTACCATAAGGAATCGTTTTTCCAACTAAATGTATCAGATGTACTATGATCTTGCTGCAACTTTTGAATGAGTGTCCATACACCTTTGTCCTTCTTCCATTCATCCCTTGTTTCGGTTGTCCAATCTGGTTGGATAATAGAAATGGCACAAAGAAATGCTTCCACCTCTTCATTCTTTCTTGAGAGTGCATCTGCAACAACATTAAGCTTTCCTTTTTTGTAGATTATTTCAAAGTCATAACCCAACATCTTTGTAACCCATTTTTGCTACTCTTCTGAAGATAGTCTTTGTTCCAAAAAGTGTTTAAGACTATCATGATCAGTTTTTACCTTGAAGTGTCTTCCCATTAGGTAAGTTCTCCATTTCTTTAGTGCATGCAACATTGCTAACATTTCCTTCTCATAAATAGGTTTCTGTAAATACTTTCCTTTGATTGGACGACTTTCAAAAGAAATGGGTCTTCCTTCCTGCATTAGAACTGCACCAATTCCATTTCCTGAGGCATCACATTCCACAATAAAGGTTTTTGTGAAGTCTGGCGTAGCTAAGACCGGTGCTAGGCACATTGTCTCTTTAAGATGTTCAAAGGCCTTAGTTGCTTCAGGAGTCCATGAAAATGCATCTTTCTTCAATAATGTTGTTAGAGGTGC
Organism: Pinus albicaulis; assembly: GCA_034641835.2. NCBI lineage: Eukaryota > Viridiplantae > Streptophyta > Pinopsida > Pinales > Pinaceae > Pinus > Pinus albicaulis. Next base: position 417,363,414 of record CM076579.1, on the reverse strand, counting down.
TGCTATTCTCCCATAATTCTTAACAAACTTGCGATAATACGCTGTTAACCTGAGAATTCCTCGCAACTACTTTATGGTTGTGGGACTTTCCATTCCTTAGTGGATTTAATTTTGTTAGGGTCTACCTTAACACCCTCGTGAGATACAATATGACCCAGATATTCCACCTCTTGTACTCCAAAGAAACATTTGGATGTTTTTGCATATAATTGTTTCTCCTGCAATAGTTTGAGCACCTTGTCAACATGTTCAACAAGATCCTTCCAAGACCTATCGTAGATTAGTATATCATCAAAAAATAGTAGCACAAATTTTCTAAGGAAGGGTTTGAAAATGGAATTCATCAACCCTTGAAATGTAGAAGGTGCATTGGTAAGGCCAAAAGGCATGACCAAAATTCATAATGACCCTCATGATTTCGAAATGTCGTTTTTGGAATATCTTCAGTCTTCATTCTAATTTGATGATATCCTGAACGAAGATCCAACTTGGTAAAATAAATTGCTCCATGTAATTCATCCAATAATTCATCAATCACAGGAATGGGAAATTTATCCTTAATGGTGAGCTTATTGAGCTCCCTATAATCCGGACACATTCGCCATGATCCATGCTTCTTGTGTACCAATACTACAGGAGCAGAGAAAGAACTTTGACTGGGTTGAATTATACCCGCCTCTAACATTTCTGCAATCATACGTTCAATTTCGCTCTTTGGAAATAAGGATATCTATAAGGCCTGATGTTTGGAGGAACACTTCCTGGAATCAAATGAATAGCATGATCATGATCACGAATAGGTGGGAGTCCTTTGGGAGTTTCAAACATCTTGGAATGATTGTCCAAGACTTGTTGGAGATTTAACCTTTGTAGAAAAAAGTTATAGCGAAAATGCCACGATGACCTCGTTTAGTTGAAATAAATCCTAAAATCCAAAGCCTGATACCAAATGTTGTGTAACCAAACTCCAAATATTGAAGAAAGAGATATCAATGCCTTAGAAATAAGCCACTTGGAGGGGGCAACCTCCAATACATTACATAAATGAACAATTCTTGGATGATACAATTTACAAAACCTCCTTTCTATATATAAGAGTCCATTGGGCCATAATGTAATCCTAGTGGGCCACAATGTAATCCTAGCTGACCTAACAATAATAATTAAGGGCACAATAATAACAATATGGGGGTTACAAGGGTACAATAATAGCAATAAGGGGGTTACACTAACAATAATAAGGGACTATATTAGTAATATAGGGACCTAACATAAGGAGAAGCGAGAGTAATAGTGAGGAAGGTAAATCCTTGATTTTCCTTCTCACAGTCCAAGAAAATCAAATAGAAGCATACACAAGGTGAAGATCAAGGTTCTGGAAGAAAATCTAGATCTAGGGTCTAAGTCTAGGTCATGGTACTTGTCATTTGAAAATCTATAAGAAGAATTCTTTGCGGGTTTTGCTTTCCAAGAGGGAGAGGTTTCGCCCTGGCTCTAGGAGCCTAACCTTTGTGTCTTGGGTTTTTGATAATTGACTTGATGAAAGATAAACTTAACTGAAAGAAGAGAAGACATAAGTACCTCAAGTAAGTTCACTAGTAATTATGAAGAAGAGACTTTGTATTAACCTATAGCCCTCCAAATTCTCAACATCGTACAGGTTTATCATTCATGGTATTGGTAGGAATTAGTCTTTTCCATTTCTTTCTTGCCTTTCTCTGTCTATATGTATTTTCTCATTTGGTCTCCTGTTTTTTGGGTCACCGCAGTAGTGATAAATTCTGTTTAAGTCGTTGTCTTATGTTGGGCCCAACTTGAGATACTTCTTCCTAGCTAGTTCTAGTCACCATGCTGCTTCCTCCTCCTCACTTCCTTTGAAGGTTGGTTTTCGTTGTTGCATCTTGTAGATTGCAACTATGGGATTGCTTAATCATTTATCCAACACATCCTTCGTCTAATTGTTTGCTCCTTCACTTAGCTAGTTCTACCTTAGTGTTGTATCAAGTTTTCTATCTATATATATCTACTTTTTTTTTCTTGTTTTCATTTTTCTTTTCTCAATTTCCCAACATCTATATGCTCATGTCAGATATTTTTGTCTCCACTAGTTCACTACAACTCAGAACTTTGCTTGTTTTGTGCTAACATTGTCTCATGTAGCCTTGGATTTTGCATCTCTTAAATCATTGTTTTTCATGATAAAGCTACGTTCGTGATAGTATTTCTAACTCTTTCCTTCATTTTTGCTTCACTAGTCTTCGTATCTCTTGCACCATAGTTAGATACATGTGGGCATCACTACCTCTTTAGCTTCATAGCTATTTCATGAACTTTGCCACTTGAGATTCCCTTTATTTCTTTACATGGACTTTCCAACCTTTAGTTTTTTATGGTGCTCAAGTAGTGTCAATAGCTTCCTTGTTTTCTTCTCTTAATTTTGTTCAACTCAAGTACTTGTCGGGGAGTAGTGTCACCTTCTCCCCTCTTGAAGGCAAAACTATCACATGACCATTGTAGGGTTATAAGCGATTTTGGTAGTGATGCTACCATTCTCACATCTTTCACATCCTTAAACAAGCTCCAATATCAAGACATCTCTTTTGTTGAGTTTAATTATAAGCATCATATTTATAACTATTATTACTTGGTTCTTTTGCATTTCTCATATGCTTGTAGCATAACACCATTCCTATCTATCTTGTTAAGAGTGGGGAAACCTCTTATGTATTAAACACATTTTGGGTAGGGACTCTTGGGGATTACATTATGATTGTTCCTGTGGTGTCACATTTCGTAAGGCATTTTCATAGTTCTCGTTGTAGTACACATATCCCAAGGCATTGCTCACATTTTTCGAGTTACATTTGGGCAACTTTTTCATGCATGGGATTCCTCTTGACATGTCAAGTGCTCAAGTAGTGTTAATATCTCCGTTGTTTTTTCCTCTTGATTTTTTTCACACCGTTTCCTTGTTAAGTAGTTGGTGTGAGCTTCTCTTCTAGAGGTAAATTTTTTTTTTGTCAGCTTTTTCAAAAGATTTCTATTATCAAAATAAAGGATTACATCAAGTACAAAAGAGTTACTGAGTCACTAAAAACAGTTATGTGAAACAAATACTTCTTCCAGGTGTACCTTATATCTTAATGGAGATATAACTCCAGTGAGCTATTTACTAACATGAGTTCATTTGACATACCATGTAAGAGAGTCTGGATTTTAACAATGTGTTATCTTAGATGTAAATCTATAACATGATCATTGGAGGATTGTAACTTATTTTGGTATTGAGATTATCATGTTCACATCTTTTACGTCCTTCAACAAGCTCCAACATCAAGACATCTCTTTTTTTTTTCAGTGAATAAGTATTGTAATTGTAAGTATTGTTCCTTGTCTTTTTGCATTTCAATTATGCTTCTTGCTTAGCACTACTCTTATCTAGCTTGTTAAGCATGGACCCCATTTTATGTATTGGACATGCTTTGTCTTGGCACAATGCGAGATGATTCTATGATTGTTCATTTGGAATCGTATTTCATGGGGCAATTTTATATTTTATGTGGTAGTACACATATGCCACAACATTGGTCACATCATTCAAGGCCCATTTAGACAAATTTTGTATGCATGGGCATCCTCTTGACATTCCATGTTGAATATCCTTGAAATCCATCCTATTTCATCATCCTTCTAGCTCTTTTGCACTGGAATAGAGATCCAAACCATTTATGGACACATCTACTTGCTATTTGGAGAGGGTCATTTCGTAATTTCTGGAGGGCACTTGCATGCTTTTTAGGTTATTTTCTTACGTTCGAAACCTCTCCTTGGACTTATGAGCTATTTTGTAGGAGCTTTCAACCTGTTTGGCCCTTTTCACTTGATGCGTGTGGACCTCTCATCGTTAAGCCCTCAGGCTTAGGTGCTTGAACATGCTCGAGTTAGGCCGAGTCATGTTTAGTGGAATGACTTGGTCATGACGAAGAGTGGACCTGAGACAAGTTTTGTGGAATGAATTTGGTGAGATGAGCACATTGTTAAAATTTGGGTACCAGAGGACAAGTGGTTCCCTAAGGCTTTGATCTTTGGCCTAGGGAAAAGTGTCCAAATGTATTTTGTACTTTTCTCCTAAAGTGACTTTATAAGTGGTAAAGTCAAATCTAATTTAAAAGCGACTTTATCAGTGATAAGGTTACAAGTCTAATTTTAAAGTGACTTTATTAAAGTCAATGTAAAATTAGAAGTGAAAAAGTGACTATGGAAATAAAAGGCTAAGTGGATCTTTATTTAAGTGGGGTGAATTAAAAATTAGAAAGTGAGAATGAAATGCACACTTATTCTCAGCCCTTGATCTAAAGCTATCTCAGCCATTGGATTTAGGGATTCTCCAAAAGTCACTTTGGGTTAGGTTAAAGGAGAAAAGAAGAGAAAAATTTATTCAGTCTTTCATGAGCAGATTGAGAGAAGGAGAAGGAGAGCAAGAGAAATTTTTTTGAGCGTGAGAACTTGAAGGAGGGCAGCTAGTAAACTTCAGCGAATTCGTACAGCAGCTTGGTGGCACAAATCCCAAGGCAAAAGTTTGTACAGCAAGAGGTTGGCACACTTTTCGAGAAAGGAGGCACAAAAATCGAGGATTTCGTACAACAACTTTAGCACGCATTTCAAGGTAGATTTTGGGATCGAAAAACAAGGAGCACTGTTGTTTTTCGACACAGATTTCGAGAAATCTGTACAGCAAGTTCAGGCACAGTTTTCGAGGTAGTTTTTAGGCACAATATTTGAGGAGAAAGTATAGTTGTACTTTTAGTACATTCAGTACATCCATACAGTCATACTGCTGCATTTTGGGCACACAAATCAAGGGTGACAATTCAACATTTAATGCTGTAATAAATGTTCTAATTTTTTTGTTTTGTAAGTATGTTGTTTGGCACTTTTTCCGAGGTGGTGTGCAAAAATGGAAATCGAGATAAGTACATTTTTGTGGTTGTTGGAATTTTTATTGTATATTTCAATTTGCTGTAAAAGCATTTTCCAGAAATAAAGAAGAGCTCTCAAATTGGTTTTCCCCAAGAGTTGTAGGGGGTTTTTCTAGGGTCACATTGACCAAAAATCACAGTGTTATTTTTCTGTCTGCAGCTGTTATAATTTCTTGTGTTTTATTTCTGCATTATCAGCAATTGTGAAATTCCTAAATTTGTGTTTTCAGAAATATTTTTCATTTTCAGAATTTTAAATGTATGATTATGGAAATGGGCATTTAACTATATGGGAGTGATCAGGTGAAACTGAAAACCAGAGTGGGACTAAAATTTCTATATGGTATCAGAGCTTGGGTGGCTGAAAAGTGCAATTTGGGACAACAAGTGAAAAATTACAGCGCGCTGATTTTTCACACAGAAAACTGAACCTTTACCACAGTTTTGAAATTTTCAGTTTGTTAGGACAACAAGCATGTCTTTGAGGGTTGAGAATAGGTTGGACGGGCAGAGCAACTATAGTGCATGGAGGGAGATAATCCAGAGCATGTTTGAGGAGGCAGAAGTCTAGGGCATAATGGTTCACACCGCACAACACCCAGTAGCAATGCCTGTTGACCCTATTCAGTTAGCAGATTTTAACAAGAAGAATGCTAAGGGAAAAAAGATTGATTCTAGATGGTGTGAAAGACCATGTCATTCCTCATGTGAGAGGAAAGACATATGCACATGAGAAGTGGACAACCTTGACCAATCTTTACTAGAGCACCAATGAAAACAGAAAAATGGTCCTAAGGGAGAAGTTGAAGGCTAGTGAAATGGCTAAAACTGATAGTGCTACAAAATACCTCACAAAGATGACTTCTGTGAGAGATGAGTTGGCAGCTGCTGGAGAAACCATTCCACCCACTGAGTTGGTGCGAATTACATTGAATGTTGAAGACTTGGGGGAGTTTTGTGGATGGGATTGTTGCATGAGATAACCTTTCCAGTTGGGAGAGGTTGTGGCATGATTGCATTCAGAAAGAGATCAGAAAGAACCATCTCGGGGCAGCCAAACAGGTGGAGGAGGATGACAATGTAGCATTGTTAGCAAGGGGCAAGAAGGGCAAAGGAAAGAAGCAAGCTTGCACAAGTTGTGGTAGGGACAAAGGCAAAGGTAAAGGTAAGCAGGTAAACAAGGAGAAGGAATTTTTCAAAGTCAAATGTTGGAATTTTCAGAAGTTGAGACACTATGCAGTTGTGTGTCCAGAGAAGAAGAATAAGGGAAAGGACAAGACCATGGTAGCTTCTATAGAGATAGAGGAATTTTCGAAGAGCTTTGACAGGGAGTTTGGGTTCATAACTTGTGAGTCCACTAGTGCAGGATCACCTGCTACACAGGTTCAGAGGGAGTGTGCACTTCCTTCCACTAGCAGAGCATCTTCAGGTATTTGGTATGTTGACAGTGGGGCTTCTCGTCATATGACAGGAGTCTGGGAGTACTTCTCAGAGCTTTCAAAGAGTGGCACTGATATAGAGGTATTACACGGAGATGACAACATTGTTAGAGCAGTCGGTATGGGGACATTGACATTTGATAGGGAACCCAAACCTCCCTTGAAAGTCTTTAATGTTCGATATGTGCTAGGAATGAAGAAGAACCTTATATCCATTTCAACATTGGAGGATAGAGGGTATGAGGTGTTGTTCAGGAGAGGGCAGGTGCTTATAAATCCTAGGGGCGCTCCAGCTGATTCAACTAGAGTGATTGGTGTGCGCCATGCCAAGGTGTACAGGTTTTCATTCCAGCCCCTGATGGCATCGAGTACCAGTACCGGCAGCAGATCTAGCAGTTCAGAGTTGTGCGAAATTTGGCACCGCAGGATGGGGCACATGTATGATGGGGCCTTGAGGACATTGCGGGAGACCACCACATGTGTGCCAGATTTCAGTTCTAATCACCTTGATACATGCAGATGATGTGCTATGGGGAAGTTTGCCAAATCCCCTTTTCCTAGAAGTGATAGTAGAGCGACAGGGATTCTTGACTTCATTCATACCGATGTGAGTGGTCGGATGTCGTATATATCCTTGAGTGGCTATGAGTATTATGTGTTATTCATTGATGGTCACTCCAGAAAGACTTGGATTTATTTCTTGAATACCAATAGTGAGGTCTTCTAGCGGTTTTAGGAGTTCAGAGCTCTTGTGGAGATTCAGACAGAGGTCCACAGAAGCAGAAGCCATCAAGAACTTGATGTGTAATGAAAAAAACAGAAACAAGCAGCGATATCAAGAGACAAAGAATGAGAGGAAGAAGCAAGCAGTTGTAAAAAGCTCAATTGTTCTTGAAGATCAATTGACCAAGTTCGGAAGATCTCAAAGGAGGTTCTTTCCTCATATGAAAAATATCACATGTTTCTCTTGTCATAATCCAGGACATATTGCAACACTTTGTAAGACAAGGACTATCAACTTTAACCAGCAAAAGATGCAACAAATGAGAAGACCCCTGTAAATTTTTGTAGATGTTCTATGCTTGATGCAACTTTACTTTTTATCCCAGTCAGCAATCACATAAACAATAAAGTAAAATGCTGATAGAGCATACCAATAGATCAATAGAAGAAAAGGCAAAATATATGTGTGTTGGTGCGCTACGGCAGTTAGCAGGATGCTTCAACCAGCAAAGTCTCAATATGGTCAGCCAACCAGAAATGTCACACAACCCTCTACGACAGCCAAAACAGTCAACCCAAAAGTCAACGATGTCAGTCAATGGCCAACGCAAACATCAGTAGGAGCTAGGTCAACGCAGGCAAGTTAAAGTCAACGTTTAGCCTCGAGAATAGTGCCAAAAAATATAGATCGAGGAAATCGAAGGAAAGGGAGAGTTTCAGGTCAATTTTACCTTGCGTTGACCAAAGTCAACGTTGGTCAATGCTGTTGTAGAAACCCTAGGCCAAAAACAAAAACTGCTGCTTGCTGAAATTTTCCCACATGTAAAGAGAAGCGCCTCCAAGGTGATCAAACTAATCAGATGAGGAGAGAGAAATGTGTGAGGATGATATGTGTGAAAATGTCCTCCAACGTTTACCAATTTATATCCATCAATGAGGGTGTGTGACACAATTGCTCGGGCACAAAACCTTCAGGCGACCTGCACATATTTTGAATAAATTCAAAATAAATGTTCTGCTTATCGGATCAAGATGATCTTTAGATCGATCTTTCACCTCTCGGAAAGAGGAGTCGAATAAAAATATTGGCATCTTCATCTGAGCATCACAACATGGAGTTTGGACCTATTTGTCCAAAATTAACACTCCTCTCAACTAGGGAGAACTCCATCCACCTGTGCAATCCAAACATCGTGCGTCATCCCGCCGTAACTTGCTTTGCTGGCTTCTTTATTTCAGAAAAGTAGTGGGTCAGTCACAAAGACATCATTCCCGGCTGACAGATTCAGCCTGGAGGTCCGAAACCTCTATACGACTCACAAAGAGTCTCATACCAACCCGAAGTTGGTTTACTTGACCCGAAGTCAGTTGGAGGTCCGAAACCTCACTATACTTGATCCTAGATCAAGTGGTTGGACCATGCCATCCTAGATAGAGAGTACGGTAATCTCTGATGCGTCCATCAGTCTTTGCTACTAGTCTCTAGCTTTTCCCACCTCGCTGGCCAAATGAGAGGTACTTCCCATGACCTCTCAACTCAATGGGTAGGATGCATATGGGGCACAGATCCTGAAAGGTGAACCAACTCAATCATCATAATGGTGGGGTAGAAGCACACCAAAAAGGTTCGGCAAGCCTAGCCCTGTGGTTGCTCATTGCTCTGAGAAGCTATCCCCAAAGCCCCCTAGAGCTCCAAGAGCTCATCGTCCAACAGGACCCTCAGCATAGGGTTGTTCCACAATACCAAGATTCTCACGGAAGGTTACGAACTTGACTTTCCAGAGGGGCTTAGTGAGAATATCCGCGACCTGCTCATCAGTTCCTATATGATCGAGCCTTACGACACCTCACTGTACCATATCCCGGATAAAGTGGTACCTGATATCAATATGCTTGGATCGATTGTGGAACACGGGATTCTCGGACAACCGAATGCCACTCTGGTTTTCACAGAGTATCACGGTGGTATCTAGCGCATGCTCGAACAGCTCACTGAAGAGCTTTCACAACCAAACTGCGTCACAACAGGCCATAGTCGCAGCGATGTATTTAGCCTCTACGGTGATCAAGGCCATCGACTTCTGCTTCTTTCTTATCCATGTTATCGATGCAGAACCAAGTGTGAAGCAGCATCCCAATGTGCTCTTAAGATCCACCACAGTGCCAGCCAAATCGACATAAGTATATCCATGGAGTGTCACGCTCCCGGTAGTGTATCTCAACCCATGGTTTATCGTGCCCCGAAGATATCTCAACAGATTCTTGGCACCAACCTAGTGAATGTGATGAGGCTCAACCATATGTTAACTCAAGGTGTTCACTGCAAAACATACGTTTGGACGGGTGTTCACTTAGAACATCAGGGCCCCTACGAGTTGACGATACTCAGTAGGATTCGCTAGCACGGGCCCAACAGCGCTGCCACTCAACTTTTTAAACTTGAGCTCTATCGGTGTCAACACGGACTTTCAGTCCACCATACGAAATCTTTCCAGAAGCTTCACGATGTATTCTCCTTGAGAAAGGAAAATCTTGCCAGCTCTCTGCTAGACCTCTAGGCCTAGGATGTAATGCACCAGTCCTAGGTCCTTCATCTCGAACTCCGCAGCGAGCTCCCTCTTGCACTGATGAATGAGAGGATTAGCACCTGTCAGGAAGAGGTCGTCCACATACATCACCATAATGAGAGGCTTTTCTCTATCAACCTTGAAGTAAAGGTTCGGACCAACATTACTACGAGTGAATCCCAGGTTCATCAGCTAGTTATCTATCCTCTCGTACCGAGCTCTGGCTACTTGCTTCAACCCATAGAGGGCTTTCTTAACCTTGCAGACATGGGTGCCTTGATCCTGGACTTCGAACCCCAGAGGTTGCTCCACATACACCTCTTCCTTTATCGCACCATGCAATAATCCCAGAGGTTGCTCCACATACACATCCATCTGATGAAGACTCCATCCTTGCGTAGCAGCAAGGGGTATGATAGATCGGATGGTGGTATATCGGGCCACAGGTGCAAATATATCATCATAGTCTACGCCTTCTTTCTGAGAGAAACCACGGGTAACGAATCTTGCCTTGAAGTTTTCAGCACTTCCATCAGATCCATGCTTGATCTTGTAGAGCCATTTCGAGGTGACAACAGCTTTGTCCTCCGGTCTTGGAACCACATCCCAGACATCACTCTTCATTATGGACTCATACTCTTCGTGCATATCATCCTTCTAGACTTGATGCTTTACGACTTCCTCAAAGATCCAAGCTCAGATTATACAATAGTACTCATGCCTGCTAGATAACCTTGGTATCTATTCGGCTTCTTGTTTTCACGGAATGGCCCCCTGGGGCCATATGTCCCTCGGCATCCTTGAGAGTGTCACTGAGCCATGATGATCTCTTCCTCATCGAAGGAGGTGGATTGATCGTGTCCATCGGTCCTCCAACATCAGGCATCGTTTCATCCTTCGGTTCTTCTTGATTTCCAGGCCTTGCCTCGTGATATTCCTCAGTTCTCGGAAGATTGACTACTTTCCTCAGGGAAGCATCTTCGTCAAAGGTGACATTGTGGCATATCTCCACTTCCCTTTAACCAGGCATATAGACTCTATAGGCCTTCGAAGTTTCGCTGCAGCCCACAAACATTCCCTTCTTTCCAGAAGCATCCAGCTTGCTCCTCTTTTCTTTCGGCACATGAAAATAAACAGGGCATCCAAAAAATCTAAAATGTGCGACATCAGGTTTCTTACAAGAGAAAACCTCTTCAGGAGTTTTGGAGTCCAGAGCAGAATGCGGGCATCGGTTTTGTATGTACACAACAGTGTTCACATCTTCTCCCCACAGAAACTTCGGTAGACCTTGGTCACATAGCATGGCACGGGCAGCGTCCACAATGGTCTTGTTCTTTCGTTTAGCAACGCCATTCTGCTCAGGAGTATAGACAGTTGTGGTCTCCCTCTTGATGCCAGCTTCTCTGCAAAAGTTCTTGAAGACGTTTGTTTAATATTCAGTGCCATTATCAGTCCTCAATATCTTGATCCTCTTTTCTGTCAGATTTTCCACGAAGGCTTTGAAGGTATAGAACCACATGAAAGCCTTATCCTTCTTTTTCAAGAAATATATCCAAGTTTTGCGAGAGAAGTCATCTATGAATGTCATATAATTAGAACATCCTCCCAAGGATGTCACAGGCAGCATGCCAGACAGATTAGAATGAATCAATTGTAAGACATCAGATGTCTTTGTGACACTTGAGGGGAAAGGTCCCCTTGAATGCTTTCCTTCGGCACAACCCTGACATACACCTTCATGATTATTTGAGAACTCGAGCATCCCCTTCATGACCTTCCATGCTTCAGGAAAGGATTTGTAGTGAAGGTGTCCAAGCCTTAGGTGCCATAGTTCTGTCTGTTGCATTGTATCACACGTCATCGCTCCCAGTGGACTTCCTCCAACCTGGTAATGTGTGTCAACTCTAAACCCAATCATGATAGCTTCCTTGAAACTCTTCTTCCAGATACGCACCTTCCCATCAATGAATGCCACATTGAAACCTTTGTCTTCCATGGCTAAAATAGACACAAGGTTCTTCTTCAAATCAGATACATAGAGTAGATCTTACAAGCGGAGGACCTGACCTTGAGACAAGTGGAGGGTCACAGTCCCTATCCTTTTCATGGGATATGTGGCATTATCTCCAAGGATAATTTCCAGATTAGTATCCTTCTCAACCATATCAGAAAGTGCTTCCTTGAACCCAGTGATGTGCCTTGAGGCACCACTGTCTATCAACCAGACATCCATATTGTCGGGTGGAGATGCAATGGAGAGGGCAGATACAAGAATGAATTCATTTCTTTTATCAACAACATTTGATTCCTCATACCTGGAATTTCTCGACCTTTTGAAAGGTTGACCATTTCTGCCAGAGGGAGCCTTCCTCTTCCCCTTGAACCTGTTGTTCCTTTGATTTCCATTCCTCCGGTTGTCGTTGTCATCATCATCGGGAGAATCCGTCTTGAAAGGGCCTTCTCTAGCACAGTGACCTGGCTTGTGACAAGTGTAACAATTGCCCTTCTTTCCTTGGGCCCTTGCTCTTCCTTTTTTCCTTGGACCACCAAAGCTCTTCTTCTTAGTATGAGCAGCGAAGTTAGCATTTCCTTAATTTTCATATTCCTTCATCCTTGTCTCTTCTTGTATGCATCTCGATAATACTTCGTCAAAATCAGGCATCACATTGTTATTGAGAATGGTAGTGTTGAATACATGCGATTCGGATGAGAGACCTCCAAGTGCGGTGAGAACCATCTCTCGATCAACTATTGTCTTCCCAATAGTCAATAGATTATTCCTGATTTAAGTCAGTTTCAGAAAATATGATTGAATAGACTCATCCCTGCCTTTCTTCAGATTCTTCAATTGGTTCTTGAGGAATAGGACTTGATTCACATTGATGGCCTTGAACATGTTGACCAACCTATCATACATCTCCTTGAATTTGCCTAGCTCAGAGATGTAGGCAACCAAATTCTTTTGAATTGAGTCCCTGATCATCAGCTTCACTTTGATTTCTCCCTTGTAGTTTGTTTTGGTAGCAAAAGTTGCAGTGGATGGAGGCTCTTGAATTTTACCTTGAACATAGTCCTCCATGACATCTTGGTCTTCCAACATAAGATCCAATGTCATATTCCAGGCATGGAAGTCATCCTTCCTAGTCAATTTGTCATCAGCCTTAAAGCCATTGTAGTTAGAGGAACCCATGCTCTTCTTCAGTGATTGCTGCAAACTAGGGCTTTGTCTTCACCTAAGCTCTGATATCATGTAAATTTTTTATAGATGTTCTATGCTTGATGCAAATTCACTTTTTATCCCAATATCAGTCAACAATCACATAAACAATAAAGGAAAACGTTGATAGAGCATACCAGTAGATTGACAGAAGACAATCCAAAATATATAAGTGTGTTGGTGCATTACAGTGGTCAGCAGAATGCTTCAACCATCAAAGTCTCAATATGGTCAGCCAACTAGAAATGTCACACAACCCTTTATGACAGCCAAAACAATCAACCCAAAAGTGAACCAAAAGTCAACGATGTTAGTCAACGGTCAATGCAAACAACGGCAGCAACTAGGTCAACACATCCAAGTCAAAGTCAACATCTAGCCTCGAGAATAGGGCCAAAAAATATGGATTGAGGAAATCGAAGGAAAGGGAGAGTTTCAGGTCAATTTAACCTTGCGTTGACCAAAGTCAACATTGGTCAACGCTGCTGCAGAAACCCTAGGCCGAAAACATAAATTGTTGCTTGCTAAAATTTTCCCAAGTGTGAAGAGAAGCGCCTCCAAGGTGATCGAACCAATCAGATGAGGAGAGAGAAATGCGTGAGGATGAATGAGTGAAAATGTCCTCCAAATTTGACCAATTTATATCCATCAATGAGGGTGTGTGACACAACCGCTGGGGCACAAAACCTTCAGGCCGACCTGCACATATTTTGAATAAATTCAAAATAAATGTTCTGCTCATCGGATCAAGATGATCTTTATATCGATCTTGGACCTCTCCGAAAGAGGAGTCCAATAAAAGTATTGGCATCTTCATCTGAGCATCACAACATGGAGTTTGGACCTAGTTGTCCAAAATTAACACCCCCTCAAGCAAGAAAATGGAAAAGACAATCTTTCACGATGTACACAAATCATTTCCGTGGCTACTGTTATTCATGCAATGACTTTGGACATGTAGCAGCTCAATGTAAGACAAAGCAAATCAAGTTTAACCAACAAAAGATGTAGCAAATGAGAAGACTACCTCAAGCAAACAAATTGAAAGGATAGCCTTTCACTAGGTACATAAATCATTTCCAAGGCTACTGTTATTCATGCAATGACTTTGGACATAAATTTGTTGAATGTAAACTATGTTAAAAAAGGAGCACAAAATGTTATACATCAGCTCAACATACCTAGGTAAAATAAGATGGTATGTATGCCACAAGCTTGGACACAAAGCAAATGACTGTAGGCTTCCATATACATTAAAGGACTCTAGACAGATGATGGAACCAAATCAAATCAGACCAAACTGTGAATCAAAAGGAAATGCAGATATTATGAGGAACCCTAACAAAGTATGGAAGAAGAAGAAAAAGGGGGAGCTTGTTACTTCAATAACATAATGAATCTATCATAGTCTTAGGGGGAGCTGCTCTAGGAAGCAACACAAATATCCAGTCAGTGATAGACAAGAGGCAACATCCCAGGGTGAGAGCAGTTCATAAAAAGTCCCCATAAGAGTTGTCAAAGAAGAGCTGCTTGGAATAAGAACAACTAAAAGTTCAGGAAGGGAAAGGACAATTCCTTTGGCAGAGAACTATAGAGGAAGAAGGACACCTGAAGCATTCAATAGCCAACATGTTGATGGAAGAAGAGAAAGCAGCAAGCAGCCATGGTGGTAAAGGGAACATCAGTCATGAACTTGGAAACTAAGAGGATGATAACACTGTGTGTGTCACTGCAAGTGTTGATAATGAAACAAAATTCTTTTAAGAAGGATGAATAAGAAAAATGTTATTATCATTATATCATTACAAATATCCATCCCAAGTGTTATTATTGGAGCAGTGGTATGATATGGGTCCTCAAGATCGGAATATTATGGTATGCATCATGGTGGTGGTATGGTAGAAATACATCAAGGAAGTAGTTCCAGCGTTATCAGCATTATAATATGTGTGGATTAAGTTTTGGTTGCTCTTATTAGTGCAAAGTATCTTCTAGTTGCAAATGTTGGAGAATGTTGAGCTACGTTATCAAAGCATGGAAAGGTCAGTAAAATGTCAAAGCATCATTATCTTATGTTCGTTGATGTGTTATATCGAGCGCTGAAGAATCACGTAGTCTTGGATATGAATATCCACCTTTTCAAGTTAGTATTGATATACTTTCAAGTCCTGTTTCTTAAGTCATCCATAAGCTTGTTGAAGTCTGTCTGATGAAACTTCAAGTAGCCAAATTGAAGATGTTTCCCGAAGAACATGGTGATAGAACAGTGGAAGTGTTTGAAGTGTGATGGGTTAGTTGTGTTAATCTTACTATTGAAGTTCAAGAGTCTATTATTGATTCATCTGAAACTTACTTCAACATAAAGGAATAATTGATATTTCACCATTGCCGAGATTTGATCATTGAACTACATACCCCCTTGTGTCATAAATAAGTATAGTTGATAGTAAGATTGTTCGATGCATGGAATGTATCAAGCCTCAAGTGTTTTATGTTTAAATATGTAACTATTCAGTATTAAAGTCATTGGGCCTTCTAGATTGAAAGATATTGTCTAATCTTACAATAAAGTGTAAGCTCTGTTTGAACTCATTGTTCACATCAGCATCATGGGCTTTTGACTTGTAGTGATTACATATCACATCATCGAGCAGGAAGGAACAAAAGAACAGAACATTCTATGGTGACATGCCTTCCAACATTCTCATGAGTTGTGATAGCATCAATTTGTTGTGTATATTCATGTAATAACAAAAGAATTGAATGAAGGATGCTTATACTGAGCTCAAAGAGGCGCTGCTCTAGGAAGCAACCAAGCATTATTATTGGAGCAACGTTGGTATTGGAGCAAAGTTATTGATGTGCTGAGCTTGCATTGAAGTTGGGCATGTTTTTGTTTTGGAGGTAAGCAGATAAATGAATGATAAAACTGTGAACAGTCTGTCTTTGAGACTTTGATTAAATAAATTGAAAAGGTCTTCCTAAAATGCATTGTGATAAATTAATTGATTGATCTTGCATCTGCACTAGTACAAAAGGTTAATGATGCCATAATCAGATTCTGCATATTGTTGATTGTTGTTGAGAGCAATGGAGAGCTCAATGCAAATAACTGAGAGTATGAAGGGTATTGTAACTATGGCTGTCTGTGCGAGCTGAAGTGAAATTACCACATGGATTATCAATGGGTATCATATTATCTCATGGCCTTGGATGCATAGACACTTTTGGCATAAGTGTATACCGCAGAGATCAGATATATCAAGCTCTAACCATTAGTCTTCTTTAAACATGTGTTACACCTAAAAGTTATGTAACAATGATATGTGGGTGAATTTGAGAATCCCTTGTAACAAGGTATGAGCAGTTGGCGTATGAACCAAGTTCTGTGCAAAGACATCCTTGAATCTGCAATGAAATCACTGTGTAATCTGGTAGTAAAGGTGAACTGTGGTTGCAGAAGATATATTGGCATCATCATATTTGAACAGATGTGTATTGTAGAAGAAGACATATTCCATCTACAATCTTCCTCAACAGATATGTATCTCAGATGAAGATCATAATATAGATTGAAGTATATTTGGAGTAGACTTTATATATCGTATGGAGCATTCTCAGTATTTTAGTATTATTCCAATGATGCATTTCTGATTATGTAAGTTTGGTATAGTTTGTTCTATGGAGTGTCCTTATCATCACTTTCAGCATTATACAAGTGGAAGGCTTGGGATAGTATCAACTTACAGTGTATATACAAGTTCAATGATTACCAAAGTGTTCTCCCAACAATGCTTATACACCAAATGGAGTAGGAGTCCCAACCAGGTATGTGGACATAATTAAGAATGCTTATGCAGAACTCTAATAAGGCAATGATGGAAAATACACTGGAAAAAGGTGTAACCCTTTGCCATTGATATCAAAGGGGGAGGAAAAGCAAGTAGAGGAAGATAGACACTTCTCAGAATGAAAGGGGGAGGAAGCGTTGGAGGAAGTGTTGTCATTAATGCCAAAGGGGGAGACTGTTTGAAATATTGTCATTGATGGCAAAGGAGAGGAAAGGAGCAGCACCAAAATTATCATTAAGGACAAAGGAGCAGAGCAGGATCAACTGGAGTATAAAGGAGCTATAAGGAAAAGAAGGCAAAAGTACAATGGAGGAGAAGAAAAGAGGAAGAGGAGTAGCAAAATGCTAAAGGAGCAGCATTAGAGGCAAAGGAGTAAGGCAGAGGAGCAGCAAAGAGGCATGGATCAAAACCAGAATTATCATTAAGGCAAAGGAGTAGAGAGGAGCAGTAAAAAGGTAAGGAGCAACATTACAAGCTTTATCAAGGAGCAAAGGCAGCAAAGGCAACAAGATTGGGTCGAGTCGTGCACGAGTGGGCAGAGTCGTGAACTTGCTAAGACAAGTAATGAACGCGTTCAACTAGTGGAGAAAGTCATGAATGCGCGGGCAGAATTGGGCTAGTTTGCGTTAAAAATAGTGCACGAAGGCGCGTGTTGCACGTGCAGTTCTGCGGTCAGAGTCGGGTAAATTTCCAGAAAAACATGTTCAAAACAGTGTTCAGCGGAGATATTGCAAATCGTAATTGCAATAGAAGCCCTGATCGGATATCACAAATCGCAGCGGAAGGAGTATCGCAAAACGGTAGACACAGAAATTGCGAAATGTGGGAGATGATGTGGCAGTGACGTGGCGATGACATGGTAGTGACGTTGCCCGATGACATGGAGATTACGTGGACCTGGCCCGCATATTGCACATCACAAGCTCAGGAGGATAAGCACTAAAGAATCATGTTAAAACGCCAAAGTGCGAAATGCAATAAGAGTATCGGATGCGATAAGCTTCAAAGCTAAAATCTAAAGGATTTAAAGTTCGGTTGAGGGACCCAATCGCATATCTCACATCGCAAGCTCAGAAGGGATAACACTTGTGAATCAAATTGAAACTCCGAAATGCGAAGTGCGATAAGAGCTCGGACGCGATACCTCTCAGAGTTTAAATACTAAAGATTTTAAAGTCTGGCGTGGGACCCATTCGCATATAGCAAATCTCAAGATCAAAAGGGTGAAGACCATAAGAACAAGGTTGAATCGGTGAAATGCGAAATGCGATATGAGAAAGGACGCGATGCATTTTTAAAGGTAAATTCTAATATATTTCAGGTCCGGGGTTAGGTGTATTTCCTTAAGAAGTCGCATTTGGAGAACGAAAGGCGTCTATAACATATAACACATAGGATCGCTGAAATGCGATAAGAGTACAGGATGCAATTTAGTTTTAAAGCAAAATTCTAAAGGATTTCAAATCCGGAGGTATAAGGTTTTCCTTTGAGAAATCGCATCGAGGTTTGGAAGAGCTATGCATAACAAGAAACACATGAGAACGCCAAAGTGCGAAGTGCGATAATGAAGCAGACGTGATGTAGGTCAACGCTGAAGCCTAAAGGATTTCAAGTCCGAGAGTATGGGTTTTCCCTTTGTTAAATCGCATCGGAGAGAAAAGGAAGATTATAACGTAAAACAAAGGAAACGTTGAAATGCGATAAGTGATCGGATGCGATATCATATAGAGGTAAAAATTAATATATGTCAGGTCTAGGTTTAATGTGGTTCCACTTATTTACAAAGAAGTAAAGCTAAACGAAGAGTTGACTTGGGTGTAGAAAAAGGAAAGCCTGAACGCAAGAAAAGACTCAGGTAAGTAAAAAGACCCAACCCCATGGAGAACAGTGTTGTATGCGGTTGCGGTAGTAATTTAAAAGGAAAGGTTAAACGCAAGAGGTAAGACTCGGGCAAGTGACCCGATACTCGTGCAAGGTTAGTGCGACTGTTTAATAACAAAGTCTAAACGTAGCAGAAGGAGACTTGAGTAAGTGACCTGACACAAAGCAAAGGCGCAGGTGAAGGCTGAATGTTGCGGACACGAGGAGAATAGGCAGAGTTGGGAAAAAGGAGCATATGGTGGCACTGTTGGAAATGCAACAGCTGGGTTGAGTCGGGCCAAAAAGACAGTTATGCAGAACTGTGTTGAATGTAACAATAGAAACAGAAAAGACTCTGACAGCAGCAAAAAAGACAAATGCACAGTGAGCGAAGAGCTGAGATGGCTGTGTGAATATTGTTTTAAATGTAAATGTATTAATAAATTTTTTATTGTTTGTGATGCAAAGGCAAGTCTCCATAGGCACAGGCAAAACTCCATGCTCGCTGTAATGATTATTTCTGATGTAATGACCTGAACTGAAAAATGAGGAATTGAATGGGTGGAAGGCATAGGTTCAGGCCTATTCACTTAGTATTCCCTGTAGAATGCAAACAGTCAGGGAGTTATCTGTATAAGAGATGTAATATTAGTGTGGATAAAGAGGTTA
The DNA here is from genome assembly GCA_034641835.2 of Pinus albicaulis. NCBI lineage: Eukaryota > Viridiplantae > Streptophyta > Pinopsida > Pinales > Pinaceae > Pinus > Pinus albicaulis. The sequence continues at coordinate 417,344,109 of CM076579.1, read as the reverse complement.
TAAAGCTGCAGAATGGAAGAAAGCGGAAGAATGTAATAGAGCTGCAGAAGGTTAGAGAGCGGAAGAATCATAGAAAGCTAATAGAGATGTTGCGCACATCAAGCGCTGATATGAAGCAGAAATGAAGGCAGAAAAGGCAACAGTAAAGGAGGAGGATAATCGAGCTGATATCCAGGTAAATCAGCATATGATTTTTATTGTAGTGTGAGGGAGTTGGAGCTTCTATATCAAGTTGTAGCTTGATAGATGTCCAGTTGGAGCTAGTTGAGGTAGGAGCCTCCTGTGGGTTGTAGCCTGGAAAATACATGGGAGTTGGTGCTTCCGTTTGAAGTTGCAGCTTGATAAAATTCCAGTTGGAGTTGGGTGAGGTAGGAACCTACTGTAGGTTGTAGCCTGTAGAAAATTTATGGGAGTTGGAGCTTCCTTGCAAGTTGTAGCTTGCAAAAACTGAGGTAGTAGCCTCTTGTAGGTAGGTGTCTACAGAAAATCAGTTGTGAGAGGGTGTAGGAGCTTGCCTTTGCATCACAACAATAATAAGATGTGGTTTTCTCCCTTATGGGTTTCCACTTATATCTGGTGTCTATGTGCTTGATGATTATGTGTTGATGTGATGTTTTAATTTGCTTAATTACTTGTCCACACATTCACTTTGCTGATTCATTATGTATAAAACTGCTTATAAAATGAAGTAGTTAATGGGTGTAAAGAAAAGAGTTTTAAATCTCCATGAATGTACTACACTGATTCACCCCCCCCTCTCAGTTTAGCAAGGGTTCATCAATTGGTATCCGAGCCAGTTCCTTCAGTATCAGTCTAACAACTGGTAGGAGGTCCTAAGTCTCCAATATGGCTAGTCTAGAAGGAAGCTTTACAAATAAAGCTCCTCTATTTACAAGCACAAATTATGCTTTCTGGAAAGTAAGAATGAGGAAATAGTTAATGTCTCTAGGAATAGAAGTCTGGGTTGTTGTGGAAAAAAAATATGCACCAAAGGAAATTGACACTGAGAAAGAAGCCAAACAAAATTACATAGCTAATGCAAAAGCAATGAATGCACCCTTGAGCGGTCTGAGTGAGTCAGAATTTATCAAAGTAATGCACAGTAAGACTGCCAAAGAAATCTGGGATACATTAGAAAATATTAATGAGGGAGATACAAAGGTGAAGATGGCCAAAGTACAAGCACATAGAACTCAGTTTGAAAACTTAAAAATGAATGAAGATGAAGATATAGTTGCATTCTTCTTAAGAGTAGCAAAAATTGTGAATATGATGATAGGCCTAGGAGAAGAAATTAAAGAAAGTGTTGTAGTACAAAATTATTGAGATCTCTACCACCCAGGTTTAATCCTTGACCAGGAAACCTTGACCAGGAACCAATTACTTGGCAACCTAACAACATATGAGATGAGAATTCCTAAAGGGAAGTCAAACATGAGGGAGGTTGCCTTTAAAGCAGACAAGTGCATAGAAGAGAAGGAAGGTACATGCTCATGCTTTGATGAAGAAGAAGCCAAATTTGTTAGAAGACTGGACAGAGGCATAGGTAAGTATAACGGTAAACTTCCATTCAAGTGCTTTAATTGTGGAAAAGTGGGCCACTATGCCTCAAAATGTCCCAATAAGATAACAGAGAATCAGGGTAAAAGGAAAGAGAAAAGCAGCTCCTATAATATGCAGAAAGGGAAGAACTTTAAGAGAAAAACCTTTTTTTCCCAACAAGATAGTAGTCCATCTGAAAGCTCAAATGAATCCCTAGATGAAGATGGAATCTCAGAATTTGCACTAATGGGTATGGATGATCTTGAAGATGATCTCCTGGAATATGAAGAAGAAGGTGAGGTAGACCTTGAGGGGGATTTGGTGAGTGCCCTAAAGGAAATTGATAGACTCAAGCTCAAGACTAGAAAGCAGAAGAACCAAACTTTGAAGATTTTATTAAGTTGAAGATTGAACTAGAAGCAACAAGGAAAGTAGAAGACATTCCGCTGCAGCAAATAAGAGAGAAAAGTTAGAAATGTGGAAGATTGGAAGAAGAGATGGTAAGCTGAGGAAGAAATTGGAAAAGGCTCAAACTGATTTAACAATGAACATTCAACAGTTAAAAGGTGCTGAACAACTGGACATGATATTGAATGCACAAAAATCTCCTCTTGTAAAGGTTGGGATAGGATATGAAGGAGAATCCAGCGAGTCGAAGGCAAAGGATAAGAAAACTATTACTTTTGTGAAAGTTGTAATAAAGGAAAATGATAACTCTCATCAATCTAAGATTATTTCAGCTAGAAGACTGATAGAAGAAAGGAGCAGGTTGTGTAAGCAGCTCGAAGATGAGATTTCCTCCATGGAGAACTCAGAGAAGGAAGACATTGAAAGGGATGATGAAGCAACTGAAAAATGATCCACAGAAGCATAAGCCAACAAGAACTTGATGTGTAATGAAACAAACAGAAACAAGCAGCAACATCAAGAGACAAAGAATGAGAGGAAGAAGCAAGCAGTTGCAAAAAGCTCAATTGTTCCTGAAGATCAATTGAACAAGTTCGGAAGATCTCAAAGGAGGTTCTTCCGTCCTATGAAAAATATCACATGTTTCTCTTATCATAAACCAGGACATATTGCAGCACTTTGTAAGACAAGACATATCAACTTTAACTAGCAAAGTATGCAGCAAATGAAAAGACCCCCTCAAGCAAGCAAATGGAAAAGACAATCTTTCACCAGGTACAAAAATCATTTCCGTGGCTACTGTTATTCATGCATTGACTTTGGACATGTAGCAGCTCATTATAAGACAAAGCAAATAAAGTTTAACCAGCAAAAGATGCAGCAAATGAGAAGACTACCTCAAGCAAGCAAATGGAAAGGACAACCTTTCACTAGGTACATAAATCATTTCCAAGGCTACTGTTATTCATGCAATGAATTTGGACATAAATATGTTCAATGTAAACTATTTTAAAAAAGGAGCACAAAATGTTATACATTAGCTCAAACGTACCTAGGTAAAATAAGATGCTATGTATGCCACAAGCTTGGACACAAAGCAAATGACTATAGGCTGCCATATACATTAAAGGACTCTAGATCGATGATGGAACCAAATCAAATCAGACCAAACTGTGAATCAAAAGGAGATGCAGATATTATGAGGAACCCTAACAAAGTATGGAAGAAGAAAAAGGGGGAGCCTGTTACTTCAATAACATACTGAATCCATCATAGTCTCAGGGGGAGTTGCTCTAGGAAGAAATGCAGATATCCAGTCAATGATAGACAAGAAGCAACATCCCAGGGGGAGAGCAGTGAGAATTAAATGCACACTTATTTTCAGCCCTTGATCTAAAGCTATCTCGGCCATTGGATTTAGTGATTCCCCAAAAGTCACTTAGGGTTACGTTAAAGGAGGAAAGAAGAGAAAAGGTCATTTAGTCTTTCATGAGCAAATTGAGAGAAGGAGGAGAGCAGGAGAAATTTTTTGAGTGTGAGAACTTGAAGGAGGGCAACTAGTAAACTTCAGCAAATCCGTATAACAGCTTGGTGGCGCACAAATCCCAAGGTAGAAATCTGTATAGCATGATGTTGGCACACTTTTTGAGAAAGAAGGCACAAAAATCGAGGATTTTGTGCAACAACTTCAACATGCATTCCAAAGGAGATTCTGGGCTCGAAAAAGGAGCACTGTTGTTTTCTAGCACAGATTTTGAGAAATCCATACAATAGGTTCAGGCACAGTTTTCGAGGCAGTTTTCATGCACAATTTTCGAGGGGGCACTGTAGTTTTCAGGCACAATTTTCCTTACAACCATTTTGCTGCATTTTGGGCACAGAAACCGAGGGCAACATTTCAACACTTAGTGCTGTAATAAATTCTATAATTTTTCTGCTTTGTAAGTTTGTTGTTTGGCACGTTTTTCGAGGCAGTGTGCAAGCACGGAAATCAAGATAAGTACTTTTTTGTGGTTGCTGGAATTTTACTATATATTTCAGTTCTCTGTAAAAGCATTTTCCAGAAATAAAGAAGAGCTCTCAAACTGGTTTTCCCCAAGAGTTGTAGGGGGTTTTTCTAGGGTCACGTTGACCAAAAATCACACTGTTATTTTTCTGTGTGTGGCTGTTATGGTTTCCTGTGTTTTATTTTTGCATTATTAGCAATTGTGCAATTCCTAAATTTGTGTTTTCAGAAATATTTTTCATTTCCGGAATTTTGAATGTATGATTATGGGAATGGGCATTTAACTATATGGGAGTGATAAGGTGAAATTGAAAACCAGAGTGGGACTAAAATTTCTACACACACGAAGAGAACGCCTGATATGAGTTTGGTAGAACGATTTGAACAACTTGGCGAGACAACAAAATAAGGGCACCCAACCAAGGGGTGCTCGAGTGAAGAAAAGGCGTGCCCCAGCTTAAGACAAGGTGTGCCCAACAAAGACGTGTCTTCTTGATTTGCGAAGGCGCACGACTGAGGACGGGACGCGAAGGTATGCAACGAAAGGTGAACCAAAAGCAAGTTTGGTGACAAGCGATGCGAAGTTATTTGGGGTTTATGTTTAATGGCCCAAAGGAAGCAAGGTCAACTTGAACACCCAAATGTTGCATCCCTTGGAGGAGGCGTGCTCATTCATGATGGGGGATGTCTCGTATATATAATATGAGGGGGATATGAATTAGAACATTAATCAACCAAAGATCAAAAACCTTTCATTGTAAGACAGGAAGGAGACAGCGAAGGAAGAAGAGGACCTAGTCTCATGAAGGAGCTCACTCTCTAAAGCAAGCTGACGAATGAAGTTGTGCAAGCTTGTGGAATGAAGTATTGTTGCTGGGGGTACATCATAGGGTATTTCTGTATTGAGGTTGTGTGCAAATTGAAGGGCCGCTACCTGTTTATTGATTGGGTTTGGTTTTGGGTTGCTAGCTAATGGGATGTAACTTGGATATTGCATATTTGTATTAGTGAAGGGTTGTGGTAGCAAACTGTTTGGAGTTCGTCCCACCGAACCGAAGTCCATTGTAAACCAAAATTTTGTGTATTGAAGTTTTATAATCGAAGAGCAGTTGGGAAATGTTTTTGGGAGTTCCCCTTCTTGTTCATTGAAGTGTTATTTTTGTATATGATTTGTGTTGTTAATGAATGAATGTGATTATTATTGAAGTTATGTTAATTGAAGTACACTGTAATTGGAGTTAAGTTTTGAAGTGGCTATTGTACTGAAATTTGATTGAATACTAATTTTGCAAGTAAGATATATGTCTCGATACCAGGTACATAGGTTAGAGGCATATTCCAAACATTAGTAAGCTCAAGTTGGTTTCGCAGTTGAGGAGAAAACACATTGGTTCCTCCCACGTTAGGAGACTTGGGAAGCTCATAGTTCGGAGGTGTGCCCTCGGGGCATGACAATTGGTATCAAAGATTGTTGAGAGCTATTTGAAAGTTGAACGAAGTGCCTGAAGGGAGACTTATAGGAGAATGGTGCTCAATAGAGTTGAATATGTGAAGCACAAGGTCAACGAATGGAGGCATTAGAAGAGCAATTAGAACGATTGACAAATGCAATAAGAGCATGTAAGGAAAGTGCTGACTTTGATGATGAGCTCGACAATGTTATTGCTGATGTTGATCAGAGACATGATGCGTATGAGAGATTGGGTAAGTTGGAGGAATTGGTGGGAAACCTCTCTACTACAGCGACAGATGAGTTAACAGTTTTGAAGAAGGTTGTTGGGAAGGGTTCATTCAACAATTTTTTCCATGTTCAACATCACCACATGGGAGAAGAAGAAGGGAACCTTGATAGCTCATTTTGGATCACAAGATGAGACTTTGGGTACGAGAGCGAAGGTGAACTTGATTAATAAAATAGGGAACCTGCAAGCACATGTGAGGGAGCATTCGAGACTCATGTTGGAGCTTCTTGATATGGATGATAAGTATTTGTTGTTCAATTTTGTGATTGGGTTTGTAACCAAGGGCTCAAGTTGAAGTAAATAGGAAGATGATTTAGTCTCTTGAAGAAGCCTTCACTACTGCACACAAGCTTCAAGATTACCATGAATGAAAGACAAAAAGGAAGGGGCAGTGCGAGTGGAGGAAGAAAATAGGTAAAGGGAAAGAGAAGCCTTCGAAGGAAGATGGAACGAAGTTGGGTGGATTTCTGAAGCGAAAGAAACCTCTTGTGTGTTGGTTGTGCAGTGAAGAGCACATGATGAAGCATTTTCCATTAACATAGAAGGAAACAATTTTGCAGCAAGTCAAGAAGAGAGAGAATAAGGTTCTCGTGCACCGGGAGTTATGCAAGTTTTTGGAGAAGCTACAGTGAAGGAAGCTAACTCAAAACATGATTTTGAAAGGAGGAAGCTAAATTTCGTGAAGGTGGATGTAGTTGGGAGTTCGCTAATGGCTATGTTGGATAGTGGAGTGTCTCACACGTTCATGAAGGAAGATGTGGCTAGGATATTGGGACTGAGGTTTGTTCCAACCAATGCATCTTTTAAAGCAAAGAATTTAGGAGGCAAAGTCCTTGGGATAACAGAAGATTTTTCAGTGACGATTGGAAGTTGGCATGGAAAGTTGGACTTCATTATCATTAGGATGAATGATTATGAAGTTGTACTTGGCATAGAGTTTTTGATTGAGCAGGAGGCTGTGCCAGTATTGCACTTGGGTAATCTGTTCATTGATGTAGGAATGAAGGAGCCAACATTCGTTCCTACCGTGGGAGAAATGGTAGGAGAATGCAGGATGATTACCATTCGTGTGGAGGTAGGAAAAATGGAATATGAGGTTCATGAGAGGTTGGATCAGGTGGAGTCCATGCTCCTGGAACACTCGAAACTGATAGCAACATTGTCAGTTGGTATTTTGAGTTTTTCAGATAGTTCAGAGATGATGGATGCGGCTATTTGCACTAGAGTGTGCAAGGTCGTTGATGCCCAAACTTCTACTATTGTGTAATGTTCATGTTGACCACACTTTGTCAACGACCCCATAGCAGTACACCCCCATTTTTTCAAATGGGATTCATCATGTTTGACGTGGTCGTCCCATTCAGATTCCATCATCAGTCGACAGTTTCGTGAATAATGTAAACCCATTTTGCATGTTTATGATGTAAATGATCTAAGTAAGACCGTGATGTATGTAACAACCTAGGTAAGCCTAGTATGTTGGTGACGATTTCTATCCTAAGAGGTTTTTTGTCTCACTGATTTACTTGTGTTTTTCGACACAAGTGATCGGCAGAGTTTTCTCCTCCAGCCTCACCCCAAAGCTAGGGTGGATTTTGTCATCAGCATGCTAGGTGAGTCCTAGTGTTTTCTATCGAGTCCTTGTAAAAGTAGTTTGGAAATAATCCTAGCTAGTTGGCTAGATTATTTTATTACAAGCTACTTGGTCTACCGGATCATGTTTTGAGTCGCAGAATTGGGTATCTATTTGAGGGTCTATACGAATGGGTATTTCCCTTTCATGTGTCTAAATGTATTTATCTTATGTAAAGAGGGTTGGAAAAATAATTAAAATCCCCTCTCAGTCAATTAATTAAATTTTCTAGTCAAAATAATTAAATAAAAATCTTAAGCCAAAAATTTAATTAATTTTAGGTGAGTATAAAATCCTTCAAGGGAAAAATTCGTTGGTCCTTAAAAAATGAATTTTTAAAGGCCCCAGGCCAAGGGAATATTGAGAATTTTAAGAAATTTTGGACCCTTGGGCCTAGGTGGTTAAGTCAAAGTCAAAATTTTGAGGTAATTAACTCAAAAATAGTATTTTTGAGTTAATTAAAATGGATTTAAATGATAAATTCGTTTCTTCCCCAAATTTATAATTTCGACGATCCAGATTAAAAGATGATCAAATCTTTTCGACGGTCGAGATTATTTTGACATGGATCAAACAAACTAGCCGTCGGAGATTTTGTCTTATAAATTAGAGGTCTTTGTCAGTCTTGAGTCATCCGATCTTTGGATCGTGCACTTGTCTTGGAAGCTCTTGTGATTTTCTTTGATGAATAAAGCATAAAGACTTTGGGGTTACAAACTTTGGTGTTCCTTTTCCAGATCTATGTGGTGATTCATTTCTAAACTCTGCTACTTTGTTTGACATTTTTATGGTTGATGGCCTTCATGGATTACTCTGCATACAGGTATCTTGTGCAGTTTTCTGGGTTTATAAAATGACATTTTTGATTTAACGAAAAGATTAGTTATCTATTTTTCTGAACGATCTCATGTTATTTTCTTAAATCTCTATCAATCTAAAGTTCAGATCTAAGTGTGCAGCGAAATTTTTTTTAAGGTTTGAGCGTTTGGGGAAGTCTTCAGTTGGACTAGCCGACTCTCAGATTTCGTAAATCTGAAAAAGCCCATTGTTTCTAATTTCTTAAAGCTATCTTATGAAATTGTGTTTTTACAGGGTCTTCTAGAGGTTGAGCCTCCCTTTAAAATTTCAAAATTTCTAAAAATTGTGATGAAATGGATTTAAATCTTGACATGAGGGCCTCGATTTGTAAATTTGCTTGTAAATTTGTATATTTGCTCTACGCTGTAAGGGTTTCATAATTTTTTGTGCATACAGTTTTGGGATCTATTCTTGTTTTGCAGGTTGTAGGGTTTTCTCAGAATTTTTTTAGATCTGAGCCAGATCTAACCCCCGAGGGCAGATCTGCATAATATTCGATTTAAAGAGCATCAAATTTGAGTTTTGACGGGAAGAAATTTAAGTTTTCTGGCCGAATTTTGAATGTACTGGGTTTTCCTCACGCTGCATGTCCGCCGTCTATCTCCCCTTGAGACCCATCGATCTGCAAATCCATCCCTTGTCTTTGAATCTGCCTTCATCATTCTTCTGAATTTCGCTTTCCGCCTTTTTCTTCATGTTTTCCTTGCCATCGACCTGCGTCCCTCATCCTTGTCCCTCCTCACGCTGTATAATTTTACCTCTTCCGCCATCAAGCCACTGCTCTTCTGCCCTCTACCTCCTTTACTCTGCCGTCCAATCTGCATACGCTCCATCTGCTGTCGTCCAGCCTTCGTCTTGCTTTGCCGCCTTCTCCTCTGCCCTCGCTCGTCCATCCTTCAGCTGTTATCTCCCTTTCCTTTGCCATCACCTTCCTCGTCGACCGTCGGCTTCTTCTCTTCACTGACCTGCAAAGCAATCAAACAAGCTCATGCATACATCAATGCTCAGAGCCCGTGTTTCATTTAATTGCAGATTCGTTTTGTTTAGATGGGCCTTAGTTCAATTTAAATTTTTCGACTTTAGGTTTTAAATTTTTTAGTTCGGTTTTGTTAGCCGTAGTTTTAATTTGTGTAGTTTCAGTTTTAGTTTAGATTTATTTTATTCAATTTTGATTAAATTTGGATAGCGTTAGTTTTAGATTAGGATTTTAATTATTTAGTTTAGTTTTGCTTTAGCATAGGTTTAGTTTTAAGTTTCAGATTTAGATTTGTTTTAAATTAGATTTTAAAATTTGATCTTTGTGTTAGTTTGGTTTAGCTTTTAATTTTTAGATTTTAGTTTAGTTTAATTTAGTTTTAGTTTTTAAAGAGAGAATCCATACAAGTGAAATAGATTATAGAAGAGAGGAATAATCTGTTTCTGAGTTTTTCTAATAACCCAACGTTTCGGACTGTCTAAGTGAGTCCATCATCAGGGGTAGACGTCAAAAGTTCTAGTTTAGTTTTAGTTTTTATATGTTTAGTTTTTAATTAATTGTTATGTTAGTTTAGTTTTAAATTTCTTCTTGTTTTAGGTTTTAAATTTTTGTAGATTAGTTTAAAAAATAAGAAAAAATAAAAAATTCTAAAAATTTAAAAAATTTAAAAAATTCTAAATCCTATAGTCAGATGAGCTTTTAATTTTCTATCTGAAGTTTGACTATATAGGAGAATTTTTAATTTCTGGATTGGAATTAATTGAAACATCATAAATTCGGAAATATTGCAATGATCTGGCATTTTTAATGGTCATCTCATGATTTATTGTTGTGGGTTCAGAGTACTTTAATGCATGATTGTGGTGCTCTCTATTGAATATCATTGTGGTCATTTGTGTTTTCATAGCAGCAGTTATACATCAATTACTTGGCTTTAATTGCATAACGGGATCTTTTAACTCCATAAGGAACTGGTTTTAATATAATTGATCTGTGAAATCTCGGTAATCTCATCAAGTAATTGGTTATTTGACTGTGTCTCCTAAGTTGGTTGACTTGCAACCAATTCTTTTCCTTCATTTATGTTAGGGTCTAGCTCCCTTAGCTTGCAAGGAGACAACTTAGATAGAGAGATTGGGGATCAGGGTGACAGCCCTCGATCTGAGCCATTGTTGCGGTGCCTAGACATTCTGTGTGACATCAGTTCCAATTTTTATTTTCCTCCATTGTACAGCCAGGGTGGATTTCTAGGACAGGGAATGGCCAAGCCATTAGAGCGGTTTTGAGCTATCATGAGTTCCGGGGGAGGTTTGAGGAGTCTTTATGGAATCTGAAGGCATTGACGTGGCATATTTCATCATCCGCACAATTTATCTTTCATTCTATCGCATTCCGACAACTTCCAAAATTAGCATTATTATGGAGTTTAATTAATTAATTATGCTCGAGGTGGTATTCAGAGAAGACTATTTGATGGAACACTTCAGTGTAATAGCTCGTTAGAACTGGAATGAGGAGATATTTAGGATGGGATGCTGAGAAGTGACTTATAGTGGCCAAAGATAGTACAGTGGGTGATATGCTATTTTCCTTAATTAAAAATGACTCTAATTAGTCATTTAATTAAAGGAAAGGGGCCAAAAGTGACTTGAGTGAAATAGAATTAAATTAAAAGTCACTAATATAAAGTCCATGGAGAATCTTCTAGAGCAATAATAAAATAATAAAATAAGCTGCTTCTAGAGGATTGGTGATTTATCCACCATATCTGTAAAAAAGGAAAAGCGGAGGTCATTTGAAAACATCTTGGATTAGATCATTGTTTGTGTGAGAGGTTTGAGAACTTGGATTCTCTACTTCAGTAGTATCCCCTGGACGGAAACCCTTGGGTGATTTAGTGAGAGTGGGCGAGCACACATCTCTTCCCTTGGTGGATCCATTCAGGATTCACAGGTTGCAGTGATTGATTGTAGTCAGTTTTGGTGGACCGCCAGTGCAAGATTGTAGCATATTCATGAGGCCAGTTCTATTCCAATTATCTCAACTATTTTATGGTTTTAGAATGTAAATCCCTGTTTATATTATAATAAAGCTGATTTTTTTCCTGCATTATGGTGTTATGGAATTGCAGGTACTATGTATGTTTTTATTTTACATGGCAATCTTTTGTAAATTGAATGGTGATTTTATGAAGAAATTACGGTTGAATTAGTTTTCCGTCAAAATAGGTAAAATATTCTGAAAGGGATAATATAGAGGTATGAGAGTTGGTGATCTTGCCAAGCTGAGGGTTTACTTGCCAAATTAATCGGAAAAGCCAAGTTCAAGGGTTTTATTGCAGGTCAACTTTAGAAGAAGATCTAGGGTTATTCTATTTTCCGTAGCTAAATTTTATTGCAGATATTATATCTGTTGGAAATAGGGAGAGGGGGGGGTGAATCGATATTTCTTATCAATTAGCAATTTTTAAATCTTTTCAGAGAATTAGTTAATCTTCAATTATTCTTGATGTTTATCCAGTAACAATAGTAAACAATAGAACACAATAGGCATGCGAATTTTAGGTGGAAAATGCCCTCTGGGTCAAAAACCACCTAACGCTTTTCTAATAAATTCTTTAATCACCAACCCCAACTGAAATGAAATGTACAACTTCCTAGAATTCCAGAAAAGCATTCTTCTCTAGCTCCCACTGGAAGGATGCCCTAACGCCTTGGTTTCTTCAGTGGTCAACTGAATGGATGCCCCGACATCCTAGACCAACCTACCACCTTTAAGTGTTCACAGGCTCCAACCTGTAGGTGACTTCATGCACCAACCTAGCACCTCCCTGCCACCCTATAATGATTAGAAATAAGACAAGTGTGTGGACTCCCGTACCAAGGGCAATGATCCACGATACAATATGATTCACAATGATTTTCTTGTACTAGACCAATCGCCCAATCACACTATGACCTGCAACCCAACCATAACATCATCTAATAATGACACTTATACCTCCCAACAATGCCTCTCCAACTCCAGGCAAATTGAATCTTATACAATAGTGACTCTTTTACAATTTTACAATGATGATTTTTACAATACTGACTTTTGACACGACTTGATACGTGACTTGACACTGCTTCTTTGAACAGTGGCAGCTGTTGTGGTATTGTTGTGCTTGCTTCAAGTAATGGTACTTTGGCGTTGCATTGTGCTTCTAGTATGTGTCTGAGTTGTCCTATTGTGTCCTCCTTCCTGCACATGCAAGACCCAAACCAATATACAAACAAAATACTTACACTATCTTGCAGACCATATGTCAGAGAAATATTCAAAATTCAAATGTAAATATGTCCAACATTTATGAACAAAACCTAATCAAACATACATACAAAATACTTACACTGTCTTAGAAAAACACATGTTAGAGAAGATATTCAAATTAAAATTCAAACACTAATCGTACATACCTTGTTGTAGTAGACTTACCCTTGACTGTTGATGCGTTGTCCTTACTGCAGTGATCCTTAAATGCATATTTTTTCTTACCTTCTAGAAGCTCGATATTGAATCTGCTGTATCTGTGTAATTTCAGATCTCCAAGGTTTGAAATTTCGTCATGTGGTAGCCCTTTGAGTCGTCTTTCCAACCCCTTAGGTCTGATCAACATTGGGTTCTTCAAGCAATAGTTATGCCCAATCTCCTACGATGACCTGATTATATACTGGTTCAGTAGAGGGAACTTGTACTTAGTGCCACGTGTCACTGTTTCAAACTTTGGTCCTGAAAATGATGCACAACAAACTGCAGTCCGTCCTCTTTCTGTCACTTCTTACGAAATTTGAATCCAACACTCAAAGAGAAAGTTATGATGATTTTCCCAAGGTCCCCTGTTTGACATGAAATTCGGGAGCCTGCAAAAACCCTAAATTCCTCAGATCATATCTCCGAAAATATAGCGAACCGATATCAGAAATCCGGACACGAGCTTCATCAGTGTTTCGCCCAAATGGGTTTTTAGTTTTAGCATCTGAAACTTCACAGAAAAAAAGTTATAGCGAAAATGCCATGATGGCCTGTTATAAGTAGCGAAATCCTTACATGAGGAGGATATGAGGGTCACAATTTATATAAATGCTTAGGTTGAGAGGGTATTCAACAAGTGAACGTTGGAGGGATTTTAGGAGCTTAAAATATTATTAATTATTGACAATTCAATGACCACAACCAATTATTAGTGTCATGCCACAACCCCATGGGGTTTTAGCCCACTAACTAGGGTTACTAACTTTCAACATGAATATCTCTCAAACCGTGAAGAATTACGTGGCATGCCATATATCAACGGAAACATCTCGACAAGTAGAAACCATTCAAAATATCCTTGACTCAGAATAGAGTAAGTTTTCAAGTCAAAATTCCTATGCAATATCGGGGTAGCCCCTGATGTTGCTTGGGTTGACATCAATGACAACCACCGATCAACAATCTCCCCTTTGGCATTGATGGCAACACAAGTACTCCCCCTACGATCATGACACCTCTTCCTACAACATTTTCTCACCCTTTGTCATCAATGGAAAAGGGTAACTCACCCTGACAAATGTCATCCTGCGGACTTGTACACACCTCAAATCCCCCTTATTTTTTGCCTAGTTAGATAAGAGAAAAAGTCTAATGAGAAGTTGGCAGAATCTCAGGCTTTAGGTGAAGATACTCAAATGCTTCACAAGGTAATGGTTTGGTAAAGATGTCAGCAATTTGTTCCATTGTGCCAACATATTCAAGCTTGATATTCTTTTAGGTGACTTGCTTTCTAAAGAAATGATATTTGATCAGAATGTGCTTTGTTTTGGAATGCATCACAAGATTCTTGGAGATACTGATGGCACTGGTGTTATCACAAAATTTGGGAATAGGCTCATCAAACTTTACTTGAAGATCTTGCAAAGTTTGCTTCATCCAGAGAACTTGAGTACAATAGGCTGCTGTCGCGATATATTCTGCTTTTGTTGTGGATAACGAGATTGAAGACTACTTTTTACTTAACCATGAAACAAGGCAACCACCTAGATAGAATGCTGCTCCACTGGTACTCTTTCGATCATCAACACTTCATGCCTAATCTGAATCTGTATAAGCTTTGATAACTAGATTATTTCCTTTGGGACACCATAAACCATATTCTGTTGTGCCCTTAAGATATCGGAGAATTCTTTTGACGACAATAATATGAGATTCTTTTGGTGCTGCTTGGAATCTTGCTACTTGTCCAACTGCCTGCATTACATCTGGCCGAGAAGCAGTCACATATAGAACACTGCCAATCATAGATCTATACAACCTCTGGTCCACATCCTTTGACGAATCATCTAAGGGGTAAGGACAGGCTTGCAATCTTCCATCTTGAATTTCTTGAGCATTTCCTTGATGCACTTCGGTTGATATATAAATATTCCTTTATCTTGCTGAGATATCTGAAGCCCTAAAAAGTATGTCAAGTCCAAGTAGAGACATTTGAAACTCAGTTTGCATCTTTGTGATAAAGTTTTTACTTAAACTGTCATCGTTGCTTCCAAAAATTATATCGTCTACATATACCTCGATAATTGTTAGGTTATCTTGATCCACTTTCACATAGAGATTGTTGTCAGCGCTTCCTTTCTTGAATCCTTGTTGATGTAGATATCCATCAAGACGAGCATACCAAGCTCTAGGAGCTTGCTTGAGACCATATAGTGCCTTCTTTAATCTGCAGACATAGTCTTCCATTTCAGAGAGCAGAAAAACTTCGGGTTGTTCAATCTTAACTTCTTCTTCCAATTCACCATTTAGAAAGGCCGACTTAACATCCATTTGGTAGACCTTGATTTTTCTCGAGAATCCATAAGCGAGAAACATTCTGATAGCTTCGATTCTGGCAATGGGAGAAAATGTTTCTTCAAAATCAATTCCTTCAACTTGTGCATATCCTTTGCAGACTAATCTTACCTTATTCCTAGTAACCTGTCCATCCTCATTCAATTTGTTTCTGAAGACCCATTTAGTTCCAATAACATTTTTATCCTTTGGTCGTGGAACCAATTCCCAAGTATCGTTCTTCTCAATTTGATCAAGTTCTTCATTCATCGCTGCTACCCAGTCTTCATCTTGACTAGCTTCCTGAAAATTGCTAGGCTCAAATGTTGCTAAAAAGGCAAGGTGGGCTTGTTGTGATGAACGAAGCTATCGAATTCTTCTTGTTCCAATTCCTTCATTTATGTTGCCAATGATTTGATTTGACGGATGATTCTTTTGACACGATTCTTTTAAAGCTTTTGGAGAATTTTGGAGAATTTTCTTGTACATCCTGCTGATCATTTCTTATTTCCTCTTGGTTGACTGTTGTTTCCTTATTTGATTAGTCTTCTGGAGCTTCTTCTTCATCCTTCACAGATTCTCCCTTAGATCCCTCAGATTTGCTTGAAGGGACAATCTCATCGTCATCCTTTGTAACACAATCTTCATCAAAAGTAACATTTATGCTTTCCACTATTTATTTTCGCCTCAGATTGTAGCATCTATAAGCCTTCATTTTGCGTGAATAACAAACGAAAATACCTTCATCGACACGGGAATCGAACTTGCCCAATTTTTTATCTTCTCTTTTGATGTAGCATTTGCTTCCAAATATTTTGAATTATTTGACGTTAACCGGTGCTCCTTTCCATAATTCGTATGGAGTCATGTTACAATTGTTCCCTAACAAACCCCTGTTTATAATGAATACAATTGTATCGATTGCTTGAACCCAGAATTTACCATCTAATTTTGAGTCATTTAACATTGTTCTCGCCATTTCCTGTACATATATGTTTTTTCTTTCAACAACTTCATTTTTGCTGCAGTGTTCTGGCTGTTGAGAATTGCCTTTGTATTCCATTTTCATCACAATACTGTTGAAATACCTTAAGTGAATTCTCCGGCATTATCTGATCTCAGACATTTGATCTTCAAATCAGTTTAATTTTCGACCAATTCCTTGTAGATTGTAAAACATTCCAATGCCTCAGTGTTTTTCTTTAAGAAGCTGACGACTATCCTTCTGGTGTAATCATCTATCATTAGCATAAAATATAATTCTCCGTCTAAACCTTTTGTTCTCATAGGACCACATAGATCAATATGTTCTAATTCCAATGGACGTGATGCAAAGTGTTCTTTTGTCTTAAACTCAACTTTTGTCTGCTTGTCGTGCCGACAAGATTTACATATCGTATTGGTGGGTTTTGAAATTTCTCTTATTGTTTCCTTCTTGTTGATCCTAATGGACGTGATGCAAAGTGTTCTTTTGTCTTGAACTCAACTTTTGTCTACTTGCCGTGCCGACAAGATTCACATATCCTATTGGTGCGTTTTGAAATTTTAGGCATTTCTCTTACTGTTTCCTTCTTGTTGATCCTGACCAAATTGTCGAAATTTATAAGTCCCATTCGTTTGTGCCATAACCAACTTTCGTCTTCTTTCGCCAAAAAGCACCCTTTAGGTCTCTCATCCAAAATATACATGTCATTTGGAGCTCTGCTTGCTATAGCCACATTACTGAACTTTCCTTTCTTGATTTCACATTTCTTAGAGTTAAATAGCATTGTTTGTCCTTGATCGAGCATTTTTCCAACACTGAGCAGATTGTGATTCATATTTTCAACCAACACATCTTTTGCTAATGCATTCTTGCTTCCAAGTGAGATTGTACCTACTCCTATGATGTTTTAAGACCCGTCATTTCCAAAAGACACTGTTCCATCCTTCTTTTCCTTCAAGGATATGAACTTCTTCCTATCTCCAGTCATATGAGTTGAGCAACCACTATCAGTAGACCAAACGTTTCTGTTGCTTTGAACCTTGAGAGCAATAGCACATTTTTCAGTTTTCTTTTTCCATATTTGTTCATTTTGATTTTGTGAGAATTCCTTTGAGGAACTTCCAAGTTTGCAATCTTTAGCCAGGTGTCCAAAATTGTTACATTTGTAACATTCAACATCATCTTTCAAATGATCAAATTTGTTAATATTCTGCTGAGTTCCGAAATAACCATTTATGAAAGATCCCCTTGTTGACCACACTTTGTCAATGACCCCATAGCAGTACACCCCCATTTTTTCAAATGGGATCCATCATGTTCGACATGGTCGCGCCATTCAGATTCCATCATCAGATGACTTTTTTTATAAATGATGTAAACCCATTCTGCATGTTTATGATGTAAATGATCTAAGAAAGACTGTCATGTATGTAACAACATAGGTAAGCCTAGTAGGTTGGCGACGATTTCTATCTTAGAAGGTTTTTTGTCTCACTGATTTATTTGTGTTTTTCGACACAAGTTATCGGCAGAGTTTTTCCCTCCAGCCTCACCCTAAAGCTAGGGTGGATTTTGTCATCAGCATGCTAAGTGAGTCATAGTGTTTTCTAGCGAGTCCTTGTAAAAGTAGTTTGGGAATAATCCTAGCTATTTGGCTAGATTATTTTATTACAAGCTACTTGGTCTACTAGATCATGTTTTGAGTCGCAGAATTGGGTATTTATTTGAGGGTCTATACAAATGGGTATTACCCCTTCATGTGTCTAAATGTATTATTTTATGTAAAGAGGGTTGGAAAAAATAATTAAAATTCCTCTCAGTCAATTAATTAAATTTTCTGGTCAATTAATTAAAAAATCTTAAAGCCAAAAATTTAATTAATTTTAGGTCCTAAGTTAGGATAAAATCCTTCAAAGGCAAAATTCGTTGGTCCTTAAAAAATAAAGGCCCCAGGTCAAGGGAATATTGAGAATTTTAAGAAAATTTGGACCCTTGGGCCTAGGGGGTTAAGTCAAAGTAAAAAATTTGAGGTAATTAACTCAAAAATAGTATTTTTGAGTTAATTAAAATGGATTTAAATGATAATTTCGTTTTTTCCCCAAATTTATAATTTCGACGGTCCATATTAAAAGATGATCAAATCTTATCGACGGTCGAGATTATTTTGACGTGGATCAACCGAACTTGCCGTTGGAGATTTTGTCTTATAGATTTAGAGGTCTTTGTCAGTCTTGAATCACCTGATCTTAGGATCGTGCACTTGTTCTTGGAATCTCTTGTAATTTCTTTTGATGAATGAAGCATAAAGACTTTGGGGTTACAAATTTTGGTGTTCCTTTTCTAGATCTATGTGGTGATTCATTTCTAAACTCTGCTACTTTATATTTGATATTTTATGGTTGATGGCCTTCATGGATTAATCTGCATACAGGTATTTTGTGTAGTTTTCTGGGTTCATAAAATGACATTTTGATTTTTTCTGAAGGATCTCATGTTATTTTCTTAAATCTCTATCGATCTAAAGTTCAGATTTAAGTGTGCAGGGAATTTTTTTTTTAAGATTTGAGTGTCTAGGGAAGTCTTCAGTTGGACCAGCCGACTCTCAGATTCGTAAATCTGAAAAAGCCCATCATTTCTAATTTCTGAAAGTTATCTGACGAAATTGTGTTGTTACAGGGTTTTAAAGGCTTGTGCCTCTCTTTAAAATTTCAAATTTCTAAAAATTGTGCTAAAATGGATTTAAATCTGGCCATGAGGGCCTCAGATCTGTAAATTGGCTTGTAAATTTTTATTTTTAGGGCTGTAAGGGTTCAATAAATTTTTAGGTGTATATATTTTCAGGATCTGACCAGTTTTGCAGGTTACAGGGTTTACTTCAGAAATCTTTTTAAGATTTGAGCCAGATCTAAGCCCCAAGGGCCAGATCTGGCTTCAAATCGCTTCTGTGGGCAAATATGGATATTAGTTGATTTAAGGAGCATCTAATATCCGAGGTTAACGAAAAAATTTTAAATTTTGTTGAGCATTTTAGCGTGTACTGGGTTTGTTCTGAGGTAATCGTTGCTCCTGTCACCGTACGCTGCCTCTGACGTCTTATACGCTACCTCAAATCTTTGCGTCTGCCCTTCATTTATTTGTATGCTGTCCCATTTCTCTTTACGCTGCCACATTGCCTCACGCATAGCCAACGTTAATCATCTTCATTCCTCTGCGCTGTCTCATTTTAAGTCATTTGCCTTCCCTCCTCTACGCAGCCTTCACGAATTTGTCTAATCATTTGTCCTTCCGCAGCCCTGAACAACCTTTTTCCTCTTTCCTCCTCCATTGCTGTCGTCCTCTTTGCTGCCAACCCTTCTCTCTTGCAAACAAAATTCACGTGCTCGCATTCGAGCACACTTTTCCCTTACGAATCCGACGTCCTCCATCAATTTGCCATCCTTCTGCTCCTACATGCGTTCTTTCCTTACTGTTGTATCCCTCCTATCCACTGTCGTGCCCCTTCTCGACCTGCAATACAAACAAACGCACAATAAATTTTTTAAATAACCATGTATATGCATTAAATTTTGGTCGGTCTCTTTTTTAATGTGTAGTTTTATTTTAGTGTTAGCGTTAGTTTAGATTTTATTTTTTTTATTTTGATTCGATTCTGTTAGCATTAGCTTTAGGTTTTATTAAGATTCATTTTTTTTTTTCGAGTTTTAATTTAGTTTAGATGTATTTTTTTTTAGAATTCGATTTTTGTTAAGTTTTAGTTGGGCCTTAGATTTTAAAATTTAGTTCGTTTTAGACTCAGTTTTAATTCGATTTAGATTTAGTTTTAACATTTGTTTAGTTTTAGTTTTTTTAATCTTAGATTTTACATTTAGTTGTTTTAGATTTAGCTTTAATTTTTTTGAAGTTTTTTTTAGATTTTAGAGTTAGATTTTAATTCTAGTTTTTTTTCTTTTTTCTTTAGATTAAAATTTTAATTTAGATTTAGATTTTTTAATTTTCATTTTAGGATTTAAAAAATAAAAATAAAAAATAAAAAAAATAAAAATAAAATATATATATATATATATTTTTAATTTCAAAAAATTTTAAATCTTATATTCAAATGAGCTTTTAATTTTTTATCCTAAGTTTGACTATTTAGGAACATTTCTAATTTCTGGATTGGGTTATAAATTCGGAAATATTTCAAGAATCTGGCATTTATATTTAATGATCGTTTCATGATAAGCTTTGCTCTTCATCTAGGTATCTTAATGAATGGTTGTGGTGCTTTTTACTGAATATCATCGAATATCATTTGTATTTTCATAACAACAGTTAAACATCTATTACTTGGCTTTAATTGCGTAACGAGATCTTCTAACTCCATAAGGCATTGGTTTTAACATAATTAATCTGTGAAATCTCGTTAATCTTATCAAGTATTTGGTGTTTTAGCTGTGTCTCCTAGATTGGTTGATTTACTGCCAATTCTTGTGCTTCATTTCTGTTAGGGTCTACCTCCCTTAGCTTGCAAGGAGACAACTTAGATAGAAAGATTAGGGATAAAGGTGACAACTCCCGATCTGAGCTATTGTCGTGGTGCCTAGAGAATCCGTGCAACAACATTTTTTGGCGTCATTGTCGGGGAAAGAGTTTTTCTGTCCTTGGTATTTAACGACATTTTCTAATCTTCTTTCGCCATTGATTAGCTTGTCAGAAGGGATCACATTTTTTGGCATCATTTCATTTCTCCATCTTTTCATCATCTTATCTTTCGTCATATCACTAATCATGTCATCATCGTATCTTTAGCACCTGGACATTTCGGTTGGCATCTTGTTTCGGTGGCGATTCCACTTATTCATCTATTTACTCCCAGATAAGAATTCCCCCTTGATATCCATCTGTTACTCTCAATTATTCTTCTGTTTTAGAATTAGTTTCATGTTCAAGTGGCGACTTCAATTCTTTGATTTCTTATGAGAATTTCTACTAAGAAGCTCGCTTCTTGTGGATCTCTTGATTTTTCTTGAACAAGGATCTCTTTCTTTAACATCCATTTGGTTTTTCCATTTAAGTAAGTCATCATGGATAATCCTTTTTATGACATGCCAATGGAAGCCATTCGAGAAATGCTTGTGTTCTCAAGTGGTAATTCAGCTGCTGCTCAAAATCATCTCTTAACGATTGCTCGTCCAATCAAATTATTGCCATGGAAGAAAAGCATATTAAAGAAATGACAATCATGGACTTTAGTCACTCTAATCAAATGGCCACCATGCAAAATCATTTGATCACCATGGAAGCAAATCATAAGAAAGAAATGAACTATATTCATAATTGCTTCATGGCCATGAAAGCGGGTAATGATAAAATTATAAAGGACATGGAAACCGGTCAAATGTCTCTTCAGCACAGGTTATTGACTGTTGAAAAGAGTCATGTGAAGTAACTCAATACTAAAAGGGTTAAGCATTCTAATCAAATGACTGTTATTCAAAATAAGTTGGAAAAAACGAAAAGATCACATATACAAAATGTCCAATAGGGGTCAGGATTGTGAACAGATCATAGGCCTCCCAGTGTGTTGAAGCAAGCTCCATCCTATTATGAGGAGACCATTTCTTCCATTGAAAAGTGGTTGATTGAAGGCGACCCGGATAAAAGGAAAACTGAAGGGAATCAGGTTAATACATCACCCTTGACAGAGCAGATGCAGAATGAAGAAAGACATGTCACACATATATTGTTTACTTCGTTTGAAAGTTCACAAGAAGAATGTTCCACATCATCAACAATGCAATCTTCCACAAAGAAGAGTTTGAAGCGAAAAAGAAAAAGAATAAGGAAGCGCTTCGATACATCTGATGGCCGCGAGAAGCTCGACTTTCGGATAAGACATAGTCCTACAATTAGCAAGATTGGACATGGCACATTTGAAAAGCAGCCAACAGACTTGCCTGAAAGCAGGGAAATGCTCAACATGCATTATATTGAACACATCTGATGCCACAGGGCATCCTTTGTATCGTATATCTAACCCTACTCCTTGTTATTTCAACATTTCATTTTGCAGTTAGAGTAGATTTACTTTTCATGTTAAGTAGAATAATAAAAAAAAAAAAAGAGCTTCTATTTTTCATGTGCTTAATGTTATATGATGATATTTAGATGGATACTACTTATGTAATTTTGTGTGTTGCTTGGATGCAAATTCTGGATTCTTACATTCCTTCAATGAAGCAACGTGTCCCCAAGTAGAGCCAGATGTTGACCACACTTTGTTAACAACCCCATAGCAGTACACCCCCATTTTTTCAAATGGGATCCATCATGTTTGACATGGTCACGCCATTCAGATTCCATCATCAGACGACATTTTTATAAATGATGTAAACCCATTCTGCATGTTTATGATGTAAATGATCTAAGTAAGACCGTCATGTATGTAACAACCTAGGTAAGCCTAGTAGGTTGGTAACGATTTCTATCCTAGGAGGTTTTTTTTCTCACTGATTTATTTGTGTTTTTCGACACAAGTTATTGGTAGAGTTTTTCCCTCCAGCCTCACCCCAAAGCTAGGGTGGATTTTGTCATCAGCATGCTAAGTGAGTCCCAGTGTTTTCTATCAAGTCCTTGTAAAAGTAGTTTGAGAATAATCCTAGCTATTTGGCTAGATTATTTTATTACAAGCTACTTGGTCTACTAGATCATGTTTTGAGTCGTAGAATTGGGTATTTATTTGAGGCTCTATATGAATGGATATTCCCCCTTCATGTGTCTAAATGTATTATCTCATGTAAAGAGGGTTGGAAAAAATAATTAAAATCTCCTCTCAGTCAATTAATTAAATTTTCTGGTCAATTAATTAAAAAATCTTAAAGCCAGAAATTTAATTAATTTAAGGTCCTAAGTTAGGATAAAATCTTTCAAAGGCAAAATTCGTTGGTCCTTAAAAAATAAAGGCCCCAGGTCAAGGGAATATTGAGAATTTTAAGAAATTTTGGACCTTTGGGCTTAGGTGGTTAAGTCAAAGCCAAAAATTTGAGGTAATTAATTCAAAAATGGATTTAAATGATAAATTTGTTTTTTCCCCAAATTTATAATTTCGACGGTCCAGATTGAAAGATGATCAAATCTTATCGACGGTCGAGATTATTTTGACGTGGATCAACCGAACTAGCCGTTGGAGATTTTGTCTTATAAATTTAGAGGTCTTTGTCAATCTTAAATCATCCGATTTTAGGATCGTGCACTTGTTCTTGGAAGCTCTTGTAATTTCTTTTGATGAATGAAGCATAAAGACTTTGGGGTTACAAATTTTGGTGTTCCTTTTCCAGATCTATGTGGTGATTCATTTCTAAACTCTGCTACTTTATATTTGGTATTTTATGGTTGATGGCCTTCATGGATTAATCTGCGTATAGGTATCTTGTGCAGTTTTCTGGGTTCATAAAATAACATTTTGATTTTTTCTGAAGGATCTCATGTTATTTTCTTAAATCTCTATCCATCTAAAGTTCAAATCTAAGTGTGCAGGGATATTTTTTTTAAGATTTGAGCGTCTGGGGAAGTCTTCAGTTGGATCAGCCGACTCTCAGATTCGTAAATCTGAAAAAGCCCATCATTTCTAATTTCTCAAAGTTATCTGACGAAATTGTGTTGTTACAGGGTTTTTAAGGCTTGTGCCTCTTTAAAATTTCAAATTTCTAAAATTGTGCTAAAATGGATTTAAATCTGGCCATGAGGGCCTCAGATCTGTAAATTGGCTTGTAAATTTGTATTTTTAGGGCTGTAAGGGTTTAATAAATTTTTAGGTGTATATATTTTTAGGATCTGATCGGTTTTGCAAGTTACAGGGTTTACTTCAGAAATCTTTTTAAGATCTGATTCAGATCTAACCCCCAAGGGCCAGATCTGGCCTCAAATCGCTTCTGTGGGCAAATCTGGATATTATTTGATTTAAGGAGCATCTAAGATCTGAGGTTAATGAAAAAATTTTAAATTTTGCTGAGCGTTTTAGCGTGTACTGGGTTTGTTTCGAGGTAATCGCTGCTCCTGTCGCCGTATGCTACCTCTGACGTCCTCTACGCTGCCTTAAATCTCTGCGTTTTCCCTTCATTTATCTGTACATTGTCCCATTTCTCTTTACGCTGCCACATTGCCTCACGCATAGCCAGCGTTAATCATCTTCATTCCTTTGTGCGTTAATTCAAACACTAATCATACATACCTTGTTGTAGTAGACTTTTGCTTGACTGTTGATGTGTTGTCATTACTGCAATGATCCTTGAATGCATATTTTTTCTTGCCTTCTAGAACCTCGATATTGAATCTGCTGTATCTGTGTAATTGCAGATCTCCAAGGTTTGAAATTTCGTCCTGTGGTAGCCCTCTGAGTCCTCTTGCCAACCTCGTAGGTCTGATCAACATTGGATTCTTCAAGAAATAGTTATGCCCAATCTCCTACAATGACCTGATTATAGACTGGTTCAGTAGAGCGAACTTGTATGAAGTGCCGCATGTCACTGTTTCAACCTTTGGCCCTGAAAACGATACACAACAAACTACAACCTGTCCTCTTTTTGTCACTTCTTACGAAATTTGAATCCAATGCTCGGAGAGAAATTTATGATGACTTTCGCAAGGTTACTTGTTTGACATGAAATTCAGGAGCCTACAAAAACCCTAACTTCCTCAGATCATATCTCCGAGAATAGCGAACCAATATCTCAAATTTGGACACGAGCTTCAAATGGATTTCACCCAAATGGGTTTTTAGTTTCAACATCAGAAGCTTTGCAGAAAAAAACAGTTATAGTGAAAATGGCATGATGACCTGTTATAAGTAGCAAAATCCATACATGAGGAGGATATGAGGGTCACAATTTATATAAATGCTTAGTTTGAGAGGGTATTCAACAAGTGAACGTTGGAGGGATTTTAGGAGCTTAGAAAGCTATTAATTATTGACAATTCAATGACCACAACCAATTATCAGTGTCATGCCACAACCCCATGGGGTTTCAGCCCACTAACTAGGGTTACTAAATTTAAGAAGGAATATCTCTCAAACCGTAAAGAATTACGTGGCATGCCATATATCAACGAAAACATCTCGACAAGTAGAAACCATCGAAAATATCCTTGACTCAGAATAGAGTATGTTGTCAAGTCAAAATTCCTATGCAAGATCGGTGTAGCGCTTGATGCTGTTTGGGTTGACATCAATGACAACCACTAATCAACAATATCGGTGTTGGAAAAGCCAGATCATTGTCGAATCATTTGGCCCAAGGTTTGAAGTTGGAAGTATCAATTGTTTTTTAAGGAGCTGCCAAATTATTTTTGGGAAGCCTTGAGGAAATGTTGGCAAGGTATTGTGGAGGGGGGGCTGACTTTGTTTAATCTTTAAAGTGGTGCAAAAATATATTTTTAAAAAAGGGCTGGGTATTATTTTTGGTTCAATGTTGAATTACATTCAAAAGGGCCGCTCATTTTATAACTTGATCAAACCATACTCTGAGACTTTGAAATATATTTCAAGGTTTAAGTTGTTGGGAAGAGATCTCTTCATAGTGTAAAGTCCTTGTATTTGCATGATGATGAGTAACGTTGAATTTGTGACAGATTGCCACTTTTCAGGGTGGAGGGCGGAGTCTATTGCCATGATTGAGTGTAGAATCGCTAGGTTGTGCATTGTAGAGTCGAATTTGTAGAGACGTTTGTGCCTCACGTGGCTGGGTTGAAAGGTATGTGATCCAAGTTCATTGCTGCCAGGGAAAGGGCCGATAATTACAAACATTGTGGGCATCGATCGAACTTTGAAGAGCCGGAGGACAACTGCATTAGTCGCCAGTGAGGAGCCACATCCAATTTATTTTTCAGGCCGAATTTTGTCGTATTTTCCTGGACCGACTCGGCATAGAAGGGGACCAAATGTTCATTCTATTTGGAGAATTCGCTTGCAAAGCTGCTATATCAGAGTCAGGATTGTTGTAGGTATGGCCAAAGTCTGTCGCGATTGGCACCAGTGTGTTCTTATCATTGTTGGAGAGACTGAGTCAATAAAATTCAGAGGTGTCATATTTCCCTCGGTGAAAGGAGAATCAAATGGGTGTCGTACTGGACTGTTGAGATTTTGTGTAGTGGGGGTAGCATTAGATATGCTCTAGCTCCCAAAATTTTTGGAGGGACTAGACTACACATGATCTACAAGACCCAGAAAGGGATTTGGGAAATTTTATCTAGTTTGGAAGATATTTAATTAATTATTTATTTTAATGTATTTCCCAAGTCTAAACTTAGGAAAATTAAATAATTAAAGTTAATTAAATTAAACATGTGATGAAATTGTCTTAAGTCACATGGATCAAGCTTTATTTTAGTCTTAACCATTGATTCAAGATCTGATCATGGCCGTTGGTTTTCCAACGAGAAAAGTATAAAGGAAAGGCTTGGGGTCATTTGTAAAACACAAAGAGGCAGAGCACTAAAGCTAAGCTGAGATTTTAGGGCGTGGTTTGCTAAGAATTCTCAAAAGTGTTTCAGCTGCAGAGAGGGGAGTTTAGGCAAAGGGGGGATGGTCTGAGCCCAGTGCCTAGAATCAGTAAGAGGCAGCGCAGAGAAGCAGTAGCAGCAACAGCAGAGAGGGTAGTGGCTGTGCAGCGCAGAGGCAGCTTTAGCTATGCAAGTGTTGCGCTGTTTCTCCTAGGGCAACATTAGGCAACAAGTAACCCTCAGGGGTTACGCAGAGACCTGCAGGGGCAGCATAGGGTCTGTGTCACCCATTGTGGGGTTACGCAATCCTCTCCAGGCAAGCGCAGAGGGACGCAAAGGCTAATGCAGGGGCTTCAGGGGTAGCGTTGGGGTTTGTTAGGCCAAGATCTGGCTTAGTCCTATAAATCCCATTTGAGGGTGTGGATCAGTCAATATTTTGGCTTCAGAATAGTAGGTGAGCTGTAGATCTATATTTTCTCTGTCGGGTTTTCCAGATTTGGAACCCAAATTTGCTATATTAAGAAAACTCTTAATAATAAGACCCTTCAGCAACCAACAGATCGGTTCTCTCGGATTGGGTTTCTCTGGGGACTATTGTCCAGAATATCCTTGTCTTCTAAGGCTGCTGTGGCAGATGATGGGTCAGAAGATGATGGAACCATGAGCGCGCATGAAGCACGAAAGTGGGACGACATGGATTTGTATAGAAGCTACAAAATGACGACGGGATCCTTGAGCAGCTCATCTCTCGGACCACATACGAGCTACGGGAGCCTTAAGACAGTAGCGGGACAAGTGGAGCAGTGGGTGCATAGATCACGAGTGAAGCAGAGCCATATCTGAAGGCTGGAAGGAGCAGCGCAGTGCAGATGCAACAACAATGTAGAGGTAGCAGCAGTGTAGGGGTTGATGTGATTTTAGCAACGCAGAGCAGAGTTGCTTACGCATAACAGAGTTGTAGCAGCGTAGGGGCTTCAAGAGGAAAACGCAGTGCAACAACAGCATGAGAGATTTCAGCAGAAGGGGCTGATGTGACTTCAATAGTGCAGAGGGAGCTTGCTTACGTAGTGCAGAGTTGTAGTTGTGCATCATTCTCCAGATGACAACTTAGATCAACAGTCGATGAAGTTTTAGTGATGAGGTTGTAGCTCAACTGACTTGTCTATCAAAGATTGGGCAGGAGATTTAGTTGTGTCTCTCAACAACTGAAGATGCAGTGCAGTAGATGTGAAAATTTACAAACAGTTGCAGTGATAGATTTATTTCTCCTACTCATTCTTTCAGTAAGTTATTATTCAAAAATCTTCCGGCAAATATCGAAATAAATACTACTGCAACATTCAGAATTATATATGCCGAGAAATAAACAATAGAAAACATAAGCACAAGAATCAATCACATGTACACAGTTATTTTTGGACAATCGTCCCTGGAAAAACCCAATGTGGGAAAATCGGTGCAGCAGATGAGGGTTTTATTAATTTTCAGGAAATGATATCTTTACAGGGAAATATACGGCAGATAAGTTCTGAACCACTTGAGACTGAATTTCCGGCTTTCTCGGACAATTCTTTGACACTCAGAACAACCCTAGCATGCCCTTGCATCACTCTGCGTGATTCTCTGTGAAGTCCCAGCACTGGAGTGCGTGAATCTGCGTGGGGTCTCTGCGCTGCAGCTTCAAGCTGCCTTCAGTGACCCTCTGCTGAAACTTCTCACCCTACAACTTTTCCACTGAGATCGAATTATACATCAGAATATATCTCCTTTGGGTACTAAGTGTATGCTCATCTTATCGTCCAAGTGACCCTCAAGCCTTCTTTTATAATCTTCCTGTTGGAGAACGAACGGCGCAGATTAAAAGATTAATCAATGGCTAAGATTAAAACTTAACTTGATCCATGTTTTCTAGAAGATTCACGATTTGACTTATTAATACCCTTTAATTATTTCATTTCCCTAAGTTTAGACTTAGGGTCTTCATTAAAATAATTAATTATTTAATATGTCTTGAATCGATTGGAATTTCCACAAACTGTTTTTGGGTTCTTTGGAATGCTCTTGTCCAAGCCTCCCTGCAAAGTTTGAGACTTGGAACACTTACGGATACTACAAAAATCAAAAGTAGATGGCAGCACGGATGCAACAGATTGGGAGGGAGTTGCAGTACAGATGTGGCAGTGGAGGTGACAACATTGTAGGCAGTAGTACAAAATGGCAAGAACAATGCAGTGTTGAAGGGCAGCATGCCTAGCATCAACAACACTGAAACCAGTGCCCAAAATTTTGTGATACATGGTGTGATGTATTGCTAGAGCACACTCCGTGCTAAGAGGGAGTGTTGAGATTTTGTGAAGTGGGGTTAGCATCGGATGTGCTCTAGCTCCCAAAATTTGTAAAGGGACTAGAGTACACATGATCTACAAGACCAAGAAAGGGATTTGGGAAATTTCATCTAGTTTGGGAGATATTTAATTAATTAATTATTTTAATGTATTTCCTAATACTAAACTTAGGAAAATTAAATAATTAAAGGTAATTAAATTAAACATGTGATGAAATTGTCTTAAGTCACACGGATCAAGATTTTTTTTAATCTTTTCCATTGATTCAAGATGTGATCATGTTTGTTGGTTTCCCAACGAGAAAAGTATAAAGGAAAGGCTTGGGATCATTTGTAAAACACAGAGAGGCAGAGCACTGAAGCTAAACTGAGATTCTAGGGCGTGGTTTGCTAAGAATTCTCAGAAGTGTTTCAGTTGCAGAGAGGGAAGTTTAGGCAAAGGGGATGGTCTGATCCCAGTGCCTAGAATCAACAGGAGGCAGAGAGCAGCTTCCAGAGGAAGCGCAAAGAAGCAGGAGCAGCAACCGTAGAGAGGGCAGCAAATGCGCAGCGCAGAAGCAACTTAACTACGTATGTGCTGCGCAGTCTCTCCCAGGGCAGCGTCAGGCAACAGGTGACCCTCAGGGGCAGTGTAGGGTCTGCGTCACCCATTCTGGGTTACGCAACCCTCTCCAGGCCAGCACAGAGGGACACAAAGGCTGATGTAGGGGCTTTAGGGGTAGCGCTGGGGTTTCTAGGGCCAAGATTTCGCTGAGTCCTGTAAATCCCGTTTGAGGGTGTGGATAGTCAATGTTTTGGCTTCAAAACAGTAGGTGAGCTGCAGATCTCTATTTTCTCTGTCGGGTTTTCTAAATCTGGAACCCAGATTTGCTGTATTTAGAAAACTCTTAATAATAAAACCCTCCAGTAGCCAGCAAACCGGTTTTCCCGCATTGGGTTTTTCCAGGGACTATTGTCCAGAAAATCCTTGTGTCACTTTGTTTATGTGTGCATGTATATTTTCTAGATTTGAATTGGTGAAAGTATGTTATGTGTTTTTCTTCGATGTTGATCTGAATTTTCAGCTTAATAACTTAATTAAGTGGGAGGAGCATAACTAGATTTAACAATAGTTTCCTGCATAAGTAACATTCATAAATTTTCACATAGACATGATACTTGACGACGCTACATCAGAATTCCGTGGGGAAAAAATAAATCAATGTAGAGTGTTTTCACACAGAATGTCTAGGCACCGCGACAATGGCTGAGATCGGGGGCTGTCACCCTGATCCCCAATCTCTCTATCTAAGCTTTCTCGTTGCAAGCTAAGGGAGGTAGACCCTAACATAAATGAAGGAAAAGAATTGGTTGCAAGTCAATATGTGCCTAGACAATCTGTGCCTAGAAGTCCATGGAAGCTGCTAGCCACCGCTAAGACGAAGCATGAGTTTTTAATAAGCCAAATTTGAGGTGCTCACAACTTTGTCGGAGACCGTGTTTATTAAGGCTGCTTGTCACAGGACAAGTTGGAGTTAGGCTAAGATGCATATCAAAATCACAATGTATTTGAGTTGTGGGTAGAGGCAACGTGCTGCGTATGTCACCTCCAAGAAGGGTTGAGTTTTGGAATAGAAGACAAGTCTTCTAGGTATCAAGTGATTGGGCGTATAAGTTCTCTTCAAGAGGTCGATAATGGTCATCGCTAGGGCTGTGTATTCTTCATTGTTGGGCGTAAGTCTTTGTGGGTCGACTTATCGCGAGGGACGTTTGTGAAGGACCCTGACATATCAATCTAGAGCCCCACAGGTTCTTCCACTTGTTGTGTGCTTATTTAGATATTGTAATTAGCGTTGTATACCAGAGGCTTGAGTTGTCATTGGGAGAGCGAGAAATCTTCTTATCATTTTCCAGAGCATAAAAGGAGTCGTATTATTGTTGCAAAGGAGTTCCAAGTTCGAAGTTCGTTGCTCAAGTAATATTTATTTCTCTCTAAATAATTGAAGAAATGGTTGCCTGCTTACTGTTTGATATAATGTGTCAATGAATTTCGTTGGGTGTTCCCTTCAGTCCTATATAAATCTGTTTGTAAACTTTCCAAATTCTGAACAGTGGAAGATTACAACTTGTACAACTTGTATGCATTGGACAATCAAATCTAAATTGTGTGGCCATCTGAGGTCGAGTCAAGTTTAGAATATTCATAAAATGTAGCGACTCGGCGAGAGTCTGCTATATATGGTTGTGTATATTGTCATTAGAGTATTGATAGTATATATGCCTGAGTAGGGTACCAGGGATTGCATGCATCTTGTCACAAAAGAGTGTTTGTACTATGAGAAATCTTTGCATTACTCAGCTACTATTATGTACCACTGTTGAACTGTCATTCAAATCTGGCTTGAAGCTAAGCATGGATGAAAACTTGACAAAATCCCTTAATAAACCAGCAGGAGCAATCAATAGGACCTTCTCCAAGGAGATAATCACTTTACTACAGCTACAGCAAGAGCAACTACAAGAAGAGCATGAGTTGCAACACAAAATCTTCAAACTTGGAACAAATTTGAGATGTATGGGGGTTACACCCAAAGCCCTTCTCAAACTAGAAGAGCTTGATCCACTCGTTTTTGAAGTGGATCAGTCAAATGGGAGAAGCTTGATTTGAGCTCTTAAACTAGCCCTGCTTGCCTTATCACGACCTAAGTATTTGAGGAACCCTTGTATGGGAGTCAAACTTCTCGTTACCTCATGTCTTAGTAGTATCTTGATGTTGACGATACCTGTACCTCCTTATAGTGATAACATTATGAGGGGAGTCTTCAGGTTGATAGCGGAGACACTGTAGGATTTGGATAGTAGTGAGGGCCCTACCTTTGGGAAGAGGCTAGAGATTGTAGAAGTCATGGCCTTGGAGAGAGTTTATGATCTCATGTTTGAGCTGGAGTGTGATGACTTGATCCTACAGATGTTCGAATGCTTTTTCAGCATTAGGAAACAACACCCTGACACAGTCATTGCACACATGCAATCTATTTTGTCATCATGTATGATGGGTCTTGATGCCATTTGCCTGGAGTTGCAGACTAGATTGTTGAACATTTGGAGGAGAGTGCAGTTGGTCTCACCTACTGCTTATGAGCTAATCGAGAGGCTGGTTGAGTAGAACATTGGGATATTCAGGGGACGGTTGACCAAGGAGGAGTTTTCCCAATTTGGTCTATCATGCACGAAAAATGAGTTGAAGAGGAAGGGACTTTGCTTCATTTGCAAAGAACCTTGGGGGCTTGATCACTCATGCTTGAGAGATGCATATGAGGTGGCAGAGGTAGAGTAGGAGGACACTCCTTCTGTATGTCAGGATGATGACTTTTTTGGATGAGTCCATGGGGTCATATGAGGAGGATCCTAAGGAGCATGAGTGGTTGTAATATTATGTAGATGTTCTATGCTTGATGCAACTTTACCTTTTATTACAGCAATCACATAAACAATCAAGTAAAATGCTGATAGAACATACCAGTGGATCTATAGAAGACAAACCAGAAACAGAAAAATGTGGTGATGCGTTACGGCGGTCAACAGGATGCTTCAACCAGTAAATTCTCCTTGGTCAGCCACCCCAGCATGTGTCACAACAGCCCTCAAAATAGTCACCTGGACAACCCAAAGTCAACCCCAGAAAAGTCAACGCAGGGTAGCAACAATAAAGTCAACGCAACTCAGACTTCGGTCAACCTTTTGACCTCGATTCTTGTCCCAATGTGTACGGCCTTCCAAAATCGACTCTGCCAATTTTTAGCCCTTTTGGACCATGCGTTGACGAAAGTCAATGCTAGTCAAACTAGTGGGGAAACCCTAGCTGCAGTGAGTTGCAATAAATTCGGTCAAACCCTTGCTGTAGTATTTCGTGCTTTTTCCCATGTGTGAACCGAATTTGCCTCCAAGGAGCTCGTACTAAATCAGAAGAGGAGATGTGTGTGATGAGAGTGAGTGAAATGATCTCCAACGTTCACTGTATATATATCCATCATTAAGGTGTGTGACACATCTGCTGGGGGTGTAAAACCTTAAGGCCGACCTGAACATATTTGAAATTATTAAAAATAAATTGAAAATAAATGTTCCGCTCATCAGATTAAAATCAATTTTATATCGATCTTACACCTTTCTAAAAGAGGAACCCAATAAAAATATTGTTATCTTCATCTGAGCATCACAACATGGAGTTTGGACCTAGTTGTCCAATTTTAACACTCCCTCTCAACTAGGGAGAACTCCATCCACCTGTGCAAACAAACATCGTGCGTCATCCCGCCGTAACTTGCTTTGCTAGCCTCTTTATTTCAGAACAGAAGTGGGTCAGTCACAAAGACATCATTCCCCGGTTGACAGATTCAGCCTAGAGGTCTGAAACCTCTATCAGACTCACAAATATTCTCATACCAACCTGAAGTTGGTTTACCTGACCCGAAGTCAGTTGGAGGTCCGACACCTCACTGTACTTGATCCCATATCAAGTGGTTGGACCGTGCCATACTAGATAGGGAGTACAACAATCTTTGATGCGTCCATCAGTCTTTGCTACTAGTCTCTAACTTTTCCCACCTCATTGGCCAAATGAGAGGTACTTCCCATGAGCCTTGAACTCAATGGGTAGGATGCACACGGGGCACAGATAATGAGGGGTGAACCAACTCAAACATCATAACGGTGGGGCAGAAGCACCACAAGGTTCGACAAGCCTAGCCCCGTGAGTGCTTATAGCTCCGAGAAGCTATCCCCAAAGCCCCCCAGAGCTCCCAGAGCTCATCGTCCAACATGACCCACATCATAGGGTCGTTCCACGATACCAAGATTCTCACGGAAGGTTAGGAACTTGACCTTCCCCAGGGGCTTTGTGAGAATATTCGTGACCTGCTTCTCAGTTCCTATATGATCGAGCCTTTCGGCGCCTCGCTGTACCATATCCCGGATAAAGTTGTACCTGATATCAATATGCTTGGATCGATAGTGGAACACTGGATTCTCGGACAAGCGAATCCCACTCTGGTTATCATAGAGTATCACGGTGGTATCTAGCACATGTCCCAACAGCTCATTGAAGAGCTTTCACAACCAAACTGCTTCACAACAGGCCATACTCGTTGCAATGTATTCGGCCTCTGCGGTGCTCAAAGCCACCGACTTCTGCTTCCTGCTCATCCATGAGATCGAAGCAGAACCAAGATTGAAGCAGCAACCCGATGTGCTCTTACGATCGACCACACTGCTAGCCCAATCGGCATCAGTATATCCAAGGAGTATCACAGTCTCGGCAGTGTATCTCAGCCCATGGTTTATCGTGCCCTGAAGGTATCTCAGAAGATTCCTGGCACCAACCCAGTGAAAGTGATGAGGCTCAACCATCTGTTAACTCAAAGTGTTCACTGCAAAACATATATCTGGACGGGTGTTCACTAAGAACATCAGGGCCCCTACGAGTTGACGATACTCAGTAGGATTTGACAATACGGGCCCAGCAGCGCTGCCACTCAACTTCTTGAAGTTGAGCTCCATTGGTGTTGACATGGACTTGCAGTCCACCATACCAAATCTTTCCAGAAGCTTCACAATGTATTTTCCTTGAGAAAGGAAAATCTCGCCAGGTCTCTGCCAGACCTCTAGGCCTAGGTGTTGACATGGACTTGCAGTCCACCATACCAAATCTTTCCAGAAGCTTCACAATGTATTTTCCTTGAGAAAGGAAAATCTCGCCAGGTCTCTGCCAGACCTCTAGGCCTAGGAAGTAGTGCATCAGTCTTAGGTCCTTCATCTCGAACTCAGCAGCGAGATCCCTCTTACACTAATGAATGAGAGGGTCAGCGCCTGTCAGGAAGAGGTCATCCACATACAACACCAGGATGAGAGGTTTTCCCTTGACAAACTTGAAGTAAAGTTTTGGATCAGCATTACTTCGAGTGAAGCTCAGCTTCATCAAGTAGCTATCTATCCTCTCGTACCAAGCTCTGCGTGCTTGTTTCAGCCCATAGAGGGCCTTCTTCAACCTGCAGACTTGGGTGTCCCAATCTTGGACTTTGAACCCCATAGGTTGCTCCACATATACCTCTTCCTTTATCACACGATATAGAAATGCGGTCTTCACATCCATCTGATGAAGACTCCATCCTTGCGTAGCAACAAGGGCTATAATAGATCGAATGGTGGTATATCGGGCCACAGGTGCACGGTTATAGAAATGTATCTACATCCATCAGATTCGCAGGTTTTCCTTGCGTAGCAACAAGGGCTATAATAGATCGAATGGTGGTATATCGGGCCACAGGTGCAAATATGTCATCATAATCTATGCCTTCCTTTTGAGAGAAGCCACGGGCAACGAATCTTGCCTTGAAATTTTCAGCACTTCCATTAGATCAATGCTTCATCTTGAAGAGCCATTTTTAGGTGACAACAGCTTTGTCCTTTGGTCTTGGAACCACATTCTAGACATCATTCTTCATAATGGACTCATACTCTTCATGCATAGCAGCCTTCCAGACTTGATGCTTTATGGCTTCCTTAAAGGATTCAGGCTCGGATTGTACAATAGTACTCATGGCTTCTAGATACCCTTGGTATCTATTCGGCTTCTTGATTTCACGGAATGTCCCCCTTGAGGTAGCATGTCCCTCAGCATCCTCAAGAGTGTCCTTGAGCCATGATGGTCTCTTTCCTAGTGAAGGAGGTGGATCAATCGAGTCCATCAGTCCTTCAACCTCAGGCATTGTTTCATCCTTCGGTTCCTCTTGATTTCCAGGCCTTGCTTCATTATCTTCCCTAGATCTCGGAATATTGACTACTTTACTCAGGGAAGTATCTTCATTAAAGATGACATCGTGGCATAGCTCCACTTCCTTTTGACTAGGCACATAGACTCTATAGGCCTTCGAAGTTTCACTATAGCCCATAAACATTCCTTTCTTCCCAGAAGCATCCAACTTGCTCCTCTTTTCTTTCGGCACATGAAAGTAGATGGTACATCCAAAAAATATAAAATGTGAGACATCGGGTTTCTTACCAGAGAAAACCTCTTTGAGAGTTTTGGATTCTAGAGCGGAATGCGGGCATCGGTTTTTTATGTACACGACAGTGTTCGTAGCTTCTCCCCATAGAAACTTTGGCAGACCTTGGTCACATATCATGGCATGGGTAGCTTCCGCAATGGTCCGGTTCTTTCATTCAACAACACCATTTTGTTCGGGAGTGTAGACAGTTGTGGTGTCCCTCTTAATGCCAGCTTCTCTAAAAAATTCCTTGAACTCATTTGACTCATATTCAATGCCATTATCAGATCTCAAAATCTTGATCTTTTTCCCTGTCATATTTTCCACCAAGTCTTTGAATGTACGAAACCACATGAAAGCCTCATCCTTCTTCTTTAAGAAGTATATCTAGGTTTTTCGAGAGAATTCATATATGAATGTCATATAATATGAACATCCTCCCAAGGATGTCACAGGCAGCATACCAGATAGATCAGAATGGATCAATTCCAAGATATCAGATGTCTTTGTGACACTAGAGGGGAAAGGTCCCCTTGTATGCTTTCCTTCAGCACAACCCTTACATAAACCTTCATAATTATTTGGAAACTTGGGCATCCCTATTACCACCTTCCTTGCTTCGGGAAGGGATTTGTAGTGAAGGTGTCCAAACTTTTGGTGCCACAGTTCAGTCTGTCGAATAGTATCACATGTCATTTCTCCCAGTGGAATTCCTCCAACCTGGTAGAGTGTATCAACTGTAAACCCAGTCAAGATAGTTTCCTTAAATCTCTTCTTCCAAATGAGCACCTTTCCATCAGTGAATGCCACATTGAAACTTGTGTCTTCCATGGCCGATATAGACACAAGGTTCTTCTTCAAATTTGGTACATAGAGTACATCCTGCAAGTGAAGGACTTGACCTTGAGATAGGTGGAGGGTCACAGTCCCTGTCCCTTTCATGGGATATGTGGCATTATCTCCAAGGATAATTTCTAGATTATTATCATTCTCAATCATATCATAAAGTTCTTCCTTGAGCCCAGTGATATGCCTTGAGGCACCACTATCTATCAAATAGAGATCCATAGTGTCAGGTGGGGATGTAACAGAGAGGGCAGATACAAGAATGTATTCATTTATTTTATCAACAACATGTGATTCCTCATACCTGGAGTTTCGACCTTTTGAAAGGTTGATCATTTTTCCGAGGAAGCCTTCCTTTTCCCTTGAACCCGTTGTTCCTTTGATTGCCATTCCTCCGTTTGTTGTTGTTGTTGTCATCATCAAGAGAATCCTTCTTGAAAGGGCATTCTCTAGCATAGTCACCTGGCCTATGACAAGTGTAACACTTACCCTTCTTTCCTTGTGCCCCTACTCTTCCTTTGTTCTTTGGACCACAAAAGTTCTTCTTTCTAGAATGAGCAGTGTAGGCAGCATTCCCTTCATTTCCATACTCCTTCATTATTGATTCTTCTTGAACGCATCTTGACAGTAATTCGTCAAAGTTAGGTATCACATTATTATTTAGAATGGTAGTGTTGAACACATGCCATTCGAATGAGAGCCCTCCAAGTGTAGTGAGTACCATCTCTCGATCAACTATTGTCTCTCCAATAGCTAGCAGATTGTTCCTGATTTTAGTCAGCTTCAAAAAGTATGATTGGACAGACTCATCCCTACCTTTCTTTACATTCTTCAATTGATTCTTGAAGAATAATACTTGATTTGCATTGTTGGCCTTGAGCATGAGGATCAATTTATCATACATCTCTTTGGATGTTCCCAACTCAGAGATGTAGGCCACCAAGATTTTATGAATGGATTCCTTGATCATCATCTTTGCTTTGATCTCCCCCTTCTTATACTTTGTTTTGGCAGTAGCAGTAGTAGTGGATGGAGGTTCTTGGATTTTACCCTGCACATAGTCCGTGACATCTTGGTCTTCCAATTTGAGATCCAATATCATTTTCCAAGCATGGAAGTCATCCTTCCCAGTCAATTTGTCATCCTCCTTGAAGCTATAGCTTGTGGAACCCATTATCCTCTCCGGTGATTGCTACAAATAGGGCTTTTCTTCACCTCAGCTCTGATACCATGTAAATTTATGTAAATGTTCTATGCTTGATGCAACTTTACTTTTAATTACAACAATCACATAAACAATCAAGTAAAATGCTCATAGAACATACCCAAAGTCAACCCCAAAAAAGTCAACGTTGTCCATAAAAGTCAACGCAGGGCAGCAGCAATAAAGTCAACGCAACTCAGACTTCGGTCAACCTTTTGACCTTGATTCTTGTGTCAATGTGTACGGCCTTCCAAAATCGAAGTCCCCACCAATTTTTAGCCCTTTTGGACCATGTTTTCAGCGCTTTTGGACCATGCTTTGACCAAAGTCAACGCTGGTCAAACTAGCGTGGAAACCCTAGTTGCAGTGAGCTGCAGTAAATTCGGTCAAACCCTTGCTGCAGTAATTCGTCCTCTTTCCCACTTGTGAACCGAATTTGCCTCTAAGGAGCACATACTAAATCAGAAGAGGAGATGTGTGTGATGAGAGTGAGTGAAATGATCTCCAACGTTGACTGTGTATATATCTATCATTGAGGTGTGTGACACATCCGCTGGGTGTGTAAAATCTTAAGGCCGACCTGCACATATTTGAAATTATTAAAAATAAATTCAAAATAAATGTTCCGCTCATCAGATTAAAATCAATTTTATATCGATCTTACACCTCTCTGAAAGAGGAACCCAATAAAAATATTGGTATCTTCATCTGAGCATCACAACATGGAGTTTGGACCTAGTTGTCCAATTTTAATAGTCATGTGGAGTTGTTGACAGCAAGGCACATCTATATTCCAGTATGTATGGTGAGCAGTCAGTGGAGCCTACAGGAGATATTATGGATGATGAGTCAGCTAAGTAGGAGGACATGCGTAGTATGCATGATGATCCTTTCGGGGAGAGCCAGTTGGAGGTTCACATTGAGCTCATGATGGAGGATGAGCGGGCACCCTTGGGGTCAGCGATTGATGAGGAGGAGACAGATGGACATTCAACTAGCAAGATGGCAATAGTTACAGGCACTTGTCCTCAGGATGTGTTGGAGTATGGCAGGATAGCGTTGTAGAGGATTGGTGGGATGGAGGAGCGTGGAGTTTCCTATCCGGTGAGGGAGACAAAAGTGCATCCATATTTGATCTACCCATTGATGGGGTGCAAACAGAGGTAGTGACGGCCAGCACAGTCGTGGCATTTTCAGGTAGCAACCCTGTCCGGGGTTACATAGACAGGGCTTGCAGCATATCTTTCCCCACTTTGGCCTATTATAGAGAGAGGGGCCTTCTTCTTCAGGCATATCTCGTTGATGGATGAGACAAAGCAGCATGAGTTGAGCTTGGATTAGCGACAAGACAATAGACTTGTTCCATATGTAGGTGTCCCTGCATTTGATTCTTTTCCCGACATAGATTGGAGGGAGATCATGAGGTGGTATCCCATTGATGGAGTATCATTTTTAGTTCGAGGCACATTTCAACCAAAGCCCTTAGATGAGAGATTTATTTCATGTTTCCATGGGCAGTGGATTGTGGGCCAACAATTCATCAGTACTTCCGTAGCACTAGCCCAGCATCAACATAGTAGATCTAACCTCGGCTTATGACAGAGGTTGGATTGGATAAAGTTGCCGAGTTGGTATTCATTTCATGGAGAAACAGTTATAGCCAGAGACAAAGCACAGTCTGAGCCATGGGACTTGGGCGATGATTGGCCATGGTGGTATTGGGATCTGGGAGGATTGTTCGATGATATGTACGATGAGAGATCAATTTGGGATCCAGGAATTGAGGGCTCTGTTTCTAGGGGCTTGACACAGGGACATGGCACTACCCAAAGGGTTTGTACCGGGATCCGGGCAAGCAATCTTGGGGCAAAGGATTTGTAATGTTCCAATTTCTATTTTCCTCCATAGTACAACCAAGGTGGATTTCTAGGACAGGGAATATCTAGGCCATTAGAGCGGGTTCGTGCTATCAGGAGTTCCGGGGAAGCTTTGAAGAGTCTTTACATGATCTAATGGAATTCACGTGGCATATTTCATCATCTGCATAATTTGTCTTTCATTCCGCCGCATTTCGACAACTTCCAAAATTAGCATTATCATGGAGCCTGAATTAATTCATTATGCTAAAGGTGGTATTTCGAGAAGATTATTTGATGGATCACCTCAGTGTAATAGCTCGTTAGAACCAGAATGAGGAGATCTTCAGGTTGGGATGCGGAAAAGTGACTTATAGTGGCCAGAGATTGTACTGTAGGTGATATATTATTTTCCTTAATTAAAAATGACTTTAATTAGTCATTTAATTAAAGGAAAAACAATTAATTAGAGGAAAGGGACCCAAAGTGACTTAAGTGAAATAGAATTAAATTAAAAGTCACTAAGATAAAGTCCATGGAGAATCTTCTAGAACGATAATAAAATAATAAAATAAGATGCTTCTAGAGGATTGGAGATCTATCCATCAAATCTATAAAAAATGAGAAGCGGAGGTCATTTGAAAACATCTTGGATCATTGTTTGTGTGAGAGGTTTGAGAAATTAGATTCTCTACTTCAGCCGTAGCCCCAGGACAGAAACCATTGGGTGATTTAGTGAGAGTTGGCGAGCATCCATCTCTTCCCTTGGTGGATCCATTCAGGATTCACAGGTTGCAGTGATTGATTGCAGTCAGTTTTGGTGGAGGGTCGATGCGGCATTGCAGCTGATTCTTGATGCTAGTTCTATTTTAGTTATCTCAGTGATTTTATGGTTCTAGTATGTAAACCCCAATTTATATTATAATAAAGTTGAGTTTATTTTCTGCATTATGGTGTTATGGAATTGCATGTACTTTGTATGTTTTTATTTTACATGGCAATCTTTTGTAAATTGAATGGTGATTTTATGAAGAAATTATGGTTGAATTAGTTTTCCTACAAAATAGGTAAAATATTTCGAAAGGGATATTACATGTTGAAGACTGTAGAGGGGATGAGGATTAACATGAAGAGTATGTCGATTTGAAGGAAGAAGATGTTGATAGATGGAATGAGAGTTTGTAGCATGAACCCGATCGAGAAGAGGATGAAGATGGAGGGATGTTTGTGGACCTGGATGGAACCATGAAGACACATATACTAGGCCATAACGATCCAGCTCAATGAATGTGATGGAAGAGAGTATGGGTAGGTGTTCCTATCCACATTTGATGAAGTATATTACAAAGAAGTATGGAGGGTTCATACCAGGTATGGGTGGATTCTTCTTGGGGACGAGGAGAGATGGCCTTGTGATGTGGAAAGGGAAGTTGTATGACTTCCACAAACCACCATACTTTTGAAGCTCATGAAGGATATGGGCTCACTATCACTTGCTTGAGATGGTGAGACCAATAGGAGCTTGAGATGCCATTGAATGGCGTCCCATGATCAGTAGAACTAGAGGAAATATTGTGATAGGGAAGGGGTGGCAATCGTTGAACATGTTTTGGTGCATGTGTTCTTGTCAATTCGACGCAACGGTCAGATTAACTACCTGACTAGTCGATTGCATGAGGGGATCGAACACATGTCATTCTTATAGGTTGCGATACATGGATAGGCATGGAATATATGTCGGAGACAAGATTCTTATGTATTAATGAGGACAATTGATGTGAAGGTTGTTTGTGATGAGGACAGTCTTTAGGCCTTGGTTAAGAAGTTTTCTAAGGAGTGTATTGTCGAGGACGACAACTATTTTGACGCGGGGTAGGATGTTAAGCCCTTCGGCTAGGCACTGGAGCATGCCTGAGTTAGGTCGAGACGAGTTTGGTGGAACGACTTGGTCACCACAAAGAGCTCGGTTGAGACGAGTTCGATGGAATGACTTTGGTGAGGCGAGTGCACTAAGAACACACCCGAGATGAGTTTTATGAATGATTGGAAGAAATTTGAGAGTTGGCATGACGAGGGTGCTTGTCCAGGGTGCACCCAACTGAAGACAAGGTGCGCGTAGCCAATATACACCCTATCAAAGTCAAAGTGTGCCCAACTGAGAGGCCCCTGCTCGAGGTGCGAAGGTAGATGACCGAGGATGAGATGCGAAGGCACACGACCGAAGGTGAACCAAAGGAAAGTTTGTGTGCGAAAAATGCTGCGACATATTTTGTGGCTTATGATCGGTTTGCATGCCTAGAACTCTAGAACCCAAAAAAAGTTTCAGGAGAAAACATATAGAAATGGCTCAAATATGTTAATTAGTCAATAATTAAATACTTTGTAAGTCTAACTTAGGAAAAGTGATTAATTAACAACAATTACTTGAGAAAGGTGATATTTCTTTAGAAACTCACATGGATCAGCTTAGAGATGATCTAAGTCGTTGAACAGGGAAGAGAAGTTCGAGCCAGAGGGGAAGCAAAGTCAGTGAGGGGTAGAGACAATGATTCCAGAGGAGATTCTAGTTTCAGAGAGTAAGTTGCAGGAGGGTCGAGTTTTCCTCAACGAGTCTGCGCAGACAGCTTTAGAGGAGGAGTTCGATTCAGCTGGAGTGAGGGTTGTTTCAGTTGTTGGAGGTAGGAGAAGCTGCAGAAGGCCAAGCGAGTCATTCTTAGAGGTTGAGTTGGGTTGGATGTCTTGATTAGGGAAACCTCCAAGTAGTGCAATTTTGGCTTGCGTGGAGGTAGCGCATAGGCTGAATTAGGGGCATCGAGTGGGTTGTTTGTTCGAATTTTGGAGTTGGATTAGTGCCAAGTGAGACAAAATTTGTCTCACTAATTTTTTGCCAGATTATTTTGTAGAGGATTTCCAGTTTTCGACATCCAGATTGTACTTAGATTGTTTGATTATTGCATAATTATTAAACCCTCATTTGCTACATTGGTTGTCCCACGTTGGGTTTTTTCGGGGACAATTGTCCAAAACTAACTGTGTCAATTTTATTGGGTGTGTGCATCTGTGCTATTTGTGAAGAATTGCAGTGTGATTTATTCGTTGTTTGTTGTAGCAAATAAAATGTATTATTAATCAGTTAGAAGAATAAATTTCCATTTGCTGAAATTTAAGGAAAATTTCACATGGTATCAGAGCAAAGTTGACCAGATCAGAAGCTCAGAGGTGGAAGAAAGAATTCATGCAAATTCAAAGGGAGTCTAGAAGATTGATTTCCACATTTACGCAAAACCAACCAGGCAGTTCGAGTTGAGTAGAGGGTTTGCTTTTCCCGTGGAAGATTGCAGGAACAATTTGAATTGCCTAGGTGCAATTCTAGTAGGCAGTAGGTGAGCAAATCCGTTTTTTCGCAAAGTAAATTCTTGATTTGGGCGTAGTTGATTTTACAACAGATTTGCTTGGAAAAATCAACGCTGGGCAAGGAAGAGAAAAGGCACACATCAGAGGAATTTATCAGAGAGTTTCCAGATCCAGTTTACTGGAGGAAATCCATGATTTCCAGTTATAGGAGCAATAGGAAAATCTACGCATTCTAGGGGGGAGTGCGAGCATGAAGGAGGAGATTCCTCTTTTCCCAGTTGTGAGTTTTGCAGAAAATGGCCCTAGTAGGACTTCTAGTATAGGATAGGCTAGATGGAGCCTCGAATTATTGTTTCTGGTAAGCTAGGATGACTTTCCTTCTAGATGAGCATGGCTTGAAGACGTACGTAGAAAGAGTTGTAGTTGTACTTACAAACCTGCAACAACTAGAGAACTACAATAAGGAGATGGCCAAGGAAAATCAGTGGATTGTTGATGGAGTTCGACATCATGTAGTCTCACACATTGCGGTTAAGAATATGGACAAAGAAATGTGGGATGCTCTCATAGCACTATAGCAAAATCCTTCTGAGAATCGGAAATTTTTTCTGAAGGAGAAGTTGAGAACCACTAGGACACAGAAGGGAGAAGGAGTTACGACCTACCTCACCAGGATTCAAGATATCTAGAAAGAGCTTGTTGTAGTTGGAGAGACGCCTCAAGAATCTGAAATGGTGTGTGTAGCTATCAACGGTTTGACTGAGGATTGGGCTACTTTTTTCCAAGGTATTACTCGATGAGATGCGACTTTCTCTAGTGGTGGCAACAACAGAGGATCGAAGAGTGTGAAGGAGGAGGAGAATTAACCCTTGCATCAAAGGGAAAGGCAAAGAAAGGTCCCAATCAGGGACAAGACTCACAGGGAGGAGAAAAGGAGAAGAAATATCTGTCGAAGATCAAATGTTTCGGGTGTGGTGAGTTTGGTCACTACAATACCTAGTGTCCTCAGAGGAAGAAGGACAAGAAGGAGAAGCAAGAGCAGGTAGCAACTCCGACAAAGATTGATCAATTGTCCTCTAGGTTGGAGGAAGATTTTTCTTTGTATGCAACTATACATCCAAGAGGGAGGTGGGGAGACATTATGCTTTAGAGTCCATATTTGCGTATAGATGGGTAGGATACTTCGAGGAGAACATTAGACATGTGTTTCCTCTTGGATCAATACCCTTGTTGTAGGGGCCCACAATATTCAATAGCAAATTGATTAGTGTTGAGGATGGCGTAGTAAGATCTTGAGGGACAATTGCAGTACCAATTATAGTTAGATGTTGAGGGGCGCAAAGCAGTTGTATTGCAGACAGTTACATAGTGGAAAATGTAGAGGCTAGTAGTAGTTAGAGACTCAAGAAACAACTGCAGGGCCACTTTAGTTGTACAATTGATTCAAATATTTTTATCTCTGTTGTAGTAGTTACAACAACAACAACGCCAACAACATGAGAACAATTGCCACACAGAGAAGAGTTGGCAGCAGTACAGGTAATACCATGCAATGTCAGCAACAACACAAATGCAGGGTGGTTCAGCTCAAAGTAGCAGTTGAATGAAATTTGCGCAATAGTTGGTGGGAAGTGGCAGTTTCTTGCAATTGTCAGACATCAACAACGTGTATGGGAGGATGTTATGAGATTGTCTAGAATACCTTCCTCGCTAAGAGGGAGTGTTAGTTTTTGATGGTTGGGTAGCGTCAGAAAGGTGTTCTAGTCTAAAATTTGGTCAGAGAGGTTCAGAAACACTAGAAATCTGAATCCAGAAAACGTTTCAGGAGAAAACAACTGGAAATGGCTCAATTTAGTTAATCAGT
Organism: Pinus albicaulis; assembly: GCA_034641835.2. Lineage (NCBI taxonomy): Eukaryota > Viridiplantae > Streptophyta > Pinopsida > Pinales > Pinaceae > Pinus > Pinus albicaulis. The sequence goes on along the minus strand of CM076579.1, from coordinate 417,299,141 downwards.
CAATAATTAAATATTTCCTAAGTCTCACTTAGGAAAAGTGATTAATTAACAAGAATTAAATGAGAAAGGTTATATTTCTCTAGAAACTCATATGGATCGACTTAAAGATGATCTTAGTCGTTAATGATGATTTAATCATGGCCATCGTGAGCCAACGAGAGATTATAAGAGGAAGTTGACGGGGTTGGAGCAAGACACACTTGAGATCGATTTTCCTTGGCAGATCTAGCTATTCAGCAGCAACAACTGAACAGGGAAGAGAAGTTCAAACCAAAGGGGAAGCAGAGTTGGTGAGGGTTAGAGACAGTGATTCCAGAGGAGATTCCAGTTCTGGAGAGTCAGTTGTAGTAGGGCCGAGTTTTCCTCAGTGAGGTTGTGTAGGGATTGCACAGGCAACTTCAGAGGAGTTTAATTCAGCTGGAGTGAGGGTCGATTTAGTTGCTTGAGGTCAGGAGAAATTCCTGCAGGCCAAGGGATTCATTCTCAGAGGTTGATTTGGGATAGACGTCTTGATCAAAGCAGCTTCTAGGTCGTTCGAGTTTGGCCTGCACAGAGGCTGACACAGGGGCAGTTCGAGTGGGATGTTTTTGCTACTTTTGGAGCTAGATCAGTGTTGGGTGCGACAAAATTTGTCTCACTAATTTTTGGCCATATTATCTTGTAGTGGATTTCCGGTTTTCGAATTCCAGATTGTATTCAGATTACTTGATTGTTGCCAATGGTGCACGACTCGTACTCGTATAAGACTCGTTTGGCTATTGACTCGGAGACTCGTACAACACTCGGGAATGACCTGTATAAGATTCGTGTAAGACTCGACAAATTTTCCCCTCCATTTTCGCTTTCCCTCCACATGATCTCCAAAAAGAAATAAAAAAAATGAATTTTGAGGGTCTCCATGGGTCTTATGAGGGTCATTTGCAGTTCTTCTTGGGTTCAATGCGGGTAGACGAGTTTCATGCAGGTTTTAGCAGGTATGGGTACAAACTGCAGGTTCTATGCGAGTGACCTGTCTTGCTATAAAACCCGTCAAGACCCGTGGGTACTTGCGGGTCTTATAAGAGTCGTGCTACACTGACTGCTACATAATAATAAAACCCTCATCTACTACATCGGTTTTCTCGCACTGTGTTTTTCTAGGGACGATTGTCCAAAAATAACTGTGTCAATTATATTGTGTGTGTATCTATATTTCTCAATTCCTGTTAATTTTCTGTAGTGCTTGATTTGTGAAGAATTGCAGTGTGATTTATTCATTGTTTGTCGTAGCAAATAAACTGCATAATTAATCAGTTAGAAGAATATATTTCCAGTTGTTGCAATTTAAGGAAAAATTCACAATTTGCCTCTTTAAATGCCCTTTATTTCCATCTATTTTGCAATTGATGAAGTCACTTGGATGATTATGAGGATATATTCTTACCTTGGAAACCCCTCTCTTGGACTTATGAACACTTTTGGAGGAGTTGTCCACCTGTTTACCCCATTTTTACTTCACACATATGGACGTTTGAACTTCTTGGGCCAGACATCAGCTTGGTTGATGGAATTTAGTTCTACAAGAATAACCTTACCATGTTTTGGGGCTTATACCTTACCTTTTGCGCTTCACTAGTCTTCATATCTCTTGCACTTTAGGTAGCTACATGTGGGCGTAGCTGCCACTTAGCTTCATAGTTATTTCATTAACTTTGCCACTTTATTTTCCCTTTATTTCTTAATATGGAAATTTACGCCTTTTGTTTTTGATGGTGCTAAAGCAGTGTCAATACGGTCCATTGTTTTCTCGTGTTGGATTTTTTCACCTCGTGTCGTTGCTAGGGAGTCAGTGTCACCTTCTCCGCCACTAAAGGTAAAACTCTAACGTGAACATTGTAGGATTATAACCTATTTTGGTAGTGATGTTACCATTCGCACCTCTTTCGCAACCTTTAACAAGCTGCAACATGATGACACCTCTTTTGTTAAATATAAGTATAATATTTCTAACTATTCTTTTGTTTTTTATGAATTTCACTTATGCTTGCTTCTTAACACCATTCCTATGTATTTTGTTAAGGATGGACCCCCCTCTTATGGATTTGACACCTTTTGGCCATGGACACTTGGGATGACTCTATGATTGTTCATGTGGTGTCACATTTCGTAAGGTAATTTCATAGGTGGTAATACATATATCCCAAGGCATTGGTCACGTTATTCAAGGAATATTTGGGAAACTTTTGCATGCATTGGCATCCTCCTTACTTGCCAAGTGTTCAAGTAGTGTCAGTAACTCCCTTTTTCACCCCTTGGCCTTCCTAAGAAGTCAATGCCATCTTCTCTCCTAGTGGTAAAATTATAACATAGTGATGCATGATTTTAACTTATTTTGGTATTGAGATTACCATGTTCACGTCTTTCACATCCTTTAACTAGCTCCAACATCAAGACATCTGTTTTATTTAGTGAATTATAAGTATCGTAATTATAACTATTCTTCCTTGGATTTTTGCATTTCATTTATGCTTCTTGCTTAATACTACCCTTATCTAGCTTTTTCAGCATGGAACCCCCTTTTATGTATCTGACACGTTTTGTCTTGGGAATATTGGAGATGATTCTATGATTGTTCACGTGGTGTCACATTTCCTGGGAAAATTTCATAGTTGAAATGATATTAGATATCCAAAGACGTTGGTCACATCATTCAAGGCCCATTTAGGAAAATTTTACATGCTAGGGCATCCTCTTGTCATTCCACATTAAATATGCTTGAATGCCCTGTTATTTCATCATTTTTCTAGATATTTTGAGTTGGAATAGAGCTCCAATCCCTTTGGAGGACACATCTACTGGCTATTGGAGAACATGCGGCTTCATTATTTTTGACTTGGAGAGGGTCATTTCATCATTTGTGGAGGTCACTTGCTTGATTATGAGGATATATTCCTATTATTATGAGTTGTTTTGGAGGATCTTTCAACCTATTTGGCCCTTTTGACTTCACTCGTGTGAACCTCCCAATGTTGCACGAAGCGCAGATGTTTTTGGAAGTGGGGGCGCGAAAGCGTCATTTCCAAAAAATCTAGGAAGAGAAGCGTCACCGAGGCGTCTACTATATATATTTATATATTTTTTGCATTTATATTAAAAAAAACATCCCAAATACCAAATTAGTTGTAGAAGACGTGAAAACGTGCATATTTTTACATAAATCAAGATAGATATGGCATCCATGATTCCTATTGTACATCAATGATTAATTATTGATATGGCATCCATGATTCCTATTGTACATTAATGATTAATTATTCTAGCATCAACCATGTAGATTCTAGCAATTACAAACATACATCAAGTTTTTAAGCATATTATAAAATAAAAAACATTTAGAAGATAAAATCATAAAAAATTCAAGTAACTTATCAAACACGTGAGCAACTGTCAACATTAGACATGTTCGTAATTTAAATAATAATGTTTACAAAATAGGCCACTTAGCCACCACCACAACTCTAGTACACATTGACCTACGAAGAGTAAGACAAAAGAGTTCAAATTCAAAAGAAGCCTACAAGTCTAATCTATGACAAAAGTAGTAAATTGTGAATATATCTACTAATCTCTCATCCTTCCGCCACGAACAATACGTGGCAGTGGGCCTCCTGTAAATTTTTGTAGATGTTCTATGCTTGATGCAACTTTACTTTTTTTTTTTATCCCAATATCAGACATCAATCACATAAACAATAATGTAAAACGCTGATAGAACGTACTAGTAGATCGACAGAAGACGAGCCAAAATAAGTATGAGTGTTGGTGCATTATGACAGTCAACAGGATGCTTCAACCAACAAAGTCTCAATACGGTCAACCAACCAGAAGTGTCACACAACCCTCTAGGAAAGCTAGATCAGTCAACCCCAAAATTCAACGAAAGTCATTGCTGTCACAGTCAACGGTCAAAGCAAACAGTTGCAGCAACAAAGTCAATGCAGCCAAGTCAAAGTCAACGTCCATCCTTGGGATTTGTGCCAAAAAATGAGGATTGAGGAAATCGAAGGTTTGGGAGAGTTTCGGGTCAATTTGACCAAGTGTTGACCAAAGTCAACGCTGGTCAATTTATGGGCTAGAAACCCTAGAGGGTCTGAAACCCTAGCTGCTGCTTTTTCCCGCGTGTGAGTGAAGAAGAGACTCCAATATATGCTCGAACCAATCAGATGAGGAGAGAGGATGTGATGTGATGGATGAGTGAAAATGTCCTCCAACGTTGACCAATTTATATCCATCAATGAGGGTGTGTGACACAACTACAGGGGCTTGAAGCCTACATTTTATTTCAGGCCGACTTGCACTGATTTTGAAAACATTCAAAATAAATGTTCTACTCATCGAATCAAGATGATCTTTAGATCGATCTTGCACCTCTCTGAAAGAGGAGTCCAATAAAAATATTGGCATCTTCATCTGAGCATCACAACATGGAGTTTGGACCTAGTGGGGTTGGCATCTCAACTCGATGCCAACCCCTGATGTTGGTGTTGCAACATGGAACCTGGAAATCAAGGGACCAGATAAGAGCATCCTCTAATTTCTCTAATCACAACACTCCATCCTCCAAATTGGGCTCCTCGAATTTCTGTCCCAAACCTTAAGGTCTTGATTAGTCTTTGCATCATCACAGTAATGGGACAACAATCACAAGCTGTAGTGAACATAAACCAATCTCTCTACTTGATCCAAATTTAACTTGTTCCTTTTAACACTGGGGATGAAAGAACAAGAGCTCCAATACCTCTCTGCAAAAGAAGTGTTTACCACCTGTGATACCACCTACAATGCCAAAGTATGTAGAAGTGGAGTGGCACCTCCATGCATGTTCCACCACTGAAGAGAAGAAAAAGTCTCTCGATCTCTAATTGCATGCATGCTTCCAAATGGACCAGTGCTAAGCATATAGTTTCTCAACTATTTCCGTACCATGGCGTCTTCCTCCTCATTAGGAACTAATTTATCGAATGCTCTCATATAACTAGGTAGAACCTCTGGATCTAGGTGTGGTTTACTTCTGCTCCCCCCCAGGTGTTGGTGTTGAAAGCCATGATGGATGATAGTATTTAGGTTTCAGAACATATTCCAAGGCATGTAATGGAACATTTAGCATATCCCATCATTTTTCCACCTTTGCACGAATATAATTGTACAAGGTGATATCTCTAGGCTCAACAATGTCTTTAATATTCCCCAACATGCTATCCATTTGCTCATACACCTCCCCAATTATTGGTCGATCTGAATCTGCAAACTTGATCATGTAATAAATTGGTTTGGTGAATTGCAAAACATATTTAATCTGTGACCAAAATAACATGTCAAGAATAGTGCCCTTGGCTACATTAGCACCATCTCTATCAATGTTAATTTCCTGCCATGATTCAGAGTTCACCATATTAGTTAAAGCTTGTCTCACCTTCACTAGCCGCATAAAGTTGAGGTAATAACTTGCAAATCTTGTTTTTGCAAGTTTAAGGAATTGCAACTTGGAGTAAGTGCCATAAAAGTAGTTTACCCTTGTATGCCTTGTGATAAATTTAATGAGTTGCTTCCCTCTCTTGTAAAGTTCATTAATCCATCCACATTCTTTATGCTTCACAATATCATGCATCAAAAGGTTCAATGTGTGCACCAAGCACCCAAACCAAAAGATATGTGGATGAGTACGATCAATAACTTTTCCTGCTACCTTACAATTTGTTGCATTATTAGTGATCACTTGAACCACATTATTAGGACCAACATCTTTGATTGATTGTAATAGGAAATCTGCAATGTTTTGGGAAGTTGCACTGATGGAGGAGGAATCATGACATGTAATAAATACTGCACCACTAGGAGAAACGCGAAGAACATTTATCAAATGTTTGTTTCTAATATTTGTGCAGCCATATGGTACAATAAATACCCCACAATCCACCCACTCATTTGTAAAACGTGTCAAAGCTATTTGAAGCTTTTCTTTTTTTCTTTGTAATAACATTGTTCTAGCTTTCTTATAGTTGGGGCTCTGTATCCTTTTGTGGCTTCATTAATGGCCTTAACCATATGATGCCAATAGGGAGAGCAAAGCAAATTGAATGGAACACCACAAGCACAAAGAAATCAGACTATCTTTCCATCCACATCATCTCTTCCAACAACATTCAAGAAATTCGCTATTGTTTTTCTACCTTGAGAGGTTGCAGAAATACCATGAGGAGATAGAGCTACCAAATCCAGAGGTTGCACTTGATTGAGACTGATTTTTTTGTTTCTTGTTTTTTTGTTGTGCAACCTCCTCTATTTGGATGTGTTTTCTTCTTTGTTTAGTTGAAACATTTGGGAAAATTTTTATCCCCACAATACCCTTTTTCTTATCACTATCCAACACCCCGCAAATATGCCTCCTTAAACAGGTATATGAACCATTATATGGTTTTTCTCCATGACAACCATGAGGGCACAAATACATGTAGCTTCCACCACCATTTCCCCCTTAAAGTTTCGTCATAGTTCCACAAGGGTGTCAATGCAGATTTCCCCTCTAGTGTTTCAATGTTCTCTTCAGGTTCATCCCCATCCTCTTCAAACACTTTCTCCTCATCATACATTGGGTCACTCATATGCGGACCACTATCCTCTTGTTCTTCTTCCCTTCTATTCCTACTCCGCCTTGCCATCATGAAAACCAAAAGTGGAATGATACATAGAAGGCAAAATAACACCATCTTGGAATATGAATATAGGTGGTGGATAACCTGAAATTAGATGAGCAAGAAGAAAGAAAGGGAAAAAGTAGGAGAGGGAGTAGAAAAAATCCAAAAAACAATGACAAAAAAATGAGGGAGTGTGGGGTTTTCACTTACCTCTTCAGCTCTTGTAGATGGAAGCCTTTTTTTACTCCTCCAAGCTCCTCCTCCTTCACTCCTGCTAGCTCCTCCTCCTTCACTCCTGCAAGCTCTCCTCTTCTCCAAGCTCTCTTCTCCTCTTTTTCTCCTCTCTTCTCGAAGCTCTCCAAAAATACAAGAGTGAGGAAATGAGAGGAGAAAAGGAGTTTTATAATTTTATTCCCCTAATTCTTTCCCTAACCCAAGCTAACCCCACTCGCAACCACAATTAAACAAAAAAAAATGAATATTGTGGGTCTGGCTGGCAGTCCATGGAACCAGTTGGGAGCTGTCCGGAGTCTGCCCTGATTTGCGTTGGATCCACGGGGTGATTCGACTCCGGAGAGGTGCCACATGCGTACGGAAACGTGGATCAGGGCGAACAATTCCCACAGACCAAGAATGGTTTTTCCGGCCCGATCCATAGGTGCAGATTTCCAAGCCGTGGTTCCGGGTACAGATCAACCACGGGTCCGTATGGGCCGCAAATCTGGGTTTTGATTCCGGTTGGGGGGAGGGCATCATTTCGTGCAACAGAGGGACCTCCCGCATTTTGAGGCTAGACTTTGGCTTTATTGTGGTAAGTTATTTTTAGGAGGGTGACTCACCATGTTTTGAGGCTTTTACCATGCATTCTGTAGGGATATTGAGACTCTTTATTCTAAAAAACTTCATATATGGGGAATGAACCACTATCTTCGATGTTTTTTTGTACATTTGGCATACCTTGTATATTGTCTTAGTCTCTTTTACCTTGAGGATGACAAGTCACTTTCTTGTAATTGTTTTAGGCTAGATGTAGATGGATGCTTTAGGATAAATACAAGTTTTGGTAGGTTGCATTTGAGTTTTACGTGATAGAAACCCTAGACTTCTTGGTGGTTTGGAGGGGTTTTGACTTGGAAAATCATTTCGCTTGTAAATGTTGTCTTACATTTGGATTGTATTAGTTGTGCACTATTCTAAAAGTTTCCGAAAGTACATGTTCTATTAATTTTACATTTACTTATGCCTTTAACACTAGAAATCATCCATAAAACTCTGTTTAAGTTGCTAAAACTTCTTGTTTTTGCTTTTCTATTGCTATAACTTCTTGCATTTTAAGGACGTTTTACAACATGATTTAGCAAATTTATGATCATGATTGTTTTGGAATAATTTCTCATTTGATAATCATGTAATGAACTATCTAAAATAGCTCCAAGAAGGTATCTAACTTAAATCCAGATTTAATTTGAGTGACAACCATGATTCATAGAACACACATCATAATAAATTGATGGTCTTTTGGGTAGTAACATAGGTGACTATAGATTTTTTTTGGCTTTCCTATGGTATTCTACATTCTACCTAGTAAAACTCCTTTATGATGGATGTCTCCTTCATTAAAAATAGGGGAACACTTCATTACGTGAGAATGATAACATTTCAATGTTAGACTCCTACTTTTACCATTGTGAGTGCTTTGCATTCAGCGATAATATTGTGCAATGACAATTTTTTTACAATGTCCATCTTATGGTATGTTTCATAAAGATGCTAGTATTCGATCTGTGTCCTACTTAGGCTTGGTTCTCTTGTCCTATTTCTATACTCACATATGATAATTTAATTGATGTATTAATATTGTAGTCGTTAAACTTGTTCGTCTCCTCTCCCATTATTCACAAGTTGACGTACACATTTGTTTCTTCTTGTTTATTTTTCTTTGCCTCTATTTGTTCTCTAATCACTTACACATGCTGTAATATCTTCTGTTTATATCTATTTTCAAGGTGTGCAAGGTGTGTTGGTGTTACCACTTGTTACCTTTGTGGGAGTTTCTATAACATTGAGTTTCCCTTTCCCTTTTTAGCTCCATGCTAGCATTGTTGTTTCGTTCCTTCGTTGTTGCTTCAACAAAATAGTTGCTTCTTTTGCTTTCTTCTCTCACCTTTTGTTACTTGTTTGTTTTATGGAGTTGGTGTTGCCTTTGCCTTTACTTGAGCCAAGCCAAAAGTATTATTAGTGGAATTATATGGCTTTCTTAGACAATTTGATTACCATGTTTGAGTTTTTAGCATGCAATAGTAGTCTCCTACCAATGTATCACTCATGGTAATGGTAGGAATTAGTCTTTTCCTCTTTTTTTTCCTCTCTCTCTCTCGATATATTTTTCTCATTTGGTCTCCTCCTTTTTTGGTCATCGCACTAGTGATATATTCCCTCTAGGTCATTGTCTTCTGTTGGGCCCAACTTGAGATACGTCTTCCTAGATGGTTCTAGTCACCATGCTACTTCCTCCTTTTCACTTCCAAGAAAGGTTGGCTTTGGCTGTTGCATCCCATAGACTGTAGTTATGGGATTGCTTAATCATTTATTCGACACATCCTTCATTTAATTGTTTGCTCCTTAACTACATATAGGCATAGGTACCTCTTAGCTTCAAAGCTATTTCATGAACTTTGCCACTTTAGATACCCGTTATTTGTTTACATGGACAATTTTGCCTTTAGTTTTTGATGTTTCTTGTTGAATTGTGTAGCTTGGGAGGTACTCCACAAGCCTAAATATGGGGTTTGTGCTAAGTTTGGTCAAAAAGGGCTACAAAAAGGAGGCGGGGATCTATTGCATCAGAAATGTAAGAGATGGTCGTGGTCCAATTGGAGGGTTGGCTGAGTTTTCGTGCAGGGTTTTTGGAGAGTTTAGGAGGTGAAACCCCTAGGAAGAAGGATGTGAGAATACCTATGTTTGGGGTTTGTGCTAAGTTTGGTCAAAAAAGGAGTTTGTGGGCAAAGAAACCAAGTGAAGGGGTTTTAGAAAATTCTAAAAGGAAATTAAAAGGGAAAATTAAAAGGAAAAATTAAATCGTAAGTCTAAGTGGATAAAAACCCCAAGTTCTAGAGGGTTCCTAGGAGGCTTAGGAGAAGCAATTTAAAGGATGCCTAGGAGAGGCTAAAGGTAATCAAGCGAGAGGGAGATCGTTTAGTGAAGAAGGGTGGTCAGGATGTAGCCTTAAGGAAGGACGAGTTATAGGGTGAAGTAGGGCTACAAAAAGGAGGCGGGGATCTATTGCATCAGAAATGTAAGAGATGGTCGTGGTCCAATTGTAGGGCTGGCTGAGTTTTCGTGCAGGGTTTTTGGAGAGTTTAGGAGGTGAAACCCCTAGGAAGAAGGCCGTGAGAATACCTATGTTTGTGGTGTAGGGATGTGTCCCATATTAGGTCAAGAACGAAGGTATTGTACCGATGAGTTTAGGACCGCAACACTTCAAGGAAAAGCACAGAGGTAAGGGCCTTTAGGAGCATGGTTTAGGCGAAGATCTAGGCAAAGCTCGGTTAGTAAAACAAACCTAAAAAAGGTCGCATACCTCAATTAAAGTGCTCAGAAATATGGATCTTGGAGGGTTGTTCTAGAACTAAACATTAGTTTACAAGCCCTAGTTAAGGGAAACATTCAACCAAGTGCATTACATCAAGTGAAGGAGAAATCTAGGCGTGGTTTTGGCCTATATCTGTCTGTTTAGGGCCGAAGGGGTCTCCTCCTAATGAGGAAGGCTGAGCTCAGTTATATCAACTTTTGGAGGGCCGAGAGCTCTGTTTTAGAGAGATGAGGGTTCAACAAAATAACTAGAGGGAAACCTCACTTGTTAAGGCACCTACAGAAAGATTAGGGAGAAGGGTTATGGCTATTTTGAGGAGAAAAAGTGGTCCGAGTAAGGGAAAAATAGGAGCCCTAGCTAGAAGGCAGATTACCTCTAAATTATGCTCAGGTTCATACAGAATTCAAGGCAAATGATGATGTCTTGGATAGGATGTTTTGTCTCGTTATGATTGATGGATTCTAGGTGTTGAGGGTTGTTCCTAAAGGAATTGGAAGAACAATATTATCGACAGTTTTGTGCACAAGATTACCCTTAGATATAGTTTGGTATTGTACTGATGTATAGGTGGTACAAGAGGCCTCAACAATAGTGGGAAGACAACAGAGTGAAGGGTTGAGATTGCTAGGAGGAGGAGTGTAGTTTGGGGGCATGTTCATAATGTATGGACAATAGATGGTAAAAGCCCTAGATTGATGTGATTTGAGGATCGAACCATAGGTATGTGGGTATACTTGAAGAGCCCTAGATGAGGTAGATTTGGTGCTAAGCCCTAGATCTAAGGGCATAGTATTTTGAAGTTTGTTGGAGCCCAAGAACAATGATGGTGAGGCAGCCAAATCACTGTTAGAGGGCAGATGTATAAGCCTTAGGTGAGGGAAATCCTGTGGGCCCTAGACCAATCAAGAAGATGACTGAAGATGGGAAGATTAGATGATGAAGTTAGTGTAGGATGTAGTGTTGTAAGTAGTCCAGGTTAGGATAGATTTCGAAGGACATCTTAAGGATTGATTGGAGGGAAGTAAGTAGATGTCCTTGGATCCGTAAGTGCAGGGCTTATAAAGGAGTATAATCTTGCTAGGACTAGGAGATCTATTGAGTTCAAGGAATGTAGCCAAGAGAGCTAGATTGATAGCCCTACTTCACTGCTAAAGAAGGACATTTGCAGTGAGAAGAATGACAACCTCCATGCCCTAAGTTTGTATTCATTAGAGCAACACAAGAAGGCAATAGAGGAAAGAAGTGCATAACTGTTGAGGTGTAGTAGTGGGCATTTTAGGAGTTGTTCAGAAACAAAGTGATGAATAACTCACAGAAGTCCCTAGGAGTTGACTCATTGATGGGCTAATGGTTAGCTTGAGGGAAGTCAATTGGTTAGTCGTGTTCAGTGGACAAGAGGAGTTGTCATCACTGATAAAGGTAGATTTGGATGCTGCAAATTGGGAGCATATGGGAGCAGATGGACCAACAAATGTGTTCCAGACACATGGATTGAAAGTGTTGCGGTGTGCCACATCAACAAATCCTGTGGGTCCTAGAGCAATCAAGAAGATGACTGAAGATCGGAAGATTTGAAGATGGAAGAAGTGTTGTAAAGAGTCTAGGTTAGGATAGATTTGGAAGGACATCTTAGGGATTGATTGGAGGGAAGTAAGTAGATGTCCTTGATTCGTAAGTGCAGGGCTTATAAAGGAGTATAATCTTGGTAGGAGTGGCAGATCTATTGAGCTCAAGGAATGTAGCCAGGAGAGCCATATTGATAGCCCTAGTTCACTGCCAAAGAAGGACATTTGCAGTGAGAATAATGACAACTTGCATGCCCTAAGTTTGTATTCATTAGAGCGGCGCAGGATGGCAATAGAGGGAAGAATTCCATAACTGTTGAGTAGTAGTAGTGGGCGGTTTAGGAGTTGTTCACAAAAAGAGTTATGAATAACTCACAGAAGTCCCTAGGAGTTGACTCATTGATGGGCTAATAATCAGCTAGAGGGAAGACAATTGGTACGCTGTGTTCAGTGGGCAGGGGGAGTTGTCATCAGTGATAGAGGTAGATTTGGATGCTGCAAATGGGGAGCATATGGGAGAATATGGACCAACAAATGTGTTCTAGACACATGGCTTGAAAGTGCTGCGGAGCGCCACATCAACAAGTAGGTCAAGGTTGTCTTGTCTACGGTAGATTGGTGGTCAACATGACAAACACCAAGCACTAGCTGTATTTCTTGTATCAGTGATTGTACGAGGGCCATGATCCCTGGTACGAGAGCCCTAGAATGTTGTATTATAGCTTGTCAATATAACAAAGAAGGGTTTGAAAAAGTTAAAAATTGTCATATGTGCTAGTTGATTCACTGATGTCTACTTTTTTCGTTGTGAAAAGTATTTTGTTGTGGAATTTTAGTTGGTAGTATCAGAGATTCTAAGACCCTAACCTAGATTCTCTAGTGTCGTGGAAAAAAAACAGTGCTCAAGTAGTGACAAGACCTCCCTTGTTTTCTCCTCTTGATTTTGTTCACCTTGTGTACTTGTGAGGAAGAGTTGTCACCTTCTCCCCTCCGAAAGGCAAAACTCTAACATGACGATTATAGGGTTATAACCTATTTTGGTAGTTATATTACCATTGTCAGATCTTTCACATCCTTAAACAAGCTCCAACATCAAGACAACTCTTTTGTTGAGTTAAGTATAAGTATCATATTTCTAACTATTCTTCCTTGGTTCTTTTCCATTTCTCTTATGCGTGGGGCATAACACCATTCATATCTATCTTTGTAAGTGTGGACACCCCTTTTATGTATTAGACACGTTTTGGGTAGGGAGTGTTGGGGATGACACTATGATTGTTCTTGTGGTGTCACATTTCGTAAGGAATTTTCATAGTTCTCGTTGTACTACACATACCACAAGTCATTGGTCACATTTGGGGAAATTTTTCATGCATGGGCTTACTCTTTTCATATCAACTACTCAAGTATTGTCAATACCTCCCTTGTTTTTCCTCTTGATTTTGTTGACCTTGTGTCCTTGTTAAATAGTTGGTGTCAACTTTTCTCCTAGTGGTAAAGCAATGACATGATTGTTGCAGGATTGTAGCTTATTTTGGTATTGAGATTATCATGTTTACATCTTTTACATCCTTTAGCAAGCTCCAACATCAAGACATCTGTTTTTTCAGTGAAATATAAGTATTGTAATTCTAACTATTGTTCCTTGGCTTTTTGCATTTCATTTATGCTTCTTGCTTAATGCCACTCTTATTTGGCTTGGAAAGCATGGACCTCATTTTGGCTCTAGACATTGGGAGATGATTCTATGATTGTTCATGCGGCATCACATTTCATGGGGAAATTTCATAGTTGACGTGGTAGTAAACATGCCACAACATTGGTCACATCATTCAAGGCCCATTTCGTCAAATTTTGCATGCATGGGCATCCGCTTGACTTTACATGTTGAATATCTTTGAACACCCTCCTATTTCATCATCTTTATAGCTATTTTACGCTGGAATAGAGCTCCAAAACCTTTGCGAAGACATATACTTGCTATTTGTGAACATGTGGCTTCATTATTTTTTATTTTGAGAGGGTCATTTCATAATTTTTGGAGGTCACTTGGATGATTTTTAGGATATATTCTTCCATTCGAAACCTCTCCTTGGACTTATGAGCTATTTTGGAGGAGCTGTCAACCTATTTGGCCCTTTTCACTTGATGCGTGTGTACGTCACACTGTCAAGCCCTCAAGGTTAGGTGCTCGAACGTGCTCGAGTTGGTCCGAGTTGAGTTTGATGGAACGACTTGGTCGACACAAAGAGTGTGCCCGAGACGAGTTCGGTGCAACGAATGTGGTGAGATGAACAGACAAAGAACGTGCCTGAGATGAGTTAAGTGGAACGATTGGAAAGACTTGGTGAGTTGACATAACAAGGACACAAAGAGTGCGCCTGAGACGAGTTTGGTGCAACAAATGTGGTGAGACGAACACACGAAGAACGTGCTTGAGATGAGTTTGGTGGAAGAATTGGAAAGGCTTGGTGAGTCGCAATGACAAGGACACCCAACGAAGGCACGAAATATCGAAGACAAGAAAAGCCTTTCCAAGGACAAGGTGCGCCTAACCGAGACACTGCCCGCCCGATTTGCAAGGCACACGATTGAGGACAAGACAGGAAGGCGCATGAACGAAGGTGTATCAAAAGCAAGTTTTGTGAAAAGCAATGCGACATAAATTAGGGTTTATGGTGAGGCCAAATGAAGATAGGTCAACTTGAACACTGAACCGATGCATCCGTTGGAAGAGACATGTGACAAAGGTTGACTCGTATATATAAGATGAGGAGGAGACGAGTTAGAACATTAATCAACCGAAGATCAACAACCTCTCATCGCAAGAAAAGAAGGAGATTTAGAGGAAGAAGAGGGCCTAGTCTCACGAAGATGCTTGCTCTTTAAAGATAGAAGCAAAATGAAGTCGTGCGGGCTTGTGGAACGAAGTATTGCTGCGGGTGGTACACCATAGGGTATTTCTGTATTGAGGTTGTGTGCAGATCGAAGGGTTGTGACTTGGTTATTTATTAGGTTTGGTTGTGGGTTGCTAGCTTAAGGGATGTAACTTGGTTATTGCATATTTGTATTAGTGAAGGGTTGTGGTAGTGAACTGTTTGGAGTTCGGCCCAAACAAACCATAGTCCATTGTAAGCCGAAGTTTGCTGAATTGAAGTTTTATAATCGGAGAGTAGTTGGGAAATCATTTTTGGAGTTCCCCTTTCGTTTATTGAAATATTATTTTTGTACATGATTCGTGTTGTTTATGAAAGAATGTGATTATTTCTGATGTTAAGTTAATTGAAGTAAACTGTTATCAGAGTTAAGTTTCAACGTTATTATTGTATTGATATTTGATTGAATAATAATTTAGCAAGTATAATATATTGGTCTCGCTAGTGGGTGCATAGGCTAGAGACATAATTCGAGCGTTAGTAAGGTCAAGTTGGTTTCGACATTGAGGAAAAAGCGCATCGGTTCCGCACACATTAGAGGACTCGGGAAACTAATAAGACCAAGGGAGATGTGAATTCGATGAGTGGGATGTTTATATGAGGGGTTGATGAGCTCGATGATGTTGTTGTTGATGTTGATCAAACATATGATGTGTATGAAAAGTTGGGTAAGGGCGAGGAATTGGTGGGGAACCTCTCTACTACCATGATGGCAATTTTGAAGAAGGTTGTTGGGAATGGTTCGTTCAACAATTTTGTCCATTTGAAAGTAAAGGAATTGAAATCATATGATGGTTTGAGGAAGACAAAGATATTAGGAACATTTTTTGGGGATTTGGAAAGTACTCAGACTAATTGGGGGTGACTTTATAGTGGGGGGAAATAAGAACTGTTGTATCATTGTTAACAAAGGAGGCTAAGATGTGGTGGATAAGGCAAGCAAAATAGATTGCTTTGGGTAACATGATGGAGGACATCACCACACAGGAGAAGATGAAGGAAGCCTTGATAGCTCATTTTGGACCACAAGATGAGACTTGTGGTGCGAGAGCGAACATGAAGTTCTTTAAGAAAATAGTGAATCTGCGAGCACATGTGAGGGAGAATTCAAGTCTGATGTTGGAGCTTCTAGATATGGCTAAGAAGGATGGGTTATTCAATTTTGTGTTTGGGTTTCAACCATCGGGTCAATTTGAAGTAAAGAGCAGAAGGTTTAGTCTCTTGAAGAAGTCGTCGCAGTTGCACACAAGCTTATAGGTCACTGCGAATGCAAGACAAAAGGGAAGCAATAGGGCGAGAGGAGGAAGAAAGAAAATAAAGGTAAAGAGAATCCTTCAAAGTGTTGAAGATTGGAACTAGGTTCGGTCTTCATAAATTATATTTAATGTACTTATCAAAAGAATGAAGGAAAAGAATTCATATTATTATTAAATGACTTATTAAAGCATGGGTTTCATGCTTGGGTCATATTATTTTAGGTCAAAGTCCCCATTGTGGACTTCTAGGATTTATTGCGAGTTTATAGAATCATTACCGATTTAAATTGACCCATCTTGGACTTTTGAATCATGTAAATAGGTTTACTATTGAGTCAATCGATTTATTGTACCTCGACATCAAGTCGGCCTTAAGGAGATCAATTCGGCCTCAAAGGAACCTATTCGACCTCACTTGGAGCCTATAAAAGGAAGGAGATCGAATTCGCTTTGAGCATCACTCCTCAAGCAAGTTCGATATCTACTGCTGCATAGGAAAAAGTGCGAAGTTGGTGAAGGAAGCTAAAATGAGTACGAGTTGGTTCAAGAAGATAGAGAAAGAGAAAATCAAAATTTTGGTGGTGGTCTCTCTCCATTTTGTTACCTAACTTGGGAGATTGAAGACATTTTGTGTATGTTGCTATTGTTGCTGCTGCCAGAACTCCTAGGCGAAGTTGCTAGAGGACAAGTTGTTACTACTGCTGGGTCGAAGATCTGGAAGGCTGACTTGGTGTGGAGGGAAGGTTTGGTCTATGTCTAGGATGAAGAGTCTCAAAGAATACTATTGAAGGAAGAGAATTTTGACTGGGTTTTCCCCTAAGAGAGGGGTTTTTCCCTAACATAGTGCTTACATCTTATATCTTTTCTTATAGTGATCTTTGTACAAACATACTTTCGTAATTGCTTGAGGAAAGATAATCTAATAAAGAGATAAAAAAACTAACATAATTCGCAAGTAATTATCAAGAAAGAGAAATAAAACGCTAACGCATTGATTTCTCAAGATGGTATCAGAGCTAAGGTCAAAAAAGCTCAAGGATCACTTTATTGGCTCCAAGGGTTTGAACTTTGAACATGGATTCTCCCTCTTTCATAAGCTATATGAGAATCGGTATCCACACTGCTGGAAGCTGGATCAAGAATAACATCCATTACTTGTTCACCAAAGTCAAAAGTCAGGGATTTTTGGCTGCTCTTACAGGATCTTTTGATGATGACAATGCATGGATCATTGATAGTGGAGCATCAAGACACATGACAGGGGAAATTAAACACCTCCATACACTATCAAAGGAGTCATCTTCTCATGTAGTGGAACTGGGTGACAACAAAATCTATGTTGTTAGAGGGCTGGGATCAACATCGTTGGATTTGGAAAGTGGATTAACGCTGCACGTCAAAAACATACTATATGTTCCAGGTTTGAAAAAGAATTTTCTTTCTATTTCTTGTTTAGAAGATAAAGGAGAAGGAATTGCTTTTGTTGATGGAAAAGTATTGGTTTGGGGCAAAGACTCTAGCATTGATAAAGCTAGAGTTATTGGAGTTCGTGAAGGAAGGTTGTATAGGGTCACTACTCCACCTCCTCAAGCTTTGGTTCATATGGAAATTAGTACTATTGAGATATGGCATAGGAGGTGTGGTCATCGACAGTATAGGCTTATTCCCACCCTTAACCAATTGGTTAATGGCATCCCCAATATGAAGGAATACGATGAAAGTGTGTGCAGGGGATGCTCTTTGGGAAAATATATAAGAAAACCATTTCCAAATGGTGAGTCTAGGTTTAAAGAAGTACTATACCTTATTCACTCTAATGTGTGTGGGCCCATGTCTAAAAAATCACTTGGAGGTCATTTCTATTATGTGAAATTCATAGATGATCATTCTAGAAAGACATAGATCCATCTTCTCAAGACAAAGGATGAAGAATTTGAAAAATTCAAGGAGTTCTAAGTTGAAGTAGAGAACCTCACTGAAAGAAAGATAAAGACTCTTAGATCCGACAATGGCGGAGAATACACTTCTAAGTAGTTAATTGCATATTGCAAGGAAGTAGGAATTAAGAGGGAGCTCGTTGTTCCCTAGTATCCCGAACAAAATGGAGTTGCTAAAAGAAAGAATAGGTCTATTGAAAAAGGCAAATAATACTACTTGAACAAGACTGTCGATTTTTGGGTAGCATCGTATGTGCTCTAAGTCTCAAAATTTGTAGAGAGGCTTAGACACATGTATTCCAGATAACCCATAAATCGCTTGGTGAAATTCCACCCGGATTGTATTCTATTAAAATAATTAATTATTTTTAAAGGGTCCCTAAGTCTAAACTTGGGAAAATAAAATAATTAAAGTGAATTAATAGAATATGGGTGTGAATGTTCTAGAAAAGGCGGATCAAGTCAAAAGTTAATCTTAGCCATTGATTTGAGATCTAATCTGGGCCATTGATGTTTCAACAAGAAGACTATAAGAATGGCTTGAAGGGTCATTTGGAAAATACATTTGATGGAGGAAGGATCAAGAGATCGATTTCTTTAGCGAGTAGTGCTCAGAGAGAAACTTTGATCGAGAGATCTTTTGCAAAGAGGGGAAGTAATTCCGGTTGGAAGGATTCCTGCACTAGAGCGTATAGTAGCAGATACAAACAGAGCCACAGAGGCAACACAGAGCCAATTATGTAGTGCTTACGCAGCCACCGCGCAGATCCTGAAGGAAAGTTGTATTTTTGCTGAGGAGACTGCGTTGGGCTAGTGCTAGGTCCCAGAGAGATTTTCCGGAGGCTAGAAGGCCTCAGTTTCCAGCTAGTAGAGATACCAATGTAGAGGCAGAGTGCAGTCGTAGCGGTGACACATAGACTACACAGAGGCAACGCAGGAGAGTCTAGATTGGGTGTTGATCAGTGTCGGGTTGCCGTGGAGGAGTGAGGTTGGTCTTACAAGATATTTTATGTCAGTTTGTCTGCATGATTTGTCGAATGTGTCAATCATAGACATACTCAGAAATATTTACTGCATAATTTATAAACCCTTAGTTGTTGCATCATTTTTCTCGCATTGGGTTTTCCTAGGGACATTAGTCCAAAAATAACTGTGTGAAATGTGTGTGTGATCTATTCTTGTTCAGTTTTGTTTCCACACTCATAGTTCTTCTGCAGTTTATTTGTGTAGGTTGCAGTGTGATGTATTCAATGTTTGTCGTAGTAAACTGCAAATAGATTGTTAAGTTAAAATTAACAGTTAAGTGAATATATTCTTGTTGCTGCAATAGGATTCCAGATCTAGGAATTTTCACATGGTATCAGAGCTTGTTTAAACTGAGTGTAGGAGGAGCAAAGAACAGGTCCAACAGATTCAACATTGGTGAAGTTGGGATCAAATCGCTGCGTAAGTAACAAATTGATCTCCTAGTTGATTGCGCAGTCCAAGCCAGGAGGGCTAGACCGGCAAGGAAAATCTCTCTCTGAGTGAGCCTACAGAGGTAGGATTGTTCTAGATTGTTGTTTATTAGAGGCAGAGGGAGCAGTGCAGCAGATCGGTGCAAATTGACAGTTGGAAGGACGCAGTTTGCTGTGCAACAGTGATTGTTGGTGCAGAAGCGCCAGAAAGAGTCGATGAGACACATTTTGAGGATTTTGATGTCAGTGAGTTTCTTTCCCAAGAAACTCAGATTTCTCATGTAGTAGCAACATATTTTGTGGCTTGCTCCAGCAGTGAGTGCGTAAAGGCAGCTGCGCAGAGGGTGAGAGGTAGCAGATCGACTATAGTTGGTGTTGAGTTTTCTTGAGTGTTGGGGTAGTGTCGGATTTGCTCTAGCTCCCAAACCTTGTGGAGGGACTAGAGTACATGAGATCTCCAAAACCCAGAAAGGGATTTGGGAAATTCCATCTAGTTTGGGATATAATTAATTAATTAATAATTTTAATGAGGACCGTAATTCTAACTTACGAAAATTAAATTATTAAAGGTAATTAATTTAAACATGTGATGAAATTGTCCTAAGTCACATGGATCAAGCTTTCTCTTAATCTTAGCCATCGATTCAAGATCTGATCATGGTCATTGATTTCCCAACGAGAAAGTATAAAGGAAAGGCTTGGGGTCAGTTGGAGAAGACACACAGAGGCAGTGCACTGAAGCTAAGCTGGAATTCTAGGGCGTGGTTTGCTAAGAATTTCCAGAAGTGTTTCAGCGATAGAGTTTAAGCAAAAGGGAGTTTAGGCAATGGGGATGGTTTGATCTCGGTGCCTAGAATCAACAATAGGCAAAGAGGAGCTTCCAGAGGCAGCAACAACAGAGAGGGCAGTAGCAACAGAGAGGGTAGCAGCTTTAGCTACGCAGGTGCTACACAGCCCCTTCTGGGGCATCGCTGATCAGCCGGGGACCCAGTTGGGTTACGCAGAGACCCTCAGGGGAAGCATAGGGTCTGCGTCACCCATTCTGGGGTTACGCAGCCATTTCCAGGGAACCATAGAGGCACGCAGAGGCAGAGGCGGGGGCTTTAGGGGCAACACTGAGGTTTCTAGGGCCAAGATATGGCTGAGTCTTGTAAATCCTGTTTGAGGGTGTGGATCAGTCAATGTTTTGGCTTCAGAATAGCAGGTTAGCTGCAAATCTATATTTTTCTCTGTCGGGTTTACCAGTGTGGTACCCAGATTTTTTGTATTCATAAAACTCTTAATAATACAAACCCTCCAGCAGACAGAAGACCAGTTTTCCCGCATTGGGTTTTTCTTGGGACTATTCTCTAGAAAATCTTGTGTCACTTTGTCTATGTATGCATGTACTTTTTCTGTTTTAGATCTGAATCGGTGGAAGTCTGTTATGTGTGTACTTAGATGTTAATCTAAATATGTCAACATTAATAACTTTTTTAAGTAGGAGAAGTATAACCAGATCTAACAGTAGATTTCTGCATAAGTAACTTTCAGAAATTTTCACATGTT
The DNA here is from genome assembly GCA_034641835.2 of Pinus albicaulis. NCBI lineage: Eukaryota > Viridiplantae > Streptophyta > Pinopsida > Pinales > Pinaceae > Pinus > Pinus albicaulis. The sequence goes on along the minus strand of CM076579.1, from coordinate 417,278,176 downwards.
ATCAGAGCGATTGCAGATCTAACAGGGTCACCAGCAGAAGACTGAAGAATCTTGCTACAGAAAGCAGCAGAGGGAGAAGCAACTTCAGTAGAAAGCTAGATCTGAAGGGACAACGCAGTTTTAGAGGGAGCAGAGTCATGCAATCTTATGCTGTATCCACGCAGGCCCATGTACTTACTGCGCAGAGGCAACACTATGACAGTCTGCTCACGCAGAGGTCAGCTAGGGTAATGTAGATCTGAAGTTGTCTGATTCAGAAGTGCCAGAAGTAGAGCTGCAGAACTTTTGAAGGTTCTGGTGGGGTTAAATTGATGAAGTTTTCAGAATTTAGCTTACGCACTAGTGACAAAGAGCAGGAGGAGATCAACTTCCCAAAGGGTTTCTAGCCAAAGAAACTTGCAGATCGGTCATAGGATCGAAGAGAACTGTATCGTTGATTGATTTGGAGGATTTCCAAGAGAGGAAACCAGTTGTCAAAGGGAGCAGAGGGTGCCTATTTCGCCACGGACCTTAGATGTAGATCTCTAGCGTAGAGAGGAGGAGCTCCGACAGATTTTCTGAGCAGATGGCACCTTACAGACTACGTGATTAGGATAGGTTGGATGGCCTGTCCAGCTTTGCAGTCTGGAAGGCCAGAATCCTAGTAGTCTTAGAGGCATATCATCTAAGAGACCATGCAAAACAGGTCGTGGCCACACTGATCGATGCAGATCTCTTGAAGAAGCATGAGGAAGCTACAGCACAAGCCAAGTGATTCATAATGGATGGAGTTAAGGACCATTTTGTGCCACATATAACTGAGAAGAAAATGGCTAATGAGATGCGGAAGGCCTTAACAACCCTATATGAGGGGAAGTCCGTCTAGAGGAAGATGTTTCTAGAGACTCAACTGCGGTCATTCATGATAAACAAGGGGGAAGAGATGGAGCACTTTCTCTTCAGATTACAGTCAATCAGAGATTAGTTGACTACACTCAATGCGGTCTTAGAAGAGTGGGAAACCTTTGTCCAAACTGTCTTGGGCAGAGCGGACCTTCCTGACAAGGACAATTTGTGGGCAATCTTACGTCAGGAAGAACTTTGTAGAATCACCAAGAAGCAGTACAGCACGAGATTGAGTAAAGTGAAGAAGGAAGATGAAGATGATGCGGCCTTAGCAACAAAGAGGCAGCAAGGGACGAAGAAGCGTGATCTTTCCAACATCAAATGTTTCCAATGCGGTGAACTAGGACATTTCGCCAACAATTTTCCACTGAAGAAGAAGGACAAGGAAGGTTCTACTTCCAAAGTTGTTGAGGAGGACGATGGGTCAAAAGACGATGCAGCCAGGAGCGCTCATGAGCCACGAAAATGGGGTGACATGGATTTGTAGAGCAGCTATAGAGAGTGGGCGGGATCCTTGAGCAACTCATCTCTTGGATCACATCCGAGCTATCGGAGCCTTAAGAAAGTAGTGGGTAAAGTGGACCAGTTGGTGCAGAGAATCACAGATGAAGGAGAGGGGGATCTGAAGGCTGAAGGGAGCAGCACAGTGCAGATGTAGCAGCAACGTAGGGGCTGATGTGACTTCAGCAGCGCAGAGCAGAGCTGCAACAATGTAGAGGCTTCAGGAGGACAGCGCAGCACAACAGCAGCGTGAGAGATTTCAGCACAAGGGGCTAATGTGACTTTAGCAGTTGGTAGCACAATGCAATAGATTGAGAGGGAGCTGCAGTACAGATATAACAGTGGCGGTGGCAGAGCGTTATGGGCAGCAATACAGAATGGCAGCAACAACATAGTGACAAAGGGGAGCAGGTCCATAATCAGCGCAGAGACCCACACCAGAGATCAGTGCAGCGCTTCGGGGTGAAGTAGAGTTGTACTAGAGCACATTCCTCGCTAAGAGGGAAAGTTGAGTTTTCTTGAGTGTTGGGGTAGTATTGGATGTGCTCTAGCTCCCAAACTTTGTGGAGGGACGAGAGTACATGAGATCTCCAAGACCCAGAAAGGGAGTTGGGAAATTCCATCTAGTTTGGGAGATGATTAATTAATTAATAATTTTAATTAAGGACCCTAAGTCTAACTTAGGAAAATTAAATTGGTAAAGGTAATTAATTTAAACATGTGATGGAATTGTCTTGAATTCACATATATCAAGTTTTATTTCAATCTTAGCCATCGATTCAAGATTTGATCATGGTCGTTGGTTTACGAACGAGAAAGTATAAAGGAAAGGCTTGGGGTCAGTTGGAGAAGACACAAAGAGGTAGAGAACTGAAGCTAAGTTGAAATTATAGGGCGTGGTTTGCTTAGAAATTTCATAAGCGTTTCAGTTGCAGAGAGGGGAGTTTAGGCAAAGGGGATGGTCTGATACCAGTGCGTAGAATCAACAAGAGGCAGAGAGCAGCTTCCAGAGGTAGCGCAGAGAAGCAGAGGCAGCAACAGTAGAGAGGGCAACAGTTGCATAGCGCAGGGGCAGCTTTAGCTCCGCAAGTGCTACGCAGTCCCTATTGGGGCAACGCTGGTTAGTCGGGGACCCCACTGGGTTAGGTAGAGACCTTCAGGGGCGTCGTAGGGTCTGCATCACCCATTCTGGGGTTACGCAACCCTCTCCAGGCTAGCGCAAAGGTACGCAAAGGCTGATGCAGGGGCTTCAGGGGCAACGCTGGGTTTTCTAGGGCCAAGATCTGGTTGATTGTTGTAAATCCCGTTTGAGGGTCTGGATCAGTCAAAGTTTTGGCTTCAAAACAACAGGTTAGCTACAGATCTATATTTTTCTGTGTTAGGTTTACCAGTGCAATACCCAGATTTGAGGTATTCAGAAAACTCTTAATACTAAAAATGCTCCAACAGCCAGAAGATCGGTTTTCCCGCATTGGGGTTTTCCGAGGACTATTGTCCAGAAAATCTCATGTCACTTTGTCTGTGTGTGCATGTACTTCTTCTATTTTAGATCTGAATTGGTGAAAGTCTGTTATGTGTTTACTTCGATGTTAATTTGAAGATTTCAGCATTAATAACTTGTTTAAGTAGGAGCAGTATAACCAGATCTAACGGTAGATTTTTGCATAAGTAACATTTAGAAATTTTCACAGTTGGGTGAGATGGCCACTAGCGGATTTTGTTGCTAGGACTGGTTGGATGGTGCCTCCAACTACGTAATTTGGAAGGCAAGGATCTCCTTCCTTCTAGACGAGCATGACCTCAAGCACTTTATCGACAGTGCTCAGGGCGAACCGATGGATGCAACACAATTAAGGGCCTTTAAGAAGAATATGGCAAAGGCCAAAAGACTAATCCTCGATGGAGTGAAGGATCACATTGTGTCTCACATTTCCAGCAAAGGGACAACCAGGGAGATGTAGGAAGCGTTCGCTACGCTAAGGGATCTTTCGAGCAGTGGAAGATGTTTTTGGAGGAGAAAATGTGTACCACCTAGATACAAAAGGGAGAGCGTATTGATCCATTTTTGTCTAGACTTCAGGAAAACTGAGATCAACTGGCAGTTGTGGGATCAACTCCCAAGGCCACAGAAATGGTCAGATTGGCCCTCAACTCAATATCTGATGACTATCAAGTCTTTGTCTAGAGAGAATTTTCCGGACTGGGAGTTGATATGGGTAGCTCTTCCTTAAGAAGAGATGAGGAGGGATTTACTCAAGTGTCAACTTGAGGGTAACAGTAGCAGTGGTTCGAAGGTCAAGAAGGAAGAGGAGGAGAATGTAGCCCTTGCATCAAAGGGGCAGAAAGAGCAGCGCAAGAGGAAGAAGGATCTTTCAAAGATGAAATGCTTCGGTGTGGCGAGATGGGACAGTACTCCACACAGTGTGCTATCAGGAAGAAGGACAAGGATGAGTAGCATGATCCTCAGGCCGGAGCTGCGAAGAGAGAGGAGAAATTTTCTATGATTGCCCATATACCTCCAGGAGGGAGGTGGGGTGATTTGGAGTTGTAGACCTAGAGATCTACAATTTGGGTAGGATCCTTAGGGACTCCACCTCTCAGATCATTACCTTGCTGCAGGATCCCAAATCAGAAGTAGCAGGATGGATGGGTGCCAGTTAGTGCAAAGGAGTGCAGAAGTGACTGTGCAGTAGTTAGCAGTGCAGATTAGAGTTGGCAGGAGTGTAGGAAGGCACAATGCAGAAACTGGTAGTAGCGCAACAACTTCAGAGGGACAGCGCAGAGGCTAGGACCAGTCAGATCTTCATCATCGAGATGCATCATACTTGTCCAATTTTGGATTTTTTTCAGTTGGAGTAAGCAACTGTGACGAGTGCAGTAGCAGTTGACAGTGGCAGAGTGAACAACAACACTGATGCATAATACAGAGGGAGTTCCATTACAGATGCAGTGTTGACAGTGGCAGTGTCAGCGACAATACAGATGCAATGTTTGTGCAGAGTTGATGGGCAACGGTGTTAAACATCAACAACACAGAGGGAGATGTTACAGAGTCATAGCAATACTTAGTTGGTGTATTTCTAGAGCACATTCCTCGCTAAGAGGGATTGTTGATTTTGGGGTAGCATAACATGTGCCCTAAGTCTCAAAATTTGCAGAGAGGCTTAGAAACATGTATTTCAGAGAGCCCATAAATCATTTGTTGAAATTCCACCCGGATTGTATTCTATCAAAATAATTAATTATTTTTAAAGGGACCCTAAGTATAAACTTAAGAAAATAAAATAATTAAATTGAATTAATAGAATATGGGCGTGAGTGTTCTAGAAAAGGTGGATCAAGTCGAAAGTTAATCTTAGCCATTGATTAGAGATCTAATCTAGGCCGTTGATGTTTCAATGAAAAGACTATAAGAATGGCCTGAAGGGTCATTTGGAAAATACATTTGACAGAGGAAGGATCGAGAGATTGATTTCTTTAGTGAGCAGTGTGGTGAGCCTTAGAGTGCTGCAACTCCCAGGGGCTGACCTATTTTACTTTATCAACCCGGGGTTTGTACAAACTCGGAGGTGACAGCGCTATATACATAGCAGATGCATTATGTTCATGTCATCCTCTTCTGCTTTACGAAAGAGTGCTATTTGTTAAACTATGATAAAAACTGAAAAGTAAATTGCTGGAAGGAAATGATGGAAATGAAACTAAGTTAATTTGTAGAAAGGAAATGACAGAAATGAAACTAATATAATGTGCAGAAAGGAAATGACAGAAAGGAAACTAATTTAATATGAAAAAGGAAATGACTGAAAAGAAACTAAACTAAGTTGCACCTAGCTAGGCCAATCGGTGAAACACATCCTACTTATCCTCTGATCTATTTACCCTGCTATCATGCTTCTAACCATGCAACTATTCATGATAAACTAAACTTGACAAACTGTGCCTTGCATTTTGGAGGAAAATGGGCTAAAGGTGCTAATGGACGGCTCAACACATGAAACAAGGGTTGGAGGTGGAAAGAGCGGGTTTAAACCTTATTAAAGCTTTATTATGGCGCAAAAATGCTTTGGAGTGAGATGATTTGAAAAGTGCGACAGCGGACGGAAGAGCGATATGTGATATCACAAAGTTAGAGGTGTATCAGAAGTGATGTTCGGGAGTGGGAGCGATATGCAAAATGCGATGGGGTAGAAGTTGCGAAGTGCGAAATGTGACGGGGTAAAAACTTCGATTTGCGGTGTGTCGGAGTACGGAGAATATCGCAATCCGCTTCGGGAGCGGTAAGTCTTAAAAGAAAAGGGAAAAGGTTGTGAAATGCGATTTGCAACGGGGACGTGGCGGTAGGACCGGTGGTAGAGTGCGATGACAATATCGCAATCAGCGTTGGGAGCAGTAAGTCTTAAAAGAAAAGGGAAAAGTTTACGAAATGCGATTTGCAATGTGGTGGAGCATAGAGGATTATCGCAATTGGCAGTTGGGGCAATAAGCGTTAATGGAAACTGAAAAAAAGATGCGATTTGCGATGTGCGATGCGGCAGAGTTATCACAATCGACGTTGGAGTGGTAAGTCTTAAAAGAAAAAGGGGAAAGGTCGCAAAGTGCGATTTGCGAAGTATGGTAGTGGGAGTTTCGATGAGGAAAGGCGGAGGTCGAATTTCAATGGTTTTCAAGTGTTTTGCGTTAAAAAGGGTAAGGCAACCGTGACCAATAAGAAGAAAGGAATAAGGGATAAAAGGTGGGTGCGGTAGTGAGAATAAGCTGGAAAAAGCGGAAATGGAGGGCGTAACAACAGTGCGCAGATTGTGAAGATAGAGATGGAGAATGAAGCGGGGAGGCACCACGGAGTTGCTCTCGAGTTTTAGCAATAATTGTTGCAATCAACCTGCTAACTTATGCACAACGAAATAGACAAATGCGTAAAAATACAGTGCAAAAAAAGACTTAAAATGGTAATGCAACTCAACCTTGAATCTTAGAAACAGTGAACGAAAATCAGTTTTTGGGTCTGTGGGAAGGTTTAGAACTAATGAAATGGCAGAAAGAAGAGAACAAGTACAACAGAGAGGCTAAGGCACATGGATTGGGCCCTAACCCACGAGCCTAGCTCTCTGAAACTTAAATCAGTAAAATGAAATTAGTCTACTCATTTCATAAAAGAATAGCCTCATACATTTCTGAAAGTTTGATCACTGAGTAAAATGATAAAAAGCTTAATAGCGTGCAGCAAAATTCCGACCCTTCCTAGCTCTAACTTTGCTCTATTTATTCTACAAGGCAGCTACCAACAGCTCTCTAGAAAATAGTGATTGAGTCCACTTGTCTCCAAGTAAACAAAGATTGGGTGCACTCCTCTTCGAGTTGCTTGGCTGCCTTTGGAACTTGAATTGCTAGAGAGAAGCCTTGGGGATCCTTTGGTTGCCTTTGGAATTCGAATTGTTGGAGAGAATATTTGGGATGCTTTGGCTGCCTTTGAGAGTGAAGGAGGGTGGACAATCCTCCTATAATTTCTCCTTGCTGTCTCCTCGAAGTCTTGATGATAAAATCCTTATAAAAATGCTAATAATTCATGATTTCTGCACTCAACCTCATATTAGGCACTCAAAGTATGTTAGCCTTAATCACCACCTATAATAGCATCATAAAACCAAATAATAATAAAAATGCAAGAAAAAAAGATCTAAGAAGGCAAAAAGGTGACCATTAACCCCTCCAAATATGTCTAATGATGGAGCTCATCACCACCCCCCTACTGAATGATTCTCATCCTCTGAGCAACTAAACCTTCTCCTGCATTTCCTTCAAGGCTTTGACAGCTCTGCTGATTTCCTGAGGAAGAAGTGTGGGAGTTTCCCCAAGGGGGTAAAAACCATTATTCTTTTCGGCATTCCCCCCTTCTTTGTCTTGTGCATCTGTTTCCTTTTCATCATTCAACCCCAGCAGCAAAGGTGGGCTGAGCTTTAGTCCCAAACATTGGATCTTTTTAGCCTCCATGGCCCTCTTGTATAATGGTGCCCTTTCCAATGCACCCCTCAGTGTTTCTAGAGTATGGTACTCCCTGTTCTTGAGGCTGTGAGGGAGGTTGTTCCATCTCCTTTGGCTGGCCATAATGCACTCATCTTCTATCTAACTAGAAACATCATCAAGGTGGCCTATTACCTGTGTTTGTGTCTGAACGTAGCTTTCAACTAGTGCAGAGTCCCTTTCAATCTCTTGACGGTTAAGGATGACTCCTCTTGGGCTGAACAATTCCGCTCTGATATGTAAGGGTTCTGTATTTCTTCTTCTCATGACCCTTCATATCTTTTTTTCTCTAGTGTCCTCATTCATCATCCAAGATACTAAAGCCATCAACTGCATATCCCCCATTGTAGGATTGGGGTCCCAAGTATCCATATTTGTCAGCACAAGGTTATGCACATAAAACTCTGCCATCTGTGTCTGATCATCCATGTTAGCTTGCTTGTAGATATCCATGAATTGCCTACAATCTTGGAAAGGTAGGGATCAATGGGAGGCTAGAGTTTTGATTTGAAATAGGAGCCATTGCTCCTTGAGGTACACAACATATGCGTTAGAAGGGAATCTGTGTTGTAGGGCTTCTATGCCTAAATCTGCCATGGTGGCTACTTGCTGCCCTTTTTGCTGCAATTACTCCTTTAGTGCTAGATTCTCTGCCTATGCCTTCTGTAGCTGCTCCATCAGAACTGTTTCTTCGATTCTTTCCTTCTCCCTTGGTGATTCTTCAAAAATAGTCGGGCTCATGGGAGGAGTTTCTGTCTCTCTTTAACTTATCCTTTGACTCTTGTTAGCTCTGAAATACATAGAGGCCTGCCTTTTTCTCTTTGTGCTCAGAGGAGCTAAGGTGGCAAATACCTCTTTGTCTTGAGGGGATGTGGTGTTGTCCTATGAGTCTGCTTCTTGCTTACTTTCTGCTACCTTTATGACTTCTGTCTCTATTTCCATTTCTTCCGTTTCTCCTTGGCCCTCTATCTCTTCCTCTTCTTCTTCTTGTTCCTCTTCTGTTTCTTCTTATCCATCTCTTTCTTCTCTAAGGCTAGGAGAAAATCTTCCCTTGGTCCCTTGCTACTGTGCCTGATATGCGGTATACTTTGAAGGCTAGCCCGACTGCTGGTGATGTTGTTCTGCTGCTGCTATTGCACGTTGTTAAAACACGGAGCCCACTCTCGGTTCTGCTGTGCTGCGGGCTCCCTTCGGTCTCTTTCCCTCAAAAATTCTCAATTCACTGGTTTGGATGAGACGAGATCTCTTTTTATTAGATTGCACAACTAATTTTGGACCGCTTATGTAACTCGGCTTAGCTCCAGTTTCTGTTGTAGACTGTTGGACCCTCTTCTTGTTAGCTGGCTGATATTGCGTATCTCCTCCCCTTGTTCTCCTCTACTCCACTTGATTTAATTTTTTTCTTTTGCATGCCCAGGTGGCGTGACTTTGCATGTCCCCTAGTCATAGTTCACGACTGATGCATTACTTCCTAGGCCTAGAGGTCTGGCAGAGAACTGGCGATATTTTCATTTCTCAAGGAAAATATATTGTGAAGCTTCTGGAAAGATTTGGTATGGTGGAATGTAAGTTCGTGTCGACATCGATGGAGCTCAACTTTAAGAAGTTGAGTGGCAGCGCTGCTGGGCCTATGCTAGCAAATCCTACTGAGTATTGTCAACTCGTAGGGGCCCTAATGTTCTTAGTGAACACTCGTATGGACGTATGTTGTGCAGTGAACACTTTGAGTCAACACATGGTTGATCGTCATAACATTCACTGGTTGGTGCCAAGAAACTCTTGAGATATCTTTGGGGCATGATAGACCATAGGCTGAGATACACTGCCGAGAGCATGACACTCCATGGATATATTGATGCCAATTGCGCTGGCAATGTGGTTGATCGCAAGAGCACATTTGGATGCTGCTTCACACGTAGGTGTGCTTCGAGTAGGAAGCAGAAGTCGGTAGCCTTGAGCACCGCTAAGGCCGAATACATTGCAGCACGTATGGCCAGTTGTGAAGTCACTTGGTTGCGAAAGCTCTTCAGTGAGCTCCTCAAGCATGTGCTGGGCGCCATCGTTATCCTTTGTGATAGCTAGAGGGGGATACGTTTGTCAGAGAATCTCATGTTCTACGATCGATTCAAGCATATTGATATTAGGTACCACTGTATCTGGGATATGGTATAGCGAGGCGCCGTAAGGCGCGATCATATAGGAACTGATGAGCAGGTTGCAGATACTCTCACAAAGCCCTTGGGGAAGGTTAAGTTCCTAACCTTCCGTGAGAATCTTGGAATCATGGAACGACCCTATTCTGAGGGTCATGTTGGACGATGAGCTTTGGGAGCTCTAGGGGGCGTTGGGGATAACTTCTCGGAGCTATAAGCACACACGGGGCTAGGCTTACCGAACCTTGTGGTGCTTCCCCAATGTTATGATGTTGAGTTGGTTCACCTCTCATGATCTGTGCCCTATATGCATGCTACCCCTTGAGTCCCGGGCTCATGGGAAGTACCTCTTATTTGGCCAGTGAGGTGGGAAAAGCTAGAGACTAGTAGCAAAGATTGATGGACGCATCAGAGATTGCTGTACTCTCTTTCTAGGATGGCACGTGTCCAACCATTTGATCTGGGATAAAGTCTGGTGAGGTTTCAGACCTCGTACTAACTTCTTGTCAGATAAACCAACTTCTGGTTGGCATGTGACTCTTTGAGTCTTATAGAGGTTTCGGGCCTCTGGGTTGAATTTGTCAGCTGGGAATGATGTCTTTGTGACTAACCTACTTTTGTTCTGAAATAAAGAAGTCAGCGAATCAAGTGACGACGGGATGACACATGACGTTTGGATCCCACAGGTGAATGGAGTTCTCCCTAGTTAAGAGGATGTGTTAATTTTGGACAACTAGGTCCAAATGGCATGTTGTGAAGCTCAGATGAAGATGCCAATATTTTATTGGATTCCTCTTTCAGAGAGGTGCAAGATCGATCTAAAGATCATCTTAATCCGATGAGTAGAACATTTATTTTGAATTTATTCAAATTATGTGTAGGTCGGCCTAAATTGAAATGTAGGCTTGAAGCCCTAACAATTGTGTCACACACCCTCATTGATGGATATAAATTGGTCAACGTTGGAGGACATTTTCACTCATCCTTCACATCACATCTTCTCTCCTCATCTGATTGGTTCGAGCATCTATTGGAGTCTCTTCATCACTCACACGTGGGAAAAAGCAGTAGCTAGGGTTTCAGACTGTCTAGGGTTTCTAGCGAAGAAATTGACCAGCGTTGACTTTGGTCAACACTTGGTCAAATTGACCTGAAACTCTCCCAAAACTTAGATCTCATCAATCCGCATTTTTCTGCACAAATCCGAAGGCTGGATGTTGACTTTGACTTGGCTGTGTTGACTTTTCTACTGTTGTTGGTTGTGTTGACCGTTGACTGGGGACTTTCGTTGACTTTTGGGGTTGATTGATCTGGCTGTCCTAGAGGGTTGTGTGACACTTCTAGTTGGCTGACCGTATTGAGACTTTGTTGGTTGATGCATCCTGTTGACTGCCGTAACGCACCAACACACTTATATATTTTGGCTTGTCTTTTGTCGATCTAATCGTATGTTCTATGAGCATTTTACTTTCTAGTTTATGTGATTGCTGACTGATATTTGGATAAAAATGAAAGTTGCATCAAGCATGGAACATCTACAAAATTTACATGCCCTTTCCTTTTGGAATATGGTAGTCCTTGTTCTTGAGGCTGTTCCATCTCCTTTGGCTGGCCTTAATGCACTCATCTTCTATTTGCCTAGAAACATCATCAAAGTGGCCTATTACCTGTGTTTGAGTCTGAAGGTAGCTTTCAACTAGTCCAGGGTCCGTTTCAATCTCTCGACGGTTATGGATGACTCCTCTTGGGTTGAACAATTCCGGTATGATATGTAAGGGTTCTCTATTTCTTCTTCTCATGACCCTCCATATCTCTTTTGCTCTAGTGTCCTCATTCATCATCCAAGATACTAATGCCATCAACTGCATATCCCCCATTGTAGGATTAGGGTCCCAAGTATCCAAATTTGTCAGCACAATGTTATGCACATAAAACTCTGCCATTTGTGCCTGACCAGCTATGTTAGCTTGCTTGTAGAAATCCATGAATTGCCTACAAACTTGGAAAGGTAGGGATCCATGGGAGGCTAGAGTTTTGATTTGAAATAGGAGCCATTGCTCCTTGTGGTACACAGCATATTAGTCAGAAGGGAATCTGTGTTGTAGTGCTTCTATGTGTAAATTTGCCATGGTGGCTACTTGCTGCCCATTTTGTTGCAATTGCTCCTTCAGTGCTACATTCTCTGCCTGTTCCTTCTGCAGCTGCTCCTTCAGAACTGTTTCTTCGATTCTTTCCTCCTCCTTTGGTGATTCTTCAATAATAGTCGGGCTCGTGGGAGGAGTTTCTGTCTCTCTCTGACTTATCCTCTGGCTCTTGTCAGCTCTGAAATACATAGAGGTCTGCTTTTTTCTCTTTGTGCTCAGAGGAGCTAAGTTGGCAACTACCTCTTTGTCTTGAGGGGATGTGGTGCTGTGCTGTGAGTCTGCTTCTTGCTTATTTTCTGCTACCTTTATGACTTCTGTCTCTATTTCCATTTCTTTCGTTTCTCTTGGCCCTCTGTCTCTTCCTCTTCTTCTTCTGGTTGCTCTTCTGGTTCTTCTTCTTCTGGTCCTTCTTCCCCTTCTCTTTCTTCTCTAAGGCTAGGAGAAAAGCTTCCCTTGGTCCTTTGCTATTGTGTCTGATATGCGGTATACTTCGGAAGCTAGCTCGATTGCTGGTTATGTTGTTCTGCTGCTGCTGTTGCATGTTGTTAAAACACGCAGCCCACTCTTGGTATTGCTGTGCTGCAGGCTCCCTTCGGTCTCTTTCCCTCAAAAATTCTCAATTCATTGGTTTGGATGAGATTGTATCTCTTTTTATTAGATTGGACAACTAATTTTGGACCGCTTATGTAACTTGGCTCAGCTCCAGTTTTTGTTGTAAACAGTTGGACCCTCTTCTTGTTAGCTGGCTGATACTGCGTGTCTCCTCCCCTCGTTCTCCTCTACTCCACTTGATTTAATTTTTTCTTTTGCATGCCCAGGTGGTGTGACTTTGCAGTTCTCCCTAGTCATACTTCACGACAGTGGGCAGGCTAGTTGGCCACCTTTCTGCCCCTTGAACTCTAAGTCTGCAAATTTAATTATTTCTGGCTATTGTGGATGCATAGCGAGGGGTAAGAAGATATACCTGAGTTTACCTGTTGTTGTCAAGGCGTTTGCAAGAGCTGGAATTGGGAGACAAGCCTCTTATATGCTGCGTTCTTCCTTATTTTCTTGTTTTCTGAATGAGCAGCTTGCTAAATGAGAAAATCCCTGAGTGAGTTGTTGATCTTTCTTACTGTTTCTTCCCGTTGTATATGCTGTGTGGGGGTGCTCCAGAAGCCATGGGTGGCACTCTTGTCCTTCCTCGGGTCTGCTTTATCAGCTCCTCTCTTTGTTTTTTTCTTGTTGTTCATGAACAGATTTTTGCACTATTGGAATTCCCTGATGTCTGTAGCAGTCTGTGTTTTTCTTTCCTTTCTACATTGTGCTCAGGAATGGAGTAATGTGGTGTATGGAGGTGATGGAGGATGTTTATGAAAATGAATGGAGTGATTGATGGGATGGATGGTAAAAGAGAAGAAGGGAAAAGAAGATGAATGCTTCCTTGTGTTTCCAGAAACCATTAATAACCTACAAAACAACAAACACAGAAAACACAGAGATGCAGATGTATATGTTTTTTGTTTTTCTTTTGTTTTTTGAAAGAAAGTGGGAAACCTCCATGGAGGTTTTCAACCCACAAACTTGCCTAGGGCGCCTCAGAGAGGTTTTCACCCATGGATCTTTATTCTCTCTTTTTTTTTCTTTTTTTTTTTTTTGAGAGCAAGTGAGCTGCCTCCATCGAGGTTTTCAACCCACAAGCTTGCCTTGGATGCTTCAGAGAGGTTTTCACCCATGGATCTTTATTTTTTTTTCTCTTTTTTTCAGGAGGTGTGAGAAACTATGGAGTTTCCCATCACATACACCTCTCTGCTTATTGAATTTATGAACTCTGCCCTTGACAAAGGCTTCTTGTAAATTTTAAGTCTGTGACCATTGACAAGAAAGGGGATTCCTTCCTCATCTATGGTTCTGATTTGAAATGCGCCGTTATCAAACATTTTTCCACTGTGTAAGGTCCCAACCATCTTGTCATCAACTTGCCTTTGAAATCTTTAAACCTTGAATCATACAACAACGTCTAATCTCCTTCTTGGAAGGTCTTTTCTTTGATGTTCTTGTCATGCCATACCTTCCTTTGTAGCTGAACTAACTCCGTGTGAAGAAGTGCTTGCATTTTGAACTCATCCAATCCATTTAGTTGTTGCAACCTCTCTTTTTGGGCATTTGGTAGATCTAGATTTAATTCAGCTGCCATTCTTAAAGTATTGAATTCAAACTCAACTAAAAGTAGAGCCTTCTCACCATAGACTAGTTCATAAGGAGTGAATCCTGTTGTTGTCTTCCAAGTAGTGTTGTACGCCCAAGTAGCTTCTACCAATCCGTCTGACCAATATTTTCTGCTGCTGCTCACAACCTAGGTGAGGATGGTCTTTAAAGCTCTGTTAGTTACTTCTACTTGGCCATTCGCCTGAGGGTGATAGGCAGTAGAAGTTCCATGCTTAATCTTGTGCTTCCTCAAAAGATTCTCAATAAGGTGAGAGGTAATATGTGCTCCATAATCGGTGACTATTTCTCTGGGGTATCCAAACTTGTAAAACACATTCTCTCTAAAAAATTTTGTTACTTTCTCCTCGGTTGCTACCTTCACTGCTTTTGGTTCAACTCACTTTGTCAGGTAATCAGTGCAGACTATGATATACTTCTTTTGTCCGGATGGTGGATCGATAGGTCCAACAAAGTCCATGCCCCACTTGTCAAATGGCTCAAGAGCCACTTGAGGGTGCAAAGGCATCTCATACCTTTGTGTGGGTTTCCCCTTCCTTTGGCACTGGTCACACCTGCTGGTGTATCTTCTGGAATCTTGGTGAAGGGTATGCCAATAGTATCCTACTTGAAAAACTTTGTAAACAGTGCTCTTTGCAGCAAAGTGGCCTCCACATGGGCTGTCATGACATTCAAAGAGGATATCAAAAAATTCTTCCTCCCTCACACATCTCCTTAGGATTTGATCAGGGCCTAGCTTGAAAAGGTTTCCGCCAATCCATGTGAAAGGGTGCTTTTTCGGATGATTCTGCTCCTCTCCTTGAATGAAAGATTAGTCCATGCCCCACTTGTCAAATGGCTCAAGAGCCACCTGAGGGTGCAAGGGCATCTCATACCTTTGCGTGGGTTTCCCCATCCTTTGGCACTGGTCACACCTGCTGGTGTATCTTCTGGAATCTTGGTGAAGGGTATGCTAATAGTATCCTGCTTGCAAAACTTTGTAAACAGTTCTCTTTGCAGCAAAGTGGCCTCCACATGGGCTGTCATGACATTCAAAGAGGATATCAAAAAATTCTTCCTCCCTCACACATCTCCTCAGGATTTGATCAGGGCCTAGCTTGAAAAGGTTTCCCCCAGTCCATGTGAGAGGGATGCTTTTTCTGATGATTCTGCTGCTCTCCCTGCATGAAAGATTAGGAGGGAGTCTCCCAACAACCAAGTAGTTGGCTATATCAGCAAACCATGGTGAGAGTGCTGACATAGCAAAGAGATGCTCATCTAGCAGTTGGTCATCCACCATTCCTCCTTCCCTTGCAAGGAGAGCTAACCTGGACAAAAAATCTGCAACAACATTCTCCTTTCCAGGTTTATCAACGATAGTCAAATCAAATTGTTGCAAAAGTAACAACCATCTAATTATCCTAGCATTAACATCTAGTTTGTTCATTAAATACTTGATGGCTGCATGGTCAGTGTGAAGAAAGGTCTGATATTCGGTTATATAATGCTTGAATTTGTTCAAAGCATGGACAATGGATATCATCTCCTTCTCAGTGACAATATAATTTAGTTTGGCCTTGGACAAGTTCTTGTTGATGAAATAAATGGCGTAAGGGATTTTGTCCTCTAATTGTCCTAATGTTGCCCCTACAGCTTTGTTGGATGCATCAGTGTGGATGTGGAAAGGCAGAGTCCAATTTGGACCTCGGAGGATGGGGGCAATTGTCAACTTTTCCTTAATGAGCTAGAAAGCCTCTTAGCCAGGCTTTGTTAAACCGAAGTCAGAATCTTTTGTAATACTTAGTATGTTGGCAGCCATCTTGCTGAAATATTTGATGAACCATCTATAGTAGCAACTAAACTGATACTCCTTGACATCTTTCTCCTTTTGAGAGGAGGTACCCTTTGGTGATGATGATTTTGTTCGGGTCTGTGTGCGCTAGGATATGAATTGCTTGATACCACCCCACATTTTCTTGAGAATTCCACTTTTAAGGCTCAGGAGGTATCTAAGTACTGTCTTAATCACCCCAAATTGGGAGGAAGATCTTCTACGGAAGTGACCCCATATGGTGTGAAATCATCCATGTAGATTTAATGATCATGGACTAACTAGAAAATATACTCGGGAACTCAGGACAGCTCTTTGGAAGGTAGCTGGGGCATTGCACAACCGAAAGGGTAAGACTCTATAAGCGAAGGTACCCCAAGGGTAGGTGAAAGTAATCTTATCCTGGTCTTCAGAGCTGATTTGAATCTGATTGTACCCGCTGAACCCATCTAAGAGGGAAAAGAACTTCTTCCCTGCAAGGCCATCCAAGACTTGGTCCATAAACGACAAAGGGAAATGGTCTTTCTTAGTGGCTTTTTTAAGTTCTCGATAATCAACACAAATTCGCCACTTCCCATTCTTCTCTGGGACTAAGATAAGAGGAGATACGCACTCACTGTCAGATATAGGATACATGAACCCTGCATCCAATAGTTTCTGCAACTCTTCTTTGTCTATGTCCTTCAAAGTCGGGTTCATCCTTCTTTGGGGTTGTCTCATGGGCTTGCATCCTTCTTTGATGTAAATATGATGTTTGCACACTGAAGGATGCACCCCTTTCATGTCTTTGTAATCCCAAGCAAATGCATTTAGATTCTCTTTGAAAAGATGGCACAACTGCTTCTCTTCTTCATTCGAGAGGTTTGTGTTGATTTTCAGAGATCTGGATGGGCCAAATTCAATAGCCTTGGTTGATTCAGAGGTTCACTCAACTAAGTGCACTTCCATCCAAGGTTGGCTTTCAGGCTCTTTGACTAAGGTTTCGAGAGGAATGTTAGTGGAGGACTGGTTTTGAATGGCATGGTCAATGAGTTCATCTTCATCAAGCTGCCCCCCTCTAAGAATATCATCTATGGTACACAGAGGGGCAGTGTTATATAACTCATCTTTTTCATCCTCCAACCATATATGGAGATCATGATCAATGGAAGGCTGGGCTGGAGGATATAACACCAGTTGTTTAGACAAAGGCCCATTTTTGATAGTCATGTTTCCGACCCGACAACTAATATAAGCATCTGTAGTGGCTAACCAAGGTCTCCCTAAGATGAGAGGATAACCATTAAACTTGGTTTTTGGTTGCAGGACTAGGAAATCTGGAGGATACTCCCAGGAGTCAATGGTAACCATAACATCCTGAACAATTCCTTCTGGAGTTACTGTGGACCAATCTGCAAGTTGCAAAACTGTTGTAATTTTCCTCAAAGTCCCTTAGAGATTAAGTTTCAACTTTCAACAGAGTTTCCTTGGTCATGATATTGATGGCAGCCCCTAGATCAATCAAAGTGTTGGGGACTATGACACCATCTATATGCACATCAACAACTGGACTACCAGGGTCTTGGTACTTTGGACATATCACCCTCCCCAGCATTAGGTCAGACGGTTGTCCTACCACATTGATGGTGGGGGTATCTCTCTTCCTTCTCCAATGTTTCTTGAAGCACTTTTCTTTGATGAGCCTATTGTAGATAGGGACATTCTTAATTGCTTGGAAAAGTGGTATCTTTACACACAAATTTTCCAATCCTCCCAGAGTTCAATCTTCTCTGGGGCATGCTGACTAGGGTGGATCAAGCGCTCAGGAAAAAGAGGTTGTTGGATCTGAGTGTTACCTTCTTCCTTTTCCTCCTCAACCTCTACAGGTGGAGATGGAGTATGGTTGTCTGGGAGTACTCTTTCAGACTTGAGATTAACCTCCTGTAACATAAGCTGGATAGGATGTTTCAACACTGGGAGCCTGTTGTGTCTGTCTGTTGTTTGGGCTCGGATTGGGTTGTGCAGATATAGGTAGGCAACGTGGAGCAGTATGAATAAGCTGAGGTTGAGGTTGGGGTGGAGGCATTAGAGTAGGTGGTTGATTGTGTTGAGGCCTCCACCATTGGGATGGATTGTTCCACTGAGGTTGTTGTGGAACATACTGTTGAAATGGTTGGTTTACTGGCTGAGGATGATATGAAGGGTTGTAAGGCCAAGTAAGAGGTGTAGACCAGGAAGGAGGAGTGGGGGTGTACCAAGGTTGCATGGGTGCGCTTTGATTGTTGTGATAATAAGAGTAAGGTGCACTTGGCATACCTTGTTGATATGGCCTAGGGCCTTGAGGCCTTCTCTGGATGATGAAACAGAGTTGCTCTGGCATTGCTTCCCCACCTTGATATACAACCTTAAAGTCCAAGTAAGGAGGGACACTTTTTTGTGGCATGATTCTCCTCACAGACTAAGAAAACCTCTATGACATTCAGTGGACATTCATTTCTGGGTGCTTCCGGGCACATCTAGGACAAAATATGCCCAGGGCTCTCTCTGCTTCCTCTTGCTTCCTTTTGACCTGCATTGTGTCCATTTGCAAATCAAGGGTGTGCAACATGTCTCTCTTGAAGTCGTCCAACATATCCCCAATCTCATGTCTGATGGAGGTGGAAGAGGAAGGGTTATTGAATGTACTTTGGCTAGCTCTTCCCTTCTTCCCAAACGCCCTAGAATGGTTCTGGAAGACAATTTTCATTGTTTCATAGGGTTGTTGGTAGGTATCTCCTCCCAATAGCATATTCAAGGTTTCTATCAGCTCTTCTTTGATCCCTTGAAGAAGTACAAGTTTAAGTGAGTCAAGATCAAGAGTACAGTTGGCTCTCTTATAGTTCTATCGAAACCTCTCTTCATAGTCCTTTAAGGATTCATCCGACCCTAGAGTTATCTTAAAGATCTCATCCTTAGTTTCCTTGGACCTACAGTAGTATTTTCATTTGCTGCTGAAGGTCTCTTCCATCTGTGCCCAGGTAGTGATGTTATCCCCAGGCAGATCCATGAAGCAACGCAAGGCTGCATCCTTAAGGGTGGATGGGAATAGCTTCAACTTCTGATGATCAGAAGTGTAGTCATAAGTCCTACAAACAACAACAAATTCAAACATGAATGTGTTAGGGTCCTCAGAGGTATGTCCATGAAAGTGTGGAAGAGTTGAGGGGCTAATGTGTTTCATCTTAGTTTCCCCATCTACCTCTCTTATGAGAAAGGATCTCTGGATCCTAGCCATGATTAAGTTAGGTGAAGCAGGTCCCTCAGTTGAACCAGGGTCTTCTTCTTCTTCCCCAAGAGGTTCCTCAGAGTAATCAAAAGGCTCTCCTATAGTAAGTTCAGTCTAACTTCCATCGAAGAAGAGTGAAGAGTGGCTAGGAGGTGATGTGGGGGTTTTAGGTAAGATTTTTCTTTGAGTCTTCCTACTCCTACGAGGCATGAAAACCAGATCTTTTTGTATTTTTTAAATATTTTTGAAATGACATGAAAAGGAAGGAAAGCAGGAAAGAATGCTAAAACAAAATCAAAACATCTACTAGACACCTCCCCGGCAACATCAAAAAGTAGTGAGCCCTAGTATTGCACCAAGAGTGCTGCAACTCCCAGGCGCTGCCCTACTTTACTTTATCAACATGAGGTTCGTACAAACTTGGAGGTGACAGTGCTATATACACAACAGATGTATTCTGTTCATGTCATCCTCCAATGCTTTACGAAAGAGTGTTATTTCTTAAACTATGATAAAAATTGAAAAGTAAATTGCTAGAAGGAAATGACAGAAAGGAAACTAAGCTAATTTGCAGAAAGGAAATGACGGAAATGAAACTACTTTAATGTGCAGAAAGGAAACGACAGAAAGGAAACTAATTTAATATGCAAAAGGAAATGACTGCAAAGAAACTAAACTAAGTTGCACCTAGCTAGGCCAATCAGCTAA